>OZ024735.1:41172509-41820549 GCA_964016875.1 Fallopia convolvulus | reverse complement strand
CTGATGCATAACAATATAGAAGAATTCAAACATTTTTCAGAGTATTCATCATTGTTATTCATAAGCAGTGTAATGATTATTTAATATTATACATTATTTATGTTAATAGTCAATACATTCTAATAATACTAGTGAAAAGCATTGAATAAGTTTAGTATTCAAGACGAACAATGTTGTTTTTCAACTACTTTCATTTAGTTATTCATATTGATATCATTGTATCATACATGAATTGTAATTGTATCAAATAAGTTTTGTGTTATCATTTGTGTTTAACGAGTTTTCAAATGGAACAGGTGGTAATGATCAACAATTGGACATTGGAGAAAAGTCAAATCGCACCAAGGTCCAATTTAAAAGACTTCGCACCAGGGAACATGTTCCAAATGATGATAATGTTGATGTATTTGACCTCGGTCCAAAAAAGAATTGTAATTCATAAGCATTGTAATTGTTATTCATAAGCAGTGTAGTGATTGTTCATAACATAACTTAATACAAAGAATCACATATTTTTCACAATATTAAAGATTATTTTTCAAAAGCATTGTAATTGTTATTCAATAGTATACATTATTTATGTCAATACATTCTAATAATACTAGTGAAAACCATTGAATAAGCTTAGTTATTCATGATGAACAATGTTGTTTTTCAACTACTTTCATATAGTTATTCATAGTGATATTATTGTATCCATATATGAAATGTAATTGTATCAAATAAGTTTTGTGTTATCACATGTGTTAAACCGAGTTATTCAAACGATCATATTGAGTTATTCAAACCTCGAATATAAATATTTTATGATTCTATAATTATTTAAACAATCAAATCGAGTTATTCAAACAATCAAACTGAGTTATTCAAACATCGGCTATAAATATTATACGATTTTATAATTATTCAAACAATCGTATTGAGTTTTTCAAACGTCGACTAATAGATATTCAATGATTCTGCAGAGGTTTTGTATTTGTAAATTCGATTATTTAATTTTTCTATAAATATTCTCACTCTTATCAATCCCTAAAATCATGCAACTGCCATATATAAAGAAAAATGTGGGAATTTTTTTTAATTTCACAATCCCTTAATTTTAGCAACTTCCAAATTTAAAATCAAATCCCCATATTTAAATTAGCGAAAATTAATTCAACCCCCCCTTCCCCATTTTTCTTATTATGTTGCCTAATTAATCACCGTTGATTGATTGAGATCCAAGGTTTCCCCTTTAACCACACATTGCACCTTAATTTGTATTGTACCGGAGCGCGCCCCATATATATATATATAAATATATAGGGGGAGGTTCCGGTAGAAAGGTAATTGTGGTAGAAAGTGAGTGAAAATTTGGGACGTCAGATTGGATAAAATGAGTGGCTAGATTTGAGGGTGTATAATTACAAAAATAGAGAGAGAACTATAAGATTAATTTGTAGATTTGAAAATGGGTAGTTTCCTAAAAAATAGGAGTAATGATTAAAAAGAAAAAGAAAAGGTACAAATTTTGGGAATAAATAAATTAGGTTATTGATATAATTTTTTTTTTATTTTTCTATCCTATATTTTTAATAAATTGATATTGAAGTAAATGTTTTATCTCCATTCTCGCATCTTGTAAAATGAATATCAATGTGGTATTTAACGAATATTTATTTTCGTAGTAAATCAAATGAATATCAACATAATAAATAATGAATATCTATTTATGTTGTAATGAATATTATCAACATAAGTAATGAATATCAACGTAATAAAAAAATAAATATCTATTTCTATTATAATAAATATGATCAACTTGAATAATTGTATAATCTCATTATAATTTCGACAACCATATCAACTTCAACGAATATTGCTATATAAAATGATAAATATCTTGAATTAAAAAGCTACATAAATATCATCAACTATTGATAAGAATATCATCATTCAATTACATGAATATCAACAGCTAATATGGTGAATATGATCACCTAGTTACATGAATATCATTATATAATGTGTTGAATATGACCACCTAATTACATGGCTATCAATAGCTAATATAGTGAATACAACCACCTAGTTACATGAATATCACTGGCTATTATGGTGAATATGATCACCCAAGTACAAATCTCACGAATAAAAAATAAATAAATAAAATGTCATTTTAATTCATTGTTCTTGTGTAGACTCCATCTTCCTTTCGATGTTTTCTAACCATTTGCTACCTTCAAATTAAAAATAGAGTAGATTAATAATTGTAACAATACATAAAATTTCTTAAAAAAATATATTTCATTTTTAATGGCAAGAATGACATAATTCAATTACATAAATATTACTACCTAATTATGTGAATATCATTACTGATTATAGTGAATATTACGAAAAAAATATCATTTATTGTGACCATTGAATAAACTCAAAATATTTGCTTCGCCAATTTTTTATACATTGAATATCCTAACATCTAATAGTGAATATCATCAAGTAAATAAAAATTTCGAATAAATTCTATTAGAGTACAAATCTTTTGAAACCACTCTTTTTTTTGTATTGGTTGATTAAATGTACAAAATAATGAATATAACCTTTGAAAAAAAAGAAGAAATATCAATATACTAACTAATAAATATTAAACATGCATATTAGAGAATATAATATCCCACATGCGTGAATATCACTTGCAGGCTGGCACACCATAGATTAAAACTAGCCCTCAGATCAACAATGAACTATCTAAAGTGAAAATTATAAAAAAAAATCAATGAAAGTTTGACCCTAAATTGGACATAGCACACAAAATTGTGCAATTAGATCTCATGATGAACACGTTAGAAAGTATAAGAGAATTCAAAAAAGCCCACATCATCAGATCCAATTTCCTCGTCTACACAAGCATTATTTACAAACAAAGCCCTAAATTATGACTTCTAAAAATTGATTGTAGACGAACTAAAAGTTCATACCTTTTAACTCTCGTTGCTAAGAACTCCAAAGCTTGTTGGCAATTAACGTGTGTATTTTTTCGCAGGATGCCGATCAATGCGATTGACCGGTGAATGTGTTCTAGATTCGATCTATTCCGATCAATACGTGTATATTTCTTCAATGGCGAGAGTCAGATGTGGTTTTTGGAAGGAGAAAGAAAAGTGACAGTGATCTGATTTTGGAATGTAAACGTATAAAAGGAAAAGTCAAGATAAAAATCCCATAAAATCTGCTAAATTGATATGATATAGTGAGATGCACCTATTTTATAAGAGGTGCACCCATTTTTAATAAATCTGAACCGTTCAATAAAATCCATCTAACGGTGCAGAATAACACTCACTTTTCACCATAAAAGCCTTTCTACCAAAACTTAATACTATATATATATAAATAACGCTCTAGAGAAACAGCCTATTAAGGAGAAACGGGGAAAGCATTAGGGGTCGTTGGATTAGATTAAATAAACGGTTTAGATTAATGAAAAAAGGTGTAAACAACTAGAATAGACGTGATACACTAGATTGCATCCAAAAGGAGAAAATATTGCTAGAATATCTTTCTGATTTTAAATTTTGAAACCTCATTAATAAAATCTCTCTCCATATCTCTCATTTTCTCAAAAATCTCAACATCGTTATTCAACTGCTCGCTCTAAGGCATAAATTCTAGGGTTACTATCAAAATTGGAGAAAATGGACGAAACTGCTCAAATCTTCGACGCAAAAAAACCTACGCCTCCTCCATCAGATGCATTGCAAAGTAATCCAATGTGTTTGATGGTTCTTCTACTACCCTACACAAATATCGTGTTGTGTATTGATCAATAATAAGTTTCTCTAGATTTTCCACTAATGACTTGTGTATTAGGTAAATTCGAGATCAATTTGGCCGATTACCGATGTCGGTACTTGCACGAGAGAAGGAGACGGCTTCACCCCCAGCGTTTAAGTTCCTGTTCTGCACAACTTATAAAAAGGTGAAGGAGGCGGCTTCACCCCAGGCTAGAAATTTTGCTAGTCGGAGACGTGTTCGATTTGGCTTGATAATTAGGTGTATGTGAGGTAGACGAGTTTTATTATTCATATATACATGCCTTGTTATTCATATATGCATTTTTTTGTTATTTTTCATGGATGTGTCTGTTGTTATTCATATACGTATGTTGATATTTTGATTATTGTAATATAATATTCATGAATATACGTTATTCAAGAATATTAATGATGAAATACTTGAGAGGTATTTATTCATATATGCGTGTTTTGTTATTCATATATGTGTGTTTTGTTATTCATATATGTACAACTTATTATTCATATATGCATGTTTTGTTATTCATATATGTGCATTTTGTTATTAGTATATGCATGGATTATTATTCATAAGTGACTTGTTATTCATATATACATGTCTTAGTATTCATATATGTTTTTTAATTATACGTGTGGTTTTTTATTCATATATGAGTATCTTGTTTTTCATATATGTTTGTTTTGTTATTCATATATGCATGTCTTTTTATTCATATGGACATGTTTTGATATCATAAATGTGGTGATTTATTATTCAAATATACGTGATTTGTTATTCATGTATGTGTTTTTTGTCATTCGTATATGTGTGACTTATTATTCATACACGTGTGAAATGTTATTCCTAGATGTGTGTTCTGTTTTGCAGTTATTAAAGAATGTCAAGTATTGTTGTGCGAGAATTGTTATCCACATATGCGTGTTCTGCAATGGAGTTATTCAAGAATGATCAAAAGGTGTAAATGGATGTAGTTTGAAGACAAAGATCTATTTTTTTTATATTAGTGTATATTCAAATAAATAGATCTACTTATTCAAATACATTGGAGTATCCACCCATTTTTAGTATGTAACTATTCAACCTATATTGAATTGATTTTCACTGTAAGACGAATACTTATTCAACATAAATAATGCAAACATTAAAGCATGTTCAATCCTATAATTATTTAAACAGTCATATTGAGTTATTCAAATCTCGACTATTAATATTCTATGATTCTATAATTTTTCAAACAATCATATTGAGTTCATATAATTATTCAAACAATCATATTGAGTTATTCAAATCTTTGACTATAAATATTCTACGATTCTATAATTATTCAAACAATCATATTGAGTTATTCAAACATCGACTAATAGATATTCTACGATTATGCAGATGTACGAAATATTGGATCATCATATATTTTTGATTTTTGAATTTAATAATGCTCCTCTATTTGGAGATATTCAGATATGGCAATTTTTTCTTGTGTAAATGTGTGTAATATTCAGATTTTAAAATATGGAAATTCGGATAAGATATGGCAATTTTTTTTCTCATGATCTTCTATAAATTCGTTCCCCCTATTTTTGTAAAAATCGTGATTTTGTCCCTCTAAATTTACACCCATATTTCTTAGTTTACACTCCAAATACTTTCGAATAAAAAAATTATAAATGTGGATGTATGCATAATTTCAATAGATCTACATATGAGTAATAATACAAACTCTAATACAATGTATTGAATTCAGAATAATTTGACTTGCTTTGTAGAATAACACTACACTAAATTCGGAATAATATGTCTTGTATTGTTGAATAATTTGACACGCATAACTGATTTTCTGATAGGATATTATGGTTATTCTCATGATCCCTAAAATTTCGGTTCCCCCCAAATTTGGAATAACCATGGATTCCCCTATATTTTTACCCATAAAAATCAAAATATACACCCTCATTATTAGCCATTGATCTAGATTAATCCGACGCATAGGCATTGTTCCCCCGTTTCTCCTTAAAACTCGTTTCTCCTGAGCGCGCCCCTATATATATATTGATAATGTAAGAATTTGGGTACCAAACACGCAAGGTGATCCGAGAGCGGTTGTAAGAAAACGGCAGCCGTAAACGGCTAAGTGAGTGAAAAACAAGCAATTATAGCTATGAAAAACACAAATCTCCGAAAAATAAGAACTAAAAAGAGTTTGAGATCGAGATGAGTAAAAGTTGTGAAAGTCTGTGGGCTCGACAGGTAGATAAATTGGGGACGTGTTGGTACAGCGCACATGCGCGGATGGGCCTAGCACATAAGCCCATGGGGGTTCCATCCTAAAACCAATTGGCAATAGGAGGAGTAACCCCTTTTAGATGTGGGATAGGTTATTGCTTTCAACACGCCTCCTCAAGTGCAAGTGGGATGGCTAGTTCTTGGACATCGGTAGGTTCAGCAAGGTAGTAAGGTAGATAACGGGCGGGTACCAGTAACTCGCTAAGCCCAACCCAAGGTAGTCGGTAGAAGTAAGGTACATAACGGACGAGTAGCAGTAACTCGCTAAGCCCAACCCAAGGTAGTCGGTAGAAGTAATTAGATAACGGGCGGGTAGCAGTAACTCGCTAAGCCCAACCCAAGGTAGATAATAATGGGCTCAGGACCGAACCGCTCTGATACCATGTGAAAGTGTGGGCCCGACAGGTAGATAAATTGGGGACGTGTTGGTACAACGCACATGCACGGATGGGCCTAGCACATAAGCCCATGGGGTTCTATCCTAAAACCAATTGGCAATAGGAGGAATAACTCATGGGTATATATGCTAGGCTTGATCTCTTTATATTTTAGATGTGGGATAGGTTATTGCTCTGAACACACTATTGATGATGCTCAAAACGGTAAAGTGAGAAGTGGGCCCGGGGTGCAAGGAGCATACAGACCCAGAGGGCCTCCCGAGGATGAACCTGGGGCCCACAACCATATCCACCTTTTATTTTGACAAGATCCCTACCCCCGCAAGGTCCTCCGAAAACTGGGAACAAGGTCTACACCTCGTAACCGACTCTACCAACATGCCCACCCACCAGAACCACTCAGCTAGCGCCGCACTCCCGAGCCAATCACAAGCTGCCTCTCCGCTAGACCAATCAGAGCCCTTGATCTCGGGCATCCCACATCGGACAACGGTCAGAACTCGACTCCCCAACCCTCTATAAATAGAGGAGAATCTCGTATGGAAAAGGGGTCGAAAAACATCTTGAACTCAAGAACTATCTTGCTCGTTGAAGATCGACGTGATCGAAACATCGTCAAAAGGCCTCGCTATAGACAAGTGAAGTCCACAAAAAGACTTCAAGTCTCACAAAGTTCCTACTCACACCAAAGATCTCGCTACACCATCTCGCACGCCGCCTACACCTCGCTCTCATTCACATCAAAGACTTCGCTGCCCGATCTCGCAAGTCGTCAACACCGTCCCGCTAGATCAACCTCGCTCAAAAGGTCAAGCAAGCAATACTTAGAATTGTCTAGCAATTAGAAGGTCTCGAACATTGTTAGGTCGAGATCTCGGATAATCGTAGGAGATCTAGGGTGTAAACTTCCAAGCGTTTGTAACCTCGTGTTACCGTAACCTCGTTGTAAAGAAAATCATAAATAAAGAAGCAAGGTTTCGTACAATCGAATATAATAATCTCGTGTCTTGTCTTTTAGCGAACGCGTCATTTCGGGTTTCATCACTGGCGCCGTCTGTGGGAACTTCTTCATCCTAAGTAGTTCCTCGATTCGTGCAAACCTTAACTTCGATTCCCTCAAAATGGCTTGCCCAAACAATTTCTTCCCTCAACACCCCGACAACATGCCAGAAACTACGCAATGGACAGCCGCGGGGCCTCCGGGCTTCCCGTTCGTGGTCCCTCCGGGATGGACGTACGCCGCCCCACAAAATCCATTCCCATTCCAAGGCTTCGAGCAGGGCGGCGCGCCCCCAAACCTATATCCCTACCCGGCTTATGGGCAATACCAGTAAGGCTTCGCCCCTTCGTACGTCCCTTATCCCCCCCAGGGTGAGCCGCACTCCGAATACGTCCCCGCGTATGTCCCTAGGCGTGCGCCGGAGCCCGAGTCCTCCACCAACGACTCGTGAACAGAGAGGCCTCCCCGAGATCCCATGCAGATCTCGCGGTCTCGATCGCGACGATCAAGGCTGCAGGAGCCAGAGTTGTCCGAAACAGCGGGGAGCGCGATGCATTACCCAAGGTCTCGATCGCACAATTCGAGACCGCCGCCCCAAAATCAGGAGGAGGCCAAGATCACCTCCCCATTCATGGACGCGATCCGGAACGCGCCTATGCCCAAGGGCTTCTTAAGGCCACCAATGGGGCTTTATGACGGATCAGCGGACCCCGAGGAGCACGTAAAACACTTCGCGGTCCAGATGAACGTCAACGCCTACAATGACGCCATATTCTGCCGGGTTTTCCCAACCACCCTGGAAAAGGCCGCGTTGACGTGGTTCTCAAGTAAGAAGGTCGACTTCGTGACCTCGTTCGCCCAGCTGTGTGATTCCTTTGTCACTCACTTCAGCGGTTCCAGGAAGCCCAACAAGAACATGCGGGATCTCCGCGGGATCGAGCAGGGGGAGAGCGAGGATGCCGCCAACCAGAGCTCGCGACCACGAACTGACAAGGAGATCGTCGTCGAGGCCAAGGGGAAGGCAAAGGCGGTCGTGCCAACTGCGCGCGATGCGTATATGACGCAGGCACATAACCCCAACAGCAACAACAACAACAACAGAAACAACAATAACAACCGGAGCAACAACAACAACAACAATAACCGGAACAACAACCGCGGAGGCGGCGACGGAGGTTGGAACTGCTTTGGCGGAAAACCGCGGGGTTATCGAGGCAAGGGGGTCCCGCGTACAACCCAAATGAAAAGGGTCGCGCCAACCCCGCGTCAGGAGCCAACCTCGAGCCGCAAGGCCCAAGTCGGACCCAGGCTAACAACACCAACAACGTCGAGCAGCAGGCGCCCGCAAAGCAGGCCCGGTCTGGACAAGCGACGACGCTCGATGGGTACATCCATACTATCTCGGGCGGACCATCACCGGCTGGGTCAAGCCAGGCAGAGCGGAAGAGATACGCGAGGGAAAGCCATCATGAGCCCTCGGTATTCAGCGTCGCCCAAACCTCGTGCGCCCACGTAGGTTTGTCCTTCTCGTCCAAAGATGCCGAGGGGCTTCACATGCCACACTCCGACCCCTTGGTGGTCCACGCTCAAATAGGCTCGAAGATGGTTAAGCGAGTGCTGGTGGACACGGGATCCTCCGTGGACATCATGTACTATGGCGCGTTCAAGCAATTGGGCATCTCCGAGACCTCCTTGAAGCCCTACGCTGGGAAACTCACCTCCTTCTCGGGAGACGAAGTCGACGTGGTCGGACTCATCGACCTCTGGATGACGCTAGGCACCGGATCCACCAGGAGGACCGAGATGGTGGAATTCACGGTGGTACGCTGCCTTCGGTGTGGAATGCAATCATTGGGAGGGTCTCCCTGATGAAGTTCCAGGCGGTAGTTTCTATCTATCACCTGAAGATGAAGTTCCCCGTTGATGGCAGGGTTGGAGAGGTAAAGGGCAATCAGGAGGAAGGTCACGTTTGCTACGCGACCTCTGCAAAACAAAAGTGCCTGGTGTTCATGGTGGAATCCCCCGGCGAGACCGACCTCGAAGTCCGGGATTTCACAGTCCCCACTCCAAAGCTAGAAAGAAGGGTGATATCCCCTTTCGAGAGCGAGTCCGAGAGGATCTACCTCGGGGAATGCCTCTCGGGGGCGTCGGCGACGTCGCTAGAAGCCTTGCTCGCTGGATCCCACGACGTGTTCGCTTGGACTGCGAAGGACCTCCGAGGTGTCCCGCGGACCGTGGCCCATCACTCTTTGAACGTCGATGTCACCACTCGCCCTGTGGTGCAGCGACGAAGAAAAATGAACGAAGAAAGGGTGAGCGTCGCGAATGACGAGGTGGAAAAATTGCTGGCTGCAGGGTTCATACGCGAGGTTCAATACCCCCGGTGGTTGTCCAATGTCGTGCTTGTCAAAAAAGCCAGCGGGAAGTGGAGGATGTGCGTCGATTTCAAGGACCTCAACAAAGCATGTCCCAAAGGCAGTTACCCCTTGCCCTTGATCGACGAGCTCGTTGACTCAACTGCAGGTCACGGGGTTTTAAGCTTCCTCGATGCATACTCGGGGTACAATCAAGTCCTGATGAACTCGCGAGAAGAGGAGGAAACATCCTTCATCACCCAGCGGGGCACCTATTGCTACAAAGTCATGCCGTTTGGGCTGAAGAACGCGGGGGCCACCTTTCAGCGCCTCGTCGACCGCGTCTTTAAGAACCATCTCGGGCGGAACGTGTCAGCATACGTCGACGATATTGTCGTCCGGAGCAAGACCCCTGAGGAGCACCTGGTCGACCTCGTTGAGGTCTTCGCCACTCTCAGGCACAACCGTCTCAGCCTGAATCCCGAGAAGTGCATCTTCGGCGTATCGTCGGGCAAATTTTTAGACTTTATGATTAGTGAGCGCGGCATCGACGTAAACCTTGCCAAGGTCGAGTCGATCCTCTCAATGAGGTCACCGCGGTCCCGCACCGAGGTGCAACGACTCAACGGTGCCGTCAACTACCTGGGGAGGTTTTGCTCCCGCCTGGCGGAGAGGTCTCTACCCTTTTTTGCAGCTCTGAAGCAGAATGACAAGTTCGTGTGGGATGAGAGGCTGGAGCTCGCTTTCTCTGAGCTCAAGGCCTTCCTTTCGAAGCTCCCCACCCTTTCGCCCCGATTGGCGGGCGAAGACTTACAACTTTATGTGGCTGTCAGCCCCGAGACGGTCAGCGCGGTGCTAACCAGAAAGGCCACACACCCAGTTTACTTCGTGAGTCGCGTGCTCCAGCCTGCGGAGCAGCGCTATTCCCCAGCAGAGAAGATGGCACTGGCAGTTGTGACGGCCGCAAGACGCCTACGTCCTTACTTCCATGCGCACCCCATCCATGTCCTGTCTGACCTCCCACTTCGACAAATCCTCCACCAGCCCTCCCTCTCCGGGCGGATGACGAAATGGGCAATCGAGCTCTCCGAGTTCGACATCAGCTACCTCCCAAGGACCGCCATGAAGGGACAAGCCCTCGCTGACTTCATGGTAGAGGTCACCTTCCCTGAGACAGAAACGAGCTCGGAAGAATGGAAGGTGTTCGTTGACGGCTCACGATGTGACGCCGGAGGTGGGGTTGGCGTATTCCTTGTTGGGCCCTCAATCGAGACGGAGTACTCACTTAACTTCGCCTTCGACGCCACCAATAACGAAGCCGAATATGAAGCCATGATCGCTGGAATCGAGATGACGCTCCTCAGTGGGGCCCGAAAAATCAGGGTCTACACCGACTCCGAGCTGGTAGCGCGCCAACTCAACAGTCAGTACGACACCAGAACGGGGTTCCTGCCCGCGTACCGAGAAAAGGTCAAAGCCTTGGTATCATGCCTGGAAACCTTCACGGTCGAGTCCATCCCGCGAACCTCGAACACCAAAGCAGATGCACTTGCGAGGTTAGGATCCGCCCTCCTCCTTGAAGTGGGGAACCGCGTGATGGTAGAGCGAAAACTCTCGCGGAGCGTGAATAGCGAGGTTCTATCTGTCTCCGCGGGGGATTGGAGGATCCCGATAACACGGTATGTGGAGAGCGGAGTCCTCCCAGAGGACCCCGCACAGGCCAGGAAGCTGAAAATGCAGGTGGCACGATATTGCGTCATAGGTGACTGCCTTTATCGACGAGGCTACGCCGAGCCCAATCTATTGTGTGTCTCGACCGAATCCACGGAGCACATCCTATATGAGGCCCACGAAGGGGTCTGTGGTGGCCACCCGGGGTGGCGAACCCTTTCGCATAAGATCGCTCACTTGGGGTACTTCTGGCCCACCCTCCGGCAAGACGCAAGGGACTATGTCCAGCGATGTGATGGATGCCAAAAACACGGTAACCTCTTGCACGCCCCGACCTCGCAGCGTCGCTCCATCCATGCGCCATGCCCCTTCGCGATGTGGGGGATGGACATCCTCGGCCCCTTCCCCAAGGCCACCGGTCAGGTGCGGTATCCTAGTCATTGTCGACTACTCCACAAAGTGGGTTGAGGCATAAGCAATGGCGAAGATCACGAGGACTAAGGTCTGCGACTTTTTGTGGAAGAGCCTTGTCTGCCGCTTCGGCGTTCCCATGACCATCATGACCGACCATGGCCCCCAATTTGATTGCGAAGAGACTCGAACATTCTGCTCAAACCTTGGCATAACCCTCAAGTTCTCCTCCGTGGCCCATCCTTAGTCCAACGGACAGGTAGAGAACGTCAATGCCCGCATCCTGTCCGATCTAAAGAAACGACTGGGCATGGCCCAAGGTCGTTGGGCAGAGCTCCTCTCACTCGTCCTATGGACATACCGCACCACCGCGCGCCGCGCAACCGGAGAAACGCCGTTCGCCCTAACCTACGGGGCAGAGGACCTAGTCCTAGTAGAGACCCTGGTCCCATCGACAAGGGTGTTCGATTTTGATGAAAAGGAGAACGAGGCCAATCTCAGGGTCGAGTTGCTCTTCCGCGACGAGCTATGCGAAGTAGCAGACCTTCGCTCCAGGGAATACAAGCGTCGCGTGGCCGTCTACCACAACAAGAAGGTGAGACCTCGGTTCCTGGCCAAAGGCAATCTCGTCTTGAGAAGAACCGAAGGTGGCAAACTGGACCCCAACTGGGAGGGGCCATACATGCTCGACGAGGAGGTCGCTCCCGGAGCCTTTAAGCTCAAAGACAACGAGGGGCGTACCCTCAGTAAGATGTGGAACGTCGACCGATTAAAGAAATATTTTGTGTAAACTCTCTAAGCCCCGTTACCTCTTTTTGTGAATAAAGGGTTGTCGGACTTTCAAAATCTCTCTCAAAAATAGAAACTTCGGGTGTTAAGTCCATCCCTCGCTTCCCGCTTGGGGTTGGAGATTTTCGTCAAGTCCAAACCCCGCTTCCCGCGTGGTGTTGGAGAATCTCGTTAAGTCCATCCCTCGCTTCCCGCGTGGTGTTGGAGAATCTCGTTAAGTCCATCCCTCGCTTCCCGCGTGGTGTTGGAGAATCTCGTTAAGTCCAAACCCCGCTTCCCGCGTGGTATTGGAGAATCTCATTAAGTCCATCCCTCGCTTCCCGCTTAGGGTTGGAGATTTTCGTCAAATCCAAACCTCGCTTCCCGCTTGGTGTTGGAGAATCTCGTTAAGTCCAAACCTCGCTCCCAGCTTGGTGTTGGAGAATCTCGTTAACTCCATCCCTCGCTTCCCGCTTGGGGTTGGAGATTTTCGTCAAATCCAAACCTCGCTTCCCGCTTGGTGTTGGAGAATCTCGTTAAGTCCAAACCTCGCTCCCAGCTTGGTGTTGGAGAATCTCGTTAAGTCCATCCCTCGCTTCCCGCTTAGGGTTGGAGAATCTCGTCAAGTCCATCCCTCGCTTCCCGCGTGGTGTTGGAGAATCTCGTTAAGTCCATCCCTCGCTTCCCGCGTGGTGTTGGAGAATCTCGTTAAGTCCATCCTTCGCTTCCCGCGTGGTGTTGGAGAATCTCGTTAAGTCCAAACCCCGCTTCCCGCGTGGTATTGGAGAATCTTGTTAAGTCCATCCCTCGCTTCCCGCTTGGGGTTGGAGATTTTCGTCAAATCCAAACCTCGCTTTCCGCTTGGTGTTGGAGAATCTCGTTAAGTCCAAACCTCGCTCCCAGCTTGGTGTTGGAGAATCTCGTTAAGTCCATCCCTCGCTTCCCGCTTGGGGTTGGAGAATCTCGTCAAGTCCATCCCTCACTTCCCGCTTGGGGTTGGAGAATCTCGTTAAGTCCAAACCTCGCTCCCAGCTTGGTGTTGGAGAATCTCGTTAACTCCATCCCTCGCTTCCCGCTTGGGGTTGGAGAATCTCGTCAAGTCCATCCCTTGCTTTCCGCTTGGGGTTGGAGAATCTCGTTAAGTCCAAACCTCGCTTCCAGCTTGGTGTTGGAGAATCTCGTTAAGTCCATCCCTCGCTTCCCGCTTGGGGTTGGGGAATCTCGTCAAGTCCATCCCTCGCTTCCCGCTTGGGGTTGGAGAATCTCGTTAAGTCCAAACCTCGCTCCCAGCTTGGTGTTGGAGAATCTCGTTAAGTCCAAACCTCGCTCCCAGCTTGGTATTGGAGAATCTCGTTAAGTCCATCCCTCGCTGCCCGCTTGGGGTTGGAGAATCTCGTGAAGTCCATCCCTCGCTTCCCGCTTTGGGTTGGAGAATCTCGTCCAGTCCATCCCTCGCTTCCCGTTTGGGGTTGGAGAATCTCGTTAAGTCCAAACCTCGCTTCCCGCTTGGTGTTGGAAAAACTCGTCAAGTCCATCCCTCGCTTCCCGCTTGGGGTTGGAGAAACTCGAGCAAAATATGCGAGATCCGAGCAGGACTCATGGCCTCGGCGTAATCATTGTGCGAAGTCCAAGCAAGGCTCGGGACCTCGACGAATTCTTGTGAAGATCCGAGCCAAGCTCATAATCTCGATGTAGAATTAGAAACACCCGACGTGGCCCGAGTACCACAATAGTTGTGACACTCGGACCATGGGGTTGGGTAAATATGTGCGAGCATATACAAGTAAGCTAGAACAAACAAGCAATCATGAGGTAGGGAAAATAACATAAAAAGTTGGGGCACGTATGTCCAGATGTTTAATTACAAGCCCCGCAGGGCCACCAACAAAACAAAAAAACAAAAAAAAAACAGAAACAGACAACGACATCCTTCAAATCTTCGAGGCTTCGGCGGTAGGGTCGGAGGTCTTCGTAGGATCTTCAGAGGCTTGAGCAATAGGGTCCTTGGGAATCTCCAGGGCAAGAAGGTTGGGAGCTTGGCGCATCTTCCCGAGCGATGGCCGTTGAGGTAGGCGCCTCGCTGGCAACAGTGTCGTCCTCGTTAAGAAAGAATTCACATTCTCCCTCGGGCTCTTCCCCGTCAAGTTCCCCCATGGTCTCCTCGTAGTTGGGAATGAAGAACTTAATGCGGGGGTCAATGTGACCGTACTTCGCGACCGCCTATTTAACCCCCATCGGGACGGACTGGTGGAACATCTTCCTCACACTTTCCACCATCTCAGCCTGAAAGGCCTCGGACTTCACATACCTGGTCCCCTCGGATTCCACCTCCTCGCTAAGCTCAACAACACGCCGTTGGAGCCTGGAGATCTCCTCCTCAGCTTTCTGAAGTTCCGCCTCCTTTTCCCGGAAGAATTGGCGCTCCGCGGTTAGCTGCCCCTTGAGCTTGGAAACTTCGCCCTTGAAGTCCCTGTTCTCATCCCTCAAATCCCTAGCCTCCTCCTTCACTTTCCTCAACTCCTCCCTGACCTTCACGACGTCCTTGGCCTCGTCCGCCGCTGCGACCTCCGCGGCACGAACACGCCTTTCGGCCTCCGCGAGGTCTTTTCCCCTCTTCTCGATTTCGGAGTCGTGCTCTCTAAGCCTCACCTCCAGTCTATCCATTTTCCTATGGAGAAGGCTGACGCGACCACAGTTGTATTTCGCGAAGAAGGTGTTCTGAAACGAACGAAGAATACGTTAAGACAAGAGCAATGATGGTAAAACCAACAAAAAACGACCCCGCAAAATAAGACGTACCATCGCCGAATAACGGAGGATTTCATCGTTTATGGCGGCCTCCGAGAGGTTGTTGCTCCATGCAACCTCCTCCTTCCAAGCTGTCCTATCCCATTCCTCGGGCACGCACCGGGCGGGTCCGGGGCAATGGAACTTTTCGACAGGAGGCCCGGAGGCCGAGATGACTCGGCTCAGAGCGCCAGGGCGCTCGATCTTCTCGCCCCCCGAGATTTCCCCCTGCCCATCCCCTTTGCGTTTCTCCCCCCGGGGAGACCCCTCTTCCTTCCTTTTGGACCCGGCCTTATCCCCGGATCCTCGGGGGATTTGGGAGGACGTCCTCGCAGCGTCCCCCTTGGCCGCCATCCCCCCGCTCGTCTTCACCTCCGGCGCCTTCGACGTCGGGGTTGTCGTCTTACTTTGCGGGGCGGGAGGCCTCGCTTGCGATGTCGGTTCGTTGATAACGACCCCCTTATGACCTCTGGGAACGGGGGTCGTAGAAGAAGAAGTCACAGGCCTTTTGCTCTGCGACTTCGAGGTAAGAGCGCCAAGTAGGTCCACTGTCAAAACAGAGGAGTATGAAAGTTAGATAAGAAAAGCAAAAAACAAGTTAGCAAGGTTTAAACCCTCGCAGCTCAAAGACAGTAATGAGACAAAATAGGTCGGCGAGGTTTATAACCTCGCTCCTCAACAACAAAAAGAAAAATCAGGAAAGAGATTGAATACCCTCTTTGCCCTCGCTAGGAGGGAGGCTTTGACTCAGGTCAGCCCGCTCAAGCTGGTCCTGAGAAAGATACACCTGGTGCGGTGCCTGACTCGCTGTGGCGTATCGGGCCCTGAGTGCCTTAAGCTCATCAACCGTCAGCGGGGTTACGCACCGAACGAATCTGCCCGGCGCCACAGGAAAGTTGAGATATCACTCGGTGGGGTCGCGAACCAAGAACCAATTCGGCTTCCACGACCAGACGTTCGAAGGGGCCGTGGTGATCTTGATGTTCGGCATGCTAAGATTGATGAGGATTGGGGACCGAGTGTCTCTCCTCGCTAGGAATAAAGCCGACCGGAAATCGAGTCTCGGCCCGTCCCCGAGTTCGCGACTGCGAATCGTGTAGGCACACAGCAACCGTCAAGCATTCGGAAACAACTACGCGGGACAGATCTTCATGGCCCACAGATAATCAACAATTTGCTGGGCCAGGGGTAACCTGAAGCCCGCTTGAAGGCTGAAGAGGTGCACGACCACACACCTCTCGTAGGACGCCTGGGGCCGGTCCCCCTCTTCGGGAAGTGCCAGCTCAATTCCCTCGGGCCAGGCGAAGTCTTTGGCAATCTTCACGAGATCCTCACTCTTGAGTTCGGTGGCCATTCCCTCGGACAGATAGTCCTCAGGGGTACCCGGGGTCATGAGAATCCGCTCTTCGAGGACAGACGGAACACGAGACACGACGTTAGTAATATACGCCGCAGGGAAGCTCAGAGGCACGTAGGGAGGCGGCGCCGAGGTCGTTCCCGCATCCGGCCGCACCTCAACCTCAGTAACGACCTCGTCTGGGGTGGAAGACGAAGCCATTTCAACGCCCGACGACGTTCGAAGGTGGGAGAAGCGCGAGTTGATAGAAACCTCGGAGTCGCTTGAGGAAGGCTCGTTGAAAACCAGCAAAGGGGACCTCGGGTTCTGAGAGTCGCTGAGTTCTACGCTTCCCGCGGACTCCGAAACCTCCTCGTAAAAACCCTCTTGAACTCTGAAAGCGAAGCCGGGTGGAGGGCTCGCAGAGGCTCTCCTAGGCATGAAAAAAACGATGTCTAGGCCGCGGAAGGCTAGCACCTGGAAAAGAAAGAAGCGTTGAGACGTCGGGCACTATAACCAAGGAAAAACAATGCGAGGTCATAACCTCGAGAGAAAAAGAATGAGGTCATAACCTCGAGAGAAAAAGAACGAGGTCATAACCTCGGAAGAAAAAGAACGAGATCATAACCTCGTAAGAAAGAGAAATTCTGGGCCATAAGAGGCGAGGAGCCACGTGGCGCCCTAGGGGCTACTCTGACAAGATAGGACGGCAATGGAGAAGTCGAAGCGCCAAAAAGAGGAAAGAGAAGGAGAAACGGAGGCCAGCGGTGAAAAGCAGCGGCGGAGACCCTAACGTCCCATCAATCAGCCGTCGAGACGTTTGGGTTTCCAAGAGCCTCAAAATTCAAAACCACCGAAAAAGAAAAAGAGACGGCCGTCGGTTGGAGGACGAGAGGTTCAAGTGCATGGCGTTCGCCACCCTCACCCCACCATCCCGCCACCATGGCACCGGTGCAAAACACCAAGAGGCAACCACTGTCCGCTAGGGCACAAGGCCGAACGAAAAGGAAAGAAAGAGAAAAGAGCAAAAGAAAAAAAACGGCGAGGAAAAGCATGCGGAAACTCACGCCGACCTCACCACCGCCGTTTCGCCACCGAGACGCCGGCGCGGAACACCAGGCGACACACTGTCGCCTCTCCAAACCACAGAACAAAAAGCAAGCAAGGAAAAATCGAAAGCGAACAGAAGACGGGAGGAGAAAAGTCGAAGACTTACTTGTTCAGAATCAACGAGGAGGGAGCGGTGGTGCAAATTGAAAGGTAGCTAAGGCTCGCCGGAAACCGTCTGGAGAAACCGCTCGCAGGAAGCCGGAAAGACAGAAAGAGAGAAGGCGAAAATGTTGAAAGAAGAGATAAAGGGGAGGCGTGTGAAGTGCGCTCTTATGAAGAGCAGGCTTGGGCCTCCCCTACCCAGGTAGGCTTATTGGGCCTGTCCCTCCTGAGCGGCCCATTAAGCAAGATGCGAAGAGCAAGCCCAGAAAAGCTTTACCCTTGCAAACCAAAGAAAAGCTAAGTGTAGAACCTCGCAAAAAGAGGGCTTCGCAAGATGCCCCCCATGAACCTCGAAAACCCTTAAAGCCTCGCAAAATGTCTACCCACCTCTCAGAGCCTCGCACCCCGCGATCTTTGAGAACTTATGCCCTGCGGCCCTCGGGGCGAGGTCCCCAGGCCATGAGGTTGTGATGATGCTCAAAACGGTAAAGTGAGAAGTGGGCTCGGGGTGCAAGGAGCATACAGACCCAGAGGGCCTCCCGAGGATGAACCTGGGGCCCACAACCATATCCACCTTTTATTTTGACAAGATCCCTACCCCCGCGAGGTCCTCCCAAAACTGGGAACGAGGTCTACACCTCGTAACCGACTCTACCAACACGCCCGCCCACCAGAACCACTCAGCTAGCGTCGCGCTCCCGAGCCAATCACAAGCTGCCTCTCCGCTAGACCAATCAGAGACCTTGATCTCGGGCGTCCCACATCGGACAACGGTCAGAACTCGACTCCCCAATCCTCTATAAATAGAGGAGAATCTCGTATGGAAAAAGGGTCGAAAAACATCTTGAACTCAAGAACTATCTTGCTCGTTGAAGATCGACGTGATCGAAACATCGTCAAAAGGCCTCGCTATAGACAAGTGAAGTCCACAAAAAGACTTCAAGTGTCACAAAATTCCTACTCACACCAAAGATCTCGCTACACCATCTCGCATGCCGCCTACACCTCGCTCTCATTCACATCAAAGACTTCGCTGCCCGATCTCGCAAGTCGTCAACACCGTCCCGCTAGATCAACCTCGCTCAAAACGTCAAGCAAGCAATACTTAGAATTGTCTAGCAATTAGGAGGTCTCGAACATTGTTAGGTCGAGATCTCGGATAATCGTAGGAGATCTAGGGTGTAAACTTCCAAGCGTTTGTAACCTCGTGTTACCGTAACCTCGTTGTAAAGAAAATCATAAATAAAGAAGCAAGGTTTCGTACAGTCGAATATAATAATCTCGTGTCTTATCTTTTAGCGAACGCGTCATTTCGGGTTTCATCAACTATAAGATCGGGATCACGTTCGATATGTTTTTTCTCACCGCCATCCCAGTTTTTTTTACCTTTTTTATACCGATAATCAGTTAGTTTAGTGGGATGTGGTTTTTATTTAAGAGGTTTGGAGTTCGAATCTCCCTGATAGCTAGCATGTATGAAAAAACTAAATTGGGAGAGTCATTCCCAACAATGGACCTCTGTAGTACACTAGTACCTGATTCGGACGTTAGATTCGCTTTGACTAATTGAATCGAGCAAGAGATTAGCAATTCGATTTTCGGTTCAGTTTAATTTTATTTAAATCCGGTTTGATTTGTAAATGAATTAAGCATGGGCACAATCTTAAGGTTTAAAAGATAAATGAGTTGAACTTGAGCACAGGAAAACTCGACTTGTTTGTTCATGAACAAACTCGATTATATGTTCATGAGCAAGCTAGATTAAATATTCATGAACAAGCTCCATTATAGACACATTAAATATTATATATTATGTATATTATATAGTTTAAGTAAAGCTACGTAGTTTTGGTGGTCTCTCAAGCTACATAATTTAATTTTTAGGTTCATTTTCTTGTATAGATGATTGGGTAAATGAGTTGTTTGCTCGTTTGTCTCAGAAAGAATTGATAACCAATCTCAAATAAGATTTTGAGCTTGAAGCAAGCTCATGCTAAGATTCTATTTTTTTAACACCAAAAAAAATCATGATCTTAGAAATTTCATAATCAAAGTTTTAAATATTTTATCAGGTCAAGAGATCTTATAGTGGTAGATTTTACTTAATAAATTTCTATGTTCTTTTTTTAGATCAAAACCAGGGTGAACTTCCAAGTACTTTTATTTAAAAAAAATTAAAGACGTCGTTAAATAAGAGTCCATTGCGACCTCCAACAAAATAAAAATGCAAATCGGAGAGGTCTCATGAACTCATCAACCTTTAGAACGAGAAAAAAAACTTATTTAACAAATCAACATTTATTGGTGTACAGAGGAGTATAAACTAGCTTAATATGGGGTTGGTATCTCAAATAAGCAAATGCCATTAGGCACATATATGGAAATTTGGGTGTGATTGGGGAATCATTCTTGTTAGCGCAACAAAACAACCAATCTCGATGTTATCTCTTCAAATAAACTCCACGCAAAGCAGGTGAAGCTAGGGTTGTTTATTGGTTCGGGTAATTCGGTTTTTATCTGAAAACCGAACCGAATCGAACTGAACCGAACCGAACCGATCCAAGGTACTTCGGTTTGGTCCTCGGTTCAAGATTTTTTCTAGTTCGGTTCGGTTCGGTTCGGTTCGGATAAACCGATTTATTTAAATATTAAAAAAAATATCCCTTACACCTTACCTATGTGAGTTGTATTAATTATTATTGTAGGTTTTGAGTTCGGTTTAGGGTTAAATCGGTTCTAGTTCGGTTTGTAATTCGGTTCGGGTCAAAAATTGGTTCGGTTTAGGGTATTCGGTTTTATATTTTGGGTCAGTTTTTACCCAATCAGGTAATTCGGTTCCTACCTGAACCAAACCGAACCAAACCGAGTTTATTCGGTTCGGTTCTCGGTTCCGAAAATTTCCTAATTCGGTTTTCGGTTCGGTTCGGTTTTTATCGGTCGGTTCGATTTTGGACCGATGAACAGCCCTAGGTGAAGCCCAAAGTGTATAGAGTGTATAGTAGTTAGTTTCATCCGAAAATCATAACAAACTCTAATAATTTGAGAGATCTCAAGGTGGAATAATCCTTTGTGAGTTTGTATAATGCTACTACATCACACCCAACTTAAAATTTGTTTAAAAGTAATGCCCGTATTGAACTTAGCTCAACTTGGAGGATGGATTTGACAGATACCTAATCTGAAACTCCATCGTGCGCAACAATATTTTCTAAGCTCTAGATTCAATAACAAGACTAACCACCCTCTCACAAAACCTAGCCATAATTTACTCATCACTCAACAATGTTATAAAAAAACCATAGCGGTTTTTGTGTTTCCACAAAAGCTAGATCATGATCTCAAAGTAGAAGCCCTATTCATTTTGTTTTTGTGGTAGTGAAAGGATAATCGATTTGTAATTGCATTCCCTAAACATGTTGTTAAAAGTTTGACAATATTACATCCTCGATATTCGTTTGAATTTTTCGCCAAATTGTCGAAATCCCTTCATCATCATATCAAAAGTTGAAGTAGAGTTACCATGGGGTGTGTTATTGGAGATTATTTTTCATCATTAATGCTCGCACAAGAACGCTCGAACCTAAAACCTGTTGTACATGGGCAAGAGGCTCAACCAGTTGAGTCATGTACACATACACTATTCATTTTTCGATCTTGATAAGTCATAAATAAAATAATAGCAATATAAAAATGCATCTTTACTTTTTTTTTTGATTAGGTAAGGATTAGGGCGCACTCCTTCACGGAGGGTGTCCTAGAGCATCCTTTCGGATGAGAACATCAAGTTTTAAGTGAGTCTTAATAAACTCATCGGGAAGACTATGGCCCAATTTAGCAATTTTATCGGCCACATCGTTACACTCCCTAGGAACATGTTTAATTATAATATCATGTGCTCCATGAATGGAAGTAAGGATATCAGAAATTATTAGTTCAATCTCCCATGGACATTTAGGGCTCGTTTGGTATTGATATCTCAAGTATATCAGGTAACGGTATCGGTATGGGAAATGAGTATCGGATTTGATATCTATATCTTTGTTTGGTATGGGATAGATATCAGTCATATCTTATACCTATTGTTTGGTAAAACATAATTGGATACGAGATATCAAATTTTAAAAATTAAAGGAAAAATGACTTTTAATAATACCAAGTATCAACTTTCAACCAATAATAATACCAACTTTAAAAATCACCCGCAGTGATACGAACTATTTTGATATTAACCCACTACAATACGAGACCGTTTTCCGGTAACATTTTCGGTGAAAATGCTGACATGGCAATCGGAAAATCTATGTTACATATTTAAATTTTACACTTTTTTTCCTTCTTATTTTCTTAATGCCATATCACCTCCATCTTGCCATATCATCATATCATCATAACAATAAAAAAAATCCAATCAGATCCAATTAAATCAGATCCAATTAATTTAATAAAATCAAATTGTGAACTCTTAATTAAATCGAAACCAAATTAAAATCAAATCAAAAAAAATTTCGTTTCCAGTTGAAAACCTAGAACGACGCCCAAACGAATGAATTGAACATCGAAGAGAGCGGAATTGAGGAAGACGAAACTGTAATCACAAGAGGAGGAAAATTAACCACTTTTGAACTTCTCAAATTGCTAGAGACAACCCAAATTTCCAGATTTCAAGAGAAAGGTAAGTATTTTCAATTTAGGGTTTCGAACTCAAAATTTTCAAAACGTGTTCATAAAGTATTGACTGTGTGATAATGAAGAATGTGTTCATAAAGTAGTTTACTGTGTGAAATCGACCTTTTGTTTCAGGAGGAAGGTAAAAGATAGTGTGGTGTGAGATATAATTCCTTCGGATAATGCAACATGTACATATGTAATTAGTTTTGCTTGATTGCTTGAAAACCCCATTAACTAGTTTCTACTTAGTATATGCATTAATTAATTTGTTGGAAATCGTGTGCAGAACCCCAATGCATAATAAAGAATTACAATTTACAACGTGTGAAATGAATTAATTAGTATTATTTACATTACTTAGTTTATACTTTATACATTATTTTGTTAAAATTTACCATAGTTTACCAATTAAAAATCGTGCAGAACCCAATTTATTTTTTTCAAGATCATGTTTAAGTATATGTATATTTAATTTAATCAATTTTTGTTTTCTTTTTCAGATTCATGGGGGAAACTAATCTTGATGGTATGGATGTTCAAAATGGCCTTGGCAACAATCCTATTGAGGATGAAAGGAGGATAATGGAAGAATTTGAGGTAGAGGATGACCTGGATTGGGAGGAGGGTAATGATGCTTCTGATGAGTACGAGTCTAATGAGGAAGACTCCAATGAGAATGAATCTGAAGAGGAAGAAGCAAATGAGAATGAATTTGGTGATGAGGATGAATCTAACAGGAATAAGAGACGATTGACTAGGAGTTTCAAAGGTAAAAAAGTTTTATATGAACTTGAAGAGTCATCTGAAGAAGAAGAGATAGATTTCATTGGCTTGAATGCACGTGAAATGGATACTTCTGATGAGGAGTTTCAAATTGTAAGACAAAGAGTTGTTGATTACAAAGAAGAAGTTGAGAAGCAAAAGGAAGGGCAATTAAGTGAATATGATGACTCTGATGGTGACATGGAAATCATCTCTGAAAATGAAGATGATGACAATGCCAGGATAAGGAGGAGAACAATAATCAAATTGACAGTTGGTCCAAAAACAGATTATAAAAACATAGTGTGGGAAGTTGGTTTAAGATTTCCAAACATTGTTGTATTTAAGGAAGCTGTAAGAAGGTATGGTATCTTCAATGGATATAGTTTGTCATTTGGTTTGTCTGACAAACAAAGGGGGACAATCGGGGTGAAGTGTAAGAAAGGTTGTCCATTCTATCTTTATGCATCATGGCATCAAAAAGAGGGTTGCTTGATGGTGAGAACTGTTAAGATTGAACATACTTGTGTTAGAGATATGCAACGGAATCGCTTGCTTACATCTAAATGGCTTGCTAAGGAATATTTGGGGCGTTTTAAAGATAACCCTCAATGGGGAGCAAAAGACATAATGGATAGTGTAAGGAGAAGGTATGGTGTCATCATTCAAAAGTGGATTGCATATAAGGTAAAGATGGCTGCTTTCAAAATGTTACATGGTTATGTAAAACAACATTATACCAGGGTTGGTAGGTACATTGAAGAGTTAAGAAGATCAAATAGAGGGAGTACATTTGATTTAGTTGCAATTCCTTCAACCCCTCCAACATTTCAGAGATTTTTTGTATGCTTTAAGGCATTAAGAAGTGGATTTGTTGAAGGTTGTAGAAGATTTATATGCTTGGATGGATGCTTTCTTAAGACATTCCTGGGTGGTATCCTACTCGCTGCAATAGGAAGAGATGGAAACAATCAAATGTTTCCAATTTGTTGGGCTGTAGTTGAGGGAGAGAATAGAGATAGTTGGGAATGGTTTCTAAATCATTTGAAGTCTGAATTGGATGAAACAAATGGGGAAGGATGGACCTTCATGTCTGATCAACAAAAGGTTAGATTTTTTTACTTAAGTAATGTAAATACTTTCTATTTTTTGGGTAAGAATTGATACACTTTCTATTTTTTGTGTTTAGGGGCTTCTTGCTGCTTCTGCTTCTGTTTTCCCTAGGGCTGACCACCGAAATTGTGCAAGGCATATCTATGCTAATTGGAGTAAGGTACATAAAGGAGATGAATTGAAGTTGGCTTTTTGGAAGATTGTGAGAGCTTTTACTGAGCCTGATTTTGAAGAGGCTCTTGAAGAGCTTAAGATGATATCTCCTAATGCTGCTGACGACTTGTTACATCAAAATACAAGGGTATTCTGTAGGGCTTTCTTTTCTGATGTAAGCAAATGTGATGTGGTTGTCAACAACATGGCTGAGACATTTAACGGATATATTCTTCAAGCTAGGGTAAAACACATCATTGATATGCTAGATACTATAAGGAGCTTACTCATGGAAAGAATGGTCCAAAAACAGAATTTGATGGAAGGCTATGAAGAGCATGCCATTTGCCCTAGAATAAAACTGAAGCTCGCAGAGGAGAAGGTCAAAGCATGGGATGTAGGAGTCTCACCTTCATCTGTGACAGTTTTCCAAGTGAAACAGTTTTTGGATGTGTTAAAGGTTGATATTGAAGCTCGCGCATGCACTTGCAAGAAATGGGATATCACTGGTATACCATGTCATCATGCTGTAGCTGCACTTTCTTATATGAAACTGAGTCTAGAGGATTTTGTCCACAACTGCTATAAGAAGGTGACTTATGTGAGGGCTTATGCAGAAAGTATAAGTCCGTGTGTTAGTGAAAAGTATTGGCCAAAGGTGAACTTTCCTTTGGACCCTCCTCCTCTAAAAAAACAGCCTGGCAGACCTAGAAAGAACCGTAGGAAAGACCCACATGAAGACCCCAAGAGGCCAGGAAAGCTTACAAGGCATGGGGCGACAATGAGGTGTAGTAAGTGTCGTTCAGCTGAGCATAATTCTAGGAGGTGTCCACAAAGAAATGACATAGTTGCTTTTGTTGAGAAAAGACCACGGGGCAGGCCTAGAAAAAATCCAGTGGCTGGGACAATGGTTGGATCTTTAGGTATGCTTCATCTTTTGTATTTCAACTATGCTTGAATTTATAAAAAAAAACTTACTCTTATGCATATTCTAGATGAAGTTGTTGGTGATGCGAATGGAAGAGGCAGAGGCAGAGGGAGAGGGAGAGGAAGGAATTCAGTGGCTGAGAGAGATTCTAGAATAATATATGAACAAAGAGGAGATTTCCACTTTATGTCGATCGCAAGAGAACAGGTATCATCTATGCTCGTAACTTTTTCATTGTTTTTCTAGTAGATAAAGCCAAAAATAACAACTATGTTTCAATTATGCACTTGGACCACTTGATATTAATATATTGCAATGCTTTCTAGGCACATGGACATCTTGCATCTCAAGAGAGCACTAGTGGGGTATCTCAAGCAAACAACACCACCTAAAGCCATTTCTTACTATTTTAGAAGGTTAATTTGACTGCTTTGAAGCCATTTCAAATGGTTAATTTGAGTTTTGAATTTCTGTAACTGAAGTCATTTCAGATTGAATTTGAGATGATTTTTGTCTTTGTTCCGATTTTTGTAATTGAAGCCATTTCAGATTGAAATTTGAAAGGTTGTCTAATTCTTTTTCTCTTTATGATATTTTCTGAACGTGTGTCGTGTGAACTATGATTGTGTTTTTCCCACTGATGTTTGGCTGAATTGACGAGTATTTACTGATTTTTGGTTGAATTGCTACACATCAATTAAATGCCTTGTTACATGAACTGTGTCATTATGCAAAAAGTACAAGCTCCTGTTATTATTCAAATTATAATAGGATTATAAGTACTAAATTGCTTTTATAAAAAAAAGTACTAAATTGCCATTACAAGTTGAATCAAAGCGTCATTATGCTCACTGTCATTACATAGCTTCCCAATTTAAGGTTAAATAAGCATAGGCATTACACATGCTTCTCATTGTATGATTGCGAAACCATGATCCTAATAAATGTAAATTAGTACTAAATTCTCATAAACACAATGAGTAGCATAACTACCACAAAACCAACTACAATTTTCATGACTAAATGATCTCATTGAATCTTCATAATAATCATTGCTTAAATCCGAACGATGCGAGTTACTGGTCGTAGGGGTTCCATAATCTTCATGAGCTCTCATATAGCCTCGTCGTGGACGACCTCTGAGAACTACTATTGTCTCCCTCCTTACCATGATAGAAGATGAAACTAGAATAACAAAGTACCAAAAAAGAAGTAAATCAAATCCAGGATCAACAACTTAGTAATAATATGCTTCTACATTTATCCTCATGCAAACTAAGATTGCACCATAGATATGTATCCTATGCAGGTTAACTAAATTCAAGTTAACTAAATTTTCTTTTAAAAGCTATGACTCAAAACGAGACCCTAGTTCAGATTTACTAAATACTTAGCATGATCAGGACTCAGGAGGGAAGAGAGAAAAATGGTTAGGCTTAACAACATTCAGAATTCAGCTAGAGGAAAGTAAGGCTCACATGTATTCTCTCCTAATCATCACTATCATTATAGAGATGGAACATAAACACAATTTGCCACATCTTTAACTATTAACTTGAAGCAATATATTTTTATTAAACCAAAACATCAGTAGCGTGAGCAATAAGAACTTTCAACTTTAAAAATACACAGAGAACAACAAGCACATGAAATACCTATTTTGTGTTCAAGTTAACACTGACTGCAAGTCTCTCAAGCTGACCTGCATCCCAAAAATTGAAAATGGCACACATCAGAATCCATACTAATAATCAAAAAAGAAGAAGAAAGAGTTGTATCCTAATATTATCTTCAAGAAGTTATCATTCCTATTCCAAACATATAACAATCGACTCACACAGAAGACTGGACCCAATAGACACGTTAATACCAAACAACTAGCATAATATCTATAGTATGATTCATTCACAAACAACCACATTTTAGCTCAAAGTTGATAATAAACCAGAGACCACTCTCTATTGATGCAACTAGCAATGGGCACAAGGCAATCATTCTGGTGAAGGAATATCCAGAAATATATTAATAATGAATCATGCATATTAATTTCTATCAATCATATCATAACCAGAATGACTCAAATACAAGGCAGGACAATAGAAATGGGTCAGTAATAGCCAAAAGCATAAATCTTTCGGATGTCAAAGCACATGAAAATCAAATCAAACAATAACAATATTTGTACAATCTCTTGGGTTTGCCAAGACCTTGAGGAACTCCACCACTATTGCTCGAGTTGAGCACCCATTGACACTGAATCAGATATTTGCAACAGCATATCGATCTAGTTGCCCCGATTTTTTTATATAACAATAAAATTCATAAACCCTAATCCAAAAAACCCAAAATTCATCAAATTTAAAACCAATTCTGAAACCCTAAATCTACAATTCAGAAAATTAAATAGCAAACCCTAAATTGTACCTTCCATAAGGACACCCATAGAATTTCTTTCCCGACCACATGTTTGTAAAGTTGCAGTGAGGCCATGGAAGCACTTTGGATTAGATGATTCACGAACCCCTCTTCTCCACGAATTGGAACTGGCATACAAGCTTTCGCGTCTCCAACCTTCCATTTCTTCGGTGTTGCGCGGGCTGGTGGTTCAAGGTTCTAGAAGATGTCGCTCGAGCCGGCATACAACCTTTCGTCTTCCCCGAAATCCCCTCTCTCAGATGTTCTCACCTGTTCTGGGCGTCGTACAACACATGTTCTGTTCTTTTGAGATGGTGGACAATTTTTTCTTGGTTTGATTTTAATTTTGATCTTATTTTAATTTGATCTTATGTTCTGTTCTCATGTTTACGCTAATTTGATTTCATTTAATTGCAGCCATCTGATTGGATTTTTTTTTTATTACGATGATGATGATATGGCATCAAGAAAATAAGAAGAAAAAGAGTGTGAAATTTAAATGTGCCATGTAGATTTTCCGGTTGCCATGTCATCATTTTCACTGGAAATTTTACCGGAAAACAGTCTCGTATTGTAGTGGATTAATATCGAAATAGTTCGTATTGCTGTGGGTGATTTTTAAAGTTGGTATTATTATTGGTTGAAAGTTGATACTTGGTATTATTAAGAGTCATTTTTCCAAAATTAAAAATTAACTAAATATAAATCTCCATATCTTCCTTCCAACAAAATACAAATAATTTAATATTTCTATTATAAATTTGTTTATAAGTCTCTCTGTTTTATAAGTAAATTAGAGTTGGAATGAAATATTTATGAATCTGTATATAAATTATTTAGCCCAACCTCCAATATCTCTGTTTCACACAATAACTTAAAATTTATACATAACATCAAATTAGAGCAAATATGGGAGAGAGTTGGAAGGGGGGGAGCAACCATGGGAGAAACGAGAAGGAGATGGGCAATGGGGTAGAGATGGAAGGGGAGCAACCAGGTTAGATATGAGCTATACCGGTAATAAAATCAGTTTATCAAATGTGAAGAAAAATGATATCAAGATATCCACCCATATCCCCTTGATACCCATATACTCCTATACCAAACATAGGATATGGGGTCATACCCATATCTGATATCTAGATATGGGTACCAAACGGGCCCTTATTTATTTCTTTAATCGCATTAATTACCTAGAGATTATCTCCCTCAATTTCTACATTCTTCATTTTTCTTTTCTTCATTTCACGGATGGCCTCCCTAAAGGTCAGAGCTTCAACTTTTAATGCAGACACATTACCAAATTTACAAGTTTTCAAGTCAATCATTCGACCAAGGTGATCCCTAATTACGATTCCTCATGTTGCTTGTTTGTTAGGGAGTCTAGATGCATCAAAATTGGTTTTAATGTGGTCTTGTTTAGGCTTTTTCCAACTCCTAATTGTTTTATTTCGAATATTCTTTTTGCTTACTTTGCCATTTTTTATACTTTCCTCATCTTCCGTCCATTGTTTTGCGTTGTTCTAGTTTGTGATTTGGGTTCGAATATACATTGTCAAATCTAGGATACCATTTGATTGATCTTGCGGAAACTTTAGCTTATTGCATTGATGCCAGACACTCCACCAAATAACTGCCATTTCCGTGAACTCTTGTTTCCCAAGTAGTTGTTTAATTCCACTCAGAATTATTCTAGGGGTTTTGTTGTCGGAATCAAATTCCTTAATCAACATGGCCGTGTTATGGTTTATTTTATTGGTTATATGTATCATATATGGGCATTTTGTTAGAATATGGTTTGTGTCTTCGTTGGTATAGTCGCACAATATACATCCACCTGGTGTAATAACCTGCTTGTCTCGTAGACGCGCTTTCGTAGGGAGGCCGTTATTATCAATTTTCCATAAGAAATTTTTAACTTTCGGGTATGTGTCCAATTTCCATATCCAGTTAGGCTCATTGTTCGGTTTTCAATATTAGTAATTAGCTCAACAACCAAGACTGTGGAAAACCATCTATTTTTATTTGGTGCCCAATATAGTCGATCTTGTATGTAGTTGTCCGGAATCGGTATTGATTGTATTTGGTCAACTATGTCGTCCGGTAAATCTTGTCTTAATTGGTCTATCTTCTATGTTTTATTGTTTGATATCCAAGGGTGTGTAGAGAGCCTACAAAGATCTTTTCAAAAGTTAATCGTCTTATTATCTCCAATTAATTTGTCTTTACTTATGCTTAGGCTACTCGTCGCAATACATCCTATCATTTGGATTGTTTATTATATTTTTAAAAATTCATGCTTTTTTTTGCGGCTAACTATTAATTAGGTGCATATGGAGGTTATGTTACGAATAGGCGGTACAAATTGTTTAATGAAATTGATGCATATTTTATTATAACTTTGATGCATAGACTTACAACACTAATTTACATTAGTTCAATAAACTTCTTTAGTACAACAAGATCGATTTCCTACGGCTCAACTACGTTTTGGTAAATCAATGAACTGACATGAAAGTTGCATACGTCATACGTGTGATGATGCGCAAGTTAGCAAATTTCTGAAGTATGAGGAAAAAACTCAAAACGCAGCGTACCTTTGCGGGGCCGGAGAGGGAAGTTGGCGGAGTATCCGAAGTACTCCGAACTCATTACCTTTCTTCCACCTCCATTTTCAATTTATCATACTTCGATCCATCTCAAATCTCATTTCCCCTACCTCTCCGATCTCACTCCCTCTGCTTCCCCATCGCTCCTTCGCTTTGCCATGGAGGCCGTCGGCACTCTTCGATCTTTCGACTGTAAGTCTGTGTCTGGACTTCTGTAAAACTGCAAGACAAAGATGTTATCTTCGAAAACTTTATCTCGCCCAATTAGTTGTCCCAATTGGGAAATCTACTATGTTTGAATCATTTTATGCTTAAGAAACTAAGTGCTTCATTTTCATAAGCTTAGATCGGACAAGAATTCACCTCTTGTTCAATTGGTTGCCGATTTTCTCCTTGCTGTATAGCTTGTTTGATTTTTATAGGTTTACAGCGTTAGAATTGGCGCTCTGCTAGCAGTTCATATTTCCGTTTTAAGGTTCTTAGATAGCTTGATCATGCTGGGCGGCATTTTGATTTTGATTGGTGAACCTCACATTCTCACAATGCTGTCGTAGCAATCTCCCATTTACTGCTGCAAATAACTTGTGATGTATTGTACTTGCTTGTAATTTTGAGATGTTTTTTTTTTTAAGAAAATCATTGGCTGATCCTTGATGTGAGTCTGCCTTCAATCGAAGAATCTATTTGCTTTCCTTGGCATAATTGGGATGTGTATCCGCATTTTTGTTTCTGTTCCTTTTCTTGTTATTATGGGAATGTTATGAAATAATTGGAAGATGTTGAAATATGTACACCCTGTGGAGTTGATATGATCACTAATTGAAAGATCAGGAAATTCATTTCAAGAATCAAAATTTCCTTCACTAGAATATTCATGTCACGAGCGGTGAAGTTGAGTTGAGTATTGCCAAATGTTCAAACTCTTTGACTTTGTTATTCTAAGGGCTCCTAGTTGTTTTCACCATGTTCATTCGGTTCACTGTGCCTTAAGTTATCCACTAATGTGATGCCATTTTCCTTTTTCTTTCCCTTGTTTTTTTTTAAGTGATAGTTTTCATCTGATGTAAGTACTAATATACTTGAGGAAGTCACTAAAATGTTTGCTTTGGTTTTTTTTGTTTGTGACTTTTGAACTATTTACATTCCCTTTTTCAAGTGAAGTCATTTGTTGTTTTGTTTTGTTTTTTTTTTCTTTGGAGGTTTTTCATATTATCATAGATTGTTATTGTCATTGGAGAACTGTCATTCCATCTTTGGCTGGAGTGTCATATAGTTTGTGTATTAAATGCATCTTTTCCAGCTCTTCAGGAGTTGCTGGTTCATGACTTCAGTTGAGATTTTGAGATGTTGTTGGTTTAATACCGTGTTTGTTATTGCAGGCTCTGCCAGCTCCATGGCACATACCATTTCAGTACCTAGGCATCGTATGGCTGCTCGGCCCACCTCTGCTAGATTATGTGCTCAAGGATTGGCTGGTGGAAATCTTACTTCATCCACCAGGAGTGTAAGGGTCCTGGTTGCAAGTTCAAAGACATCAGAGACTGCCGTGTCCTCCGAATCTAATGGTGAATTCTATTTAGTCACTGTTTGAGTAATCTTGTACTTAATATCTGTCTTATATGTACCAAGTACCAACTCTCTTACTTCTGTTTGAGATTTTACAACAGAAACATGTTTCACTCTGATATTCACATAAGTAGCATGTGCAATCAATAGAGGTATGCTACTGATTGAGCCTACTGGGATATATACTACCAGCAATGCGAGGCTTCAATTTCTTTTGCTGATTAACCACCTCATATGTTTTTCTATGTGCTAACATTTTGCATCCTTCTTGGTCTTTTCCACTTTCTCCAACTAAATCACGACCCAGGCTATCAACTTCTTAAAGTAAATTGGAGCACTTGTCTCTTGCCACTTTGGCACTTTGCCATAAATCAGAATTAACAGGATAATTTCTCATGATAATTCACTGAGAGTCACTTTTCTAATCCGAACTAGTTCGTAGATCGCACTATAAAGTTTAGACAATGCTTAGAAAATCATTGCTTTTTCTGGTTATTTGTTTGCTTAACACAATTATTTCTAGCACTGGAATTGACAAGAAACTCTTATTTCTTTTCTTTCAATTAGTTGAAGCTAGAATCTGTGCTACAAGTTTGAAATTTCTATTAATGCCAATATCTGCCTGGATAGCATGTAGCTACACCACTCTAATTATAATATCATAATTATCAACAGTTCCACCAAATGGCAGCCCGAAAATCCCTAAGGAGAAGCATATTTTACAAAGCGCCACTTTCCCTAATGCCTTTGAGGTATGCTACATTTCCTTTCTGCCATCATTTCTTTAGGTGAATTTTTTATGCACAAAAGCTTTTTTCCCCTCCCTCTCTTACAATTTTTATTGCTACTTGTATATTTACCATGTAGCGGCCTTTTTGAGTCTGTGTCAAGTGGTTGTTCAGTACTTAGTGTGCATATGTGAATCTTCTTCATAGAGGGTGTGGGACATTAAGAACTTCATATTAGCAATTAAATAAATCTTAGCAAAGAATGCTGCTATCGTCATTGAACATCAAAGTGTAATAAAGAAGTGTTTCACATCCACTTCAAGATTCTCTCGTGTTTGCTACTTTGCTGAATGTGGATTTTGCTGCTTTCCTTCAAGGAGAATAACTACTAGCTTTTAAACATGCATTCTCCCTAAGCACTCGACCCCTACTCCCCCATACCCACCTAAAATATCTTTATCTAATGCTATTTGTGGGCAAATCATGGAGTCTATACACATCTATTTTTGTAATTGATTTTTAAGTATATAAATTTAATATGCCATCTATTACTGGTTGAATCTAGGCACTAATTTATTCGAGACTTTCCAGTATTCTGCTCAACTACTAATGCAAGTTACCTCTATTTATGGGGAACAAAATCAAGTTATCTCATGGTCTTGTGAACCTTCCAAGTAAACTTGGTGTAGAAATTTGCTCATTAGCATTAAACCCATGCTCAACTTGGTTTTAGCTTTGTGATCAAGTCAACTGTACTGAGTTTTTTTACTTTTTCCTGTTTGAAAATTTGTCCTTTTTAGTTTGTACATGCATGTATCTACATATTCCCAATGCTTTTTCTGGTTTCGTAACTATTTTTATGGATGTTGCATTCAAAACGTCTGCTTCAGTTTTGTTACAGATAAATATTCCTTTCTCCTCGTGTTGTATGAACTATGAAGTATTCTTAGGAACAACCTGTTTTCAATAGACCACATTATCAGAAATTGTATTCTACCATGTACATCTTCTGTTTACTATTATTTTCAACTGCTATCTTCAAAAACAAGAATACAAACTCCCTATTTAACATTCGGCTTAAAGTACACAGGAAATTTAAAAATTAAGCTATTTTTAAAAACTTCTGTTGAACTTTGGTCCATCCCTTTTGTGGAATAGACTTGCTCTATTGGCTGGGCAAGTCCCTTTCATTATGATAATTTTTTTGCAGTTGGAAGGGACTTTCTGCCTTCCAATAGTATTCAGCTGATTGCTTGTTTCCTTTTGATTTGATCCTTCGAGCCTTAATATTTTTTCTCGTAATATAGATTGCACTTGGTCTTCCAAAAACTCTATTGCTAAAAGTGAATCTGATATGAGGTATTAATAATTCTCGTCTGTGATACTGGATACTCAGTTTTGAAGTTTGCCCTTATCCTTATAATTTACAACATGGCTACATGTATTCCTTATTTCTAAATTGCAATTCAGCTTTATATAGTGAATCTCCTACAAACCCAATGAAAATTTTGGATTTTCAATTATTTATGTCTAGTGTTTCTGAATCTCTTATTTGATATGATGAACTCTCAGACACTGCTTACAGAAGTCTGTGATGAAACCAGTGTTGCGGAACTGAAATTAAAGGTAAGGTTATAACCACATTTATTCAACTATTTTATAATACTGGGTGATTGATCTAGAGGTTTTCATGATGGTTAATTGCCAATGTGCCATTTATTTCATTTGAAAATATGCAGCAAATTATATTAATTGTGTATTGAACCAGCCCTGGTAGCCTATTCATTGCAGAATATATTTACAAATGTTCATGCTTACATTAGATGGGTAGTTTTCTTTCTCATATTTTTCCGTCTCAAAAAAGTTATGACAAAGATGCACTGAAATTAGGATAGCTCTAGCCCTAAACTATTTTGACACTTTTATGATTGAACTATTAAAATTCATTAAACACAGTTATTTAGAGCTCAGACTTTGGAACCATGCTGGCTGAGCTTTAATAGTAATAGCATCGCGCGTCAATATTAGTATTTGAGACTTGGTTCTTTCATTATTAGAATATTCTTTTCAAACTTTAGAAGGTAAAGTTTATGTTTGATTTATTATGAACTTGTTGAATTACCATGAGTTGGATAGATTAAGAATTATGTTGTGTAACTGCTCGGCCATAACTGACACAGTCACTTCAGCTTTTAAGCTTACTGATTTCTTCAATCATCAGAATATTGGAAAATAATATATGATGCTCACATAATCAGTTTATGAATTTTATACTTTTTACCAAAATTTTGTTATATAATGTTGAATCATTAGATGATTAGATGCTGAACGAAATGACAAACATATGTTTTTTTTCTTCTGATTGTCAAATTATGCCTTTCAAAGATTGGTGGTTTCGAGATGCATGTTAAGCGAAACATTGGAGCCACAGATACCCCAATTGCAATCAGTTCACCAGCTGTTGCTCCCCCTATCCCAAGTGAGCCCATGGAATTATCAGGTCTTGCTAAGCCTTCACCAGCATCTCCTAAATCAGTTCCGGAGAAGCCAAACCCATTTGTGAAGGCCTCCTCAGTGAAGTGGGGAAAGCTATCTGCCTTGGAAGCTTCTGGATCCAGTGGATTTAAGCTAGTATCATCACCAGCAGTACGTATTTAAATGTTTGCATGCTCTCCAAGTTCATAATATATATCTGCCTTCTCTTTACATGTGTAACCGTCCTGCAGGTAGGATCATTTTCCAAGGGAAGGACAGTTAAAGGGAAGAAGCAACCTCCTGTGTGCAAAGAGGTAATACTGCTTGTTTACTTTGGATTTATATTTGATTTCTTGAGCCGCATCCTCATTTTACAGTAATGGTTCCATTTGGCCTGCTTCACTGCAAAAAAAAAAAAAATCTACTTTTGAAATTCAATGGTGAACTCTTTTTTGTGACCCGAAAGAATGATCTTACTTTAATGTTAGTGTTGCATTTTTGTTGTTGTATCTGACATATTCTTATATGAAACAGGGTGATTTGATCAAGGAGGGACAGGTCATAGGTTACGTAGATCAGTTCGGAACTCAGCTTCCTGTCAAGGTAAACCTTCCTCTGATTTCTAGTTATATTCTTGTTTGTGCATGGGACTATTGTCTGTTTATTATGTACTAATGCTGGATGAACAGTCTGATGTGGCTGGAGAGCTGTTGAAGGTCCTCTTTGATGATGGAGGTAACTCATTGAAATTCTCTCTTTAATGTCCTGAGCGAAAGACTAGTGTGGATTTTCCAAGTGTGTATTGATTCATGAGTTAAAATTGTGTTATGAAATAGTCAAATGTGCTAGTGAATAGGCAAGTTACTTAAGTGTGTGTTCGGCTGGGTGTATCGTATAAATTACTTATTAGTGATAAATAAATCACACGGTAAGTAATTATACACACTAAAACCTTCACATGCATACAGATGTAAATATGTAATTGTAACGACTTAAAAAGTTAGTATATAATATATGTTAAAAATACACATGCATACAAAATAAGTGCTTATAATTCTAAAAAATGTTAGTAAAATACACTTTATACAAACTAACTTTTATGAAATACTACGATTCTTTCTTTTCTTTGGTTTTTGTTTACCACTAGATCTTCATTTTAAGCTGGCCTTTTTTTCCCTCTCTTTCCTCTTTGCAGAAGCTGTTGGTTATGGCGATCCCCTTGTAGCCATCTTGCCATCTTTTCATGGCCTTAATTAGCTGAGCACTTGAAACTTGACAGACATTATTTAAAGTAGGGATCGGCATTTAGCCATGCATGGTTATGATGTTATATAATCGATATTGATTATGCAGGGAATGTCCGAGTCTGAAAAGAAACAAAGAGACAATGGACTTATTTTTTGTTTGTTTGTTGTAACATCTGTTGTATTACATCATCCTTACGTTCAGCTGTTTGCAATTCTTTGTCATATGCATTGAAACATATGGTTGAACCAGGACGAGTCTCCAAAATATGTGCTAATAATGTTTTGGGTCTTATTTTCCGGAAAAAAAAAAGAGTTTGGGTTCTTAGTATATATAATTCCTTTTTTTTTTTGAGAAAAGGTTTGGGGTATTCGCTTAACATTCACAGAACAGGGGAAACATGTTAATCTTTTTGATCATGTAAATCAAGAGGAAACCAAACTCTCACAACTAATCCACTTATCGTAATATTATTTGATATGTGAAATTTATTTTAGAAAGATTTAGATGTCAATTTACACTATAGAATAAGACTTGCAATTTTTTTTGGTTGAAGGAATAAGACTTACAATTGTCATATAATGAGTGAATTTCTTCCCGAACAAAACTCGAGCATAAAGATTGTTGGTGCTCATTGAATTTCTCGATTAAAAAAGGCGGGTTATTATTCTTACCGTATAAAAAAAAAAGGCGAGGAAGGATACATTTGTAATCTGGGTTGAGTTGTATTGAATTTTACAAATAGTGTACTGGAAAAAAAAAGGTGTGAACGATATCGAGTTTCCCATTTCATACCATAGCTATTGAAAAGTGTACAATGTAATTTGTTTGAAATTCCGTTTGGTGTCCGACTGCTATCAAAATCATTAATTTTCCCTGTTATCAAAATTATGCAAAGCATGAATCATGCATGGTATGATATGTTCATCAAAATCTCATTTCTAGGTTGCCCTGCATGATACAATGAATAGTAACGATGATGGAATTCGGATCAATGGTTGAAGTGCTTTTCAATTTACGTACAGGGTGGAATCTATTAGTTCACTTTGCATGACTAATGTGACTGCCAGATTGAACGAAGCAATACAAAACTAGGAATACATTACTCTTTAGTGGGGGTATGGGGCAATTCTTGGAGCCTTGGGATGTGTGGGCAATGGAATAATGACTCAATTGCAAATCAAAAACCCAATTAAAACCAATCATTCCCAAAACCGTATCCTTCTAATCCAATTCCTCGTTCCAACCCGATACCCAATTTCTAGCAAACGCACCCAAGCTTTGACGAGACATTGAATGAGAAACTCACACCAAAAGAACACAAGCACGATATTCATACGAACATATTATCCGGCTACATATAAAACGTACTATTACTAGATTTGCCAGTCTTAAAGCTAGCACAAAATGCATCACATTAGATTTTATGCACATTTCCCGTATAGTCTGTCAGAGGGCTGAGGGGGTCTCAAGAGTCTCTTGTCATTAAACTTGAACTAGACTTAATTCACATTCCTATGTTCTGATTTCCTACATGTACGTACCACCACCCTCCAGAGCTATGGTCAGTCATCTACAGAGCCACGGACACCGCTGAGAAAGCCGACCTCTTCCCAATCGATTTCAAGTTAGTCAGCTCCCAGCCATACCCTTCTGAGTAAGTTTCAACCTGCCATTAGAAGAGGAAAATTATAATTTACTCTTATTGCTGATGGTAAGTGAAATTAAATGAGATTAAAAGAGGCATATACCGAGGCTAATATCTCATTGTCGATGGAAATCCCTCCAATTGAATAAATCGAACCATCAATGACACTTGCACCAAAATAGCCCCTAGCGGTATTCATAGGTTCGGCCATCATCCATGATCCAAAGCGAGGATCAAAAACCTCAACACTTGAAACCATAGTCTTCCCGTCACCATCATATCCACCAATAGCATACCTTTTAAGAAAAGGTATAAAATTCAATGATGTATTAAGCAAAAGGCTGAATGTTAAACTTAGAAAACCAGGGAAAAAGTATACATTTGATTAGCTTCCTACAAGAGACGTACAATATTTATGACACTACTTACAGCTTTTCATTCAGAACAGTGACAGCATGGCAACCTCTCCTCGTGTTCATACTCTGGAGTCTAGTCCATGAATGCCCCCGAGGATCAAACCCTTCCATAGAACTGCATTAAATTGACATTTTCAGTATGCTGTAAATCACCTCCTAATTAATAGTATATACTAGAGGCAATTCATGAAGTTGTGTAAACCTCGGTCAGGCAAGTGAAGTTCATCGACCTAGTAGGTATTAAATTTCAATGGCACGCGAGTCGTGCCATAGAAACGTTGATACATCCATTTCTAATTGGCTAATTCACACCAACATAAATATTCAGTAGAATTGAGTATGAATTTTATATCAAAACATTACCCTTGAATCATGTATGCATATTATTTAAAAAAATCAAAACAACCTCAAATGATATTTGGCTCTCCTGATGTTCTAAGATTTGAGCAGTGTCACATTAGGACTTAGGACAGTATATGATGACATGTAGCTTCTGTAATAAAAATCCACACAACAAGAATGCATGTAGAAAGAATAGCGTAAGCTGAAATGCAACTTGCCTGAGGTAATTTGCGCCATCATATCCACCAACAACATAAAGCATGCCCTTAACCTCAACTGCGGCAGAAGCAAACCGCTGAAAGAACAAGATAAACAAATCAGCTTAATTGTCAGCAAACATCTAGACGTATATTTTTTAAAAATAAAGATCTGATGTATCCTTTCCCAAAAAATAAATGGATTTATTTCAAACAAAAGTAAATGGAATTAAGGCATGTAAAAAGCCCAGGATTTTGAGATTATTGAGCAAATATGCATCTTTATAAGAATGAGTACCAGGAGTCTAACTTTACCCCCTTTCGTTTTATCTTCTGAAGGTTTTTTAACTTTTTTTTAAGGTTGTAAAATCATCAGAATATGAAGTTTCTAGAGTAAGACCGTAAGAGACGACGACGACAACAACAACAACAACAACAACAACCCAGTATTAACCTGCCTCAGGCATTGTCAAGAGTAATTAGAAAAATCCAAATTAAATACTGAAGATTCATGCAAATACAATTAATGGATTTTTACCTTTTCCAGCATTGATGGAATGCTGATCCATTTCCCAAAACCTAAATCAAGCATTTCTACATCTCTGAAACAATCTGTTACATTACCACCTCCAATTGCAAAGATTTTGTTGCCCAAACCAATCCCTGCCAAACTTCCTTTCTTCTTTCTCAAAGAAGGGCAAGAAACCCAGCAATCACAGCTTAGGTCATATGATTGAACTTCAGACACGCACCCAAAAGAACAGAGTTAGAACTGCATATTATGCTGCACTAAATGAACTTAATTCTATTTTGAAAAAAAAAGAAAGAAGAGAATGAAAGTAGAATAAAACAAGTGGATACTGCTAATACCTGTACCATACCACAGTTTTCCATCTCCTCCACCCAACACAAAAAGCTCATTGTTTAATAGTACAGAAGTGGAATATGCACGTACAGTGTCCATCGACTTTAAGGATCTAATATCGTCCACAGATGGGGCAAGGGAATCTAAATCTGACAGGAAGTGACAACCATCATATCCTCCCACTAGAAGTATTGACTGTCCATGCTTTACTGAAGTATCCAAGTTTTTTTTGAACTGTTCATCAGCAAGTTCAGCTGAAAGATACCAAGAAGATCCATGCACCCTAAAATTCTCCTTTAATGCTTCAGTTTCAGTTTCTGATTGCACCTGGAAAGCAATTTGACGGGTGAAAATGAGTTGGAACTTTAAACATTCATCTTGGTGCATATTTGTATAATAGCACTAGTTAAAAAAAATAAAGTGGAGAGAAAATTAAATTTATGGAATAAATTCCTTTTTCATGTGATTTGAAATAAACAAGAGAAGTTATATGAGCTAAAGCTATAATAACTACAACAAGACTTATTCTCAAGTACAAAATTAACTCGGAGGAAATGATGATGTGATGAGGAAGTTTTTCATTCTCTAACACTCCTGGAAGAGTGGTTGGTGTTGTTGTAACATTCCCGGAAAAGCTTCCACTAAAAACAAGCTCATCTCTCATCTAGTCAAACTTTCTTTTCCAAGTGCTTCAGTGAAGATATTAACTAATTATTCTTTTGAGGAGCAATAGACCCGGTTTAACTTTTCTTAACTTCCAACTTATCAAAGAAAATGGTAATTACCTTCAATTTAAAAGGCAGTGTTTTAACTGATGTTTTGGTGCAGTTCATTCATTTTAAAACTTAATTCCGTAAAGTGTGTGCTTCAAATAAATTGAAACTTAATGCAGAAAAAATAAACACACCTCAATTCACCCTGTCCTCTATAGGAAATTCTTGTTTCAAATAAAATTTGAAACGTATTTAAAGATGATGACTGATAATGCAGAGATGCTTAATTCAAAAAAGAATTATAAAATGTTGCCTCTAATTAACATCCAGTAAGAATATTATAGGAAGACCAAAATTTTACTGCAATCAAGAAGTGAAACCATATTTTACTACACTTAGCAATTACATTCAGTATCAAACAAAAAAAAAAGTGAAACTTCAAATATAACTGATTCTTGTAATATGTATCAATTGTTTTTTTCTACTCCATGAAACCTATAGGGGATACTAAAATCTCAACCAACTCTTCCCATTCCGTAGAACTCTTGAGTACAAAGTCATTTTAAGTTTGTAGGCTGCACTACAATGCAGAATATTGTCCATACTAAGATAAATTATGTAACAGAAGACAAATGAAACTGTAAACTACGTAAAAGAAAACAAATGAAAGTCATTGACTGCTCTTACCCGCTCCTGCTTCAAGGAGTGATTTGTTTGATCTAGCATTAACTGAGCTGATTTCATCTTTTCATTAGCATGTAAGAGCTAAAACCAAATTAAAGTTAGTGTCAAGATATTGCTAAACATCAGGGGAAAAGGCAAAGAGATAATCCTTTGCAATAAAATGAAACTTCAAGATTACCTTGAGTGCAACTATACGAAGTTCAGATAGCGTCATATTTAATATAATATCTTCCGTAAGGTTTGAAAGGTCAACCGTACCATCAGATAGTGGCACAGGAATCTCAGCTTCATTATTCTCCTTTTCTTTGTCAAGTAAAGCAGAACTATTAGCACAACTATGGTTAGCATTGGATAATTCAAGTCTTGGGCTTTGTATTGCTCAGGTCCTGGCTTTGTTCACAGTGAGAAGCCACGTCACTCGAGAGTCTCCACTCCATATTAGATTGATGTGAAGAGTTGTTCGAAGTGATGGTTTTAGTGTCATCATCAGACACAACAGAATTTTCATTTGAGTGGCTGATCATTGGTTCTAGAACATCCAAGCGCTTCTCTTTAAAACTTTGCTCAGAACCATCAACTTGTATGCCACCATTGTTAGCAAACCGGTCATGCCTTTGTTCTTGAAGGAGATCATATATTTGATCTTCATGCAACATGTTTTCTCCATCAGAGCAGTATATAGATTCCCAATCCATATCAGCTTTGGTTAGACATGCATTGTTTGGATTTTCACTTTCATGATCACACAAGTTTGATGAAGGAGCAGTTTTGTGTTCCTTGATTGGCTTGGACTCAGGAGGTGGTTTAAACAAAGAGCACCATGACTTCGTAGCGCAGGTAGTGGTAAGCTCTTTCTGTTCATGAGAACTTGAAGCTTGACCATCACTAAAAGTACTCTGAGGCATAGATGATTTGGCAGCGCCCAGCCTTGATGTACTCCGAGGCATCAAATTACTTCGAGGAACTGTTGGTTTCATGAACAAAGCTATCATTTGTTGAGTTTGGACCTTGTCCAGTTCAAACCAAAAAAGGAAGGGTTCATAGTAGTTCTTAAGAATAACAGGCTTGAACTGATCCTCAGTCAAAGGTTGACACTGTTGATGGATTCTCACCTTAACCTAATAACATTACTTCTCATAATTAAATAGTTCATAAGTTAACTTATCCATTATCAATAAACTTAAATTAAGAAATTACCTGGGCAGGAAATTGTGTCACAACATCACCATCAAATGTCCAAGCATATTTGTTAATATTCATCCGCCCCTCACTTTGAGCCTCAAAGATACCATGGAGCTTCCTATCACTGTAGTTAAAAAGGAATAGTGGCATTCCAGGCCTAACATTTCTTACATACGGATAATGAATTGAAGGTAAACCTGTTGAGGGGTTATTATGTGAGAACTCTAGAAAACCAAAATTGACTACAACTATTGACAAAATACATTACTAATAGATAATTCATGGCTTTACTAACCAAATAACTGCTTGAAAATGCATTCTTTGTATGTTGAATGCTTGCAACCAAATATTACACTTCCAAGATCTGTTTTGGACAAATTCTTTACAGACAAATTCTTTGCTAATGGAACTATCTGTTTCTTACTATGTCCCATGTTTCCTGGGAAGCAACATACATAAAAAATTATTTAGCAAAAAGTCACAATAACACTGAACAAGTTATATAGACAAATAGAGGAAGATAATGAAGCAATGAAAGATTTAAGGATCTGTGAACTCATCCAGGTTCCAACTTCTAAGAGAATTCGAAGTATCACAAATCAAAGCGAGCTACAGTAAAACACCTTTTATCTACTGAGCAAAGAATTGAAAAACTTGTAGATACAAGAAATCAAATCCAATATAAGAGTAATGTTTGTATCTAGGTTCACTAAACACATCAATGTCGTTCATGAAAAATATGCCAGCAAAGAGGAAGATATCCAGTTGGAAGAATAAAATGTTTTCCCTCCATCTATAAACTAAAAAATTGTTACTGGAAATTGCTTTTTCTCCAAGATGCCCCACTAGTTTTCCTCATTTTGATTTGTTTACTAAGTTGATTAAGAAAATCAAACAATATAGCAAAATATTAACCTACATTCACGCACAATAACCAACATCCAAACCACACTGAGCAAGAGGAAAGGGCTAGCATTTAAACCTTATCACCAAACTAAGAGCTTGTACAAGCCAAACTTTAAATATTAAAGGGAATGAGCCAGAATCACATTAAACTCATGGGTGTTTAGCATAATTTCAGATATCAAGTTGACCAGCAGTCAGCAGATATGGTGCTTTGTGTGTGATTGAAACGAGTCAGGCATGATATTCATGCTTGGCAAAATCTGAAATGGACCAAAGGAATCAAAAACATATTCAACAGCAGTAAGCTACACAGTCCAAAATTTTCCAAATAACCTAGATTGCAAAATTTGAGCAATACACATCAAAGAACATGAGATATAACAAAAAAAAAAAATAGAAATCATTTCACCTCACGGCCGACTGTGGTGGGTTTAGTTGGAAGAGAGAACCAACGTCCAATCCAAAATCCCTACAGCAGTCCATTTCGCAAATGTAAGTGGGTGAGCAAAATCGGGTTTTCTGACAAAACTGTTGAGATTAAATACCATACAAAAGGAAGCTGAAAAGTTTGAGCAAAAGCACTCAACTGAAAACAAGAGATCTGGCTTGCTGGAAGAGGAAGCGATCGAGAAAAAGGAAGAAGCTTGAACGGACGAACACTGAAGGCGACGGAAAAGATGGCCGACTGGCTCGAAAGTCGAAACCACCGGCGATCACGAACGGCGGCGACGAGGCTCCGCCACAAACAGCGTAGAAGGAGATTGGAAAGCAAAAGGAGATGAAGGAGGAAGGGAAAGGGAAGAGTCGAGTGTTGGATTTTGCTATCCAACGAAGCTCGGACGAAGAAACGAAAATGGAGTGTGAAGATTGTTTTTGCGCGAAATAGCCCTGCAAATGCTAAAAAGCTATGTTTCCTCAAACGGGCAGTTTCCGTATTTCTGATGGACGGTTCAGATCTCTCCCCTTGTAATATTCTAAAGATGGACGGTTCAGATCTCTCCCCTTGTGTAAATGCACAGTGTAGATTTTAAATTTGATTTCTGTGAAAAGAAAGAAAACACAGAATCGCCATATTCCAACAGTCAACACACTCAAAACTACACATTTTCGTGTAACATCTTTTGGATCTTACATTGTTTTAATTTTATAATTACTCTAATGTTATTAGCTAAGAGATTTATGCTATTTTCATTTTAGATTAGCTAAGCTTGTATTGTGATTTGTGATATTGTAGCTGTTAAATGCTATTTGTAGTTTAGTTTAATTAAATACATTGTTCACATTTATAGTATATGTGTATCATCATCGTTATATACTTTTAAGTTTTAACCTTTCGTTAAATAAAGTATAGCTGACTAATCAATATACCTAATTGGCTATAATTTTCTTTGATACGTCTTTAATATGGCATGTGGAATGGTTTCTAACGTGGAGTATATATATTTTGGATTTAAAGGTCACGTAAAATCGGTGTTCTCAACATGAGAAAATCCATGATTTTTTGATAGAGGACAACTGTTTTGCTAGTAGATTCATATAAATTTATAAATGTAGGTTTTGATTGGCGCTTACATTACTCCATCTACCAATCATGATTATGAAGTATTACCTTAGCTAGGATAACCCAAATTTCTGAAATAAATTTATAGATAACAATTTGTTGGATCGTGACGCGTTAGTAACAATACAGGGAACTAGTAAGGTTCCCTGGGCAGCGGAAATAAACAATAGAACACATAATTTAGAGAGGAAAACTTTCTGTCCGACCAACAAGTCGTAGAAAGAAAAACCTCTACCCCTGAGACTCCTTCTCAGAAGATTTTCAATAGAATACTTTTATTAAGTTTCAACGATTACAAGGCAAGTCAAGTTCCCTGGTAACTAAGGCACCGACCAAAGTTCAACCAACTAGACTTCTACAACCCTAAGCGTAAACCTAAGACAAAGTAAACTACTGACTTACTTGTGGATTCTTCACCGGAAAAAGCCACACACTCGTACACTTGAAAAGCTCTCTCTTCAAGTTCTTCGTCTTCAATACTCGTTCAACCACACTTTGAACCCTAGCTAATCCTAGCTATTTATAAGATAAGTTAAGTCTGATCTCACACGTAATTCTTGCCTAATTACGCTGATATTCCACTTAACAAATCCCACACAATAAGGAAAAAGATTGTTTGTGATTTCGGATCCTCAACCATGCCGATTCTTCCCAAAACCGAATGATCTCGGATTTCCTAAGATAAGATCGTTTGAAGATTGATCTTATCCTCTCTTTTATCTCCTTAAGCAACCGCCTACAGCTGGAGATCTTCGTAGAAGATCGCTCGCAGAAGATAAGGTAACTTGCCATTTATAGAAAGTCGCGTTCCTTCTGAGACGCGCTTCCTAAATCTGTCACTCGTTCCCACCATCGTTCCTCACGATGTTCCGTACTCGTGACCATGTACCTGTTTTCCTGAAACACTTACATGTAGAAGCAAGTTATATTAACTAAGTTTGTTATCATCAAAACTAAGAGAAACCATGGAACAACTATTGTTCCAACAATTTCCCCCTTTTTGATGATGACAAACCTATACCAAAAATGCATGTCTAGAAACCATAGAGAAATATAGATCAGAAAAAAAAAATCATGTGTGGTTCCCCCTTAACAAATGTACTGTTATTCTTACTCTTCAGAGTTAACAAAATATTCCCCCTTAGCCAAAGTTCCCTCTGTATTTCCTGGATAGAACGCATCTCTGCATTTTTCCTAACTTCCCCCTTTTGACATCATCAAAAGATCAACAATCATCAAGCAAAAACATAGAGCAAATGAACAAATTCAATTGAAACTTAAACCATTCATAAGCAAAAGACAGTTATTATTATAGATAATTGTTATAGGGGCCACAACCTAGAGAAAGCATAAAAACATAAAAGTCTTAACATCCAAGAAACAAAAGAAACATTTTAAACTGGGGATAGATAGGCTAAGGAACTAGAGAGGGTCCACATCATGGTTCGGAGGAGGTGGAATCAACAGCAGCAGCGTCAGTGTCTCTCTTAGCCAAGTAACCAATGATGGTACTCAGCTGAGAGGAAATCTTTTGAAGCTCATACAACATCTTGGCATTAACACTTCCACCAACCTTCTTAACAATTTTCTTCGCCATAGACCCTTTTGACTCGCCTTGGAACTTCATCCTTGAGAAATTTCTCATAACCAAGTTAAACTTCTCTTCAGTAACACATAGATTTTTTAGGACTGCAGAAGTAACTTGATAAGTTCCCTTTTTCCTTTTTCCTCACCCCCTTTTATTTTTAACTTCTAGAACACCTTTTTTGTTGGAGCTTTTGCTTCTTCGCCCACCACTACTTTTGGATTTCAATTCCCTTTGAGCATTGTTCCCCTCCTCGTTGCCAAGAGTGGATAAAAAAGCTATGTTTGAACAGAAAGGGACTAAAGACGTTCCATTCAAACTTATTGTTGGCTAGGACACTTTGTGACATCCACACAATTATTCCCCGTTTAAAGGTAATCAAAAGAGGTTCATAGGGAACGTTTGTGTGGACCAGGCTGGGGACAGCTTATAACCAACTATCATTTCGGCTTGAAGTGAGGGATAGAATAGATCAAGTTGGTTATTTTGGGCCAGAAAAAAAACTTAGATGTAAGCAATTCAGTTTTAGTTCCTTTTAGCATGTAACACTTAACAATTTCTAATATATACGCCATCTATGCACAGAGGAAGGATATAAGCCATTAGAAAACTTGTCAAATGATATGTAGTTACCTGAGAAGTTACCTCTTTAGTCAGGCACTGAGGGAATAGAGGACCGGGACTTGTTTACTCCAAGGAAATCATTCCTAGTAACATCCTCAGATGTTCATAGGGTTTTCTGTCCAAGGCCTTGGTAAAAATATCTGCCACTTGATTTTCAGTCCTACAATGATCCATCTTGATGAAACCTTTTTCAACATTATCTCTTAAGAAATGATGTCGAATATCTATATGTTTGGTTCTAGAATGATGCACTGGATTTTTGGAGATATTGATTGCACTTGTATTATCACATAAGAGAATAGTTCCAAGAGACATACCAAAATCCACCAATTGCTGCTTTAACCATAATACCTGGGAACAACAGGCAGCTGCTGCAACATACTCTACCTCGGCCGTTGAAAGAGCAACCGAATTTTGCTTCTTCGATCCCCAAGACACCAAACAGGGACCAAGAAATTGGGCCATGCCTGATGTTCTCTTCCTATCTACTAAGTGACCTGCAAAATCTGCATCCGAGAATCCGACAAGATGGAACGAGTTGTGTCTTGGATACCACAGACATAACCCATCGTTCCCTTTCAAGTATCGCAGAATTCTCTTCACTTCTTTCAGATGTGTTTCTTTAGGATTGGCCTGGAATCTAGCACAAAGACACACACTGAACATAATATCTGGCCGGCTGGCCATTAGGTACAATAGGGAACCAATCATTCCACGGTACATCGTTTGATCAACATCAACACCATTAAGATCAGCATCAAGACGAGTATTGGGAGAAATAGGGGTATCAAAACTTTTTGTAGAATCCATACCATACTTCTTCAATAGTTCCTTGATGTACTTTTGTTGATGTACCTTTGTTCCCTCATTACTTTGTACCACTTGTAGACCAAGAAAGAAAGTGAGTTCTCCGATCATGCTCATCTCGAACTCACTACTCATGAGATTCTTGAAGCTTTCTACAAGTTTAGGGTTAGTAGAACCAAATATAATATCATCAACATAAACTTGAACTACTAAAACCTCACCGTCTTGTTCCCTTAGGAACAATGTCTTGTCGATCACACCACGTCTGTATCCATTGGCTAATAGAAACTGAGCAAATCTATCATACCAAGCACGAGGAGCCTGTTTGAGACCATAAAGGGCCTTATCCAGAACATAGACATGGTCAGGGTGATCAACATCTTCAAATCCTGGAGATTGAAACACATAAACCTCTTCTTGTAGCTACCCATTCAGGAATGCTGTCTTCACATCCATTTGATACAGCTTGAATCCTCTGTGAGCAGCATAGGCGATTAGAAGACGAATGGCTTCTATTCTTGCAACGGGAGCGTACGTTTCATCGTAGTCAATTCCTTCTTGTTGATTGTACCCTTTTGCTACAAGTCTCGCCTTGTTCCTTGTGATAGCTCCGGTGTCATCAAGTTTATTCCTGAAAACCCATTTTGTTCCTATAGCCATTTTGTGCTTTGGCTTGGGAACTAATCTCCATACTTTATTCCTCTCGAACTGATGTAGTTCCTCTTGCATAGCAACTATCCAGTCAGGATCTTTTAGTGCTTCCTTCACATTCTTTGGCTCTGCAAGAGAGATAAACGCATTGAAAGCACAAAAATTCTTAATAGAGGAACGAGTAAGCACACCTTTGTCATATGGAGTGATGATGTTGTCAACAGGATGATCCCTCTTTTGATGGTAATTCCTGACTTCAAGTTGAGTGGGATCTGTTCTTGACTCCTCTTGTTCCTGTTGACTTGTCGTTCCATGTGAAGTTCCTTCACCATGATCTTCCTCTATTTCTTCATTTTGTGAAGTATCATCCTCAGGAACTAGGGCACGTTCTGTGTTATCTCCATCCAAGTCAGGACTTGGAGGTATAACAGCATCATTTGGAGCTTGTGCACCTTTATCTGGATCGACTTCATCATCTGAATCTGCATTTAGAACCTTCAGTACATCCTTGTGACTAGAGAGGTTCCCTCCATTTTTGGACTCGTCAAAGATAACATGAATGCTTTCTTCAAACTTCTTAGTCCTCTTATTGAACACCTTGTAAGCCTTGTTGTTGGATGTATATCCCAGAAAGATACCTTCGTCACTCCTTGGATCAAACTTGCTAAGCTCGTCTTTTCCGTTGTTGTGAATAAAGCACCTGCACCCAAAGACTTTCAAGTGGGAAATATTTGGCTTTCTGCCCTTGATTAGTTCATATGGAGTTTTAGAGAAGTTGGAACGTATGGTGACTCGATTAATGATGTAGCAAGCGGTACCGATTGCCTCAGCCCAAAAGGACCGAGGCAAGTTACTTGCCAACATCATAGTTCGAGCCATGTTTTGTAGTGTTCCATTCTTTCTCTCAGCTACGCCGTTCTGTTGAGGAGTCCTTGGCGCAGAGAAGTTCTAAGAAACTCCATGTTCATCACAGTAGCTATGGAACAAGGAATTCTTGAACTCTGTTCCATTGTCAGACCTGATAGATTTTAACTTCTGCTCTGTTGATGCTTCTACCTTCTTGATCCAGCTTTTGAAAGCCATGAACGTCTCATCTTTGGAACCTAGAAAAAGAGTCCATGTATATCTAGTAAAATCATCAACAATAACAAAAATGTACCTGCTACCACCATGACTTCTCACCCACATGGGACCACACAAATCCATGTGTATCATCTCAAGGGGATGAGAGGTGCTAACTGACAATTTAGGCTGAAAAGATGACTTGCTTTGTTTTCCTTTTGCACACTCTTCACACAGACTTTCCTTTTCTGTAAGAACTTTGGGAAGTCCTATCACCAGATTTTGTGAGTAAAGTTTGTGTATTCCTCGATGATTTGCATGACCAAACCGCCTATGTCAGAGGTCAGTCTTGTCACCTAATGTTACAAAGCAAAGATCTTCTTGTGGTTGGAAACTTGAGTCGACAAAATACACATTGTTGCGCCTCTTTCCTTTCAGGACCACAAGATTTGATTTCAGATTCTTGATCATACAGCCTTCTAAGGTAAAGGATACCTCGTTGTTCCCTTGGTCACAGAGCTGAGCAATACTCAACAAGTTGTAACTGAGCCCTTTCACCAAGCTTACGTCTCTAACGCTGATCTTGTCATTTAGCTTGACTTCACCTGTTCCAATGATTTCTCCTTGATTGTTGTTGCCAAAGGAAATGTTTCCTCCAGCTTTGTTTTGAAGTGAGGACAGAATACTCTTGTTCCCTGTCATGTGACATGAACACCCGCTGTCAAGGATGCAGCGGATGTTCCCCCTCACTTCAACCTGCAAGAAAGAAATCACGTTTTAACGACCCATGCCTGCTTAGCCTTCCCGGGTCGGTTAGCATAGCTCACAGAATGATAGATTTGTGATTGAACTAAAGTAGCTTTCTGTGGGCTCTTGGAACTAGAAGTAACACTTGAGGGATCAACATAGTTTTTCCCTTTGTCAGCTTTAGAGTTTTGCTTCTTTTGTGGTTGTGGAGCTGGTTTCTTTTTATTCTGATGAGATTTGTCATACCCTTGATTTTTCTTACCAGACCACTGTTTCTTGTTGTTCCCTGTGTTCTGGTTTTGACTTCTTTTGTTAGACTCTTCTAACCTTACTTTACAGTCTTTTTGAACATGACCTCCCCCACCACAGTAATAGCACACCCTATAATATTCGCCAAGATAGCGCTTAGGATGTGGTTTTTGGAGGGTACGTTCCTTCGCACGTTCCTTGGAAGGAACTCTGTGCTGGTTCCCTTGAGACTGTTTTAAGTATATTTTATGAGCTGTTTTACCAGAATACCATTCAGAGTTGTTGTTCAGATTACTCTCAAGAATCTTGACTCTACTTTCTAGATGAGTTACCTTATCTCTAGCGGATTGCAGTTCCCTAGCTTTTCTTTCCATTTTCTCTTCAAAGGTAAGATCATCAGGATGATATTCCGATTTGTTTTTACCATAACCAATACCACACCTAGTCGGATTAAACACAACCTGAGTTCGTTTATTAAGCTCATTCTCTAATTTCTCACATTTGAGTTTAAAGACAAGCAAATCCGTTCTAAGTTCGTTGTTGGTTTCAGTGAGAGATTTAATATCTTTCTTAATATCATCACACTCAGAACAAGGAACAACACTGGTAACAGTAGTTTCTGATAATTTTTCTTCAAGATTAAGACATTTCTCATCAGAAGCTTCTATTTCTTCTTGCATATTTAAGTTATCTTCAAAAAGCTTTTTAACAAGGATAAGAAGATCAGAATGTTTAGCATTCTTTAAACTATCAAGGAATTGTTCAGGAGTTACCTCTGGGTCAGCATCTTTGGTCTTCAGAGCCATGACACAGATCTTTAATTCAGATTCATCATCTGAGTCAAGATCCCATGCAGCGATATGGGCCTTTTTCTTCTCGTTCCCAGACTCGTTACCTTTGGGACAACTTTTGGCATAGTGACCCTTTTCTTGACAGTTGAAGCAGGTAACGTCCTTGGTCTCCTTCTTCTCAGAGTTGACCTTCTCTTTTTCCTTCAAGGCTCCTTGCTTCTTGCCTCTCTTGTAGAATGCCCTCATGGTTTCTGTTATGAGAGCCACGTTAGAGTCTTCTTCCAATGTAAAGACTCCCCTTCTGGTGGTGATGTTTTCAATGACGTTGTGAGTGTTGTTTGAGTTCATTCTGTATTCCTGCACTAACACACAATCTAGAGCAAACCTGCTCTGATACCAATTGTTGGATCGTGACGCGTTAGTAACAATACAGGGAACTAGTAAGGTTCCCTGGGCAGCGGAAATAAACAATAGAACACAGAATTTAGAGAGGAAAACTTTCTGTCCGACCAACAAGTCGTAGAAAGAAAAACCTCTACCCCTGAGACTCCTTCTCAGAGGATTTGCAATAGAATACTTTTATTAAGTTTCAACGATTACAAGGCAAGTCAAGTTCCCTGGTAACTAAGGCACCGACCAAAGTTCAACCAACTAGACTTCTACAACCCTAAGCGTAAACCTAAGACAAAGTAAACTACTGACTTACTTGTGGATTCTTCACTGGAAAAAGCCACACACTCGTACACTTGAAAAGCTCTCTCTTCAAGTTCTTCGTCTTCAATACTCGTTCAACCACACTTTTAACCCTAGCTAATCCTAGCTATTTATAAGATAAGTTAAGTCTGATCTCACACGTAATTCTTGCCTCATTACGCTGATATTCCACTTAACAAATCCCACACAATAAGGAAAAAGATTGTTTGTGATTTCGGATCCTCAACCATGCCGATTCTTCCCAAAACCGAATGATCTCGGATTTCCTAAGATAAGATCGTGTGAAGATTGATCTTATCCTCTCTTTTATCTCCTTAAGCAACCGCCTACAGCTGGAGATCTTCGTAGAAGATCGCTCGCAGAAGATAAGGTAACTTGCCATTTATAGAAAGCCGCGTTCCTTCTGAGACGCGCTTCCTAAATCTGTCACTCGTTCCCACCATCGTTCCTCACGATGTTCCGTCACTCGTGACCATGTACCTGTTTTCCTGAAACACTTACATGTAGAAGCAAGTTATATTAACTAAGTTTGTTATCATCAAAACTAAGAGAAACCATGGAACAACTATTGTTCCAACACAATTATTAATCGCACTTTTAGTTTCCGTCAACTGGAATTCAATCATCATATCATATCGTATCATACAACGTAAAAAGTTATCTTCAAAGATCTAATAAATGTTTCATGAGTATAGATTCCTTATGAGCCTAATTTTTTTTAAACGGTAAAGATTAAGAGACCCCTACGGGAGTGTCCTAGGGCATCCTTACGGATGAGAGCTTGCAGCTTTAGATTATCGAGAAGGAGGTTGGTAGGGATGATGTGGCCTAGCTTAGAAATTTTGTAGGCCACGGCATTACAATCCCTACTCACATGTCGAGATGACACAAATGTAAATTGTCGTAAGGAGATTAGAATATCTGATATTAGCATTTCGATTTCCCATGGACATCTCCCAATTTGTTTAATAGCATTAATAACGGTAAGATTATCACGTTCAATTTGAATGTTTTCTATGCCTAATCTCCTTGCTTCCTTGCTTCCTTCCCTTAGGGCATTCTTTTCCGCTTTAATGATCGAGATAGCTCCTTGTTTCTTTGCGCCTATACCAACAACTTCTGCATTGTGATCGCGAATTACAAATCCTAAAGTTGCTAGACTTGAATTAAGTTTGGATCTGTCAAAATTCAATTTCAGGTGGTTAGTAGGCGGTTTTAGCCACTTCTCCTTTTCCCTTTTCTTCCTAACTTGTTCAATTTTTGTTTTTTGTTCTAACCTTTCTTCATCTTCTTCCCATCTTTTTGATTTGTCCCATTGAGCAATTTGATTTTTTTGTGTATTGTTCTAAATTCATGATGATTATGAGCCTAAATTTATATTTGGGCTAAATAGGCCTAAGTGCATTGCAAATATAGTAGTTATTCATCTCCTTAACCCACTCCTCAATTTCTTTAAGACTGAAAATAAATATCATATATGCATATTTAAATCTAAAATTAATACACGGTAATTGCTAGCTATTCATCTCTTAAGAAAAAGACTCATCGGTTTCCTTTCATTTGTTAAGCAAAAGTGATAGAGCATATAGGTATAGGTGTTAGAGCATGTTTTTATTCCCGTTTTATGCATTTTTAACTAGAATTTTGCTTTAAGTTATAGTTTAAGCTTTATTTCGGTTTAGTTCGGAATCTACGCATTTGTGTGCCTCATTACAGGTTGGAAGGTGAAATATGGTGGATGAGAGGCTAAAGACCATACCTCGGGACGCGTGGTGAGCATTGAAGAGAAGAACCGAAGGAAAAATCACGAGTTAAGAAGAAGAGCCAAACCGCGGTTTAAGCATTGTGCCAGCGTCGGAGGAGTCGAGTTTCTGCAGGCAAAGCGCGGGCAAAGTGGCCCATTCCGCGGTCGCGCTTTCGAGGGACTAAACCGCACTTTGGCGCGCTGATGCGACGCCGACTCGGGTCTCCGTGTTATCTTGTGGGCCGATTTTAGTAGTATTTTTGGATATTTTTAGCCACGATATAAATACTTTTCTTACGTTTTCTTTGGATGAGGATGCTATCTATTGCTTAGTTTTACGTTATTGTTGAATTGGAGAATTTGTGGGAGACAAAACCCTAGTTTTGCAATTGAAGAGAAATTTAACTCTTGTAAGTTTGATTTTTCTTTAATGTCTAATCTACTATATATATAAAAGCAATAAGGTTTGGAGCCTCCACGTTGCGCCACCTCAGCTTTTTCCACGTGTCGTTTCGAGAATACGCCACCTTGGATTTTGCCACATGTCACCTTTTCCTTAAGCCATGTCATTATATTTTTTACACGTCATATACCACGTCATACTATATTCTGCCATATCATTAACATGTCATATTTAACTATAATTAATAAATAATAAATAATTCAAATAAAAAACTACAATGATTATATATGGCAATTTATAATAAAATCAAGAAGAATTTAAGGCAATTTATGTACAACCACCATATCAAGCCATATCAATATATATTCTTTCCAACTTTTCTATTAAAGAACGAATTGGAAATTATAAAAGAGTATATTTGTTTGATTGAATTCATAATTTTTATAATAACAATTATTTGATTTTATATGTGAAATATCTTCTTACTACATTTTTTCAAATTTTACGTACAAAACAAAAAGTTTGATTCGTTTGATTCATTTGAAAATTTTATAGATAAAAAAATAAAATATTTTATACGTGATCTAAATCTTATTATGATTTTTAATTAATTTTATCTATTAGTTTTTTTTACCACTCTTAACAACCAATTAAGTTTTTTTATTAATTATTGATTATCGGTTACTTGCAAACTATCAAATAAATGTTATCTGTTATCTCATTAAATAAAAAAGTACCATTTGGTTTGATTCATTCCAACTTCTTAGCAATTTACTTACAAATCAACAAGATATTTTTGGTAATTTATTTAGTAAGCCACGATTACTTGATTGTTTCACCTACAAATGGGAAATTTTATAAAATTGTTTTATTATTTCATTTGATTATTCTAATTGAGGAAAATTAAATTAGGAATTCTTTTACTATTTTTTTTTCAATTTACATACAAATCAAATTCGTTTTTATTTAAAAATATATTAAAAACTTTCTTTTAATAAATCTTTTAATCTATAATTGTTTTCTTTTGAATTGGATTTGGATTAAAAAAATACTCATTTGATTGTTTAATATATTGGAAAGTTGGAATTTCGACCATGTCATCCTATTATTAATCCACATAGGATTTTGCCACATGTCATTTAAACCTTGCTCCATAAACATTATATATTAATTATTCTTTCCACTTCATATTCCACATGGCAAATTTTTTCCACTTAATTAAAATTTATTTATTTCCCAAATTTAGATAATATCTTAATTTTTGGTAGGAGATAATATTTTAACTTAAAAAATATAACTAATGGTTAATCTTTTTAACATTTTAGTTGTTTCTTTCTCTCTCTTATATAAAAAGATAAATATACTCAATTACATATATTAGTATTAAATTAATTATTATTTTTCAAAATCTCATCTCTTCCATATTTTCAAAATATATCTTTTTTGCTTTACTTCTTCATATTTTATCTCCTTCTTTTACATTAAACCTATTTATGTAATATTGTCAAGGAAAATGAGTAATGTAGATTGTTTTATCTTATTAATCCATGTTTATTCTCAATTTTAAACTTAATAATCTAAATTTAATTTGTTTTATTCGATTTAAAACTTTTTAAAAAAACAAAATAAGTTTTATACATATTACGGGCAACAAATTACTTACATTAAATTTTATATTATATTTTTATTTATTAATATCTTTTTTATCGTATATCTAAAAAATATCGAGTCATAGTCGTGCATGGCACGACGGGGTCAACTAGTTCTAGCTAAATTTCTCATGTCCAACTAGTTAGTTGAAGTTGTATGCATGATCGTTTGTGAGATTTGAATTATTTCAGTTTGCATTGACTAGATTGAATCTCTCCGTGCCTGATTGATTAAATTCACTTAGGATTATAATAGCTTGATCACCTATTCTATTTCTAGGTCGAATTACAACTAGAATAACTAAATAGACGGTGGAATTTGGTTATTCATGCATGAATCCTTTGATTAAACTTATAGACGGTGGAATAAGGTTAATAAAAGGAGGAGAATATAATCACAAAACTTCATGAATAGACGGTGGAATTCATGAACTATGTTTCTATTGAATGCTTTGAACTTAATTGCATGATCAATTTGACATAGAAGGTTTTCTAAGTTAATTGGTTAAAAGGTTGTTAAAGACGGTGTATATTAATAACCACCTTAAGCTTGAATTTCATAAATTCACAATAGATTAGTCAAGGGAAATCGAAATAAGAATAATCAAGAATCAAAACTCATGTATGCAATGGATACGAAACTAGTTGGACGCTTTTCTCTATATTTGAATCTTTAACTGTTTTATTTGTTTTGCTTTATTGACTTAGATTTATACTTGCAATCATAAAAAAAACCTCTTTTAACTTAGTAATATTATTTAAATACAAATAATCTGAGTCTTTGTGGATTCGACCCTTGCTTCCACTTTACTCAGGTTAGGAAGTTAGGATAATTCTTTGATAGTGTTTTTACAGCGACATAAAAGTCCTCGTCAAAAAGACTCCTCAATTTCCGTCCTTAAGAATTGAAAATAAATGTTATGCATATATATATATATATATATATTTAAATCTATAATCAATATATGGTAATTGCAAGGTGTTCATCTGTTAATCAAAATCTCATCAAAATAAAAACACATGGTGATTGCTCATATGCTTAGGTCACTCAATCTATTATTAGCTTTCTGTAACATATGTTTATTAATGTGCTAATATAACAGCCTTATGATTACCAAAAATTTATATCTTTGTCAAATAATAAACATATAGCATAAATTTACCTCGTCCAACAGACGGGTTAAGCATTCTAGTTAATTGAGATTTCGATATGATTGATCAATTAACTTGAATACGAGATTACGTACTAGTAATCCTCCATATCATGATGTTCACTTGTATATTGTTCCTTGTCATAGTTTTCTCGACTTTTCTCAAACAACAACTACAATCTAATTAACAGTGTATGGACGAATGGTGGATCTAGGGTTCTCTGAAAGGGGAGCGGACCTTAGCCGTGGTTGGAGACGACATAGTCGACTTGTAATCCATCCCCTAATATTGTAGAGTGGTCGCCTCTGTTCATCAATTCAAGAGTGAGTCATGTCTAGTCGAGAATAGCTAAGTTGAAACAATTTTATTTTTATTGAAGCCAATTTGAAATTTTGTATCCTTATTTGATTTTTTATAAAAATTTAGGACAAAAATGTCGTTATTTTAGCCCAATTCTCTTAAAAAATAAAATAAAAGCATTGATTTTTACTTTATATGTTCAAAAATACACGTCGTTTTAAGATTTGTCTTAAAAATTAAGAAGTCGTGTAATTTGACTTAAATATCCTCAATCTTGTTGAGATATTTCCCTTTCTGTTATATATTTACACACTTATTTTTAATTATTGAGTATAATACCGAAAAAAATGTGATAAAATATGTCAAATGACAAGTATTGTTGAACACAAAAATCAAGCTAAAACGACATGTATTTTCGAACAGAGGGAGTATTAAACAAAACAACATTGTATATTTTCGTGTGATTTTGTTTTGATTGAAGCCAATTTAAAAAAAAATTGCCCTTATTTTATTTTTTCAAAATAAAAACTTAAACGATATTATTTTAACTCCAAATTAAAAAAATCCATGAAAATCTATAGCTTTATATTAAAGCTATACCTTTTCGAGCCACCAGAACGATTCTAATTCCGCCTCAAAGTAAAAAAATTAATTTTTAGTTCTGTTATTATAACTTCTTTCTATTAAATTCTTTTTTAACTTTTTAAATTTATCTCTAACATCAAACAAATACCTATTTAGTATAACAATATCTTTTAAAAGATTCCTTATACAAGTATTTAAAATTAAAGATAAAATGTTTAAAATATTTTAAAATAAATATAAATCTTTTAGTATATATCTTTTGGCGAATTTATTTATACATATATATATTGATTTTCTTTTATAATAAAAAATTAATGACAAATATTTATAATGTTTAAAATTAATAAAAATAGATAATCAAATATTTAATAGATATATTGAAATATTTGATAATTTCTAAATTTAAATAATATAATACTTAATCTTATCTAATCCTTACTTTATCGAACCACAAAATGAGTTTGGTCCCATCTTAAATTAAATTAATTAAATATTTTATATAATTAAAATATCTTTATCTTTAATATTTTATTATATCTTATTTATTAAGTTAACTATTATTTTTTAAATTCTTATCTCTTCCATATTTGAATATATAATTTTTTTATTCATATTTTATCTTCTTTTTTTAATTACATATCTATGAAATATCATCATGGAAAAAGATAAATGCAATTATTTTATCTTAATAATATATTTTCATTCTCAATATTAAATTTAACCATTTATATTGATTAAAATTATAAATTATCTGAGTAATAATATTGCTTATATTAAAGTTTATATTATATTTTTATTTATTAATATCTTATTTATTATGTCTATAAAATATCGAATCGTAGTCGTACATGGTACGACGTGTACAACTAGTTAGGTAAAATTGTTAGAATTTCAAATTCACTTCTTCCGTCTTAAACGAATGAAACGATGAGTTTTGTTAAAAAAATCGAAAGGAACGAGACAAACCCAGATGGGGTGTTAACTTTGACCCTATCATAATTTTTTTTAATTCAGCAACTCCTATTTATTTAGGAAAGATTTTATAAGATTGTGTGAGATGTCATTTCCTTAACCGAATAGGAAATGATATCATACGATATCACTCTTTTTCTGGCTTATATACTTCACTTTTTTAGGTTATAAGTAGGAAATTTGAGCATAACTTGTATTTTGTGATAAAGAAAAAGAAGACTCATGTGTGAGATTCGTGTAAGTGGTGTACTTGAGGGTTCTTAGGCATGGCATGAGATTGAGAGTGTGAGAAACAAAGGTAGAATGTGGTTCAAGATTGTGGGATTCAACTTGTACACGAGAGAGCTTTGTAAACTCTCAAGAAATCAATAGAGCGAGTCTATGTACTCTTGAAAGGTAGTGGTTTTTGTCTAAGTAAATTAGTTATTTTACAAAGATTTTCCTCTATACATCGTTGTGTCATTTATAGTTTGGTAACGCTATTTCATGTCTGTTCACTCTGATGCATATTTTACTCTAAGTCGACGACTTCGCAGGAGTCGGCGACTCGTTTAAGTACTAACGATCCTATAATTGGTATTAGAGCAAGGCTCTAGATTTTATTTTAGTACATTTCATATAGGAAAATGTCTTAAACCAACACTGTTATCAATGTCTCTTTTTGGAAGCTTCCAATCCTCAAAGTTGGGGAGTATGACTAGTGGGTAGAACAATGAAGACTACATCTACTCTCTCGACGACCAACTATGGAAGATGATTGAGATTGATCCGGAAACCTTTATTGACAAAGAAAGGAAAAAGGAGAAAACTACAACTGAATATGATGTTGTCAACTTTAAGAAATTGGAGAAAATGCAAGAGCTAAGAAAGTTCTCCACCATGCCTTAGCCAATGGTGATCTCAAGAAGGTCATTGGCTATAAGACGACAAAAGAGATTTGGGATGCTCTGAAAAGACTTCATCAGGGTAACGAGTATATGATGTCAAGAGAGATAGAATCATAAGTCTCGAAAAGGAAATATGAGAATATCTTTCAAAGAAAGGGCGAGTCTCTCTGTGATTATCACTCTAGGTTCCAAACTCTTGTCAATCCACTGGAATTTTTGGGAGAGAAGGTTCCTCAATGGAAGCAACCAACAAGTTGATCTCTGGATTGAACAAAAGTTGAGACACCATTGTTGCGTCACTGCTTACTTAAAAGGAAACAAAGTCATTTTCTTTGGAAGATCTTGTTGGACAACTCACCGTGTATGGAGGTATCCAACAAAGAAGAGAAGATCTCGGCGAATCAGAGAAAGTCAAGAACATTGCTCTCAAAGTAGAAAGGGATTTCGACTTGGCTCAAGGAGATGATGACACAAAAGGAGTGGATGAAGACGTTGCTCTCATCTCAAGAGCCATGAAGCATTTATGGAATTGCAACAAAGCTTTAGTCAAAACTCTTGAGTCGAGCAGGGTGATATGCTCTCTTTAGTATAGGTTAACTCTTGTATTTTAGGCATGATTTGAGTGTGTTTAAGTTAGTTTTGAGAATAATTGTAATATGAAGACCGAAGACACGATTTGAAGAATTGCAAGAGTTTTGAAGACAAGTGTTGATTTGGAGTTGTTTCGACACAACTTTCTTGTAACGCTTATTCCGGGAGCTATGGTGATCGGATGAAGCTGAATTTGGTATCATTGGAAATTTAACTCGAAGAGCTATAATTCTTGTTTTTACGGTGAGTTCAAATTCCAACTCTAAGTGGGTCAAAACCACCTCCGAAGTCAACATAGAATGCTGTCAGAAGCATGACCCGCGCCCGCGGGTTGGAACCGCGCTCGCGGTTTTCCGAGGTTCCGCGGCCGAGGAGGATTGACTGATCCGCGCTCGCGGTTTGGATCCGCGCTCGCGGTTTGGATCCGCGCTCGCGGTTTGGATCCGCGCCCGCGGATCGTGGTTTTCCAGCGCCGACTTCGTCTCGTTTATTCTATCTTTTATTTATAATTTTATCTTTAGGTTGCGGATTTATTTCAACTATTTAAGTTTAGTTTCGTATTTTTAGTACGACATTCTAGCATACTTTTCAGAGCATACTTTTACTTTTAGGTTTTTATTTTAGTATTATGGAGAACTAATTTCCCTTGAAGTTGGTTTGATCAAGGAAGCCTTTTTATGTATTTCGTGAGATTTTGGTAACTTTTCTATCCCTTGGTTAATATCAAAACTCTTGTTTTTATTTATATGATTATCAATTGATTTCTCTTGGCGCGCGACTTGTTGAATTTGATTGATATTCTACTGTTTGGATTAGTTTGATTGTTGCCTGTGCTATCTTATTTATCCTTGAAACAACTCTTTTCTAGGACCGTGGACTAGAATTGAGACAGAGTGTTTGATTGTTATTTTATGCATGAGACTCGTATCTTGATTGCATGATTTAATATCCTTCTATCCTTAATACTTTGCATGATTTGAATTAAGCTTTCTTATTCATATCATCCTTTCGCTTGAACAGTGGACAAGCGGATATCTTTTATAAGGATTGGAATTAACCTGGGAATTAATAGAAAAGTGGATGAATCAATGATCGGATGATTAAAAAGGTGGAATTGATTGAATGAACTCTGCTTTCCTTCAATTGATTTAATCCCTAAGAATATTTGCTTGTTTATTTGTTTGCCTAAACTTCCAAAAACCCTTGTCTTGTTAACTGCTGATTGTTCAGAATCCCGATTCTCTTGGGTTCGACCCCTTGCTTGCTTACTATACTAGTTAGTAGAATAGGGTTATTTATTTTTGAACTTGGCAACAACGACTTTAGCCGAGTCAAATTTTGGCGCCGTTGCCGGGGAATCGGTTTTACTTTTCTGAATAATCGGCGTTTCTAACGACCCGCGCTCGCGGTTTGAAACCGCGCCCGCGGCTGATCCGCGCCCTCGGTTTATTTCCGTGCCCGCGGTTTCTGTTCGTCCAGAAATCCCGAATCTCGTTGCGTAGACCTATCTTACAGTCTACACTTGTATATACTAATGTTTGCGTTTAGTTTTTGTCTGTTGCAGGATGAACCCTTTCATGAGTACTTCACTAGGTGCCATAAACTATTGCATGAATTCTCTGTGTGGGGGTTACACGTAGGGCTTGATGATGCTTGCCATCATATCTTCATTGGGATGACTCTTGAGTCCCAACTAAGGATGTACCACGAGAGCGATGGACAATATGTCGTTTGGAAACCCATCGACCAATGGGATTTCTTTTGTTATATCCGAGCCAAAGAGATCGAGATGCAGAAATTGGAGAACCAAATTGCTGAACAAAGAAAATTAGAGGAGGTGTTGGCCATCAAGACGAAAATTCTTGAAGAACCAACAGATCTCCCTGAAGAGCAAGTTCCATCCTTTCCGGAGGCACCCATAGACCTTTCATTGGATGAAGAGATGGATGATCATAGTCATGTAATGACAGAGGAGGAATATTTCCTTAAGTTAGACAGCTCTTGGAGAGATGACGAAGAGCCTGATGACTCGAAGAAGGAGCCAGATGATGATATGGAGATTTCCATTCCACCTGAGGAGATGTCTATGTCTCCTGCCGTGGAGCCCTTTGTTATGATCGATCATGATCCCTGTATCATTTCCTCTTCTTCCTTACTTTCTATTGATATTTGTTTGCCTGATATTTCTGCAGAAGGTCCTGAGCATGATAGTTTACCTAGTGATTTCTTAAATTTTAAGGATGGTAGTGCTAACATGAAAATCATTACTCTTGATTTATATTTTGAAAAACTACCTCGTCCTTTCAACTGGTTCTATCCTAAACCGACTAATCTTGATTTCTCTAGTGGGTTTGATATACTGAAACGGTGTCTGAATGCTATATTATTTAGTTTCAAAGTATTATTGTGTTATATTTGCCTGCATGAGAGTTGTTCGCAGGATTTTGATAGACTTCTCAGGGCTTTGACGATGTCCGAGTCTTGAGACAATAAGGACGTCGGGTCAAACGACGTTAAACAAAGGCGCTGCTCGGGAGGCAACCCGAGGTAAGTTTTTCTTTTCTTTTCTTATTTTTTTAGTTTAGTTTTAGTTTAGTTTTGGTTTTGGTTTTTGTCGGGCTAACTTACAGGTACAATTTTTCCACCCCGAAGAGAGCACCAGCCGAGGCGAGGATTCGAGCCCGCGGCTCAAACCGCGCCCGCGGTCCCGATCCGTGCTCGGGGATCTGCCTTGACGAAATTTATTTCCGTTTTTCCAGAAAAATATATATAAAAAAAAAGGTTTTCGGGTGAAACCCCCAAAATAAAAGGCTTTCAGGTGAAACCCCTGAAATAAAAGGTTTTCGGGTGAAACCCCCGAGATAAATCAGGAAAAAAGAAGAGAGAAAAAAAAGGAGTGTTCTTCCATATTCTACCATCACCCATTTAATCCATTTTTCTATATCTTTCCATGTCTAGTTCCTTGGAATTGTTAGTTACTATTATCAGGTTCCATCCCATTGTGGTGATTACGCGTCTGCACCATCTTTGCGGTATAGTTCAAGTATGGGGGTGCTACCGTCGTCAGAGTTTTTATTTTGAGTAGTCCAGTTCATTCTCATTGGAGACGTCCTATGGTGTGGATTTGGTTGCTGAGTTGTGAAGATGACGTTCGTGGTTCGTTCCCAAACAAATCAGTTTGTTCCTGAGTTTGGTGCTTATAATTCCGGGAGTTCATTCCTCTCTTCTTTCGTATGTGAGTCTTCTGATTTTCCTCTTCTATGCTTAATTCCTACTTACTTCATTAAGTATGGGGGAGGAAGTACTCACTACGCCTATTCTAGTTAGTTGCTTTTCGGTTTATTTTTCATTATTTTTATGGGATTTTTGTTCCATGTTTTGTATAGAGAAATTTAAAAAAAAATGGAAAAAATGAAAAAAAAGCCATAAAAAATATATAAAAAGGCATAAAAATCCTGGGATGAGTTGAAAACCCGAAAGGGCGGCTCAAGTAATAAGCAGGTAACCCGGACCAACATTAGACTAGGGTAATATGAGGTTTATGAGATGTGAGTATATGTGAGCACACCTAAGAAAAATGAAAAGAGTGATTAGGTGAAAACCCGAAAGGGCGCCTAAGTAAAATGAGTGGTAAAATCAGAGTGTTTAGGATTCATATTCTACTTTGGGGCTTGGGGATTACATTTTAGATGTTGGGTAGATCCTAGGTTGCTAGACACTTTTTAGAGCTTGAGTGTTATATCTTGTATTGGTGAGGTGTGTGATTTAAGCTTTCATGTCTTTTGCTCATTATTTCTCTGCATGGGTTCGGGTTGTGAGATGAGAGTTAGATTTTTCATATTTCCCTTTACTTCCTGTGGATCTTTGATTGCATTTATTGTTAGATTTATTTTGAGCTTACTCGAGGACGAGCAAGGTTTAAGTATGGGGGAATTTGATATGCTCTCTTTAGTATAGGTTAACTCTTGTATTTTAGGCATGATTTGAGTGTGTTTAGGTTAGTTTTGAGAATAATTGTAATATGAAGACCGAAGACACGATTTGAAGAATTGCAAGAGTTTTGAAGACAAGAGTTGATTTGGAGTTGTTTCGAAACCACTTTCTTGTAACGCTTATTCCGGGAGCTACGGTGATCGGATGAAGCTGAATTTGGTATCATTGGAAAGTTAACTCGAAGAGCTATAATTCTTGTTTTTACAGCGAATTCAAGTTCCAACTCTAATCGGTCAAAACCACCTTCGAAGTCGACACAGAATGTTGTCAGAAGCAGGACCCACGCCCGCTGTTTTCCGAGGTTCCGCGGCCGAGGAGGATTGACTGATCCGCGCTCGCGGTTTGGATCCGCGCCCGCGGATCGTGGTTTTCCAGCGCCGACTTCGTCTCGTTTATTCTATCTTTTATTTATAATTTTATCTTTAGGTTTCGGATTTATTTCGACTATTTAAGTTTAGTTTCATATTTTTAGTACGACATTCTAGCATATTTTCAGAGCATACTTTTACTTTTAGGCTTTTATTTCAGTATTATGGAGAACTTATTTCCTTGGAGTTTGTTTGATCAAGGAAGTCTTTTTATGTATTTCGTGAGATTCTGATAACTTTTCTATCCCTTGGTTAATATCAAAACTCTTGTTTTTATTTATATGATTATCAATTGATTTCTCTTGGCGCGCGACTTGTTGAATTTGATTGATATTCTACTGTTTGGATTAGTTTGATTGTTGTCTGTGCAATCTTATTTATCCTTGAAACAACTCTTTTCTAGGACCGTGGACTAGAATTGAGAAAGAGTGTTTGATTGTTATTTTATGCATGAGACTCATAGCTTGATTGCATGATTTAATATCCTTCTATCCTTAATACTTTGCATGATTTGAATTAAGCGTTCTTGTTCATATCATCCTTTCGCTTGGACCGTGGACAAGCGGATATCTTTTATAAGGATTGGAATTAACCTGGGAATTAATAGAAAAGTGGATGAATTAATGATCAGATGATTAAAAAGGTGGAATTGATTGAATGAATTCTGCTTTCCTTCAATTGATTTAATCCGTAAGAATATTTGCTTGTTTATTTGTTTGCCTAAACTTCCAAAAAAACCCTGTCTTGTTAAGTGCTGATTGTTCAGAATCCCGATTCTCTTGGGTTCGACCCCTTGCTTGCTTACTATACTAGTTAGTAGAATAGGGTTATTTATTTTTGATCTTGGCAACAACGACTTTAGCCGAGTCACAGGGATATGAAGGAGGTGATTTGTTACCAATGTCAGGCATGTGTTGAGGCCTCGGTGCATGGGCACTGAGGCTGGCATGGTGTCGAGCGTTGAGTCTTCGATGCCGAAGGCTTGGCACGATGGGTGCGCCAGGGCTGCAGTGTCGAGGACGAGTACACAGATCGGTGCGGTCATGGCCATAGGGGCGCCAAGGTGCGCGACACAAGAGACTGGGTGGCTGCGCCATTGGTACGGGCTACGCGTGACCAGCCCGTCGGATCATAGAGACATGGCCTCCTTTCCTTGGCGGCGTCCATAGGTGGGGTCGCATTACTCTCTCCCCTTGAGTAGGAAACGTCCTCATTTCTTCAACATGGAAAGCAGGCTCGATGTAGTGAGAGAGATGAGCGACATTAACCATAAAATGGACGTTATACTTGCCTAAAAGGTCGATCTTGTATGCATTTTCCCCAATGCGCTCGATGACTTGGATGGGGCCGTCCTCTCGTTGATGTAGCTTTGTCTTGCGGGCGTCTGGGAAGCTGTCCTTCCGAAGGTAAAGACAAAATAGGTCGTCGAGATGGAAGACCATTCTACGACGCTCCTTGTTGTGTTGGGCAGTGTATTGGTCGGCACGACACTCTAGTTGGATCCTGGTGAGCTCGTGGAGGCATCGCACAACCTCAGCGCGGTTGGTCGCGTCGATGTGCTTGATGTTCTTCAATAGGTGTGGAACCAAATCTAGAGGCGTGTGTGGATTAAGCCCATAGACGACCTCAAAGGGCGTCTTGTTCGTTGTAGAGTGAAAGGATCTGTTATAAGAAAACTCCATAATACACAGTAAGTCCTCCCACCGACGTCGGTTTGATTTGAGCACAGTTCGAAGAAGGGTGCCCAAGGTTTGATTGGTCACTTCAGTTTGACTATCGGCCTGAAGGTGATAAGCAGTAGAAAAGATTAGTTGTGTACCTAGCCTCCTCCAAAGCGGCGGTCCCCAAAAGTGGCGACAAAATTTGGTATTCCTGTCACTAACGATAGTTTTAGGGACATAGTGTAACTTTACTACATGCTAAATAAACAAGTTTTCGATTCAGGTCGTGTTGTTGTTCCCCTTGCACACAATAAAGTTAGCCATCTTGGAAAAGCGGTCCACGACTATGAAAATACAATCTTTACCTTGCCTCGACATGAGAAGTCCCGTAATAAAATCCATGGAAAGATCTTCCCACGGGGCTTTCGGGATCACGGGATGGGTAGGGGCTCGTAGAGGTCGTATGGAATAGACGGGGCCTTGGCAGTTTTGTAACACCCCAATTTCACATCGGGATTGTTACACGACATAGGAAGTCTCGTAATAATTTTTGTATTATTAAATTTGAATTTAAAATTTTTTCTCATAAATATATAGAAAGAAATTTAATTGAAAAAACTAAATTAATATAAATAAAATTAATTTTGTGAAATTTAAGATGGGACCAGAATGAATATGGTGGTTCAAAAAGGTACAATTTTAATATATAGTTATAGATAGTTATGCAAGATGGGACACTAAAACGAAAGAGAAATTTTTTATTTTTTTTGATGAAAAACACATTTCATTAAATCATCAAGTCCTTCCAAAGTACATCATAGAAAACAGTTGGAAAAAAGAATTATAATCCATTAAAATAGGAATATTAGGCTTCCATCTGCTCAACCAATGAGTTGCACTGTTAGCACCTCTTCTAGCATAAATCCACTCACATTGACCTAAGAGATGACCCTCCTCTACAGCCAAAGCCACCACAGTGCCAAAAGTAGTAACCGAAATATCACCCTCAGTAGCCTTCCGAGCGAGGGTTAAAGAATCAGTCTCAATAATCACCTTCTCCAAGCCAAGATCACGTCCTATTTTAATGCCCCATCTTGCCGCCTCAGCCTCTGCAACCTCAACAAAAGAACCACACTGAATCTTCTTGGCACCAGTGAACACAACTTCCCCTTTGTCATCCCTTCCAGTGATTCCATTGCCACATTCTCTCCCTTTCACTGCAGCATCAACATTGATTTTGACCCATCCCAGCGGAGGTTTAATCCAGCGATTCTCTTTTCCACTTTTACTTTGCTGAATTCCACCTCTCTTCTTTTGTGCAGACCAGAACTCTTCATGCTTTGCTCAACGATATCCTCCGCATTAGTTTTCTCATTAGCAAAGACTCGATCATTCCTTGCCTTCCACAAAGTCCAGCAAACAAACGAAAGAGAAATAAGTATATAATAATATAAAGATATTAGAAGGAAAGTAACTATATGTTGTATATAATAATATAAAGATATTAGAAGGAAAGTAACTATGTGTTGGCACGAAGCATGTATCCGGTTAATTATGATACCAAATCGTACCGGATAATATTTTTGGTAAGAAAAATGAAATAAATAGCAAAAGGGAGAAAAGGGGGGTAGTGGACAAGATTCGAACACGGACTGAGGGAGGTGTCAATACATGCGCATACCACCACTGCAATACAACATTTTTTACAGCTTGTATGTCTCTTATTTGCTATATATTAACACAAACTCAGAGGGAGAGAGGGGGCGACCGCCCCCCTTCGCCCCCCTCCGCTCCGCCACTGGGCGATCACCGATGAAGCCATGTTGGAATTATGTAAATCTTGCACAACAACGGCCTCGAACGAGCCGGAGAGGGAGACGAGTTGTTCGATTTGCTTGGAGGAGGAGTATTCATTAGATTATAAGGTGACTAAGTTGCCATGCTCCCATGTTTTTCATAAAAACTGCATCCTTTTCTGGTTCTTACAACATTGTTTCTGTCCACTACGCCGTTTCAAACTCCCAAGTGTATCCAAAGAGGAACATCTAGAAAGTCTCAATTTCGATTATTGGTAATTTTTACTAGTTTTACCCGTCATATACGACTATGATTCGATATTTTATTGATAAACTTTAATATAAGTAACTTATTGCTCGTAGAATGTATATAATTTTTTAATCAAATATTATATTCTTTATATTTTATTACTTTTTATGTACGTAAATTTAGAGTTTATCAAATATTTTATATATCTATTAAATATTTTATTATCTATTTTTATTAATTTTAAAAATTATAAATATTTATTATTAATTTTTTATAAAAGAAAATCACTATATATCTATAAATAAATTCGTCAAAAGATATATACTAAAAAATTTATATTTATTTTAAAATATTTTACATATTTTATCTTTAATTTTTAAATACTTTTGTTGAGCGATACGTTTTTCACGTAGTATATTATTAGTGTAAGCGCATAATAAACTTTTCATTGGTCTGCTTAATTAGCATTCAACTATATATTCATATCATATTATTAACCAAGTCATATTTTAAGTTTCTAATTCTAGAGGCAATAAGCTATACGTAAGAGTTTTGTTTCCCTTCTTCTAAACAATGTGTTTTGTGAACCGGACTACCGGCAGAAGTTTTAGCTCTAACCTCTCCTTATAGAAAGGCAATGTGACAGTCATGCCTCATCAGTCTATGATGCGAGTTCAAATTCCCCTCCTAGAATACTAGCCTGGACGTACTCTAAACAATATGGTCCAATTGATGCGATGACATGTCCTTGACTTATCACTTAAGTGACAAATTAGCCCATATAATATAGTCTAACACACAACCCATATGTGTGAAGAAACTTAAATAGCAAATATCAAATATAACCAGACTATAAAAAGTAGATTCTAAGGTGCACATTCAAACAACTTTTGTATGTGAGTTTGTTCAAGTCAAGCTTGAACATGATGCATGGAAGTGACCCATCTAGGCTTCAAAGGCTCATCCACCATAGCCGGGATATGATCTAGAAGAGCCCTCGTAGCTTTTCTCAATTGCTTGGCTCTGTCTCTTGTAATTAGTCCATCAAAATGAATGTGAGTCAAGTCCTCAATATCTTGTTGAATCATAGGTGCATGGGCTACATCATTCTCCTCCACTTGACCATGCCACGAAGCATCCTCGATTCGTCGTCTTAGTCATCATCATGCACATATAAGTACAAGTCAGTACATTGAACGTTGGTTCACACCATACACACCAGGAGATCCAAACGATACGCATTAGGTCCAATCCGCTGGACGACTCCGAACGGGCCATCTCCACGTGGATCCAACTTGGACTTGCGCCTGTTGAGAAATGTCTCCTTCCTCAAATGTAGCCATACAAGATTGCCTTCCAAATTGGACGTTTTGCTTATTCATGGATTTGTTTATTTTTTGTGTTATTGTACTATAGTACTTGCTTATGGTGGGTGTGACATGATTGGCTTGCATGCCCATGTTAGTTCACTCTTGTTAGGGTTTTGAAGGCTCCTTATATAAAGCCTTCTCCCCTTCTTTGTATGTTTCACGTTAGAATTCATTGGCTGATATTGAAAGCACTATTTCATCCTCTAGCATCACCAAATCCTTCTCCTCTATTTCTCTTATCCACCTTAATCTTCCAACGGTTTCTCCTTTGTAACGTTGCCACCAAACTCGTCCACCGGTGCCTTTGCTGCAGGCGTCATGGCGCTTGTTCATCGGAGCTTGGCCTGTTGGTGCCTTGTTGCTTCTTAGCACGCCGCTATCATGCCAACAATCAGAATTAGGTCCTCTCATTCCATTGCTTTCGCTAGTCTACAACTATTTGCAACATCTGATATGTGGAGTTATCAAAGCCTTGCCTCCAGACCTCCCTGATCAACTCCTGTTGGGGGTCCATCGAGTCCTTCTAGCCCCCCTTGTAGTGAGTTGGTGATGATGATCTCCTCCTAAGCCAACCCAACCGAGTCCCCTCCATCTTTGCCTTCAACATTTTCGCCTACTCCAATCGGTTCAACCTACGCCCAGTCATCTTCTTACTATAGACATGCATCTGAATCTATACATACAATAGTAACGTGTGCTAAAACTCATTCTCTTAAGGCAAAAATTTTAAACTTTGCCACTAGATATTCTATCTCAGCTTCTGACCTTCCCACTTAACCCGAGTTATTTATTCAAGCAAAAAAAGATCCAAATTGGCACTAATTAAATTCGTAATTGGATAGGGGACTTAGTTCCTTAACATCCTAGTTCTAATATTGTCGGAAGTAAGTGGGTTTACAAGGTTAAACGTAAAGCGTATTGACTCTATTTATTGGTACAAACCTACCACTATCCATCATGTAAGCTTGAGTGCATTGCATCCATAATAGTTATTCATCTCCTTAACACACTCTTCAATTTCTTTAAAAATTGAAAACAAATGTCATATATGAATATATAAATCTAAAATCAATATATGGTAATTGCTACCTATTCATATGTTAAGCAAAAGACTCCTCTATTTTCGTCGTTAAGAATTGAAAATAAATGTTATGCTTATGTATATTTAAATCTACAATTAATACATGGTAATTGCAAGGTGTTCATTTGTTAAGCAAAAACTCATTAAAATTTAAACACATGGTGATTGCTCATCTGCTCAAGTCACTCAATCTATCATTAGCTTTCTCTAACATATGTTTATTAGCGTGTTAATAGGAAACTATTATCGCATGTACGACTTGGATCAATTTTTCTCATTTCTTTGTTCATATCCTACAAGAAGTGAATATCTATACCCTAAAGAACTTTATTATTGATCCTAATAAAGAAATTTCAATTTGCTAAAATAATCCTCATATTATCCAACTAGAGGTTTAAAATCAAAACTCTCATCTTTACTTCACTTTATCAAAATTATTCAATTCCCACCTTTCAATTTAGTTTATAAAAATATTTTAAATTAATGACATACAAATGTTTTACATAAAACTTCTAAATAACAAATTTTACATATAAATTTTGAATCGTACAACGCATGAAATTAGCAACCTAGTTAGAAATAGAATCGTACTTGTTATCTTTTTTTAATACAAGAAAAAATTAGGAGGGCTAGCTCATCGAGAAATTGGTCGTCCCAGAGCATCCGCACGGATGAGATCTTGAAATTTTTTAGCAGTTGCGTTAGACAGGGCATCTCCTTCATGAGAAGTCTTTGCGAGGAAGTCTGCTACTCTATTCATCTCCCTTAAAATATGGTTGATGTGGAGCGTTCTGAATCGCCTTAGAAGAAGAAGGATGTAAGCTCGCAACATCTAACTCACCCATGGACAACTCCTTGCGCCATTAATGGCACTAATCAGATTGAGGTTGTCTCCTTCGATCTCAATATGAGAGATCCCACAGCAGATGACATCTTAAATGCCCGCTCTAAGGTCAAGAGCTTCCGCGATGATAATTGGTTGGAGCCCGTATTTTTCGTGACTCCACAAAATTGGTTCGCCTGCATCGTTTCTGATTATGAATCCGAATCCAGATTCACCGTTGCCTAGTCTAGAAACTCACAAATTCAATATATGCTTCAATTTTTTTTTATAAAATTCACCCACTCAGTAAGTGAAATTACTATATATTGTCAATTGTTAGTGTAATGATTTTTTCAAATGTTTAACTCCTATCAATGAACACAAAATTATAAAATTTATAACCATCAATCTAAATTCTAAAACATATTAAAATAAGAACTTTGATTACTAAGTGATGAGTTTGGTTTAAATGAAACGAACTCTTATCTTGAAACGGACTCTTATCCTGAAACTAATGCACTTTTCCTAGTTCGTAGTGCACTTTTCCTATTTCAGAGTGCACTTTTTCGGTTTTTCACTTTTCGTACTTTGCAGTGCACTTTTTCGGATTGCACTTTTGTATAAAAAGTGCACTACAAACTAGGAAAAGTGCATTCGTTTCACGTTTTAGGATAAGAGTTTGTTTCATTTGAACCAAACTCACTGGGTGATATCTACCTAATCTATGTATATATATAAAAGACGCAAGGAATAAGACCACCACGTTGCGCCACCTAGGATTTTCCTATGTGTCGTTTTCACATTAAACCACCTAGGATTTCGCCACATAGGATTTTTTATTTTGAGTATTTATATATGTTGTTATTATCTTAGGATAATATAGAAACATGATAAATTAATCTAGGAAATATTCTATCTAAAATAAAGACCGTATCTAATGTTAAATCTTAAGTATTGATGTTAAATATTTGATATGATAATTTATTTAACTTAAAAATATTATATCTAAAATAAAATAAACTATAAATTATTAAATATTTGGTAAAATAATATTGATGAATATTATTTATAATAATTTATGTAAGTTATTTTTCCTATCACAATATAAGCTATTTTCCACGTAGGATTTTACCATGTGCCACCTAGGATTTTTCGTACATCTCACAATTTATATTTATTGAAAAGATTCTATCTAACATAAAATAAACTATAGTGTATATTAGGATAGATTCTGAGTATATAATCGATTATCAATTGATAACATTATCTTTATCTATATATCTATTGCTATAGAATTTTTCTTAAATAAATTTATGATTAAAAAAAATTACAAGATGATAAAAATTACATTATCTATGTCTTTTTATCCATATCACGAATTCATTTGTTAAATTATAATTTATTTTTCTTAAATAAATTCATTTGTTAAGTAATTTTTCTATAGAACTTTTCTTACAATTATAATGTATTATGTGATTTTCTACTTTGCTTGTTTCTTTTCATGGACTCTGTTGATCTTGTTCTTGCTTGAAAAAAAATCGTTTTTGTTTCGTTTGAGCCAGATCTAGGGACTAGGGTTAAGAAGTTGAAATCGATCGAGCTATTTATGTTGTTCGTGTGTGTTTTTGATAGAAAGTTCTCACAGGCACTATGTGCTTTCTTTCATCTCCTTAAGAAAAGCTTTACAGACCGAGGCTGGGAGAAAAGTATCCCCAAACCTCACCCCATCAACCCAAGGCTCACTCTAGCTAGCTCATAGGCTACAGTGCTCAAACTCCTAGTTACAAAACTGAACGTTACTTGTGAAAAAAGAGATGTTAAGCTTTTAATGTCTAAGATATACTTTTCCAAAATTGTTGGGCATCTCACTTTTCCTGTAGGACAAAAATTAGCTCTTGGAAATCGCTTTCCACCTCCAAAAGGTTAATATTATGCGCTGCTGCTAGTTGTATACCCCTTGTGATTGCTTGTGCCTCTGCTTCTAGAGGGGTGGTGTTTGTTGAAGTTAATTCAGTTAGTTAAGTTAGTTGGTCAAAGGCAAGTCTTTTTGTTGCTTAATTAGGCAAGTCTTTGTTGTTGAATTAAGCCACCATCGCATGATTGTTAGGCATGAATTAGGCAAGTCTTTCAGTTTGTTTAGTGTGCAATGAATGAAAAATTTGACAACCTCAATCTCTGTGTCTTGTTTTCTGTTCTTAACACCAACAATGTTTACCTTTGATTGGAAGGTCAAACCACCAGTCCATCTCCCACTATGATCTCTGATGACTACCCCCAGTCCATTTATATTCCCAATTTCTTCTCAGATCAAAGCATCCGAATTCAACTTATAAACTCCCTGGGGAGGTGGGTTCCACTAAGGTCTCCCTTGTTCTCTCAGATTACTCCTTGTAGCCTCATTGTTCTTGTTTCTGGTTTCCAGCAACAAGTCATCAGCAGTGTCAACTAACTCCACCACTGATTTAAATTTTCCTCAAAGACCCATTCCTTCCTTCCATTCCAAATCAGCCAGCAAATCAGCAAGAGTTTCTCAAAATTCCAGGATGTACAGTTGTCACTCATATGTGCAAAAAAATTAGTACCTGAATTTCCTCCACCTGCATGTTTGATCTCCACTATTTCCCAAACTTCTCTAGAAAAACAACAGTCTCTGAGCAAGTGCATATCTGTTTCTTCCTTCTATTCTTTTTGCAAGTTTGTAGTTGGAAGGTAGGGCGTCATTGCTGTTGGGAAACTCGACTTTTCCCGCTTCGTCGGGTTAAGATGGGCAAGTGGGACAACTAATTTTACAAACAAGCTTTTATATTTATGTGGGAAGAAATTTTACAAGGCTAATTACTTTTATGTGGGCACACTCACTCACTTTACACTTATTTGGAACTTGCTCTCTTGGATGGATTGCAAATGAGGGGGTGGAGGTCTATTTATAGGCAAGGCCTCCCACCTCCCTTGGCTAAGGAGGAATCTAGAGATTTCTAGCCTATATTACAACTAGGCAATTCTAGAGTCTTCTATTCTAGAGTTTTCCATATACCTCTTTACATAACTAGAATGATCCATACTACTCTAGAATCTTCCACACCCTTCCGGCGTCTTCTAGAATCTTCCACACTCTTCCGGTGTCTTCTAGGTTCTTCCATAACCTTCTTGATTCTTCTAGAACCTTCCGTAATCTTCTAGATCTCTCTAGAGAAATCTAAATGATATTATTTTAATCAACCTACTTCCAATTAAGGAGGGAAATTCAACAATTGCAGACCCTCCATGCAAAAAATTTTGTTCTGTGCTAGACTTTTGCATACCAAATTTTGCTCCAAATTGTCAGGTTTAGGGCACTGGCCTCTAGGCATTCAGCTTGGTCTTTCTCTCTTCTGATGGAGCGGTATGCACTCTTTACAGTGTAATCACCCCATCTATCTAGATTCCATATCAACTTGTCCTCCCTAAGGACCATTCCTAAACCCATACTTAGTAGTCTGTTTGCTTCAAAGGGCAGGAAAAGCTCTTCTATCAGCTCTTTTCGCCAGCTAATGTCTTGGTCATTTATAAGATCATACACCCTCAAATTTATGTTCTTCATGAGTTCTTATAACTTAATGAGTATTATACAAGGGTGTTAGTGTAGTTAGTAGTTAGTTAGTCAGGTGTGTTCATGTGAACTCTTCTTTCTTTTTCATGCTTTTCCTCCTAAATTCTCACTCTAACATCTTATCGGCTATTATTTGATCTGAGATTTTGATTTGTATTCAGTTTCAAGGCTGATAAGTATGGTTAAGCCCAAACAAGTGAAACACAAGAGAGTCCCATTGGAGCAAAAGCCCCATCGCCCTGCACCATCACGAGATATCTACCCCCTGCCATGAGGGGTATGATAATGGGTTGTGACAAGAATACTATGGCTGAGTCACTGAGCAAGAACTTATTTGGTATGTAAAACAACTTTTTTCAGAACTTAAAATAACTTATTTAGTCAAATCAACTCAATGAGTTTCTTAGAACTTTTCTTATTGATGTAGGATTGCCAAAGAGACATGTTGATGCTGTGAAGAAAATTACAACTGGAATGCCCATCTTTCTCTATAATTTCAACTAGAAAACAATGATGGGCATCTTCAGAGCCACAACCCCAGGACTTGTGTGTATTGATTCTAGAGCGTGGACATTTCATCTATGGAAGGTTACCAAATATCCATGCTAGGTAATTCTCCACTATATTACAAAGATTTTGATTAATTATTTATATCATTTTCCTTTCAAAATCAATATGCAGGTTAAGGTTGAGAGGGAGTTACACTGTGCACCTGTACCACTTGTCCAATTTCAGAGTGTTATTCAAGACAATTTCTTCTCACCAGACAAGTTCTTCTTTGAGTTGGATGAGACTCAAACCACCCAACTCTTAGAGTTGTTTGCTTAGTAAGTCACTCACTTTATCATCAAAAGTCAATTATTTAAGGATAAAGTAGTTTTAGTCAATGATTTGTGATTGATTATGCAGGAACATAATCCGAATGTGAAGTACTCTGAAGAAAAAAGTGTCCAATACTTGCTGCTACTCATCCAATGTGAAATCTTGCTGCTACTCATCGAGAAGAAGAGCTACTCTTTAGAACACTTAAACTTCTTTTTGTTGCTTTTTGTTTCCCTTTGACGTGACCTACTAATAGTTGCATAATTGCATCTTTTCCCAATTGACTTCAAGTAGAAATTGCATGCATTTCTCAAGCTTCTGTTGAAAGCATTCAATGCTGGATGAGACCTGATACTTGCTGCTATTCGTTGAGAAGAAGAGCTACTCTTTTGAACACTAAAACCTCTTTTTGTTGCTTTGTGTTTCCCTTTGACGTGAACTACTAATAGTTGCATCTTTTCCCAATGGTGATTAGTTTGCACACTCACAATTTTGTGTTTCGCACTCCGATATGTGCGGATTTAAAACCTGCACAAGAAAATGGCATATAAAATGGACGGATTTTAAATCCGCACAAGAAAAGCAACCAAAATCATCGCCGGATTTCAAACCCGCACAAAAAAGCAACCAAAATTATGGGCGGATCCTAAATCCGCACAGATTGGAGTGCGCATCCGAAAAAACGGAGTGCGCAAAATCTTACCGTTTCCCAATTGACTTAGAAATTGCATTCATTTCTCAAGCTTCTATTGAAAGCATTTAATGCTTGATGAAACCAGGTACTTGCCACATGTTGAAATTGCCACGTTTTGCTTGATGAGACAAAATGTGTCATTTGAAAGGAACAGGTGTCACTTGAACAACACTAGTATATGATTGCAAAAGCTTATCTCAAGATTCCTTTTCATATCCCTAGAGAGGGTCAATAGTATTATGCTCTTGCATGTTTAAAATCCTTTATTTTTTCGACTTTGTATCAAATATTTGGGGGGTTTTAGATTAATCCTTTTCCTCACTAGTCAATTCTGCTGTTTTGCTAAATGTGTAGTTCTTCCTTTGTCAACGGTTTCTCTTAATTTTGTAATTGACTTTGTCATTGTTGGGACGGTGTTGGGAACTCTGGTTCCAAACATCCGAACAACGACACTTGTCTCCAGTTTTGATAATGACAAACGTCATATGGGAACTAACGTATTACATTCAAGTATTGCAAGGGAACACCAGGTCTAACGAAGAATCTCCAAAAACGCAAAAGGAACAAAGGAATACATGATAGCAGGTTCCTGTTAAAGGAACTCTGGAGAGAATAGTTCCCATCGCATGGGAACTCACATGTGCAAACAAGACCACTCAACGCAAATCACGGGATCCTGTCTCAAACAAAACAAAGGATCGGTCTGAGGAACAGCCTAACAGCCAGTTCCCAAGCTCTTACTAACGCATAACGATCCAACAATTGGTATCAGAACAGGAACGCTCTAGATTTTCTGTGTTAGTATCGCAGGTTACAGGATGTCTGAAGAACTTACATGGGTTGGACATGGGGACAACAAGCCTCCAAGGCTTATCACAGGAAGGTTCGAAACTTGGCAACGCGACATGAAGGACTGGATGCGCAGCCACGACTTTCAATCTTGGTGCGTCATCGAAGTAGGGAACTTCGAGGTAGACCCAACAATTCGCAACGACTTCACCAAATGGGGACCAAACGAATGGAAGTGCATGGAAGCAAACTTCAAAGCCAAACAATATCTCAAGAATGCCATGTTAGTGCAAGATTGCGACAGGGTAGCAAATATTGAAACGAAAAAAGAGATGTGGGAAGCCATCCAGCAAATGCACATTGGGAACTCTGACCTCAGAGAGGACCTTCAGATGAACGCCAGAAGGGAGTTCTTCAACTTCCAAATGGAGGTGGGAGAATCAGTCAACAGCTACCAATCTCGCTTCGAAGGCCTGTGTACCAAGCTCATTGGACTTGGGATCACAAAGGAGAAGATCACCGACAAGATGAAAGTTTAGCAGCTCTTCAATGGCCTAACTGGTGAATGGGCCAATGAAAGGACCATGTTCAAAGAGAACCCTGAAAACAGGACTCTCATGCTTCACCAAGTCTTTGGAAAGCTAGTAGGACATGAGAAAAGGAAACAAGACGATAAGGAGCAAGAATGGGCACACAAGGGAATTTCCCTAAAGCTATAAAAGATGCTCAAGTCGGTTCAAGAACAACACGAAGACTCCGAGGAAGAAGAAGACGAGGAGCTCGTCCTTGTCAAAAAGGCCCTTCGATCCTTCTACAACAAGGGAAAGTTCAAAAAGGGCTATGGGAACTCACAAAAGGGTCAAAGTTCCCAAAGAAAGCCAGCTGAGAAGGACCTCTCGGATGTCACATGCTACAAATGCTATAAGAAAGTGCACTTCGCAAAAGAATGCCCACAAGGAACTGACGACCGAAGGCAAGGAAAGAAGGCCTACATCGCCACCTGGAGCGATGAGGAGGACGAAGATCCCGAATCATGAGCACACCCAGACATATGTGCTATGGCCTTAGGAGAGACCACTGAGGAACATCCCAGTTAGGTAACCACTGAAACTATTCTTGCTTCCTTATCTAACTACGAAAAACTTGAGTTATTGAAATTGCTCTCTAGTCTTGTTAAGGATAACATAAAATTGCAAAAGAAGCTAGATGAGTCGGAACACACAAATGTTGAGTTGGTTGGTTTGGAATCCTGTTCTAATTGTGTGAAACTGATTGATAAGCTTCAGTCTTACCCGTCCCACATAGTAGCCCTTGAGGATGAGATTAAGACCATAGAGAGCAATAAAAATGAGTTCCTACAAAAGCTGAGCAAGGGAAATGAGAATCCTGAAGCCTCGAGTTCCCAAACAAAGTTTGTCCCAGCCAAACATGGGATTGGGTATAAGTCTGAGTGCCCAAAGAATGGGAAGTCTCCTTTAAGTGAACAGGAGATAAATGAGTGTAGGGCCCTAGAACTCCAATGTGAAAAACAAAAGAATGCCCATCTAGAAGAAAAGATACGCGTCTTGGAAAGTGGGGTAAGTGGAGAGAGGGTCTACTACACTGGGAACACTGGGCATAAACTCTATGTCCAAATAGCTAAGGGAAACGGGTCAAGGGTCTATAATAAGGAAACCATGGATAGGAATAGGATACAAAGACCTCACCCTAATTACTACCTGGGAGAATACTACAAAACCTACTAGAATGTGGTGCTCATGGGCACTACAAGGAAAGCTGTCCCAAAAGTAAAGCTCAAGCTCAGAGGAATCACGACTATTGGAACAGGCAAAACGAAAAGGCCAACAAACATGCTGATATGTTGTGTTTTATACAACATAACTAGGACTTTTTAGTACATCTTTTTATAGTATTTTAGGCATGTTAGAAGCATTATTGAAGAATAGGTTTGAAGGCCGAAGGTTCGAAGTGGCAAGAGTTTGAAGATGTCGAAGATTTTGAAGGCCGCGATCGCTGCCACCCCAAAGGGCGATCGCGGATCATGGTCGCCGAGGAAGGTCGCGGTAGCGAGAAGGCTGCGATCGCGGTGCACAATGGTGGCGATCGCGGTTCAAGGTTGTTGTTGAGGTCGCAGATTGGAGAAGGCCGCGATCGCGGCCCTGCTGGATTTGACACGCGAGATGTTTTCCGCTTAGTTTTATATTTTATATCTTTTTATTCCGAGTTGTCCGAGACTATTTAAGTTTACTTTTCATCCTTTGTTTTGTATTCTCTCTTAGACCTAGTTTCCAATATTTTTCAGACTTTTGTATTTTCTCTCTTATGGAGAACTAAACTCTTAGATCTTATTCAAGTTGAAGCTTTCAGATTCAAGTTTAGTGTGAGATTCTTCTATTCAGGTTTATTCCTTACATGTTATTTCAATTCTCTTGTGCGTAATTAATATTGATTGTGTTGGTTTCTGCTTCTCTGGCCAACTAGTTGGAATTTAATACTCTCTATTGCTAGATTTAGGTTTTCTCGTAGCAAAACCTAATCTTTGTAGCAACACAATTGATTTAGGACTCGTTGGACTATAACAATTGAGAAAGAGATTTGAATGCATGTTGATTGTTTGACTCGTTGGAATTCAATTGCATGTATCTTGCTTATCCTTGTTCGCATTGCTAATATCCCTATTATTTATGATCGTTTCATGAGTTGTTTGGATATTAAGTTTGCATGTCTCGTTGCCATGTTATATTTCTGATCAAGATAGGAATAACCAAAAGAAATAACTTGTTTGAAGCTATGATCAATAACTTGATAAAGAAAGTGGATGCTTGAATAGGATTGCTTTCCTCAATTGATAAAAACCCAATCTTTCTTTGCTTTGTTTGAATTGCTTTACTTGCTTTAATTTCCCTAGCTTTAGATTAATAACCAAAAATCCCCCTTTATTACTATTGAGTTGATAACAATATTAATCTGAATTACAAGTGTCTATTGGGTACGACCCCGACTTACCAACTATACTAGTTGAGTAACTAGGGATTTATTTTTGATTTGGCACGACGACTTTCAGCCAGTCACCTGCTAGAAGTCCCACTCGTGGGAACCAACATAAGGAACTTCGCCTATAACTCTAGGAACTCTCGTGATATCAATATTGCAGATTATGTCATGTTTGAAACTGTCTTTCCTTGTAAGGGACCAGGCAAGAGTCATATTGCCTTGGTCACCAAAAACTAACTCTCCTTGTAGGTGGCAGTGAGGGGGAACAACACATGGGTCATTGATAGCGGTTGTTCAAATCATATCACTGGGAACAAAGACAATCTCACCTCACTCCACACAAAAGCCGAAGGAGGTCATGTGTCCTTTGGCAACAAAAATAAAGGGGAAATCATAGGAATAGGGGAAGTACTACTCAACAAGTCAATCAAGATCAGTAATGTCAACCTGGTGAAGGATCTGGGATACAACCTTTTAAGTGTGTCTCAGATATGTGATCAAGGGAACAACGTTGTCACCTTCAATTCAGAAGAATGCTTGGTCATCAACAAGAAAACCAACAAAATCATTCTAAGAGGAAGGAGGTCCAACAATGTCTATGTGGTAGACACGGACTTTGAACCACCAAGGAAGTTGTGCCTCGCGAGTTCGCATGATGACACAGAACTCTGGCACAAAAGGCTAGGCCACGCAGGCATAAACCAAATCCTAAACCTGTATCTACAGGACCTGGTCATTGGTCTTCCAAGAATCAACATTGAGGGAGCCAAAATGTGTGAAGCATGTGTTCGTGGCAAGCAAACCAGGAGCTCCTTCAAGCCAAAGAAGGTGGTCAGCACAACAAGGCCCTTGGGCCAAAAAGGGATCAATTGATCAATTTTCATAAAATATAATGGGCCCGATGGGCCAAAACAAAGCACCTAAAACTAGCAGACGCGAATATTGTATATTTTCATTGTTGTGCAACAGGAAAACGAAATTGGAAAAATTTTAAAAATATTACAACAAAGACTGTGGCGCAAATCACAGGAAATTTAAATATTAAGATAATCTTCCTCGAAGACTATAGGAAAATATTTAAAAAAGGAAACATAAATCAAATGATTTTAGATGATTATTTGAGCTTGATAAAACATGAGGTTACTAATATAAATAATCAGATGTTGCCACGACAAGTGGAAAACAATGAAATTAAATATTCAATATTCTCAATTGGTAAAAGGTGAATTATCACAAATCCGCCTTCCAAATAAGTTTTGGCACAACGACAGATGTCAAGCGGCAACTAAGTTTAGAACTACACATCTCAAATACTAGCTCGTTGGAAAAAATATTTAGGATGTACAGGAAAGAGTAATAAAAATAACCTTTGAATCAATAGTCAGAAATGCGGAACAACAATTGACTACATGGAAGGCAAACTTTCTATCTCAAGTGGAACATACAATATTGATAAAAAGAACTTTAGAAGCCAAACCAAATTACATAATGCAAAGTTTTATGCTACCACGTACTAATCTAAAAGAACTCGATGACATAAATCGTATAATTTTCTAGAACAAAGAAAGCAATCATATCCCACTTATCGATCGGGATAGAATATGTAAGCCAAAGCAAAAAGGCGGGTTAGGACTAAGGAAAGTTGCACACATAAACCAAGCACTACAAATGAAATTACTATATATGGAAGATTCAGGTTGAGCCATACAACATGTGGGTACGTTTCATACATGAAAAATATTTAAAAAGGACAAGATTTTATTCAATACAAGGGAAGCTAAAATGGCTCTTATCACCGGAAGCAACTCACCAAGCTAATAGAAATTTTCAAAACAGAACTCATATGGCAAGTAGGAGATGGACAGACAATTAATTTCTAGACTGATGCATGAATAACACATGTACCTCTAGTTAGAATAATAGAACCACCATAGGATATGATTATGTGAGCAATGTAAGGTTGCATAATTTATAACACCAAATAAGGAATGGAATTATATAGAATTAGCAAATCAGGTACCAAACGAAGTAATTGAAAAAATAAAAAAACATCACAATTCCTCAAAATAGTATTAGAGAGAGATTATATTAGCGAATGAGTAGAAATAGATGGTTCTCTACAACATCGACAATAGAAATAATTAGTAATTACAAATCAACAAGGTCAAGAAGATAGTGACTTTAGCTGGATCTGGAATTTGGAGAGTTCTCCAAAGATTAAAATATTTTTACGGAGGTTTTATAATCAAGGATTACCTACAATAATCAAGGATTACCTACAAAAGCTTGTTTGACAACAAAACATGTAGATGTCACCTAGGAATGCTCGTTATGCAATCATCATCTAGAAGATTCCATCCACTTATTTCTTAAATGCCATATTTTAGAGGGACATTGAACCGTGTGAATAAGAAAATTCTACCATATATAAGTCATATTGACAACAACCATAAAAATATTATAAGTATCCTAAATCAAATCAGAACTAAACTATATAAAGAGTGGCTATTAGAACTATTGACCACTTGGTGGTGCTGGTGCATATGGCATATAAGAAACCAAACAATTTTCAATCAACATGGAAGTAATATAACTAACAAACCCGAAGTACATGTCAAACAACAAATTCAGAACTGGCACATAACGAAGAGTGTTGAAACAAAGAGAATAAATAAAATAAACTATCGCACAAACCAAAGAAGACGACATCGAAACAAGAAGATCAAATGGTCAAAACGTCACAAGATTCAATCAAAACTAATTTTGACAGATCAAAACGAGAAAATGACATGGCAACGATAGGATACATTATGTGAAACATTCAAGGAGAGTTAATCCATTTAGATGCCCACAAGAGCCAAAACTGGAGCACACTCCAAGCGGAAATGATGGGACTTTATCTTGCGATAAAAGAAGCAAGAAAAAGACGGTTTACCAAAATTGAAATTGAAGGAGATGTAATAAAGGCGGTTCGAGGGGATAGATCTTGTCCTTGCCCAATTGAGATGCAGATTACAAACGCTCGTTTAAACCTACTTTCTTTCAAGGACGTTAAAATAAATCATGTTCCTCGGCAGAGTAACTCAGTCGCTGACAAAGTGGTTAGATCGCAACACTCTACCTCTTGTGATCAGATTTGACTCAACCCAGAGTTTCGTGCTCACATCGAAAAGGATGTTGTAGAATGATTTGCTTCCATCCTAATTGTTACCTCTCTCAAAAAAGAAATTACATAATGCAAATGCAAGTTGTCATTGGGCCATGTGTTAGCATTTGTTTTTGTCTTTTGGGCTCATAAACCCAACACTAACCGGGCTGATGTTCATCCTTTCAGCCCAAACGCGGCTCCTCCTCGAAGATAATAATTCCATCAAAGCAAGCCTCTTTTCGCCCCCTCAATTCATGCCTGCTTTCTGATAATTCCATTCCATTTTTTGCAAAATATATTATAGCCGGCTTCGATTACCCGAAAACGAACGAGAAAATCTCAAACAAAAGAAAAAGGTTTTAATGGGGAAATCGCTTGCCTTGACCACGAGCAGGCTTCTGGATTTGGCCAAAGTGGTGTCGCAGGCGAGCCCGAAACTCGCGAAGAGAAGGCAGCAGCCCGTTTCGAATCCGGGTCGGGTGCGTGTCGATCCGCGTGACCAGCTGAAGCTGAAGCTGGACAAGAACTCGGTTGTCTCGGACGCGTTGACTCAGCGTGGGAGGATGCCGCTGTCGGCGGTGGTCTCCGATTGCGCCAAGAGATGGTTCGACGACACTCTCAAGGAGGCTAGGTCCGGCGACATTGCCATGATGGTGTTGGTTGGTCAGATGTATCACAGCGGCTATGGCGTCCCTCAAAATAATGACAAGGTCAAATTCTTATCTTCTTCAATTTCAATATCAATCACTTTGCAGATCGATTTCCAAGTCTCGATCGGTCTGTTCTAATTGCTGATTAACGTAATGGGTAAGAGGATTTGACAGATTCAATAGTATTTGATTAGATTAGTTGACGGCAAGTGAGGAATGATTTCTGGAACTTCAATCTCATTCCCATTGTAGCTGAATTTGGACCAAATGTCACTTAGGAACTTTAATTGATTATTCTGTTCGGCAACACGGAACGATCTCTAATTACTTGAAATTCTCACCTGCATCATTTTTCTTGATATCTTAAGAGTTGAAGAAGGTGATGAAAAAGAACCCGGTGAAGAACTTAAATGAAAAAGAATGTTTTTTTTAAGAAAAAATCATAATGGTTGCGGATGAATGACGATATATTCAAGCAGGATGCTGTAAAGAATTCATATTGCTGAGCTAATTGAGTGATATCCATAAATGAATTTTTTATTTTTCCTTAATATTTCTCCAGTCATCAAAATTTGATCTCAAAACTCAATAGAGTGTTGTATAATGTAATATTAGCTGAACAAACAGCCACAGTATGCAATAAGTTTCTGAAGCTGCTATTTTGCTCCTTGTTCAAAGACAACATGCATAATGACGGTGATAAAAGAGCATTGCAACAGTACAACACATTCAGAAAAAGATACCAAAGTTAGGGAAATTAAGGAAATGTCTCGGGCTATTTTATTCATTTTGGCACTTTTTTTGTCAAATTTTCTTAGAAATAGTCTGTCTCCTTGGCATAATGTGAGAAAATGCTGTTAGAAAGCAATCAATATTATTGAAATTCATGTATCCATAAAGCTTTCAACTTGATTCATGCCAAAGGATATCTTGTTTGGAATTCAGGGACAAGCATGGATCCATAAAGCTTCAAAGTGTCGTTCTTCAGCTCTGAGAGTTGGTCATAAACCACCAGGTCTTCCGCCTTCCTGCTGCACAACCTCTTTTATCATGTATAATATTAATATTTGGAGTTGACTGACCCGTGATTGTTTGTTTGTTTGCTCTTCATTCTTCAACAGGTTATAATGCTAGTGACTCAGAATCTGATACGCTTAAGGGTGGTGAATAGTGAAGAAAAATAATGTATGCATAATTTTGTTGTACTAAGGAAGGTCAGTACAAAAGATGATTGTTATCTCCTTGAAATTCTTATAATGACAATGCTGATGAATTTGTTGAAATAGAACTGTTTTAAGACTGCGAGTTGTACGGAAATGATTGAACAGAAATTCTTGTTAAATCAATGTACTAATATGCTATAATAATGGATGCATAATTCTTTCTGTTTTTTACATTCATGAAGGTCTTCATTTTTTATGATGATTGCATGATTGTGACAAATCGATACAAGTTCTCTTGGGTGATAATTTTGTGCTTGTGCTTGTTTGAAATCTTAATTTATCATGTCAGATACATATAGTTAATAGTTATGTCACAATCATATGTTTGACCTTAGCTGGATAAATACCTGTTCGCATTATTATACCCTGCTTCAAATGATATTGGATTTTCTAGTTTAAGGGATTTGCTTAATGTTGTGAGCCTACTTGTTCCAAGTGAGTCCTGAGATATGTGGATGTTTTTCATTTCCATAAGAAGTATACCATCTGTCTATCTCCCATTGGGTTTCAAGGTGTTAGATCGAATACCTTGTCCTTCATCGCTCGTTTTTTTGTGTCTCCCCATGTAATAATTCTCTTTAATTATAATCTCATCTTTTGAACTCTTTGACTATTTCCATTGATTGTGGAACATGCAACAATCAGGAAATGTTATAAGTTTGAACTGGTTATTTTGGAGTGTGCTGAGGAAATGGTATGCAATGCAACTATGCATAATGAATGTATCTGCATCATAGTTTGGAGATTTAATTTTATGTGTAACATAACATATGCTCATGTGTGGTGCATGCCCATCACAATTATTACAGCAGTATATGAAACGGTTTTGATTTTTTATCATGCATGATGTCCTTGTGGTTTTGGTATTTCCATGTGTTGCCCATGTTTTTTGTTTTTTTTTGTAAAATAGATTGGAGCCCCTTAATTTTGGGAGATGTCAACACTCATTTCAATCTTCTGTTTTGTCATTATTGTCTTTGTTAAGTGTTCATAGATCACCATTTATCTATGATTTTAGGTGCTTCATGTTATAAAAATTACAAAAAATCCCTGAACATTATGACTTCAACCTAATTGATACTAATTAAGAATCCAGAAAATTATAAGGTGGCACAAAATATACTTAAGGGGTATTTTGACAAAGTAAACATGATAGCAAAAATTGACTATTAAGCATTTTCTGGATAAGTCCCAAAAGTAAGGATTACCGAATTTATGTTTAAGAAAAGCTTTTAAATTTGTATGCAAATAAAAGTAACCTAAATAAACAGCCTTTGTCTTCTCAGTTGGGAATGAAGAGTGAAATAGAACCAAGTGCATCTTAAAGGGAACTCCTTTCTGTCACCAGAGGCTGTCTTCAAGGAACAGTCAAGAATTACCAGATGTTGATTCCAACCTTCCATTTCCAGGGAATCACTGGTATTGTTCATCTTTTAAAGTTTTTGCTCACTAAGACAATTTTCCTTGTGAGATTGGTTGTAATTTCCCAGGAGCATGATCAAGAAATCATGGCAATGTAAACCCAAAAATATGTAAACCCAAAAATCCTCAATTGACTGTTGTAATACAAGTAGAGGATCAACATGTTGGATCTCATGCTGCCTTTCTGATGTTTGTTGGGTGAAAATTGATTGCAGGCTCGGTTCTCTCTTCTATACAAATTTATGCTGAGTTCCCTTGATTTAACACTCTTCTTCATTTTTCCTAGCAAGTATGCTTAGTATTTTTTATAAGCTGCAAGTGCTTAGTATAATCCTTATGTAAAAATCAATGTTCTTGATCAGAGGAATTACCGAATGTTTCCAAGTATTTTATAAAGATCCGTATTTGTCACAATTAACATTCATTCATTTGTATACAACATTCATTCATTTAAATACAACATTCATACAAATGCTACTTGCATTTTTTCGCAGTGGATCATCTTCCTTCTCGGCGATTCTTTCTCCACTCCCATGGCTCTTCTGGGTTTGATGATGCCCACAAGCCAAGCCTCTTAGCTCGCGCCTCTTTCTCCCACTATAAACAATAACAAGGACAAGTTATAACTATTTAGAAGGATTCATTTTTTTTTTCTCAACAAAGAAAGATGATGCTCTTTCAACATACATTTGCCAGTTCTATTCGTTTGTCGTAAGCTGGGTAGTGCCATGCAAGTCCCTTCTTTAGCATCCATTCCTGGTTCTCATCAGAATTTTGAATACACAAAAGGAAGAATTAGTACATTGATATTTTGAAATTGACTTATAAATCCTGTTTTGTATATCCATACATGTCCAGATGTAACATCTTTTTTACAAAAAACAAACGCCAAATATGTCTGAATTAAGGGATATTTTTGAACACAGCAGAAGTAAAATGGGTCTAGTTGTTGATCTATAAGTGTAAAAAAGAACTAGAGGTCAAATGCAAATTTCCTTATAAATGGTGGTTTTGTGCATAAATGGGCTAAATTAGGAGCGGTTTTGAGAGATGAATTACCCTATGTAGCCATAAATAACATTGAAGCTTTGCTATTGTGATGAGTGTAGATGAGTTCTAGTATCAGCTTTTAGCTCTTCTGTTCTAAGAAATGAAATCTAAGTTAAAAGTGCTTCCTTGTAGGGTGATTTACCACTGGTTGGACATGAAGATTTGTTAGAATTGGTACCTGTACAAAGATGCCGTTGCAGTATATATCTCCTACACTACGATTGTAACGGTCTTCTGTATACACCAAAACCCTCAAGGGCTTTCCCTGAACAAGCTTTGCTAACTCCTCTTTCGCTTGCTTTCCATAAGGCATTGCGCTTTCTGGTGCATCGATTCCTCTGTTGAACCACATAAACAATACATCACAAGCACATCCTAAGAAAGAAAGAATTTAAGTGCAATAGATTGGTGTATACCTCAATCGAATACGGTACTTTCTAGCCAGAACCTCCTGATTTTGGATGTTCAGTACCCTGTTAAATCATAACACCCAAAAGCAATGAAAATGAAAACCCTTCTTTCCTAGAGGAAAATATAAAGCATAGGAGGAAGGACTTGAGGACTCATTCGGTACATGTTTCGGTTTTCGAATTTTGATCTTACCTGTAACCAGATTCAACTATTTTCTTCTGCAGGGCGTCTGCCTTGTCATAATTCTTCACAGCCTGTGCTTTGGATCTCTGCGTGGCCGCCAGCTGTACTTCCCTAGGGACGCAGGATGATTCCCTAGGGTCATTGGTGCTGACATACACCGTTACAGTGTCTCCATCCGCCACAGCCTTTTCATCCACCTTAACAATGCAAAACAACAACTTAACAAATAGAGAGTTTATTGTAACATAATGTAATAATCAGGGAAGGAGCTTGAGATTGGTTACCGGAAGGGTGTTGAGCTCAAACTTGACTCCATCAGGAGCTGAAATAGGGGCACCTGTGGACAGTTTGACGAGAGCATCTGGCAGGGGAAGGCCATAATAAGCAAGTAATCCCTGTTCAAACATCACAACAAGGACATGGGGAATTGTTGTCAGGTATGGTTGAAACTGTTCAATAAAATGAGGATAAAACTTTTCCGAGTGTGTGTGTTACCACAAGACATCAGTAGGAAGAATGATGAACTTATAAAAAAAAACCTCTTGCTCATTGGACTTGTCTAATTGCGCAACTTATTTAAAAAATTAAGAGTTGTTGAAGTAGTTTTAGTCTAGAAAATCTACACAAGCCTTTAGATTTATTTGTCTTTTTGTCTAGGAGAGTTAATAATTACAACAGTTAGCCTTTTCATCAATACATTCTTATTCAATTCATTCAAGATAGTCTAACTTTGCCTGAAGAAAACTCATTCAGACATTTCAGCAAACACCTGTAGCTCAACTCGTTACTCGAGGAAGTGCAAAGAGAAAAGAGAAGAAAAGTTTACCTGGTGTGTCACGTAAATGGCAATGAAGGAAAGCCACCACCAGTGCTTATAAATTAGGCTACAACTATTACATGATGTCATTCTTTCTATCAAAAAACCTCCCACCTCACCCTCAATCGTACTAATATATGTACATTGATAGTCTGTATCCGTCCAACAAGGGTATAATAGTCAAAACACGCAACCTTTGATCACGCTATAGCTATTAATCAGTACTTATGTTAGTGTGCCCGGAGGGAGATTAACGTAAAAATGGTTGACACAATGCCACTAGTAATCAAAGATGTCAGTCGGAGTTGGAGGTATGCAAACAGAGCACATTTAATTAGAACTTACTATATTTCTTATGGCAATTAATGGACCCCTAATATTACCTACACACCATTGTTAACAGGTACAATTTACTGAGTTTAGTCATGAAAAGTTGATCAACATTGATAAATTCTCTATCTACATTAATCACACACACCATTATTAATAAGTGGAGATTGCATTGTGGTTAGGTATGTATTACGTACCTCAACATCTGCCTTCTGATGCCTCTTGAGGGTGTCTATAACAAGCCTGGAGGCATCCTCTGGTGTTCTGGGCGGAGGTTTTGCTTCCTTCCATGCCTCTAACAGCTTCTTATACCTTCCAATTTCCCATTGCTTAATTTTAATAAAATGACTATAAATTGACTTAATATCACTACAAAATCGAACACCCAAATGCAATTCCAATCAATCAATCGAAATCCTCACCAGTTGGCTTGTGCTTTTCTTGATGACACCACATGCTTGTTGAGCCCATCAGGCACCTAAATTGCACCATGTAACAAACAATTCAACAACTTAACTACGTATGTGTTCAATTATAAACCTAGCTAGTTGCTAGTTGGTACTAATTAATCAATCACCCAGCTAGATCTTGAAATGAAATTAGATTACCTGGGCGGTGACCTCAAAGTGGAGGATATCGTGGGCGAGAGCGGAGACACCGACAGATTGAGCAGTGACGCCGTGGTGCCCGAAAGCTTCTTCTTCTGTTTTGGGTGCACAGCAGTTTTTGTACAGAAATCTCAGCGCGTTTCCCATCGATCTTTTTAGTTTATTCTTCTTTTTAATCTCTCTTTCTTGCTGTGTGTGTGTTTAATTCTGGGATTTCTTTTCTATAATTCTGTTTGTGTTCTTCAAAGAGGGGATCGGAAGATAATTGGAGAGAAGGAAAGCGAAATTAAGACTCTATTAGGATGAGGTTACAACTTACAAGGAAAATGAAGTAGGAAGCAAAGTGGAAACAAGAGGTTTTGATTGGGTTGTTTCTGTGTAAGTGCGCAACAAATTAAAGTTGTTTTTTTTTTTTTTGAAGGGAACAAACAAAAAAGTGAAGATTAATTATTTTTAGAAAATAAAGGTTGCGAGAGGGAAAAAAAGAAATAAAAAAAGGGAGCGGAGCTGTCTGTGAACGAATCAGGAGAAAAAGGCGGACGTGTTGAGGTGTGATTGGTTGTCATTTTTTATAACGGCAGCCGAGTTGTCAGAATTAACCCAATGAAGATTTTTCTTGGAAAATGTATAAATGTCAACGGTCGCTCGGGGAATTGTGCCCGACCGTTAGGTGAATGACCGGAAAACTAGGGGATTGTATACTTTAAGGGCTCCGTTTGTTTTTTCTATCAACTCCACCGTATGTAAATATACCGGCCATGTTAACCATAATGTTATTAAAAGTTGTCATTAATCGTGAAATACGGTTCAATTAATCAATTCATCAAAAATTAAACACAAGATTAATTTCGAGAAAAAAAGCACATCTTTCTTTCTCCGGTCCCTCAAGGAAAATTTTATTAATGGATAAAAAAGAGTTAAATAGTTAGAAAACGGGGAATAATTCAACACATAACATCAGCAGAAAGCAAAGAAATAACACCTTTCGGTGGGTCAAGTAATACATGCAATCCTACACTAAACTAAAAAGCAAAAGAATCAAGAAAATCAGCTGCACTATTAGCCATTCAACACACACCAACGATTACCCGGAATAATCACGTTATTGACCCCAGATTTCAAACTATGCCAAATATACGGCGGGTTTGACCTATCACACAAAGTTGTACAAACATATTTAGAACGAACGACATACATCCAAGGCTTACTGTCTTCTGTTAAAAAACACCATCCCAACTTCCCAATAAGCGACATATTTAAATCCGCCATACAATGAATGCCCAAGCCACCACGTTCTTTTTGCTTGCAAACATCATCCCATCCAACCAAATGGATCTTATTTGATCCCTACATACCACCCCAAACAAAATTGCTAATCATCGAATCAATCTTAGAGCAAACCTTTTTAGGAAGAGTAACAATCGCCATAGTGTACACCGAGATCGAAGCTAACACAAACTTGGCAAGAGTAACTTGCCCTATTAAGCTCAAAAAATGACCTTGCCATCCCCACATATTACTAGAGATCTTCTCAAGCAACAGGTCAAACGTTTCAGTTGTAATTTGTTGGTGGAAAACAAGCATACCAAGGTAGTTCCCTAAATCGGAAGTTATAGAAAAACCACTCTCATCTTGTATCGCTTGTCTAAGGTCACTACACACATTCCCCGAAACAAAACAGGACTTGTTAGAATTTATTCTCAGGCCCGAGATAGAGCAAAATTGCTGGAGGCAATCCTTGATCATTCGAATTTGCTCGACCGACGCCTCAGCAAATAAGATAAGATCGTCTGCAAACATAATGTGGGATAATTCCGGCCCACTTCTTGAAATACAAATAGGTTTACAACGCTTATCCGAAACAACGTTAGAATTTATATGGTTCAGACGTTCAATACAAAGAATGAACAAATACGGAGATATAGGGTCACCATGTGTGGCTCCTCTAGAGGGTAAAAAGACATCATACACTTCACCATTCCAAAGAAGTCGAAACGACGTCAACTGTAAGCATTCTCTTATCCATTTTGGCAAGAAGTTGAGAACCCGGCTTCCCTTAAGGAATCAATGACAAAATCCCATCATAGATGATTATAAGCCTTTTCGAAGTCTAATTTCAGAACCATTTAACCCTTTAACCCCTTCTTACGCTTCATGGAATGGAACACTTCTTGCATAATAACAATATTGTCATTAATCATTTTCCTAGGCAAAAAGCTCTCTTGAGCCGACCCTATTAACAAAGGCAACACAAGCTTTCATTCGTTCCACTAGGACCTTCGTAATGATTTTGTAAAGAACATTACAAAGACTAATAAGAGAAACTAATTAATTCTTTCCAGCTCCCAAACCTTAGCAATAAGAGCGTCATTAAAACCCATTGGGGCATAGACGTGCGGAAAAAATCCTTCACAAAGCCAGTCACAAATGACGCAACGGAGTACCAACATTTTTGATAGAAGATTGACTTAAACCCATCACAACCAAGAGCCTTCAAGGGACTCAGCTTTTTAACAGCTTGGAAAATCTCAGCTTTGGTAAAAGTTTTATTCAATTCCTCCCAAAATGAATCAAGCAGCCTTGGCAAACAATTTTGCACGATTCTGATATCAGTCCTCACAACATCAAGAAGATTGTATAACGACGCAAAGAAAATCACGACATGCGCTTCAAGTTCTTGTAATCCAATTTCCCTGATCGTCACAAAGTGTTTCAATTTCTGGTGTCAAAAATGACTTGCAAAAACACTTTGATATGAAGGACTTAGGCACTGCTAAGAAAATATTGGGTGTTACCATAATTAGGAATCGTGCTAAGAAAATTATTTACTTGTCTCAGAATGACTACCTGCTGAAAGTTGTTGACAGGTTTCCAATGAAGAATGCAAAGCCATCTCCAATACCTCTGGGAGGGCACTTGGAGCTCACCAAAAGAGATTGTCCTACTACCTTTGAAGACAAGAAAAAGATGGAGAATGTCCCATATGATGTTGTTGTAGGATCTATCATGTACTCTATGATTTGCACTAGGCCAGATTTAGCATTTGCCCTTAGTGTATTAAGTAGATATATGAGCAATCCTGGAGAGAAACACTAGGCAGGCATGAAATACCTGCTCAAATATGTAAAAGGGACTGTTAATACAGGGTTAGTGTATGTTGAGCATAGTCCAAGGACCACTTTATGTGGTTATGTGGACTCGGACTTTGCCAGCAACAAGGACAATAGAAAGTCAACAACTACATACTTTTACTGTTGGGCTGGGAACTGTGTTTCTTGGAAATCCCAACAGCAATCTATAGTTTCACTCTCCTCAACCGAGGCTGAGTATATTGCAGCTACTGAGGCTTCTAAAGAAGCTACCTGGTTACGAGGCATCTTACATGAGATAGAGGACAAGTCTTACTTGCCTACACTTTATATGGATAGTCAGAGTGCCTTGTATCATTGAAAGGACCCTGTCTACCATGAAAAGACCAAACATATTGATGTTCGGTACCATTATATAAGACAAAAGGTGGAGGACCAGGAAATAACCCTGAAGAAAATACCTAGTGAAACCAATCCTGCTGACTTTGGGACTAAAATTGTTCCCACTAACAAATTTGTCTTTTGCAGGAAGGAACTCCACATCGATGATGTCACTTGAGATGTGGCCTGAGTCAATGAAGAAGGGAAACTCGTTTTAAATCCACTATTATTTGTTTTGATAGTTCTTCTTAGCTTCTATACGTGACTTAAGAGGGCATATGTTAGGAATAAGTCATGTATATAAGAATAAGTGACATAGAGATTGGTATAGCTTTGCACACATAGTAAAATGGTAGAGAAAATGTAGATTCAGGAACCGGGTTTAGAATACTGGTTCGAGTCTTATTTATTAGTGAACCGGATCAATGAAAGCCACCCCGGTTTACCGGTTTGGAGGCTAAATTGATCAAGGCTTACTAATGGGCTTATGGACTTGGACCATGATCGTCTCCGGAATTAGAAGAGGCCCAAAAGTCTTGATGGTGGCCCAAAAGATTGAGCTCGCTTCCGAAGTTAATAAGACGCTGCGTTTGGAGCTCGTCACTCTCTATATATACTCGATAGCTTCTCTGAGGGAGCTCATTCGAAACCCTAAGTGTGCTAGCGACGAGAGCATTCCAGAAACAAGAGAGAGAGAAAGAAAGGAGAGAGAGAGAGAGAGAGAGAGAGAGAGAGAGAGAGAGAGCGAAGTCGGAGAAAGGAGATCTCCGGTGAGGCCAAGCGGTGGAGTTTGAAGACGGCGTTGAAGGCGACGTCTCTAGCTTGTTGAGATCTGCGGTGGCAACTTCCTAAGAGCTTCATCCAGAAGCTTTGTGTAGCCTTTCAGGGGGCTGAAACCCTAATTCCTTCTCATCTTCTCTAGATCTACTTTGTAGTTTCTGTTTCTACGATTCTTTGCCTTTGCTTGTGTACCGTGTAACCTCTCTTGAACTTTATCTTCAAATTAGTGGATTTGAGACGAGTCTCCTCACTGAGACTCCGCGGATGTAGAGCTTGCTCGAACCGCGTAACCAGATCTTGTGTCCTTATTGTTTTTCTTACTTGTTTGTTCGATCTCTTTGGTTCTTGAGTTGTTTGTGGGTTTGAATCATATCAAATATCAATGAACTATTTCATTAGATTCATTAGGGGAACAAAATCAATTTACTTCCTAAATACAAGCAAGTAAGAATTACGAACTGAAATGAAACTACATAGTTGATATAATAATATCTCAAGGTCTCATAAATCTAAGATATTTTAAACAATTAATTACCAAATTCAAATAAATAATTAGGATCAAAAGATGCACTAGAAATTAGGTACTTTAGGTGCACTGCATAATTAGTTTCATTAAAGCGTAAAAAAATAAGATTTTATAGTTAATTGTAAGGACTGGGCGTCTTGATAGGAACAGCCAACGAACTCCCTTGTCCAGTCTTGAATCCTGCTTGCAGTCTGCGAGGGAACAATCAATGATACCTGTACTCGGATAGATTTGAATCGTGTGAACACTTTCCGAAATCAGAATTTCGCCCCTTACAAGCCTTAGGGAATCCACGAAATCTGAAGTGAGATAAGACAAATCTTCTAGTTCTATCCAAGGCTTTTGGAAAGAACTAAACTATAGAAAATGTAATAATAGATTGTGGCTTCGGTTTTTGATTTGATCGAAAGATAGATCTTGTTCAACAACCACGACTCTAATCCCCTTTGCCTTTAAATAGGACGTGGGAAATGATAGGGATTCATTTCTGGTCGTTTAACAGAAGTTACATGGTGGTTACATGGCGGTTACCAACGGTTACCAACCCTTCCTTCTATCACCAACGTCTCTCATCAAAGAGACACGTGTTTAACTTCAAACCAGTCATAAAGGGAAGTTACTAGACGTTTAAACATCAGTTATCAAGGCGGTTATCATCCACTAAGCACGTGGCGAAAATTCCGCAAGACTGCTAAACTGTTGTTCCCTACAACACAGTTGTTGTTCCCTACAGTACATCTGTAGTTTCCATTATTCCTTAAGGAACAGTGTAACTTAACCTTTATATATCCCTCTAGACCTCAAGTATACTTACACAAGCGTGTACTCCACACCCCCAAACTTGTGATATAGCTAAGTGAGATCCCATAGCGTCGTATGAACCCCGATCACACTAAAAGGCATTGTTCCCATATAGGGAACAGTCACTTGATGACACTAAAATCACCAACAATCCTCCCCCATTTTAGTGTAATCCTTGATTCATATAATAAGCAAGCTTTCATCCCAAACTCATGCATAAACACAAATATCGAAACGATTGAATTTATGTCTTAGTGTAATTACACATTTCAAACACCCCAGAATCATGGTATCTTAAAGATTGAACCAATCAACCACTTTGGATGCATGAAGATAACACACACATAAGTTACTTTACAATTCTATAGTCTAACATGACTCCATTTAGGGCCTTGAGTCCTTATCCATTCTTGAGCGTTTTGAAGCCAACCCAAACTTCATGGAGCGACCAAACCCCACGCCCATATAGGTAGATCATTTAGTCGTACAGCTACAATTGCACTTTTTCAAAGGAACTATTAAAAAGAGTAAATCTTTAACCTCCAACTTGTAGGAACAGAGCACACATTCGGGGACTGTTACTGTTCCTTTGTGCTCACAGTTTCTAGGTGTGGGCTTTCCACATTGAATTCTGTCCCTAATTTTCATTAGGTAGGAATTGGGTATCCCACCACTAGAAAGCTTATACGGGTCTTAATCCCATCCCCTTAACAGACTTGGAGACCAAGTCCCTTGCCAACCCCTTCGTCAAGTGATCAGTCAAATTTTGTTGTGACCAAACAAAATCCACCGAAATCACCCCATGCGTAATGAGCTCTCTTACCGCACTATGCCTCACGCCCAAATGACGTGATTTCCCATTGTATACATGGCTATATGCCTTAGCCAAAGTTGCAGCGCTGTCACAATGGATCGATATGGGTGAAATTGGTTTTTCCCACAAGGGAACATCATATACCAAGTTCCTCAACCATTCAGCCTCTTTTCCAACCGCAGCCAGAGCAATAAACTCCGATTCCATGGTGGAACTTGATATGCAAGTTTGTTTCTTGGATGCCCAAGATATAGCTCCTCCACCAAGAAGGAACACCCATCCACTAGTAGAAGAATGATCATCTTCATTCGTGATCCAACTTGCATCCGAATACCCCTCTAATACCAAGGGTGATCCAACATATGTAAGACCAAGATCTACTGTTCCCTTCAAGTACTGAAGTACTCGTCGAACTGCTTGCCAATGATATGCACTAGGATTACTAGTGTAACGGCTAAGTTTCCCTACTGCAAAAGCAATATCTGGTCTTGTACTTGTCATAGCATACATTAAGCACCCAATTATCCTTGAATACTCAAGTTGCAACACTGCTGTTCCCTCGTTAGGGAACAGTTTGACACTTGGATCATATGGAGTTTTCAAAGGAGCATAATTGCCACAATTAAACTTATTCAACACTTTCTCAATGTAATGAGATTGTGATAATGACAATCCTCCTTCAACCCGTTTTATCTTAATCCCTAAGATAACATCGGTCTCCCCCATGTCCTTCATGGAGAATTGTGATGACAAAAATTTCTTAACAAGAACTACTTGTTCTTGATCAGTTCCAAAGATCAACATGTCATCCACATATAAACAAATTATGACTCCATTCATGGAATCATCAAATTTGCTATGCACACACTTGTCCGCTTGGTTCAATTTGAATCCATGGGACAACACAACCTCATCAAACTTTCGATGCCACTGCTTTGGTGCTTGCTTCAGCCCATACAAGGATTTGATCAATTTGCACACCTTATGCTCTTGTCCTTGCATAATAAATCCTTCAGGTTGTTTCATATAAACTTCCTCTTCAAGATCCCCATTAAGGAACGCAGTTTTTACGTCCATTTGGTGGATAACCAGGTTGTGTATCGCCACCAAGGCAATCAACAACCTAATGGTGGTGATACGAGCAACTGGTGCATATGTATCAAAGTAGTCGGTTCCATACCTTTGTCTAAAGCCTTGGACAACCAATCGGGCCTTAAACTTGTCAATAGTACCATCCACTTTCATCTTCCTCTTGAAGATCCATTTACTTCCCAAGACGTCCTTCAATGACAAATTTTTCTCGATTTCCTTTGGATGCAAATCAAGGGCATACATCATTTTCTGGTGACCTAGGGCCCAATAGAGGAAGAAGTAGAGATTCTGGTTCTCGGAGTCAATATGATTCAAGGTTCAACCAGGCTGATATTGCTTCCCAAATAGTTCCACCAGGACTTATTCCTCCTGCTGTTTTTGCCGGAAGGGGACTGCATATTGCTGCAAACACACAAAATGCTTCATGGGCTGGTGGTTTTGGACTAATTCCTAGGATGCCAAATGGTGCCATAGACCCAATTCACCCACTTGGTTTGCAAGGCTCATTGAGGTCACCTTTGAACCCTTCCTTAAACGTAGGTATTGCACGCCAACGTTGTAGGGACTTTGAGGAGCGAGGATTTTGTTTACGAGGAGATGTGTGCCCGATGGAGCATGGAGTTAATCGCATTGTTATTGAAGATGTACAGGTGTGTGAGCATTTATCCTTGAACTTCATACTTGTTCATAACAATTATTGCATTTTGATTTATTGCTACCAAGTACATTTTCCTTTAGTTTTTCAGGTTGGACAATAAGCTTCATGATACTAAGGATCTTATTGAATACTATTATTCAAAGAACTCCCATAATAGGTGCTCCTGCAAAATGTCTTTTAGTCTACTGCCATATAGGATGGGTGTACTGGGATCTGGGGGGTCAAGATGGAGGTCCCATCTTGACCCCCCAGATTCCGTTGTAGCGGAACCTCACTGGGTCAATGTTGTTGTTGTAGTCTACTGCCATATAGGATGGGTGTACTGGGATATTTTTTCCAGTATCAAAACCAATGACCTATCAAAAATAGACTCTAGCTGAGCTTGGTGGTTTTTCTTGCAATAAAAGAAGTTAACTGCTAATGTAAAGGAACCTTGGGAAATCATAGCCTTGTGCCCTTGCTAATATGTTAAGATTCCTTGACAGGAAGCTATAGTCAAGGTGTTTTTAGGTTCGTTGGTTATCTTAAATCTAATCTAAAGATCTAATATGTGGGTTTCTGGTTCATGTCTAGTTGTGCTGTTGATTTCTTTTAGTCTTTCATTGGTAAACAAAATTGGTGAAAGCAAATACTGTATATGGTCCTGCTATGCTCAGATCAGGTGGCAGGTTGATCACATATAATTGCATTAACACTGAGGTAGAGATCTAGATGTTTTTTTTTGCCAAAAGGGAAAAAAAAAATTCAGGTTAACTCGCTAGCTTAAGGGCTGTCTTGTGTGAATTTGAAAAGAAAAAGAGCCTGGTGCTCTGTTGTTACACCTCCATGATATGATCAGAACATCTTTTACTTACTGGGAACCTCTACATCTTTTTATCAGAACTGTTATTTATGAATTCCAATCGATGATGCTTACCTTTATACATTGAATAGTAATTAGTAATGCTGCATTATTCTACGCCTTATCTGTATATTTTTTTTGGTAGAAACGCCTTATCTGTATATTAATCTATGAACTCTGGTGACTAAGGAAACGTGTGTTCATCCCTTTTGTGTTAGAAGTCAAAATATTCACTCTCTTCCAAATTGCAGAGTCTATCTGAGTTTAATCTTCCCGTTTCGCTCCCAAGAGCAAATCTGCTGGGTAACCCTGCTGGAAGTGGACTTGATGCCCATGTCAATGCTTCTCCTAGTGTTTTCACTAACAATAATGGGTTTGGGTCAGATGCCGATGGTTATCCTATAAGTGGTGCACCATCTGGGGCGGTTGATAACAGTAGAGCTGATTTGTATGATCCTGATCAACCACTGTGGAATAATGACTGCCCTCAGACATCAACCGAGGCTCTATCTGTAAGACCTGCTTCTTTTATAGAATCTGATCCTTCTGATCAGCTAGCAAGGAGCAGTGGAGCAGCTACATCTGTCTGGGGAAGGATGAATGCTTCAAAGAATAGGCTAGTGTCAAGAGATAAAGTTGATTCTAGAGTGACTTCCTCAGATTTTTTAGTAAGTAGAACAACCGAAAACCATCAGGTTTACACTCATAAGCAAACAGCAGGTGATCATGGGAAGCAAAGCAATACAGGGGAATTAGTGGACTCATCTTCCAAGCTACAAAATCATACTGGACACTCGATCTTACATCCAGGTGGAAGATCAGCCAGAACCCATGTATTGTTCCCCATGATGGAATCCATCTCATCATTAATGGCCTCCTTCCAAAAGGATACATCTTGAGACTTCATTGCCTCATCAAAAGTTCTTGGTTCATCCTCAATATTGTAACAATACAAATATTGGGATCCAATCTCGTCCCTAGTTCCCTCTACCAAGTAAACTTGGAAATCAGGACCAAAGGACGTTTTCTTCCTTACTCTTTTACTCTTTCGAATCTCTGGTTCATTGTTCCCTAGTAAGTCGTCACAGTCGTTGTTCCCACTAGAACAGTGAGTCGTGTTATTGTCTCCACTTGAACTGGGAATAAGATCTTTTGGTATAGGTGTCGATGAAAATCTGTTTTCATCAAATATGGCATCTCTTGACTCTATAACGGAGTGAACCGAAATAGATTTGTTTGGTTCAATAACATAGAACCTATATGCCTTGGAATGCTCAGCATATCCAATAAAAATGCACTCTACACCTCTTTCACCCAAGGTTTTCCTCTTGGGATCGGGTAGTCTTACAACCGCCCTACAACCCCAAACTCGAAGGTAATTCAAGTTGGGTTTCCTTTTGAACCAAAGCTCATATGGAGTAGTCTTGTTCCTCTTGTTTGGAACTCTATTCAATAGGTAACAAGCCGTTAACATGGCTTCTCCCCAAAATCCATCATTTAATCCCGAGTAGGAAAGCATGGAATTGACCATTTCTTTAAGAACTCGATTCTTCCTCTCCGACACACCATTTTGTTGTGGTGTATAGGGAGCCGTAGTTTCATGAATGATACCTACGGATTGGAAGTATTCTGGGTCAAAATATTCACCACCTCTATCGGTGCGCAATCTTTTGATCACTGTTCCCAACTGTAGTTCTACTTTAGTTTTATAAAGCTTAAATTTTTCTAGGGCCTCATTCTTAGCATGCAACAAAAATACATAGCAATAGCGAGAATAATCATCAATATACGTGACCACATATTTCTTATTTCCCAAAGAAGGGAAAGCATGAAAATCACACAAATCACTATGTATTAAATCAAGCACGGCACTGTTCCTTTGAACACTAGGAAAAGGTTGTCTAGTTATCTTAGTAAGCATGCATGTTCTACACTTTTCTATATTCATGTCAAAAAGGTGGAATTAAACCAGTCCTAGACATATCAAACATGCGTTTATAATGTACATGTCCCACCCGAGCATGCCATAAAGAAGACACTGTTCTCGAGGGAACAGATTCATGTGTACAAGTCATGTAAATAGAATTTAAAACTTTATTAATATTCAACTTAAACATTCCATTACATAGGTAACCACGACCAACAAATACACCTCCTTTCGACAATATAAATTTGTCGGCTTCAAACACCAAACGAAAGCCTAATTTATTAAGGATACTTCCTGAGACTAAGTTTTTCCTTATTCTGGGTACATACAACACATTATTAAGAATTAAAGCCTTCCCAGATGAGAACTCTAATTCCACTTGGCCTTTGCCTAGTACGGGGGCAGTTGACTCATTTCCCATATGAAGGACACGTCCATCATCCACAAGAGTTAATGACTTGAACATAGACTTGTCCCTACACACGTGAGTGGTCGCACCTGAGTCAAGCCACCATGATATCTCATCATCCTGCATAAAGAAAGCCTCAGAAATCATAGAAACAAAATCCAAACTAGGAGATGTAACTATACTGGGAACAGTCACTGTTCCTTTCTAACCTTGATGAGATTTCTGCCCCTGTTCCTTAGAACCGTGAGCAGTCTGGTTAGAACCATTGTCCTTCTTCCCCTTTGGAGCCGTACAATCCCTTCTAAAATGTCCCGGCTTACCACAATTCCAACATCCAACTCCTTTTGGGGAGCGTCTCTTGTTGGGACCGTTACTTGTGTTGTTACGTGGCCTCTTCTTGCCTTTGTTCTTATTCCCTTTATGGGAACCATCTTCCACCATATTAATGGATGAAGATCCTGGAGTCTCTTTCTCCTTTCCTTTCTCTTGCGTACGAAGGCCCTCCTCGATACGCAAATGGCTTCCAAGTTCCACAAGGGAAATATCTTCCTTCTTGTGCTTCAACATGTGTTTAAAGTCTTTCCATGATGGAGGTAACTTATCAATTACACTTGAAACAGAGATGGACTCGTCCATCTTCAACTTGTGTTGAGCAAATTGCCCCAAGATACGAAGTATCTCATTGAATTGTTCCATCACCGGTCTTGAATCAACCATCTTGTAACTGTTGAAGTTACTCACGAGGAACTTCACACTTGAAGCATCCTCAGCCATGTATTTGGACTCTAAAGAATCCCAAAGTTTCTTGGCGGATTCAACATTTTGGTACACATCAAAGAGAGAATCAGACATACCATTTAAGATGTGGCCTCTACAAATGTAGTCATCGTTCTCCCACTTGCTCCTCTTCCTTAGGGCTTCAACCAACACTTCATCATCGGACACCTCGGGCATTGGAGTGGACAGGACATACACCACCTTGAGCGTGGTCAAGAGGAAATGCATCTTCTTTTGCCAACGGCGAAAATCCATTCCCTCAAACTTCTCCAACTTTTGGAACTTTGTCGTCATCTCACGTACAGACGTCATTGATTAAATTCTGATTTCGATTGTAAGGACTGGGCGTCTTGATAGGAACAGCCAGCGAACTCCCTTGTCCAGTCTTGAATCCTGCTTGCAGTCTGCGAGGGAACAATCAATGATACCTGTACTCGGATAGATTTGAATCGTGTGAACACTTTCCGAAATCAGAATTTCGCCCCTTACAAGCCTTAGGGAATCCACGAAATCTGAAGTGAGATAAGACAAATCTTCTAGTTCTATCCAAGGCTTTTGGAAAGAACTAAACTATAGAAAATGTAATAATAGATTGTGGCTTCGGTTTTTGATTTGATCGAAAGATAGATCTTGTTCAACAACCACGACTCTAATCCCTTTTGCCTTTAAATAGGACGTGAGAAATGATAGGGATTCATTTCTGGTCGTTTAACAGAAGTTACATGGTGGTTGCATGGCGGTTACCAACGGTTACCAACCCTTCCTTCTATCACCAACGTCTCTCATCAAAGAGACACATGTTTAACTTCAAACCAGTCATAAAGGGAAGTTACTAGACGTTTAAACATCAGTTATCAAGGCGGTTATCATCCACTAAGCACGTGGCGAAAATTCCGCAAGACTGCTAAACTGTTGTTCCCTACAGTACATCTGTAGTTTCCATTGTTCCTTAAGGAACAGTGTAACTTAACCTTTATATATCCCTCTAGACCTCAAGTATACTTACACAAGCGTGTACTCCACACCCCCAAACTTGTGATATAGCTAAGTGAGATCCTATAGCGTCGTATGAACCCCAATCACACTAAAAGGCATTGTTCCCATATAGGGAACAGTCACTTGATGACACTAAAATCACCAACATTAATTAATTAGGGGTTCAAAACCTTGACCTACTTGTTCCTCCTAATAGTAAAACGTCGCACAAAATTGATCCTATATATGTACCAATCGTTTACAGTGGGAGGTGATTTGAGTTAATTGTTTGACTCCCACATATGGTCTCTCAAACAAATTGATCTAGCTACATATATACTGTATATAGGCATTTGAAAAAATAAAGAAATACTACTAACAAGGGCTATAATTAATCTTCTTAATAGAAGGTTCTAGAGTGTTTACTATCTCAAGGGGTAGTAGAGCCTGAAGGGGATCAGCAAACCAAATTTGAAGTATCTACTCTCAACTTTGCCTTCATTTTTTCTTTTCCTCTAAACTAATATTTGTCACACAAAGAATCTTCCCTATTAATTTGTCTTGCGTACTTGCCTTTAATTATCTCAGATAAAGTATGTTATACGAAGTATTAAAGATTTTCCCTTTCGATGGCTGAGTTTGTTGGATTTGCTTTAGTACGAAAAGAGAATTACAAAGAGGGGAAGTATGTAGCGGACTCCCTCCCAGCGCTAATCCTCTATTCCATAATTTTGTTCCACTTTCCTGTTACAATTAGGTATATAAATATTAAATTAATGTTAAAAAAATTTAAAAAATTATATTTCTATTATAAAAATCTATATACAAATGTGTACAAATTTTCATCTTAAAAATCTTATTATAAAATTTTGAATAATTAAGAGAATGATTTTCGTACAAAATATTACCCTTTTAATTTTTAAAAATTGTATAATATGATTTTTAAGTTAAAAATTTGAACACATATACATATAGTTGTTTTAAATACAAATAGAATTTTTTAAATTTTTTTAAAATTAATTTAATATTCATATAGCTAATTGAAACACTAAAGTGGAACAAGATTTTGGAATAGAGGATTACCGCTCCCTTCAAACTTAAAAAAAATACAGGTAAAACAGTAATAAATAATACACCCCAAACGACACCATTTATATATCCACTATGGATTTTCGTTTTGGTAGAACGAAAGACAACACTGGCCGGAAAGAAATCATACTAGAAATGAAACGACATTTGAATTCCAGGTGTCACCGGCCCACAATTGGTTCAGAGAGCGAGTACAAGACCCGGAACCGATTTCCCTACTTGATCCGTGAGCCGGCTCTCCCAAACGGGCTGACAGAGGAGTCGTTTCTGACCCACGACCGTTATCTCCGACACGGCGCCGTTTCCCAAGCGGGTAACAGTGACGGAAGTGTTGAAGTACTCGCGGACGTGGGTAATTATCCCATGCGTGACGGTCCAGGCGTGGACCCAGGCGATCGAACGGCTGGGGACGCAGCCCTCGGCCAGGACCAGGGATCCAAAGGCCGTGATCGACACGGGAGAGAACACGAAGGGCTGGACGGATCCTCCGGTGAGGAGGCATCTTAGGAACTGGGCGGAGGGGGGCCCATGGAACCACCACTCCAAGTCGGCGGCGAGGAGCCCGTGGACGGCTCCGACGTCACGTGAGTTCAAGGCGTCGTAGAGGGCGGCGACCAGCCCTTCATTTGTTTCTCCGTCGACATCCGCAACGCTAAATCCAGCCTGGTTAGCCAGCTCTTAGATTATTTGGGGCCCACCTCTGAAAATGAAGTTTATTTGATACGTAATAAGATTTGAGAGGGAGTATTTTTTTTTATAGAGTGCTTATTATAATTTACTTTGCCCCCGTTTTAAGGTGACGTGGTGTGATCTGATTGATGGTGTATATGAACACGATGGTGTGGATGGACTTGGCGGGGTTTTGAGTGTCACTGACTCACTGAGCCCACGTTTACGTTACGTTCAAGCGAAACGTCTAAGCGTATTTTTATTTCATTATATATATGGGGAGTTTCATTTTGCCAACAAACTTTTTCCTTGCTTCTTTCGTATTTCAAGGGATGCGTTTTCCTTGTTTTGAATTATTTATTCTTTACAAATTACGTGTTATATTAGATTCCACACTTGAGTTTCATTTCTTGATTACATAGATTTTAATACTAACTCTATAAAATTGATACTAACATTTTCTCTTCTCTCTAAAGTCGTATATTTCAACCTGTGGGTTGTGCCTTACTGCCTTCCATCCCAATGTTTGCCTCATGTAGTAGTACGAGGATCTTCAAGTAAAAAATTGGCCTTAGTAGCAAGAAAATTGTGACTAAAAAAAATTGAGCTTGTTGGCACGGCCCAACATCCTTTGTTAAGTTAATTATTCATTACTCTAGAATTTCAAATGGGTTGATTTTCATTACTCACGGCGTCATGTTCAGTTTCGTAAATTTTAAAACTCAAGCTGGTTATGTGATGAAATTTGATGTTAGAATGTGAGATAATGCAATGTTAAATAAAGTTTTCTTCTTCTGTAAATGGTTAGGGCAAGAGTTCATGTACCTCTTATGGTATATACACAAACTGGTTCACGGTTTCTTCGTTGCTAACACAAATGGATCTTTTAATCTTGACCGAATCGTTCAGACTAGGACTATGAAGATTACAACATTTCCTTTCTGCATAAAGGCTTGTATGATTATTTTTTTTGGTCGAATGTTCCCAACTCAAATTGAAAGAATGTTATCTGTGCATACTCGAACTGCTTTCAAATAGGCAAAAAACATGACGTATTTTCTCCATTGTATAAAGGTTAAACAAGACCAAAAATACAGAGTATCAAGTTGAAACATAACCGGCGAGAATACAGAAAGTGAATTACTATATCATGAAATAGCAACATGCTTCTCTGGATTTTTACTTTCTTCATTCTTCTACCATGAGGCAAGATTCATTTCCTGCAAACGTACCCAACAATTCACATCAGGAGTTGGTGTTCCAGGATTTTCAATAGATGACTTGTTTATCAATAGAAAATTACAAGCACCTAGGAACAACTCGATATATTGGCTCATTCTAATGACATCAATACAACAAATCCAGGGAGACTGTCGTTAATGTTAATCAATGAAAAGTTTCAAAGCCAATTTAGCTCTTATCATACCAATGAAATGCCAAAACTGCTAATAATCTGATACTCAGGAGGTGTAAATAAAACATGATTCTCCTTCAGCTTATATTCTAAAACATATAAACAATGGTTATGCATTTCGTGTGGTTTAATACCCCATGTTAGAAATCAGAGTAAAATTTTTACACTTAAAAAGAAACATCAGGCAACAAGGTTATGAGCTAACATCCTAGAGGGTGGAAGTAATAGGGAATATAACAATACAGGGCACAATGAGACAAATACAATTCACACAAAAAGGCAGGTCATATTTAAGTGTCTCAATCATACAAGGGAGTTCAGTTGTAACCTGCTCTTTTTAGCTGATGGAACAACCAAACCCCTTTTCTCGAGGCTCTTAAACCGGTCTCTTGCAAGCGTGCAACAACCCTTCATAAGATCAAAATTTAGAACACAAGTCAAAAGCTGGTTCAAATGGTTCTCACAAACCTCTCAGTTTGGAAGGGTGAACTGAATTTACAGGAATACACAAACGCGTGAGATGACCAGACCTGGAGTTTACGTAATGATCCAGAAATTTCTTCAGATAAAAGGACTTGAACTGGGGCAGGCTCAAATCTGAAAATAACACATTAACTTCTGTAAATGGCACTCCTATAATGGCACAGTATTTATTCAGCTTATGTCATGAGCGCTTGTGTTTTAGAAGACAAAATAAAACTATTGAAGCCAACAAAATATATGAATTATATACCCTACACTTGTGTAACATTATACGAAATTTATTCCAAATGAAGCCAGGAAGGGATAAGAAAGGTATCCATAACATACTTGCGCTTTCCAAGACGAGGGGGGAATGATTTCAATCTTTCCTGTTTTGCTACAGCACGCCTCAGATGCCTTTTCTTGTTTTCCTCATCTTCTTCCGCTATTTCTTGCATTATATCTGATATGCTGAAATATAACAAGAAAGAAACCATCAGAAGAAAGGACTTTATCTATTGCAGTATATCTATGTTCAAAAGTGTATAAATATTCTTGCCTGTCAATCTCTTTTGAGAGATGCTCTTTCTTCTTTGCTTCAGATTCTGCCTTCTGCAACTCTTTGCGTCTAGCTCTTCGATTAGACACGACTCTAGTAACCCTCCTTGTATTAGAGGACCTGATGCAACAGTAACAAGAAAATAAGGAAACTTATACCAAATGACAATCAGTGTGACATTAACATCAGAAGTAAAAAATCTACTTGGAAGTGCCAGAGACATTCATAAATTATTAATCACCTACACTTGTATTAATATTTTTTTGGTGGAAACGACTTTATCAAAATAAGGTGAATGCTAACATTTTCCCGCATTGTGCTATAATGCCAGTTCTAGCAGGCAAGTCTACCCAGACTAAACATCTATTTCGTCACCATATGTAAATAATCATTAAAATGGTTTCCACATCATATAGTAAGAGTAAGTCAAGACATACAGCTAGTAACCATTCCAATAAAGGTTCAGAAAGGCCATAAATGCACATCCCAAATATCAACATGAGGGATGACTCACAGATACACCATACAAAAAGGAAGAACTCCTTAGGAATTAAAAGGAATAAAAAATAGCATAGAAATGTATTTAAAGGCCAGTTATGACACCCTTAAACTATATCAGCTAATCAGCATACTGAAAAGTTCCATAAAACAGTGAGAAACCTTTTTTCAGTTGTAGTGTCAATGTCTCCAGTAGGAGTTTCTTCATCAGCATTGTCTTCACTTCCAGAGTCTGCATCCATGAAATATCTCTGGCGTACATGAAAAATCAGTTGATCAATCTTATTAGTGTAGTAAATTAAACATTCGATTAGATATGGGAAAGGAACCAGATTTAGGCCACATTTACGCTGTTGAGCAAACATGTAATTAGGGGACAGTAATCAAACAGAAACTTACTTCTTCTTCATCGATAAGCTCACCCCGAGCTACTAGCGGAATAGGTTGAGGACCTAATTCACTCTGATAGACTTTTTTCATCTCATCGGCCACTGCACGAGCCAACATATCCTGATATTTATGAAGACCAAGCCTTAGTAATGCAACCTTTTGTCATTTTAGAATTTACAAATCAGAGGTGAAGAGGTATTTCATTGATGACCTTGTGACTCTCGGGCTCTGGATTGAATGAGCACCCTGCATGTTCCACTTCTACAGCGGGGATAGGAGAAGGCTTCACTTTCTGCAAAAGTTGTGATTTAAAACCAATCAGAGACATGGTTTAGGATGATACTAAAGTGCAACTTTCAAACAAACTGTTCCGTATGGGTCTCCTAATTGATCCTTAAATTAGGAGTAACAAGGAAGAAAAAGAACAAATTGCATACCTTTTTGCCCTTTTTGGTGTCAATGCCTGTGATCAAATGTGAAATAATTTTACTAATCAGTATCTCATATTAGAAGCAACTACTAAAAGCCATAACATAATTCCAGACATACAATACCTTCATTCGACCATACGTCTAACATGCCACACTCTTTCTTGCTACCATCTTCCTGATAGTCAGCAACCCCAAAATCCAAATTAATCAATCAATGACCCGTCGCCAATAATCTCACAAAATAACTCGTTTGCTAACAAGAGAAATTATCACATACATTAGAGGCTTCAGCGGAAGCATCTGTAGCCATATCATCTTTTTTTACTTGCTTATCAGATTTCTTCTTTTTCTTCTTCAAAGTTGAGGAAGGAACGGCCTGAACAAAGGGGTTTTTCTGCAAAACACTCTCGTAACGAAGCACCTTCTCCCTATTCTTCTCAATCTTCCGCTTCACCTCCACATCTAACATACATTCCAACAAAATCAAAACCATTAAGCTTGACGATTGCAACTCGCTAAAGTTTAGTAAATAAGTGAAATTAGTAGTCGAACCAGCAGTTTTGTCGAGGAAGAAGAGGGAATCGGAGGGGACTGAATGGAGGGGGCCGCCAGAGAGGGCATCCTTGGTGGCCTGCTCGTTGAAGTCGTCAACGGCTTCGGTGCTAATTTTCCTCCATGCCTTCTTCCCCTTCTTCTTCGAGCTCGATCTCTTCACCCCCATATCTCTGATGGCCGTTCGCTGCTGTAACTCAATTCGGAGTGGAGGAAGGCCGCCGACGAAGTAACGAGGGTTTGAAAGAAATCTGCGTTATTCCATTGCCGGCTTCTAATACTGGTTTCCTGCGCTTTTCTCTACGTTGGGCTGGGCTTTGGAGTTAAGCCCAGTTTATGTAAATTTGTTTTTGGGTCCTATATACTACTCTGGAGAATTTAATTTCATATTTTTTTTTAATTAGGTAGAATTTAATTTCATATGAATCGCTAAAAAAAATATTTATTTTAAATATTTTTATTAAAATCTTGACATAAAATTTAAACATTATATATTTTTTCTATAATATCATGTAAGTTATTGCCACATTACTTACCTTTCATATTTTTATTTTTAGAAAATTCATTTCAATGAATAAACAAATGTTACCCATTAAAACAAAATTATAAATTTCCGAAGTATATGCATATCCAGACTTATATGACAACATATATCCAGAATTAAAAAACTAACAACCAACTTTGCAAATGGAAGGCTAATGCTCTCTCAGGAACGACGAGCCACGCTAATCAAGTCCAACTTAGATATGAAACCAAACTATATTATGCAAAGCTTTATGTTACCGAAAAAATTCATGACGATCTAGATAGAATAAACAGAACTTTCTTTTGGAATAAAAATCAACATTATAAGCCACTGATTGAATGGGATAAAATATGCAAACCAAAGACTAACGAAGGACTTGGTATAAGGAAAACAGAACACATGAACAAAGCCTTACAAATGAAATTACTTTGGAAAATACTGGTTAAACTGGATAATACATGGGTTAAGGGGATCAAAGAAAAATATTTAAGAAATGATTCTTTTCATACAAAATTAAATCTAACACCTCATGAAAATGGAAAAAGCTTCTTAACTTGAGGCCTGAATTTGAAAAAGGACTCATATGGCAAATCGGAGATGGAAATTCAATCAAGTTTTGGGAAGATAACTGGACAATGGGGCAACCACTAAAGAACTTTGCGAAATACCCGTCTAATATTAATATCGAAACTAAAGTATCAGAATTCATAACAAGAGGTAAACAATGGAAAATTAACGAACCGGAACAAATTTTACCATTACAACAAGTTGACCTAATAAAATTAATACCAATACCAGATAATGAAATCCAAGATCGTCTCTATTGGGCTCCAAGTAAGAATGGATGGCTCTCAACACACTCGACGATGACATTAATAACACAAGCTGAAAATTTATAACCAAGTGAAGTAAATTGGATTTGGAAATTAGATACACTACCAAAAGTGAAAAACTTCTTTTGGAAAATAAGTAACAATGGGCTACCGACAAAAGAAAGACTTAAGGCAAAAACACATACCAACCTGATGGTTGCATTATGTGTAATTGTATGATAGAAGATACAACCTACTTGCTTACTAAATGCCACACACACTAAGCACAATGAAGAAAGTTAACACGAATATTGAACAAACAATTCTTAACTACGACCCACATAACAAGACACCAAAAATTATACTAAATGACCTACTTTGCCGACTAGGGAATTGAAGCAGGAGTTCTCTGAACTAGCAATCTCTTGGTGGTGCATTTGGCACCAACGGAATAAGCTAGCGTTTCAACAAGCGCCAAATGAATTCATACAAGATTTACCCTAGTATATCAGGACTCAACAAGCCCAATGGAAAAAATCGAAAAAACTGGAATGAGGATGATAAAATTATTAGCACAAATTGCCATACAAAAGAAAAAGAAAGGACCAAAACCAGAAATGGAAAAGCCACCACGCAATGTAATAAAATGTAAAATTTATGGGTCAAGCCTAGAAAATGGACAAGCCTCAAGAGGATCAATTTTAAATGATTATAATGGAAATATTATAGACATATCGACAAAGAACTATGGCTGGATGTCAGCGATCAAGGCGGAAGCTCTGGCAATGAGAGACGGTATTAGATTAGCAATATAGGGACGTTATAGGAACATAAAAATTGAAGGTGACGACCTACAAGTGATAAAAGCTGCCCAAGGCGAAAAGAATTGCCCGTGGGAAATTGAAATCATCATGACTGATGTCCTAATTGCTCTCCTTGAATTCCAATCAGTTCGGATTTCCCATGTGACTAGGGAATACAACACTGTGGCTGATAAAATTGTTAGACTAAGCCACAATCTCTCTGTCAACGCTATCAGAAATCACCTATAACTTAATGTTTTCATCCGTCAGATTCCTACATGGCGTAAAAATACATGGCCTAAGAAACTACAATAGTATAATAATAACATGACCTTAACCAAAATATCCCAAGGCTTGTGAATTTCCCAAGTCAAATGCTGAAAATTTTCATCTCATTTCGACATGAAAATTATTTTGGGAAGAACTAACACGTTAACGCGTTACCTGCTAGTGATCCCTGAAATCTCGATGGTGCATTTAAGAAGACAATCGTTATTGGCGATTCTCCCACACGTCGTCATCTTCCTCTTGTGATATTGGCGAGTAATGGGCTCTCCTTTATTGCCGAAACAAGCTTTTCTCATTGCCGAAACAGGCCCAAGGTGAGACGTTCCAACAAGAATTCGATGCCAGATTCCCATCTTTATGTAGTGCCAAACAGCCGATCTCATTTCAAATAAAGTTGAAAAAGACAATGTTCAAGAGGAATATCTTAAAGCTACGTTGTATTATTTCGATTACCCGGTCTTTGTCATCATGTTGGCTTAGGCCAGAAGACTACGTTCATTTTAACTATAGTTTAACACATAAAACGTCCGTATAATTTGTCATTTAGGATTAACGGAAGTTTAGAATCAAGGGCAATTTTTTTTTGATTCGAAGAATCAAGGCAATTATTATTCAAAGCAGGTACCAACAGAAAAAGCGGAAGACCAACGTAGATCCAAACAAAAATTATAAATTCATTTCGCTGCTTGAGTTTTATGATCAACGCGCATAATTAAGCTTGTATAAATTTTTTTTTTTTTTTGGTAAAAAAAATTTAGGGTGAGGGGATGGTGCTCCAGTGCAAGGACAGGGAAGACCCAAGGGCTCAGATAGCTCTTACAAGGGGATTTACATTTGCCTCACCTGAAGGAGACTAGTGGGGAATCGATCCTGCGATCTGTCAGATCCGATTCCTGTCTTGCTCCACTAGACCAACCCCTTGAGGTTATTAAGCTTGTATAAATGGGATGGAATGCTCAACAACTTTCATCTAGTTTTGTCATGGTATTAGAACTAGCATGACAAAATCAAATTGGCATGATGAAGAATTGAGCTATGGAGTACATATGTCAAAGGAACTAGATCAAAGTCTCGATTCCATGGATGAGGTTTGCCTTCATCATTTTGATTATTTAATTAAGTTCCATATCCACGAGATTGCTCAGTCAGAGAAATTTAATTCAGCCGCTGTGAACAATCCGTTGAGGTTTCTTATTTTGTCAAGATAAATCAGGGTAAGTTAGTAAGACTTGAATTTGGTCATGGACGTGCAACATACGGAGTATATAAAAAGATCGAGCAGTACATACAAAAATTAATCCTCCAAAGATATATTCGATTGAAAGTGGCCAATGGAGGCGCAATTAATAAAATGAACAACGTACAGAAGTATTGGCATAAATTTTTAAAAAATCACAAATGTCCAACAAATGCACACAAACAAACACACAGAATGAAGACACCAGAGACGGATTTCATTAGGAGCAGATCAAATCCTACGGCCATAGAAGGCAAGGGAAACGAAGAGGGCGCCGAAACCAACAACGAGTGACGGGAAAGTAAGAGCGCCTGCAGAGCTCTGGGCTGGTGAGGGTGCGTGGGCGTGGCCCTCGTGAGCCGACGCTGCAACCGCCAACAACAGGCAACATGCTGCAAACGCATAAGCTTTCACAATACCGGAACCCATTTTCTTTCTTTCTTTTTATTTTAGGCGCTTGCTTGTATATATATAAATTGAATGATATGTTGGCCAAATTTTCTTAGCCTGTATTTATAGTTATTAGAGTTGACTTTGTCTTGGCCGGTTTCCTAGCTGGCTGGATTAGCCGGCCTTGAACATGTCAGGGCTTGTATATATTCTTTCGAGAGTTGACCCAACCAAATTATTGGGTGCTTAATTAGTCCTTTCTATACGTACTTGACTTAGTACATATGCTGTTAATTATGTACTACCACTAAGTGGGCGTACTTCATATGGAAAATTTATTTTTTTATTGACATAATTAACTATTGACTTCCTCTACCTTGGTGACTATTTATAGAAGAAAAAGAAAACATTTTTTAACATTGCATTATCTCACATTCTCACATCAAATTTATCTCATATGGACTATGAATGATATAAGATTCATAAAAGTTGTCCTGCCATTATATATAAATGATAAGATTTATAAAAGTTGTCCTGTCATTTTTATTTATTTATATGATTCTTGATATTATACTGTCTCTTTCTCGAAAGCTATTAATACTCTATCTCCTTCAATTTAAGATCGATCAAATACCTAAATTTAAATCTTTCATTTAATTTTTATTTTCATAAGGTAATGTTTGAAAACACTTTATCTAACTGTGATAATGGAATGAACTTCTCTAAACAAAAGAAAAAGTCAACGCAAATCATTACAATATTAGAATATATGAAGTTTGTTTCTCATCATCATTTCAGACATATTTTTTTTATTTTATAGTTATTTCAAACATTTTTTCTTATTTTTATTTCTATTTAATATTTAGAGGTTAAATTATATGAAATTATTGGCATTAAGTTATATTTTATTCATTTTAAATTAATTAGTAATATTCACTTTTATAACATCAAAACATATGTATAAATTTATATGTGTATAAACTAAATTTTACTATTAAAAACTCAGTGCAGAGCACATATGTACATCAACTAGTTATTATTCAAAGCAGGCACCAACGGTGGGAAATCTTTTAAAATAAAGCAAAAGATCCTTTTATATCATACTAGGTGGATGGCCCGTGCTATCGCACGGGTTCTCATTTATTATGTTTATATTATCTAGGCAAAGTTAATTTTTTCATATATTATTCATATATTCCTTTCATATAATTTTTTTGTACTTTAGTGGGATTTATCATCCCTAATATGAGCCTTGCATATATTAAAAAATATTTAAATAATTAAAAAGATTGTTGAAGAGTAGTTGATTAATTGAGTACAAAGTTAATATAATGTTAACTATAGTATGTTATTGTTAAGTTAGAAGGAATAAAATTTTGAATGTAAAAATTAATGTATTTTAAAAATAAAATTGTAAATTCTCAACCATATGATTGTGCAATAATTTTCCATTTTGTATTATATCTATTTAGCGATAGATTTAAGCATCCATAGAAAACTAATATTAAAAAACATTGATATTGTACCTTGTTGTAAATAATCACTATCACTCTTTTTGTAGTCTTCATCTCTTATAGCTTCTATATATTGGAGAAAATATAACCACAACACAAACATAAATATAGATACAAAAATATTAAAAGATGTAATTTGATTATATGTAAATATATTACATTTTTACAATAAATAAAAAAGAAAAATATGTATTGCTCAAGAATTTATAACTTTCTATAATTTTCTTATACAATTAGAGTTGTCCTAATCTATCTTCATATCTTCATACGGAGATAACGTACACTTACATCCATGCATTTTTGTGTGTACATCCACATATTCGCCTCTTCTCCACTGACAACTTGGCATCTTGTAAACTCTTTTTAAACTTTACTCTAATCTACCTTTTTTTTACTTGCTTTGAATATTGGGATAATATTAAGAAAAAATTATAGGTTTATAAACAATAAATCTATATGACCAAATTTTAAAAAAGAATAATTTAGGTTCGGTTGGCACTAAATGGGTATTGAGGTACATTTTCGATTTCATATAAATGTGAATGATATACCAACTTATCAACACACATTACACCTTCATAAATGGGGCATTTTCTTGCTTCATATAACTGATCAAGACATTATGAATTTAATCTTCCACAAAAGATTATTATCTATGATCAAAATTTTGAACATAATATAAAAACAAAGCTCTATTATCTTCATGCTATTCAAAGTAAAAGACACGAAGAACATCTTTTGTTTTTTGGTGGAAGAAACGAAGAACATCTTGATTACCTTCTCAAACTCCAAAATTTGTATAGTTTGGGAGGTGAAAGAACCACCGAATCAAAGAATTCATATATAACAACAAAAGAAAGTACAAACACGTTAAACTAATGTTGGTTTCATAAGAATTGTTCTAACAATAATACTATGCATATAGCAAAACAAATCGGAGATAGGTGAAATATTACAAATTATGTTATATATGATATGAAATGAGAAAGTGATAATAACTATTTATACTAATAAACAATTTGAAGATAATTTTTAAAAAGATGAACAATTCTTCATATTTAGCTTATATTGATTGTTTCGAATTATTGATGATGAATAAAGAAATCCATGGAAAAAAATTGTAAAAAAGTTATAAATTTACAATAATATACATATAATCATGAAAAAATGAATGACATAAAAAATAATTTTTTGGTCAGGAAACTATAAAAATATATTTTTTTTTGTCAGGAAAAAATATAAAGATATATTATCAAAACTCACAGAAATTATACGTAAATCACAATATCTATTGTCCATATGCAAGGTGAGAAAAATGAGATCAAATGAAAACTTAGTTACCTTCTCAAACACCACTATTTGTACTACTTGGAAGGAGAAGGAGCCACTAAAGCGAAAAAATCTATAGCTAACAATGTTAGATTTCATAAGAAAAGATTATCTTATTTGTAATATAATGCATCTACATACCTACTTTGAATTGATCGAGCAAGATGTTGGATATAGAGGGAAAATCACCAATAAACAATTATGCTATATATGGATTGAAATGAAAATTGACTAAGATCTATTTATACTACATATGGTACATGATTCTTCATATTCCTTGTAAGTTATATTGTTTAGAATCAAGTCAATAAATATTTAGCACTAAATGTTTTTTAATGCTAATTATTTTTTTGTGGCAGTAATTAGGTCTTGTTTGTAACCGATGTATATTAAAGGGTGATTGTTTCAATCTTTAATTATGTTGACTTGTCAAAGGCAATACATTGGTCAATTTTTTTTGTTTGATTAAAAAAAGAAAAAGAAAAAGTTAGTTCTAAAATAATTTTAAGATTATGTTTAACTTAAAAAGCTTATCTATTAGGAATATAGGTGATTTTTTTCCCAGAATGACAACGTTTGGAACATCACTTATTTTTTGAAAATTGAGATTTAAGAAATGGTTTCTATTATTATAAGTATTATTATAAAATATTCTTCATGAAAGGATATTTAATTTATTTATTTAAAAAAAGGAGAGTTGAAATGAAACATATTAATAACTATTTTGAATATAAAGTATTATAGATGATATCTCATTGAGAATCCAATGTACATTTATTACACTTTATTATGATAAATATTTATATAATATGCTTGAAATGAAATTATAAAAAATCTTATTAATTATATGAGCATTAATTGCTCAAGAACCTAAGTTTATAGTATTATAGATTGGAAGGGTTAAAAGGGGTATCAGGTTCACACGTATCATCTACGTACGTATATGATGCAATTTAACCCCCATATTATATGCAGACATTGCTTGTGGTAGCTCAACAACTCGAGAGAGGTGCTTATTATCAGTCAATCTTTACTACTATCTTTCACCAGCTACTACTAGATATGGTAAGTATAAGAAAATCCTAGACATATCATATATTTGTTTCTTGGTATCATGAGTTTATAGGTTATATATGACTGGTTGATTAGGAAGGAAATAGTAGCGGAAAATCGAAGCTAGCGGTAGGACCTTGGGGAGGCCACGGTGGAGCTAGCTGGGACGACGGGTGCTACAGCGGGGTTAGGGAGATCAAACTCGTGTATGATCGTTGCATGGATTCGATATGCCTTGTTTACGACAAGAACGGCAAGCCTGTCAAAGGCGAGAAGCATGGAGGGGCTGGGGGTAGCCAAACAACCGAGGTAAACATATATATAGGCATATAGCTAGTATTCCAAAACAAGTATGTATACATATTCATTCTGTTTCACCAGAATACTTGTTTTACTTGAACTTAATTATACATATCAATATGTCACTAGATTGTGTTGGTTTCACAAGCTTAATTAGATTCCTATATTGTTATTGGAGTAGATAAAGCTAAATTTCCCGGAAGAGTACTTGATGAGTGCAAGTGGGAGCTATTATCCTGTGGTGTATGGCGGTTCACCAGTGATCAAGTCACTACTTTTCAAGAGTAACAAGAGAACCTTTGGTCCCTACGGAGTGGAGGAAGGAACACCGTTTTCGTTTCCTATGGAAGGAGGCAAGATTGTTGGCTTCAAGGGGAGAAGTGGATGGTATCTTGATGCTATCGGGTTTCATCTTCGACGAGTGGAGTCGAATAAGATGAGAACCAAGCTTCAGCAGTGGCTACAGAAATCCTTAGACCCTAAAAAGACTAAGGACATTTATACTAAATAGGACTAAGAGGTCCTCATCTAATTAAGCAACTGGGTTATGTAAACTAGTTTAGTTTAATGTTCTTCAACTTTTAGTACGTGTTTGCTTGGGATATTTATACTATGTGGTTGGGACAAGGAAAATAAAAATCTTAGGATTGAGGTTCCGCACTATTACATTGCTTGATTCATATTATGAAATGCTTCTCAAGTACATCCATAAAAGCTGCATATGTACATGTATATAGCATCACTACACATACAGATGACTAAAGGTCTAACAAACAAGAGCCCTAGCTACAAATCTTATATAAATATCGAGTGAGATTCAAGTAGGATATATAAATAGAATGAACCTGTTTTTTACTTGAGAAATTAGACTAGTGGGACTGGCATTTAAGGAGCGTAGCCTTCAAATGTCAAACTAGGGATAACTGGATAAGGGTCGAAATGGATTTGGAGATGAATGAGTGAAGCCTATCCACCACCAATCAACCTGCATTCACAAGTGAACATGGTCAACTAATCTAACAATTCAAAAGTGAATGGTGTCCAGATGTGATCAATTGATCATTATTCTACATACCAACAGATATAGCGATATGCAAGGATGCCAGCCAATACAAACAATTGCTACAAATTTTCAGCTTACCAAATGTGAGAAATCCTATCATAATGGTAGGTCGGGTGAACAAAGTTGTATTCACTAATTTAGACTCTCATTCTTTTTTTCCTCCATTTTCAACCAGCTTGACTACAAATTTAAAACCTTTGATGACAATGCCAAGAAACTGCACAAAATGGATCAAACATTACCAGTCTGCTTAAAGCAATATCAGACTCTCCATGTAAGGCCATGTGTTATCCTCAAGTATTATCTCCTTCAATACAAGATTTTCTTTCTGAGTTTCAAGGTTGTACGATGTCAGCATACACTTATCGTAAATTGCACGCAGCATTGGACACTGGAACACCATCTCACCATTCTTCTTCAGGTACAAGAATTCAGGTCGCCCAAGCAAAAAATTAGTTTCAGGCATCAACAGGGCAAAGGAACAGCGTTGAGTCCAAGACAAGGACTTAATATCATCTCCCAAGTTTTGCATCACCCATATAGATCCTTTGTTTTTGAACAAATTAACCACAGCCAGTGAGCTCCCATCATCAACCATTGTAAGAGCCCAAGAGTGCCAATGTGATTCGGGATCATCCACCAAGGGCAATGGGGTGCAAGCAAGCATCTCATTGTGGAAATCAAATGAAACCAATTTGGTCACATTAAATAAAGGAAGATTTGAAGCACTTGAACCCCGATTTCTTGCAAGGGCATACAGTATTCCCCTTAAGCAAAAGGTTTTTTGTCCTTCAGGAAACTGAACATCCTGGTACCAGCTGGAGGACCCCTCGCCCTGGAGATCAACCGTCTTCCATGAATTAGTTCCAAGTGTGTACACTGAAGCAGCGCCCCTTCCGAGGATAAATCTAACAAACTTGTAATCCTCAATCAATGGATCAAAACCTAGGCCAAAGTCAAAATAGTCACGTTCACTCAAAATTTCAGGAGGGAGGGAAAGGATTCGGGTTTTTCTAATGGAGGGATTCCACAACATTAACTTTGGTATCTTATAAGTTTTATCCTTTAGCATGAACAATCCATCGATCCAGCAACTAACAGCCCAATGCTGAACGAGCTCATTTGTGGGGGTGGTTCTAATGGTGTCGCTCGATGGTAGGTCGGTTTCGAGAAAACCGAGCCTGGCTGTGATCCTCAGAGTTTTGCTGCATCTCGAAACGCATTCTTTACTCCAACATTTACTCCTTTGGACAAAGAAGAGGCGGGATTCACTATGGTTGTTCTTGAAGCGAGTGAGATGCAAACGACGGAAATTGGGATCATCGATCAAGGCACGCCATGAACTACACACGCAACGGAATCGGAGGAGAGATTTGACAGGGAGCCGTGATAGTATTTCGGTCCATATCTCCTCCGGAACATTGAGCTTCGACCACGACTTCACAACTCGAGACTTCTTCATTATTCCTGAAAACCCTAGGTATCCTAAACGGAAAATAATCAATCAGTCAACAGGGAAAAACAAAATCATTGCGAAACTAAAATAAGATGCTCAAATTAACAATCAAATTCAAAAAGGCTTACCTTCTCAAATTGGAAATCAGAAACAATCAAATTCAAAAGGCTTGCAATTAATTATCAACACAAATCACACCAAATTCAAAAGCCTTACCTTCTCAAATCTAGTCGGACGAAATCGCGGGACTGGGTATGAATAGTGGGCGTTTTTTTGCCCCAAATTGAAGTTGTATTTAACTCCTCTTTATAATTTTTTTAAACTTAACCACTCGGTAAATATATGACATTTAGCCACCCATTCGACAGAAAATGTTAATCTTATGCAAATGCCAACTCCATTAGAGATATTTAACTTTGAACTTAGATAAGGAAAAAAAAAGTTATTTACTTGAGTTAACACAGGAATAGCGTTTTTTTGTCGACTAATTATAAATAAAGGGTGGTTATATGTAGAAAAAAAATATAAAATGTGGTAAAATACAACAAGTGTAAAATAAGGGGTGATGAAATGAGATTTCTCCTTTTTATTAGGAATAATGGAGGGGTGATTCCATTGAATCTACTATAGTAAAATACTAAAACTAAATCCATATTAGTGTTAAAAATTGTGCCATGTGGCAATTGTTGAAAAAAATATAGTAATTAATAATTTTTTAGTTAGGGCATGATCATAACAATGTCAACAAATAACATACAAGCTTTCGGGCATTTGGTTCGGCGTTTAAGACTTTGGGGTAGTACCCTGACGTCACCGTTTCGAATTCCATGAGCGGAGGTTTGCCATTCTTCACTAGAATTGGTTAGTAACCGATTCCCATCCTTAGTGGATGCTCTAGGCGAGCCCAAGTAGTACTTGTGGCGACCATAATCCTTACCCTAAAAAAACAAATAACATACAAATTTTTTTAAAAAAAAATTAATTAATAAAAATTGCATTTGTTTTGCCATCCAATTAGAAACTACCCCTCCCAACTAATACATTAACAACAAATCACTTCTTCTCCCACTTAACCACAAAAACAAACCACCCATCACCACTAATACGTTAAAAACTACATCTCTAATCATTTTAATCTCATTCTCAGTATTCCCAAAACAAAATACGTAATCAAGATGTTTGGTTCATTCATTATTAGGTTTGATTGGACGAATTTAGCTTTTACGAACACCAATTGCACTAATTGAGGTTTAGTTCATGTATAAATTCAATTAGAGTGAATTGGTTTGGATGATATTATCGTCTGTTTTTTAATTCATATTTTGTCATTAATTGATTTAACTCCACTATTTTCTTTCTTCTTTATCTATTTTTAAAATTTTTATTAGATGGTCAAAAAATGAGAAAATCATTGATTGAAGACATGATGTAGTGTTTTCTATTTTTTTTTCTCAATTTTTTTCTAAAATACTTTCACCTTATCACTTTCTTCACCATCTCAAAAATCATTATCCACTCTTCTCTCTTAAGCAAATCAACACTTTGTAATTTTTATTGTCGAAGAAAATATGATTCGGACGTGAAAGTTTCTCGGGAATAGGGTTCTAAGAAGAAGTTAAAATAATGCTTATAAAATTATTTTGAATTAGACTCGTTTAGCTAGCGCTAAACGGGTCTAATTTTAGGCTCTGTTGAGTTTTAGGCTCTATTTAACGCTACAGTTTGATATTGCTACAGTGTTTTAGGCTCATTTAGCTTATCCGAGCTAAACAAAGTTGACTTTTAGGCTTTGTTTAGCGCTAGCTTTTTGAAAGCGGAATTTCGCTAAATAGAGCTTAATTTCTCCAAAATCCACACCTTTAGGAGGGTATAGAAAATATGAGCTTTTTATCTAACTTTTCATCTAGAAAAAAAAGCTCCATGACAGACTAACAACATAATGATGTCCTTAAACTTCAACAAACCAAAAAATCCGCAGAAACCCGAAGGTATTATCATGAAATGAAAGAGACAGTACATGAGTAAGTGGTTCCATGGGAATAGAATTATATGTAATCCATAAGAAAATTATGATATAGATCAAATCCAAATAATTCAGATATATATCTAAGCAACCATCGTGATTATGAAAAGCCTTGTCGCCTATCATCTCTGTTGTATCCAAATTCAATCAAGGCAAGGTGCTGACAAACCTCTTCTCAGCTTTTCAGTATAGTCCTTCCCACGCTGGAGATAATCTGTATTGTGGCACAAAGGCAGGTTCAAATCTGTTTTTTCTTACCTGTTGTAATCTTCTTCTCATGTAGTACCTTTTTGCAGCCTCTGTTCCTTTTATGTTTTCAATTTGTACCTGTAAATAAGTATGCAGAGAATGAGAGTGGAAAAATGTACACTTATATGACAACCAACTGCAACTTCAAATTTTCATGCATGGAGAGAAATCTAGAAGTGCAATGTAGTAAGAACATCCTATGCTATGATTTGAAGTTAATAGATAGCCCAATCCTCTAATCAAGTAGTACTTGCTCCAACCCAAAAACAGACTGAAATTCAAGACAGAGTTCACAATTAAGGCTTCACTTACAAAATAGCCTTATAACCCAAAACAAACATCAAGAGTAAGTTGTTGGGGGTCTGAATATGACATCAGTTTTTGCATTTGACTGATTGATAATGACACAAACGTTTCTAGGGAGTGATGGGGCATAGGAGATAAATGACAAGTAGATGCTTTCAGCTGATCAAAATTAAGTTCATAAAAGAAAAATAATGTACCTATTACCAGCATCAGGATCTACAGCATCATCTGCGGTCTGCCTTGCAAATGACAATAAAAAAAAGACATGTCAGAAACCCAAACCTGAAGGAATTTTAAGAAAAATTACTAATTTATTGAGCAAACAATAAGCATATATTTTTTTGTCAAAAAAACACATAAAGACCAAACCTTGAGAGGCAATAATATTACTCAATATTTCTGTAAATCTGACAATTTAATAGGTCCAAGTGAAGATGTCACATCACCAGATGCAACAGTTTCATTTTAAGTATTTCAAGTTGTTTCCAAAATCATGTTATAGTAGAGAAAATAAGATTTGTAACTTCTTTTTTAGGTCGTAGCAAAAGAATAAATTACATTAATTTTAGAGCAAAAATGTATGTTCTTAATTAATGGTTTTATGCAAGAGGGTAAGAGATGGTCTACTGGGTACGCATTTTGCTACTCTCTGTTGCTCTCACTTGGAAGACATAAGGATGTACATGTACACAATTACAAAGTGTAAGTAGGAGAAACAAAAATATGATTCAAAGTTAAGAACTTGTATCAAATGACAGAAAATTGATAGATAAATATTTTGATGACATTCTATGGGATTACCAATTTACCATTGCTTCTCTTGTTGTAAGCCTGTCTTGATGATCATACCAAAGAAGCTTGTCAAAAAAGTCAATAGCCTATAGAAAATCATTAACTTGAAAGTTTTTAATCAATCAGGAAAAGCAATTATTTTCTACTCATTTTTGTGAAAGAAAAGGAAATAAAAATTGAAGATTATTGTAGTTGCCTCAGGAGAAATTAGATGTTGATTGTCTGCATTAACAAATTTTGACCATGGCTTCTTACCGTGCATGTGTGTGTAGATTCAAGATATAAATGAGCTCAATTTGATTATATGCATGATAGTGTTCTATTCAATTTCAATAGTTCACCAGAATACAAACCTCCCAACAAGTGTATCGAGTTGAGGATCAATCTCCAAGTGATATTTGTTTAAATACGCACTTAATCCATCAGTCCCAAGGACCTGAATGAAAATCAAAGATTAACATAAGCTAATAAACATGACAAATTATTGTATTAGTTAACTATGTAAACAGCTTACCTTAGCAATTTTAACAAGCCGATCCCGATTGTCATGTCCATAAAAGAAAGGTTCCTTGCGGAATATCTAGATGAAAGTAATGATTAGAAATTTGAAAATCATAAATTTCAAGTATTATACTCTAAAAGACTACAGAGCAATACTTATTGATCTTGACCATCCAAGCAAACATGCAACCAAGGCTCCACATTTCCAATGAATAGTCATAGTCTTGCAGATCGACAAGGAGTTCCGGTCCGACCCCTTGAAATATAGATATAATGAAAGAGAAGAACTCTCATTACTAACTTCAACAACATATCTGAATGAAGACATAGAACTCAATAGGAAAACATCTATTGTACAACTTAAAATATAAGAATGATAAAAAATGCAACATGACATTCAGCAAGGAGCTATGATTTTTCAGCATATCTGTTTGAAGTTAACTTTGTTTGACCATGAATGTACTGATACAAATTTAGCCTAAATATACAACCAATAATTGATTTGCTAATATCACACTTCTCATGGAACATACTCTACGCACTTTCTTAAAATGCACATTGTAGGCATCACGTAGAAAAATAAAATGTAATCATCTATTGCTAATACAGAAAAAAAAAATTAGTGAATATATTTACAATATATTACCAAATCACAAAGTTTTGAATGAGCTTCTTGGTAGTATCTAAGATATAATGGCAATGATAAGGTTCGGTCCTATTGAGTTTGAGCTCAAAACAGAACAAGACAATTGATCTTATCCAACATATAAATAACCAACCGTAGCCTTGAGTTTGGCAAGATATAATGGCAGTATCTAATATCACATTTCCTGGCAGTATATTACCTTCGCAATCCAACAATAGCCTTGAGTGCAATAAAAACCCAAAATAAAAAAAAATTAGCACACACAAAATTGAAGACCATAAATTGAGAAATTGAGAAAGAAAAGCAGAAATTAACCTCATCTCCATGAATTCATCCCACAAAAGTAGCAGGTACTAACAAAAAGAGGCAAGCAGAGAAATAATGGGATGAAACCAACCATTGAATATCCATACCACTACCTCTCGTCGGTTGGGATTTTCGTTTTTTCCTGATAACAATAGAAAATCAATCAAGATAAGAAATTACAATTCTTAATGAAACACCGAAATCAATGAAGACTTGATTTACACAGTAAAAATAACACAAAAATTGAAACTGATATCCATAAAATAAGAAATATACCAGCATATCCATCCCACAATCTGAAAAAAGCAAACCCAACCAAAAGAAAAATAAACACCTAAAATCCAAAGTATCCATCCAAAAAAAAACAGAAAATAAAACACGAGCAAGAACTCAATTGAGTGCTTGCAGTAGAGGGAAAGCGAAGATTAAAATAGAGAGAGGCGGGCACAAACGTTATGATGATTCCTAAACGCGGAGTAATTACACCTCAGTCAGAGTTGTAGGGCGCACTGACTTTTTAGAAGCGGTGTGTCCTACCACTCTGAATTTAAAGAAAAATTGAATAAATGGGAGCGGCTGTTGCCAACGCCGCCGCTCCATATAAAAAAAAATTGAATAAATGGGAGCGGCAGCGGTGGCAGCTGTCGCTCCGTGTAAAACAAAAAAAAAATATTCGATCGGTAGCGGTAATAGCTACCGATCCCTTGCCCTCAACAGTAAAAACACAAGCTTCACCGCGGTTATTTATAAGGCGAGCAAGAGCAATGAATGGCCGTGTGAAGCTGGCGCAAGTAAAAAACTCTCAAATCCACCTCTACGAAAATAATGTCGGGTTTTTGGCCATTCTCTGAAGGCCAGGGACATTTTAGTTCAAATCCAGTGAATGTGAACAACGATCAATATGGCGGTTTAGAAGGAATTCCTTATAGTGGACATCAAAACGAGGTGGTTTTGCATAAAAATGAAGAAGCGGTATGTAATCGATTATTTACTAAATTATTAGTTTTATTATAATCAATCATATTTTATACTTTAGTATGACGAATTTGATGTTTATAATCGTTTTGGTTGTTATAAATGTTAAATTAGTTGAGTAGAAATCGTTATAGTTGTTATAACTAATCATATTTTGTAGTTGTTATAATTGTTAAATTAGTTGTTTTAGTGCAAAATTTTCGTTTTAATTTCTCATATTGTGTTGAATTTGTGAGTTTATAATCGAATTAATTAATGAAGTATTTGTCATAATTGTTTCCAGTTTCCCGATTTTTCTACCTACTTTGAGTCTGATTATGAGTGGTCGGAACGGAATCATATGCTAAAATGGGCTAGAGAAGTAGGACGTAATTTGAACATGGTGTTGACAATTAAGAACTCATGGGAAACGAAGGTCCTTTTAGCATGCGTGTTGGCCGGTGAGTACAAGCCAAAGAAGAAGGGTAAATCCGTCGTTAATATGAGGACCCTACAAGTTGGTGATGATCTAAAGGAAAAACCACGTAGCATGAAGATGGGCTGCCCGTTCGAGTTGGTTGGCCAATGGGACAGGAGGACCCATCATTGGCGGCTAAGCGTGAAATCCGATCGCCACAACCACGACCTTTCCACTAGTTTGGAGGGATATCCTTTTGTCGGTCGCTTAACCGATGAGCAAAAGGATGATGCAAGGCTATTAACCCTCGCACATGGTGCGCCGAAGTTTGTTATGACATACTTGCGCGAAAAGTGGCCGGACATCACAACTTCGATGAGACAGTTGTACACTTTTCGGCACGATGTATTGAAGAAAGAGATGAGCTCAATGAATGTAACTCAATTCTCACTCCATTTCTTAAAGTCAAATGGCTATTATCTTGATTATCGAGCCGAGGAAGGAAGCAACGAGATAATAGACTTTTTCTTTGCCCATCCCAAGTCGTTGAATCTGCTGAAATTGTTTCCGTATGTTGTGATCATGGATGCGACATACAAAACCAATATGTAAGTATTTATAATAAAAGCGCTTTTACTTGAAATTTAAGTTTTGCACGTTAACTTATTCAAATTAATTAATATTTCAGGTATAACATGCCTTTGAGTGGGATGGTAGGATTTACTTGCACCGAACACACTTTTTGCATTAGGTTTGCATTTATGGCAAGAGAGACCCAAGATCACTATGAATGGGTGTTATATCAGTTGCGGGAGGTGTTCGAAATGGTTGGAAAAATGCCAGAAGTTGTTGTCACAAATCGGGATATTGCCGAGGTTAACGCCGTTGCGGTCTCGTTTCCCAACGCCAAGCACCTGTTGTGTTGGGTGCATATCCAGTGGAATTGCAAGGCGTACGCTTTGGCGAATGGGTTTTCTGCAGGGACTGCGGAGTGGTTTGGAAACAAAGCATGGGAGCTATTTTGCTCAACGACCGTAGCAGAGTATGAGGCACGACTTCGTCTATTGCGGACTGGTGACGTTGGAGTACAAAAGCCGCTCAATCCGTTGTTTTTTAGCGTACCTCTAGAGGAACTGGCTTACTCCTTGGCTTGATCACATTGTTAGAGCCTACACTGATCATTGTCTACATTTGTTTACAAGGACCACAAACAGGTACGCTAATCAATTTTCCTTACGAGAAAACTCTTAAACACAAATATTAGCTATTGGCACTAAATTAACGAAATATTTATCAGGGTCGAGTCCCAACACTCTGTGTTGAAGGATTATTTGGAGTATTCTATTGGGGGGTTCAACACGGTCTTGAGAAAGATGCACGCCATGGTGAACATTCAGGTGCACACGATTAGGGGAGAGATGGAACGAGACCGTACCAGCGAACCGTTGTCCATCAAACATATGGACGAGCCACTCAAAACTGTCTTCTCTCGTCTTCCAGGGAAGGTTTCCAACAATTGTATCGGAGAGTTGTTTGCACATGTCCGCGCTATATATGACCCGAACAAGCCTTTCCGTCAGATATGCGATGATGCGCGGTGGACAACCGCCCGTGGACTACCATGCCCTCACCAAGTTCGTTCTTGTATCAATGAATGCAGGCCTATTCAACTTTCAATGATTCATGATTTCTGGAAACAATTGGTGTGGGAAGGCCAAAGGGGAGTAGATGAACAGGTGGCCCCCACAGCCCTAAATCCAACTGACGAGATTTGGACGAGGATGATACAAGACTTCTATGAAGGCAAGATTGATTCTATTGTCAAACATCAGGTTGGTCAAAAATACTTGAACCTCAATTATCTTGAAGAGGGGGATGTGGTGGAGCCATCTCTCAATAGGAAGAAGAAGGGTAGGCCAATGAAGAACTCAAAGGTTCAACCAAGAAACTTGAATAGGCTTGAGCATCTTCAACAACGCGGGAAAGGCACTCGTTCTATGTATGGGGTCGCACTTAGCCATGTTCCAGAGGAGGAGGAGGAGGAGGAGGAGGAGCAGGAGGGAGAAGATGTATATCGTCCAACGGTTGAAGAAGGAGGTCACATTGAAGTTGATCTCGGTGTCCATGTACCCACCTTCATGAGGCGATTCATCGTCAGCGCTCCTGATGTCCTAGGAGACGGTAATTGCGGGTATAGGGCACTCACTTGTCTTGTTGGGTGGGGGCAAGAATGTTGGAGGAGGATGCGAGAGGAGATGGCTCCGGAGGTATGAAAGTGGGTGATCCCATATGTATAGGGCACTCATCTAGACTCGACCCTTCACCTTCCTATTGGTGATCCCATATGTAACGTGCCCTATGGGTATGAAAGTGGGTGAGTAAGGACTTGTCGCTTGGGCCGCCACCATATCCGTCCACCGGATGGACCGGGGGCGCTAATTCAGGGTCCTCATGAGCCAGGACCTCATCATCATGGGCCGGGATATCGAGCTTCGGAGGAGCCGAGTAGCGTATGGGAGGGGGTGGGTTTGTGTACGACGGAGGAGCCGGGTTTGTGTACAACGTCAGCTGCATGTACGGCTCTTGTGGTGGCGTACTATGGCTCCTACTACCATAATGGTGCGTCTCCTGTGGTGGCATATAGCTCATACTACCACCATACTGCGTCTCTGGGGGTGTCATATAGCTAGTACTACCACCATACTGCGTCTCTTGGAATGGCATATAACTCATACTACCGTATTTATACGCCTCTTGTGTTGGATATTGCAGGGGAAATTGGTAACCCCCGTTTTGCCTATGAGCGAATGATGGACCAGCTTCACCATAACCCGTATTAGCATATGTGGGTTGGGTAGGGTCCACATAGAGGTTCGGAAATATATCACCACTTCTATTCAGCAATCTTTCGATTGCTGAAATATCATCTGCATGCATTTTTTACAATATTTCTCTAAAATCTAATATCGTGCATAAAGCTCATTTAAACACATAATTAATATATCAAACTATTAATTCATCCGTAAATAAGTAACCATGCACATTAAGAAAATTCATATTCACTCTCAACAACAACTTAATCACTTATTTTTATAATATAAATTAACTTACTAACATGTATGAACCTAATTTAAACTCATAATTAATGGAAAAAACTAATAATTACACCATAAATAAATTAACTATTCAAATTATGAAATTTTATAATTATTTTCTACAACTACTTAATCACTAATAATTATACATACATTAGTCTATAAATTATACATTGATTAATTATTTATTTATTTTTACCACATAAATTAACATATAAATTTACTATCATGTAAACTACTTAATCGATCAAACTCTCGGTAATTAACCTATAAACTACTTAATACATAAAACTAATAATTAATCCATAAATTAAAAATAAATTTAATATTTTGCGTACCAAAACCCTCCACGGGGGCGACGGGTTGGCTCGTCGTCGCTTCCGGAAGCGGGACTTCAACCTCCTCTCGAACTCTCGAGGTTTCCTCGCTCTCATTCAAGTTAATATTTCGTCGGGATTCATTCCGCCGTCTACGTTGGGAGCTTGAAGAAGATTTCGAGCCAAACAAATTCTAATAAAAAAATTACGTTAGTTTTAACCTTAATAACTTAAAATAATTCAATTAAAATAAAAAAATCATACATACCGATAGAGAAAAACTCCTCATTATCTTGAATAGCGGTTTACTTCACTGAATTAGTGTAGGATTTGGGACCACTTGAATCGAATTAACGGATTTTGGACCACTTTGAAAGGGATTTGGGCGAAATGGAGGCTCGAAAGGGAGTGAAGAGGTAGAGGATTGAAGAGGGAGTGAGGAGTTGGAGTGGAGAAATGAGGAGGAGTTGGGCGAAATGGTGTTTGGGCAAATTAAATCCCGGTGAATCCCGCTCCCCACACCCAGTCAAACTGGGATTCTGCAATTTGCAGAATCCCAAGCATGCAGAGGCAGCGGCAGCGGTGCCCGCTGCCTGCTGCATGCAGGTGCAGATTCCCACGCGGGAATCTGCACCTTTGACTGTATTTTAAAAAAAAATCAAGCGGTATTTTCTATCGCTGCTATGTGCAGGGGTTGGGCCCACCGCTCTAAATACCGGGACGCCATACACGTCTGAGTGGGGCGCCCCTCATTAGTCTTTCTAAATGAGAAAGAGATGTGAGGCAATGAAGAGGCTGCTCTCAATTTCCTTATTATGATTGAGAAAGAATCCAAAGCTAACATATGTGCACCAACCACCGTCATGGCAAGAAAATGAATAAGGACAGGAGGCGTAAAACCTGAAGAAGTGGTGGTGTAAATTGATAGTCATATGAGGCTTAGATGGATAATTCACACAAAAGCAAAACTCAATTTATAACAAAATTAAAGTAACCCAGTAGAATTACCAATTTCACATACCTAAAATTGGAGGCGGTGGATTGGAAGCTTCACAGGTTGATGGCGATGTGAGCTTTCGCTAATCCTACAAAATCGAAATCGTTCCATGAGCCAGGATTTTCAAATCAACGACCAATTGAACCCTAACCTAAAATTATAGAACAAAACGGATTCAACGTGATTAAAGAAGTAAAGCAACTTGTTGGAGGAAATAGGAAGAGGAACCTACCATAATTGAGGCACATATGACCAGAAATTTGTGGCTCGGTGATGTACCACAGGGTCGAGTTTTGCACACCTACTTCTACCGCTACCAACGGAAGCTATCATTCGAGCAGTATTCAAACCTGTAAATTAAGGAGGCAAAGAAATATACAAACTCGGCTAAGAGGGAAAACCAAGAAAGATGGAAGATCCAAATTAAGGAGAAAGAAAGAGCGAGCAAAGAGAAGAAATAGCAGACAGAGCAAGAAGACGAGAGGCCAAAGAGGAGAAAGAAGGAGAGAAGGTTAGTCGATAAGGGTAAGGGAAATAAAGAGTTAAAAAGGGAATTAAATAAAGAGTAAAAAAGGAGACAGGCAGGCAGCTTTCGTATTGCCAAGAATTGCCTATGAATGCTTGCAATTACTATTCATAAGAAAACATAGCCGCATTTATAGGTTTTTTGATGTTATGGTTAGCAACAACCAAAATGGTTTGATTATTTTTTTTGGTTGAATCCAAAATGGGGTTGTTTATAAATACGAGTAGCTTTGTAGTCACCATCACCACATATTGACAGAAATATAATTTCATGATTCTAGGATATTACTAGTTGTACCCGTCGTGCCATGTACGATTACAACTTGACAGTTTTTAGATATATTATAAATATGATATTAATAAAGTAAATATAGAAAATAAATAAAAAGCCAAAAAAATGTAAATTCTTAGAAAAATTTAATCAAATTCAATTCTTTAAAAATCTTTTCAATAAAAAGTTAAAAAGATAATTAATAAGAAAAGATAAAAAAAAAAAAATTTTAAAGATAAAAAATCTTCAATATTTACATAAGCAATCCTAAAAGGAAATTAAGGAAAAGATAATATAATTTTTTAATAAAAATTTAATTTAGGCAAGTAACTGTATAGATATTTAATTTTTTTAGTTTTTTTTATCAAAATTTGATTTAAGATAAATGTTTTTTTATAAATAGATAAAAAGATAAAGATAAAATCATTTTCGTTATTTTTAATTAAAATTTCAATTAAACTTTTCCACATAAATAAATAGAAAGGAATTTAATTGAAAAATAAAAATAAAAATAAACTTTTAAATTTAAAGTGGGGTGAGAATTAATGTGGTAGTTAGAAAAGTTACAACTTTAACATATAGTTATAGATAGACATGGCTATTTTTATTTCAAAGATATATATGTGATCACTTGTACATATTTTTTGTTATCTTTATTTAATTTATCTTGTATAAATATAATAAATATAATATCCCTTTTGAAAATATTATTTTATCTTTATGTTTACTTGGAGATAACTTTTTTTGCAGAATTAACTATTTAAAATTATTATTTTAATAAAGGGGTGATGTGGCGCAATGTGATGGCAGAAATTGCTTCGGCTTTAGTTATTAGTAATAGATTGTTATTAGTAGCTAAGCATTGTCCTAGTCTTTAGGAATGTTAACGTGCATTAGTGTTATAGGAGAGTAGGAATCAACTCCTTACTTGTAGGGATAAATTTACTGGTTTCCTGTATTTATACATGTTTTCACGTCGATACAAAATGCATCGCTTTTTCATAAACTCTCCATCACTCTATATGGTATCAGAGCTTTATCCTAGGCAGCCATTAAACACACAAATTTCTTTTCATGGTTGAGTTTCCAAGACTCCTTCATAACCCCATCAGACCGACAGCCCATTCCTGGTCGTCCACTTTCCAACCATACTCAAATTGACAACCACAAACTACATAACATGGAAACAACAAATTCAGATCACTTTGGAAGGCTACGACTTATTCAAGTTTGTTGATGTCTCTCTCATTGCTCGGTTGTTTACACCATCAATGATGGATTAAAACATTGAGACCTCGAAGGTCTTCTTGCGTAAGAGGTGCTTGCAATGAGGCGAGAAGATACATCAGTCTTCATCGCTTGCATATACTCCGAAACCGTTTGCAAGCATCTCTTATGCAAGAAGACTTCACAGATGACATCCTTCGAGGTCTCGATGCCACTTTTCAATCCATCATTGACGGTGTAAACAACCGAGACTCACCAATTTCTTTTGAGGAGTCCTTATCAAGGAAAATGCTCTCTCAAACTTGCCTTAGTCAATAATGGCACTCCGGCATTCGCCTTGAGTGCTCAAACCAAAACTGGGCGCAATTGTGGCAAGGCACCTTCAACACAACAACAATGCCAACCCATCAATCCTCAGCCAAACCTACCACCCACTTGGCTCGCGCAACGTCCGCTTCTTCCCACTCCGCCCACCACTCAATCCAACAGTCCACAAAAGCCTTTGAAAGGGCATTGCTAGTGGTGCCGCAACCTCAGCCATGTGCTCACACAATGCCCGGACTTCCGCCTCCGATATCCAGACCATTCAATTGCCAAGCTCTAACTCTCCATCACTCTATACCACCAAGTGGTAACTATAAGTTCACATAAAGTTTTCATTAGTAAAGAAACACCCCTATGTAGTAGCGTAAACATGATGTTCACCACATAAGCCTAGTAAAGGTGCTCTATTCTAAAAAGCAATTAACCATAAGAGTAATAGTCATACTAAGGCTACCTACTTTTGTTATTACACGGAGTTAAACATTCCAAGTTACTGATAAGAAACACATTCACATTCCAAATCTTATAAGTAGCACCAAGCTCTCCAAATTTTCTCCAGAGAGAAGTAATCCATCATATGGAGGTACACCATAATAGTGATAGATCAACAAAGCAATAACCCAACTTCCCTAACAAAACTAAAAATTTCATTGCTTGATCATAGCCCTTGTTTGATGGCATTGACATGAGATGCCCCTCTTCAATGTTAGTTGCCCCACTTGAATGTTAGTTGCGTTCGATAGAGTCGCAACTAAGACTCAATTATTCTAGGACGTATTCGAAGTGGTCAAGCGGATTAGTCAACGGGTCCCCTTAGTGCATTCATATATTCAATTCGTACATCCATGGGCGAATATCAAGGGATCCTTTGCGCCTCTATATACGTGCATATGTAGAAGTCCGTTAATGCGATGAATTAACATTGCGCTCTTTTTTATGCAAGACACAAGCTAACGCAAAAAACTGACTTTTATTTAAAATAAATATGAATGACATGATCTTAAGCATAGAACTAATGAATGAAAAATAAAAACCTAAGGGCCTCACCAAAACTACGTGGGAAAAAGAGTGCCCTATTTACATGCATTTTCTAATCCCGATGTCCTTGTGCACGGGAGTATGGGTAACTGCAATCGCGCCCGAGCGGGCCATGGTCGCAGTTCAGCTCTAGAGAAGGAGGAACATTTTATGCATCGAGACCGCGGTCACGATTGACAATGTTGCAGTCGCGCTTGATGAACACACGGCCTTGGTCCTCGGACCCGTGGTCGCGGTTTTTCCTAAAAGAAGGAGCAAAGCTCTCTGGACCAGATCTGCAATCGCGACTATCGAGCCCACGGTCGCGGTTTCGCTCCTGGCCCTCACTTCTTGACGACCCGACTAGACTTCAATCCTTTGTAGGAATTCCGTCTTAAGACGATTTCCCTTTGAGCATATGAGTGCTTCCAGATGGCTTGCCTACTCTTAGATTGTGGTGTCTTCATCTCTGAACTAGATCATTTGATGGAGGGTTGGTATCGCTCCCATCCCATGAATCCATGGCCTACCCAAGATCAAGTTGTATGGGGCAGGCACGTCGACTGCTATGAACTCGACTGCCAACTCCTTCTTTTCTATATAGACTTGGGTCTTGTACATTCCAAGCGGTAACGTCGGATATCCTCCAAGTCCACTGTGTTGCCTCTTGATTGGGATCAAGTCTTCATTCTTCTTTTAGGAGCATGAAGACATCATAATACATGATATCAAATGAGCTCCCTGGTTCCACTAATGCCCGACGCACCTTGAAGCCCTCAAGTTCGACTATGAGAATCAAAGGGTCATTGTGCGGGATTTGGACTAACGCAAGATCCTTATCCCGGAAGACCAAACTGTCAACCGCAAGCAGCAGCAACGGTCACGACTCAATTTGTTGAACCCGCATCACCTCTATCTCATGACACGATTTCCGAAAATTGCTCCTAACTTCTGCATCCTCATTTTTGTATGTCGCCGAGAATGTTTGGATGACCTCAAGTTTCTTCTTTCTCGGCTCTCCCTTGTCCTTTGGTTCCTTTTTCTCAATGTACTCGCGCAAGTACCCTTCTTGAACCAAGTCTTCAAGGAACTTCTTCAAGGATTCACAATCCTCGGTCAGGTGCCCCCGCACCCTATGGTACATGCAATATTTCCGACTATGGACATCGTCCTCAGGGCACTCATCCCGCGCAAGATAGAGGAATTAGCTCCAATGCTCTATGCCTGATAGAATCCTATAGAACGGGATGTTGAAAATTGTACAAACCGCTCTGGCTTACTCTCTCGACGAGTGTGTTTTCCGCCCAAAGTTGCTACTTGTAGAACGATGTGACTTTCGAGATGGAGAGGGCGATTTCCCTTTTGTCTTGTAGTACTAAGTGCACATATTGATGGACACGCTCTTGAAGCTCGGCGATGGTGAGGGGAGACGAAGTGTTAAGTCTTCCCTTAGCTTGCTTTCAAATGGGATTGCCCTCTTCAAGGCGGCAATTGCGGTCTTCTCATCACACCCGTCGATCTCGGCATAGCGCTCGATAAAGCGATTAGTGAAGCGGTGTAACTTTCTCTCTTCTCTTTTGTAATGATGAACAGTGTGTCCAAAGACACCGCATCTCGGCTATTGGCTATGTAGTGTTCCACGAACTCAGTAGCAAGTTAATCCCATGACGAAATAGATCTAGGCTTCAAACTTTGGAACCACTTTAATGCACCCTTCCCGAGGCTCCCCGAGAACATTTTGCACATTGCAACATCGTCAAAAACCCATAACACCATCTTATGAGAGAAAGCGACTATGTTGTTCACGGGATCCGAATGCCCATCATATAGAGCGAATGAAGGTGGTGAGAATTTTTCCGGAGGATGGTGTGTTGGATGCTTCAATGGAATGTTGTCGATGTCACCATAGCCAACTTGTGCTCGGCTTGTTCTTAAGCCGATTGCAAGGTTCCACCTTTCGCTCTTAAAAGATCAAGCAACCTCCTTTCGGTGCGCCTCAAGGCTCGATCCTCTCCTTCATACCTTTCATTGTTTTCGCTTCGACGTCGATCACGTCGTCTCTTCTTCTTCTCATTGCCCCGGTCATGAGCTGACTCGGGTCTATAACGATCCATGTCGCGTTTGCACGATTTTTCGCGGCGATTGCTTCGGCCGCGATCGTCGCCGGGGCTCCCGCGGTCGACGCCGGGTTTACCATGATCGTGGCGGTTTCCACGATAACTGGAATTCTCTGAGTCTTCCGAGGTCGAGTCGCCGGACTAAGGATGGTCCGCGGCTCAGGCCCTCTTACGCGGGGGTGACTCGTGTCCCTCGCCCCTTCATTGACCTCTAGGCGTTCTACGATCGCTCTCGCAGTCAACTTGCATCCCATCGGACTCCTCATTGGTGCTTACCGACTTAGGACCACAACGGTTATCGGCGAATTTGATAACGCCAACGAGCCGTTGATTGGTCCTTTCGATTGTCAATTCCTCGATTGGACGCTTTCCTTGAACTTTATCCAAGGTATGCTTCAATCTAGCGATCTCTTCCAAGGCTTGGTCCAAGCGGGACTCGGCTTGGGCGTGCTTACTCTGAATCTGCTCGTTCTCTCTCAAGACGGAGGCTAAGGCGTGTGTGAGTTCAGCCTCCTATTCGTTCTCGACGATGGTTGATGCCCCATTCCCGCCCAGACCCCAGAGGAGTGCGAGCGTTATCACGTACGAGATTGGACCCGGCGTGGCTCAATTGACCATGCTCGTAGCGTGGGATGACGAAACTATAATTCTGCTCTTGGATTAGGTGCGGCGCGGGTTCTGAGATGCGCAGTTGCGCTCGACCGCGGTCGCGGCTTTCCAGGTTGCGGTTATAATCCTTGATCGTAATTACTCGTCTTGGTTCGTGTGATTGCCCACGACTTTGTGATTTTCGATGGCGTTCAGATTCAGGACCACACATTGCTGAGTACCATAGATGGCCAGACCTATCAGATTCGGACCGTGTAGCGTTACGACCTTCGCTTGACTCGGACCCTTGACGGCTCGCGCGATGAGCGGCCATGCTTGCGAGTGGGGCTGGGTCACGGTTCAAGTCGTCTTCGAGCAAGGCGCCTTGATTGGTGCGTGCTAGGGTTTGATCCTTTGAGCGAATATCGAAGTTCACATGATCGTCATCGGGCCGCGAAGGATCAAATATCAAAGTTCGCATGATCGTCCTCGGGCCACGCTCGCGGTTTTCGGGGCCGAGGTCACTATTCTCTGTTCCACGGTTGCAGTTTCACTCGTTGAGGGCACCGCGCTCGATTTCGCTTTGTGTAGTTACCCCAAGACCATGAAAGGTTACTTCTTGTTCTTTAGGGATCTACTCCAATACCATAATTGCATGGATTGATTGCGCATTCCCCATGTACCACGCCAACTGTTAATGCATAAAAATTCGCCTTTAATGCACTCATTGATTACTCATCTAGACTCGACCCTTCACCTTCCATTCCAAGCTCCTCTTCAACCTAGAACCTGCAAAATAATGGACACAGGGGGCGAGGTCCCCCTAATCCACATCCGATGCCTAAGTCAAAAGAGCAGCTTGTCGCTTGAATGTCGAGATAAAATCTAAAATTTGCTTGCGAGCTCAAGGAATATAATTGTGCCTACCCTATACATGGCGAAGACATGTATTTTTAGTGGAAGAAAAGGGGTAGGGGGTCGAAAATCCACCCCTAGAGTCGGCCGCTATTTTCCTTGTTCCCCAAGCAAGCAGTATCTTGCTCATCAGTTCTTTACACTTTAATATGCTCAATTTGTTTACACTTTAATATGCTCAATTTGTTTGGACCAACACATACAAGTTTCGATGGGAACAAGACCGCCATTAGAGTTTATAACCAACTCTATGGGAACAAGACCGTCATTATGTGCTCATTTGTTTTTTGTTTTTTTTTGTCTAAAGGAATCATATTTGATGAACTAGTTAACAAATTTAATATTCTAATACAAATATCAGATGATCTAGCGTTATAATTGAATGTTGCTAGCTCAAATCATGTAGAGGTTAGACCCCCACCAAATTAACTCAATTAAAACAGTGCAGATCGAGCTCAGCCCAAATCTACAAAAGACCTTTCAATTCTACTTGTCAAACCAAAACTAAAGGAGATTATAACAACCTAAAATTACAATCAACAACACGCATATTAGAACAAGCACAAAAGTTGCCTACGCGCACTAGGATTATATACCTAATACAAATTAAGTTACACACCAGTCAATCTAGGCACATAAAAACTATGAACTTCTGCCCCCATCTACCTGGTCAATCATATAATATACAACAATACTATGCATGGTTGTTTCAATTTTTGTCATCTTCAAAGAAGGTCTCAATCTCTTCCAAGCTCTTCCCCTTTGTCTCTGGCAAGCAAAAGTAGGAAAACACAGTTGCTATCACCATCACTCCTGAAAGCACAAAGAACATCCCTCCAAAGCTTATTCTCTTGCATATGCTCAAGAATGTCATGGACACTACCCCACTCGTCAACCGGTTAACCGACACCGCCAAGCTAGTCCCCTGGGCCCGTAGCCTCATCGGGAAGATCTCCGATGAGTAGACCCAAGTGATAGGCCCAAGCCCAATCGAGAAGAACGACACGTCAGCACACACCGCCACAATACCCAAAGCCACGGCCCATGAGGGCTTATGGTCGTCCTCTAGAAACTTGGAGCATAGGCCCAATGTAGCTAATGACAAAACCATCCCAATGGTCCCTAAGAGCAACAATGGCCTCCTACCATACTTGTCTAGGCAAAGTGCTGATATGAACACAAAGAATGACTTGCTCGCCCCCATGATCACGTTAATCCCAAACAACACCTTCTTTTTCCGTATCCCCGCGGCCCTGAACACCTCGGGGAGGTAATAGATTACCGCATCATTCCCTGACGCCTGCATGAAGAAGTTGATCCCAAGAGCCGCCACCAGGATCCGTCTGGTGCCTCTTGAGGGTTTTATTAGTAGCTCCTTCCAGACGCCTTGCCCGTGGAAGGTCGTCTTGGAAGGAGCTACTCTAACAACTCCTCCTCCAACTCTCCCATCATCGGTTGTTGCAGGGCCAGGCGGTGCAGTCTCCTCACTGCCTAGCCCTGCAACGTCATCCGCATGCAGCAATCCCGAGGCGAACGCTGCCTTGCTAATCTCGAGAAGGCGGAGCTCGGCCTCGAGCTCGTCCCGAGACGTTCTCACGAGCACTTTCCGGGCCTCGTCGAGCCGGCCTTTCATGACGAGCCACCGGGGCGACTCCGGCATGAAAATGACACCGAGGCCGATCCCGAGAGCCGGGACGGCGGCGAGGCCGAGCATGATCCGCCAATTAAGGTGGTTGGGGAGGCCGGAGAAGGCGTAGTTGCAGACGTAGCCGAGCAAGATTCCGACGGTGATGAAGGCCTCCGGCAGGGATCCCATGAATCCCCTGGTGACCGCCGGCGAGATCTCGGCGGTGTAGAGTGGGGCGATCATTAGAGAGTATCCGACGCCGATCCCGGCTACCACGCGGCCGCCCATGAGGAAGGCGTAGGAAGGGGCGAAGCCCATGAGGATTGCGCCGATGAAGAAGGTTGCGGCGGCGAGGACGATGGTGTAGCGGCGGCCGATCATGTCGGACGTCTTGCCGGAGGCGAGGGAGCCTATGAGAGAGCAAACGTTGAGGGAACCCACGAGGATCTCCTCTTGGAAAGTTGTGATTTTTAGGTTTTCCTGAATGTAGAGGACGGCGCCACTCATGATTCCGATATCTGCAACATTATTCATTCCAAGATTGAAACTTTAGAAAACTCGCTACTCTGAATCAAAAAATAATTCAAACCCAGAATCCAATTTGGACTTAAACTCAATCAAAAGAGAGGAATTTGAGTACTTTACCGTATCCGAGGAGAATTGAATTGGTGGAGGCCAAGAGAGCGCAAGCGAGGGCGTATTTGTTCATCTTTTCTCCTTTGAGGCGCACAGAAGAGGGCGAAACAGGGGAGGAGCCGCCCTCACCCTCTGGGGGATTAGAGATCGGAACATCATGTGATTTGTTATCAGAATTCACCATTCTTTTTCTTTTTTCTTTTTTTCTTTCTTTGAGCTAGTGTAATCTAAAAACACCAGATGTTTTCAAGGGAAGTGTTTGTGGATAGGAGTGAGGAGTGGAAACTGAAGAGCAGGGCCGAGTTTTATGGGCAAAACAAGAAGAGAGAAAAAGGCTGTACCAAGTGATGAGTAATCTTTCTTTTTATTTCCTTGTTTTTTTCTTTGATCTGAATGAAGATGATCCTTGATAGGGAAAGAGAAAATTAATTTGTGTTGATCCACGTATCTTTTTTGTCACCTTAATCGGAAATGTATAGAGGCGTAAAAAAAAACTGATAATTATCGGGTTGGGATTTGTTATTCAAATTGTTCTCAAATGTCCTTATTGGAAGGAAGTGTATCTTATGGGTGGGTGAGGGACATTTTACGTAGTTAATGCCGTTTAATTACTTATTTTATTTTTATATAAGTTCGAATTGTCAAATTGAGTGTAATAAATGTGATTTGTAATATACTAGCTCAAATTCAAACCATGGGGGGGCCTATTAGAAAACTCCATTAGAATTTAGACAACATGGGTTTTCAAGTGAACTATCAACGTGGTTGTTTTTGACAGTTGTAGAATGATGGGATAAAGATCATGCTCTAATTCGATTATATTGTTGGGTAATATTTTGTACAGCGTACTTCATAAAATTGGGTGTAAGTCGACCAAGAATTTCATAGTGAATTAATTAGTTAAGTAGTCATAATCTTTGAGTTGTGCCATGGAAATTAAAGTATGAAGTTCAGAAGAGCAAGGAGGGGTGTCCATCACTCTTTGTCATGTTCTTGATAGCATATTACCTACATTTTAAATAAATAATTGTGTAGGATGATTTCAACTAGGGAAACTTGAACAAATAGGGATTTATAAGGTTTCCCAAATATAAAATCCTAACAAAATAAGTAACCATACGTGATAACTAGAGAAACCTTAGTATTGTTGAAAATGTGGTTGGTTACGCATCTAAGAAAAATGTGTCAATATTATGGTAAATCGATTTAGAGGCATGCTAACATTATATGGCACCTATGTCAATTAGTTATTGTACTAACAGTTTTTTTAACTTATGTTCTTGCATTGGAATATACAGCAGGTTAATAATCTTTATTTAGAAAGATTTATTATGCAATTAATAGTATTCCATTAATTTGGGGTTGTTTAAGATTGTTTATAAGATTTATTATTTTATTTTTAGGTGTAGTTGCTAAAATGGGAACTATTATCTTATTTTCATTAGGAAAACCAATTTTACAAATCATTGATTTGAATAAATAATGTCATTTGATTGATGTGCGTAAATAGAGGAGTTGGGTTGCGAATGCAGAATGAATGTGATTCGCTCAGTACGTAGTGTACGCGTTTACTCAACAATACCAATTCAATTTGCAATAGGAGTATGCATGTTAATTAAGCTATATATCCTATTTCTGAGATTTCGGTTTGAAAATTAAGTTTCATCATACCACGTAAACAGATTGTCAAAGTTTCAGCTTGGTAGTACGAAGCCTTACAAATTAAGGTCTGCCTCCGATGTTCAACTCGTTGTACGTAATAATGTACAACTTAATTTCAAAACTCTTTCGACCTACCCAATACCCAAAATCATTGATCGATCTTGTAACTCGGTGATGCTATCAATCGATCAATAGAATCAAGTAAAATCTGTAACTAACTCCAATAATAGGAGATAAATTAAAGGTGGGATAAGAAAGTGGTCCATATGAATTATTCAAGCAAAAATGGTGTATATACACTCAAAAGTGGTACTTATTCTAGCCCCATCTCTGATGGATGTGTTACACAGAAATGTAGGGGATTGCTCAAAAAAAGCAAGGCACTATCTTTTGTCACCTATAACTCTACATTACTTGCAAACAAGAGATTGGTTTCGAGCTAGAGGGACCAGCACAACACTATACGTACTCTAGTAGAGAAATATAATATTCACAATTCCTGCAAACATGTAAGAGGATATTCGATGGATTTCAGGCCTTACGATAGGACGTCCTAACGTAACGATAAGAGAGATCATGCAAAATATTGAGTACGTAGATAGATGATAATTGACCTTCAACCTAACTTCTTTCACAATCTGAATATCACATGGCTCTTTCCTCATTGTCTTCTTTTTCTTCTTTAAGCGTGAGAATCAGAATTCTTGCATTGTTTCTCGAGAGATCGAAAAGGTGTCAATCGAGTGAGGTTGTGCTAAAGCCCGATGGGCCAATATAACCTCAAACTTCCACATGTCCATCAGTGCGCGTATGTGCTTTATGAGTCTAGCATGTACTTTAGTGAGATTTAATTCATCCTAAAACCAATTAGCAATCGGGGAGTAATCTTATTTTCGTTCTTATTTTCATACGCCCCTCAAATGTAATTGCATGCTTAGCTCCGTAATATGTTAGTTCTACTTGAAGTCATGTCTTCAGGCCGACAATCCTATTCGTGTGGGTTAATATAATTGCATGCTTAGCTTCGTAATATGTCAGTTGTACCTGAAATCATGCCTTCAGCCCGACAATCCTATTAGTGTGGGTTAATATAATTGCATGCTTAGCTCCGTAATATGTCCGTTGTACTTGAAATCATGCCTTCAGGCCGACAATCCTATTAGTGTGGGTTAATATAAGCTCCGTAATATGTCCGTTGTACTTGAAATCATGCCTTCGGGCCAACAATCCTATTAGTGTGGGTTAATATAATTTGGGAGTCCACACGTCCGTTATGCACATATACATGTTAGGGATCTAGTACATTAGTCCAGTGAAATTCTATTTTAAAACCAAATAACAATGAGAAGAGTAACACAAAAACTTATATACTAGATTTTATATTCTCAAACTTCCGATGTGAAAAATCTTAGTTCTACTCTTATTTTCACAGGTTGGGAAGTAGGTAGTACCTTCATACATGGGCAACAAATTGAAAGAACGGATTGAATTATAATATAATTAAGAAAGGGTAAACTCTTACTTATCACTTTAAGATTTTTGGATCCAAAGTGAATGGTGACCTTAGTATCTAAAAGTAATAATAAATTAATAGTATAATCTAGTATCGTTTCCGACTACCGAAATTTAAGAAAAGGGAATCTCAATTTTTCGAAAGAATTTGTGTGTATGTGTGATCTATCTAACATGAAAGTACGTACTTAAAGCATCTTTTGAATCTACAGCATTATTGATGATATCAAAAGTTTCTCTACCACTTACTTGAAAAACATTGTCCTTGACATGGTTGGTGGTGTCCTCGTTGATTGAAAAATAGAGGTTGTAAATCTTTTTCCCTCCTCTTTAATTTCTCCATCACATAGAAATGAAGAAAAATTAAAGAGAAAGAGACATGCACTACATATATGCATGCAGGACTGATTTTTCCCACTTTTGACAAAGTGCCAAACATTATTGAGACATGACAGTTTCTGGCTTTCTGCCAAAATGCATCATCTCTCATACTATATACAAGATTTACTAATTTGATGATGAGAGTTTTTATACTGAGATGTATGCACAAAGAATAGATTCACCGATGAAGTCACCAATTCTCTGTTCTTATAAGTTATAATCTTTCCAACGATATAGGGTTGAAAATTATAAGAGGATGAACTATGATAAACAAATCGTTCAAACTTGAAATCAAGCATGCACAAATACGCAAGATCAACATCTTTCAACTTTCATTACAAAAAGTCAAGAGGGCCAGGGCCTATTTGATTGATGAGCTAGATTGGTACACTAGTGACTGGTGACTATGTTTTTCAACTTTCATTACAAAAAGAAGACAAGATAGAAAAGATGTAAATGAAAATCATGATTCATTATCCATGCTGATACGATAATATTTGGATTACCGTATCAAATTAAGTAAAACAATGATAAATTTGAGGGAATAGAAGAAGAAGAAAAAAAATAGATTGATTGTGAACAGGGGCGGAGCCAGAAATTTGCCCCAGTGGGGGCTAAATTGCTTGTTACAGGAAAAAAAATTGTATTTTTCTATATAAAAAAATTTCTGGTTTATTGATTCATTATTATTGATGGAGAAATCTCCAATATATAAAGATACATATGATAATATCCTTGGACTCCAAGACATATCTTTCTCTAAAGGATAGAAAATAATATGACAATATCTTGCCTAACATAAAAGATAAGATCATATAAAAATATAATTTAATTATCTCCAATAAATTGTAGCGTATCAATTCTCCCCCGTTGACAATCGACTTGTCCTCAAGTCGGAAATCCGAGAGAGACTCAGGGCTCGTAGCAATTGAGCATAATCCTCCGAGGTCGAAAACCCGATTACCCAAATGTAACCTAGTGGTACTCATGGGAACACTTTCATTATACGCAATGAAGCTTCGAATAGGCATTTCTTCGAACACCTGTTGTGTAGCAAAACTTCCACAAACAATTAAGCAATGGTTCATGCTCACATGTGGCCGACGAAATTCATATGCTGGAAAAGCAAACGTCGGGGCCAAAATTTCTTTAGACTCCGAAAAAGAAGTTCTCGAGCCCAAAAGTACTGGAGAACGCGTTGGCAGCAGGCGCGGGCAGGCAACAGGCGCGAGGCACGGGGCCGGGTCGGTAACGACCTCTGCCGGTACGGTACCGAGACCAAAAGTGGAGGCCGCGGGCGCGGAAGTAGGGGCCGCGGGCGCGAGCTCAGTTGCCACGGGCGCGGGATCGGTTGCCGCGGTCGCGGGGCTAGGGTTTCGATGCGCCGCGTTCACATCTTCGATCTCGTTTAGGTTGTTGTTGATTCGGTCATCAAGGAACAATTCCAGACGGCAACAACCATCATAGATGCACCTTCCGTTAAGAGAGTTGAAAGCATCCATGGCGGATTTGATGTTCTTGAAACAAATTCTCGAATGAAACCTTGTGTCCGGGCTTAATCTCTCAAGATCCTCTATAATTCCGAACACCGAAAACACTTGCTCCAATACGTTGCAAGAAACTGGGTAGATTTCCCCATGAATCTTGACATATAGAATTCGATTTAATAACTCCATTAGATAACGCTTCATGGGCGTTCAGGAATGAAAGCACCAATTGATACGATAATATTTGGATTACCGTATCGAATTAAGTAAAACAATGATGAATTTGAGGGATAGAAGAAGAAGAAAAAAAAATAGATTGATTGTGAAGAAGAACTTCGAACGTGAATGGCCAAAGCCGGGGATAAAGAGTGAAGACTAGATAGGGAAGAATTAGAGCAAAAGTAATTAATTTCTGGTTTATTGATTCATTATTATTGATGGAGAAATCTCCAATATATAAAGATACATATGATAATATCCTTGGACTCCAAGGCATATCTTTCTCTAAATGATAGAAAATAATATGGCAATATCTTGCCTAAACATAAAAGATAAGATCATATAAAATATAATCTAATTATCTCCAATAAATTGTAGCGTATCACAAGCCAAGAGCTTTATAAAGGGAAGATTGATCACAAATAGTTAGAAGTGTTAAATTTGTCCATGGAAAATTGAAATAATTAATGATAGCATATTTTAATATGCTCCTTGAATCATTTGCATCGATATGCATTTACTATAGTTATAAGGAGACGAATATGACTACTTATAAGAGTGCTCGACTTGCCCACAATCTCCTTTCTAATCCATTTTGTATTCATCCAAAATTGCATGTTCTCAATCATTACGATACTTTTGGTCGTAATCTAGGATAATTTTGGGTATGGTCGATTTATTTCCGCATCAAACAGAAGTGGCAACAACAACAACATCCACGTCACTTAGTATATCGCGTACATAAAGGGTCTTGGGGATCAAAGTGTACACTCTTATATTTAGCAAGTACGTACGTTGAGCGAATGTTTACGATAGGCCCATAGAAAACATAGTAGACAAAATAAAAGGGAGACCGATAAGAGAAAAACCTGTGGTAGGTAATTGGACATATTGTAAAAACCAATGCAAAGAGGCGTGATTCGCGTGATGGGATGTCTCAAGGAAACTAAGAATAAGAAAGTCGAGCAATGAATGTCACATGCCTCGTAAAACAAATAACTCTCTGCCTTTGAATTTCATCATATCTTTGGGTTATTTATGTAACACGTACAATATCATTTACTCCAATAGAACGCAAAAAATCATCACACATGATCAAAGTCACTGGTGGAAAAGGGCCGCTTCTTCCTCTAGTAGTTAGCTTAAATTTCCATAGATCAATGTCACGTTGTACGTTCTTCAATTCGGCCTTGTTTCACTTTACCCACAAAATCCCTTTCTACCCAAAAATCACTTTTAACACTCTTGAAATCCGTACAACTCTCTCTACTTTTTACGTTTTTCAAGACACTAAAAATCACTTTTCATCCAAAAACTACCCACAAGTGAAACAACCCCCAGTTTACTGGCCTCACTTACATTTCCATATACTAATAGCTTGGGCTTAAACATGGGCCCTTATCTAATTAATATAGGCAGCCCACTTCTTCCTTATACATGTGGGCTAATTAAGTTATAGTTCTTGGCAACCCATAAATCCACTGGATGGAACCCAACAAATATCACATGGGCAGATAATCCTTTACAAGTATTTTTTTTTATAAGGTAAGAGTTCGGAATACCAAACAAGCTTGGTAATCCGAGAGGCCGTAGGAATACGGCAGCCGTGAATGACTAAGTGAGTCAAAAGTAAGCAAGATTAGCTATAAAAAGTACAAATTTCCGAAAAATAAGAACTAAGATGAGTTTGAGATCGGGATGAGTAAAGCACTATGAAAACTCTCTACAAATACGAAGTCTCTCTATCCCTAGTCTCTTCATATACAAAAAAATGGTTTTTTTAGGACTGAGGTTAGCAGATATTTTTAAACATGAGAAAAAAAAAGTGAATAATTTTTCATACAATAAATCATAGTTAATGATGAAATTCATTTGTTGGGTGGGAGAGGTAAGTGATATCCAGCTAGTTATTAAATATTTTAATTGTTGTCATTCTATTTTGACATTTTCACCGATGCAACTTGCAAGTATGATATGGTGGTATAGTTGTATGAGGAATTGGCTGAAAACAACCCGTATAATATGGCATATTTCACTTAATCACCCGTATTTTCAATAATTATTTAAAACCACCCATATCACATGCTCCGTTAATTTTTAACCACCCAAATCCCAGATCCATTAACTTCCGTTAAATACGAATGACATGGCACTCACATTTGATTTTTTTTCTTAAACCTTGCCACATCATACATTTCTTTAATTTTTTTAATTTTCATTTCTTTTTTTTTTTCTCTCTTTTCTTTTTCCTCTCTCTCCTCTCCTCTCCTCTCTTTTCTTTCCTCGCTTCCTGCGCACCCAACCTCTCTGCTCTTTCTTCTTCCTTCTCCATCTCTCAATTTCACCCTCCCTCACCAACAGCCACCCTCCTTCAACTCCACCGGTCGACCGGACAACCTACCACCGCCCCTGAGGTGCAACCTCTATCCCTTTCTTTTGATTTTATAGAGATTGAAAATCTAGGGTTTTGTGAAATTGGGTTTTTTGTAAGAGAGGGGTAATGGAGATTGAACTTGTGTTCAATCGAAGGAGAAGGAGGGGTAAGGCTGGAGGCCGATCGGGGGAGGAGAAATGTTGAGATCTGATTGCCCAAATCTGTTCAAGATCTTCTCGCCCAAATCTGTTCGAGATCGGGTCACCCAGATCTGGTCGACTTCACCATCAACATAGCGATTCCACCAATCCGTCCTCACTCTCTGGTCGAGTCTGCCGCTAAAGAATTGAATGGGGAGTAGTGGAGCTTGTCGACGAGGACGAGGACTTGACAGAGGAGAAGATATGCTGAAGTTCCGTCTTGATTCTCACTCTAGTTCTTTCCTAGGGTTGTTTATCAGTTGAGCGACGGTGAAGAATTTGCGAATGGTGAAGAATTTGTAAAGTTTGTTGTCGGGCTCGAAATTTGCAGAGAAGATATGTCATCGGACTTTTTGGCGGATCTGTGGCTCGAAATTTAGATGATTTGGATAGAGAGTGGAATTAGGGTGATTTGGATGGAAGTGGGTCAATCTGTGGCCTCGTGACAAGGTAAAAAAATTAAAAAATTAAAAGAAATTAAAAGAAAATGCCATGTCACCATATTTTAGACGGAAGCAGACGGAGAAGGCAATTGGGTAGTTAATTTTTAACGGAGCCCTTAATATGGGTGGTTTTTTATAATTATTGAAAATACGGGTGGTTAAGTGAAATATGTCATATTATACGGGTGGTTTTCAGCCAATTCCTCTATTTGTATTTACTATTTAGCGTCAACCTTTAAATCATTCAATTTTTTTTTTAAAAAAACCTGAAATTAAGAGCAAACCCAACAAATTCCTCAAATTCCCTATCCCTTTCTCTATTATAGAGTGATTCTAAAATGGGTAAAGATTTCCCCAAATTTAGGGAATTCCCTAAAGACATTTGGGAAATGCATTAAATGTATATAATAAATTATACCTTCTTACTATTGGTTAAATTAGTTTTATAATCTAATATTTTAATAAATAAAATAATAATTATAATATATGTTGGATTTTTTAAAATAGATAATTTGTTGGAGTTTGAGTAGTAAAATTAGAGAATATAAGTTTTAATATTTTATTTTTTAAAAGTAAAATAATAAATAATTTATCTTTAAGTGAAATAATATTTTATTTTCTTATACTCAAATAACAAATAATATCATTTACTAGATTTATACTTTAGAACTTTTTTATGTTAATAAGTAAGATAATATTTAATTAATTATTAAATATGTATGGTAGAATATTTTATATGGTAAAAATAAAAGTATTAAATGCAGTGTTCTCCAAAATTGAGAATCTGTTGGAGTTGGACTGAATTTTTTATAGAGAATATGACTATTGATTCTCCATTTTGGGGTAAATTTTAGAGCATCTCTTGGAGATGCTCTAACCATAAAACGATATGATGATCGAGAACGAAGTATTTATTGGATAGGTCATGTTCTGTAGAGCAAGGGGAAACGTATTGTATTATGCTGAATATTGGTTCAAAATCGAACCGAATCATACTAATGAAAATCGAGTCGAATTGAAAATTAAAATTTGAAGTCCCAACTTTTTCATATGCAACTCCAACAATTGAAATTCCGTCTGGTACACCTGAGATTTTTTGCTTTTTTGAGTGGTGCCCTTAAAAAAAAGTTATTCCGGATGATACCCTTGAGGTTTTGGAAAAGCTCGTCCCGTACCCCCGAACTTTGATAAAAGTTCACCCTATACCCCTTCTTGGGTTTTTTTTGTAAGAAAAATCGTTAGTTTTGAATTTTTTTGTTTAAAAAAATGTTTTTTTTTTTGTTTAAACAAATGTTTCTTGTGTTTTTATTTACTTAAATGGAAAAAAAAGAAATCATTTTGGAGTAAATTACACCATAAAATATAATTCAACTTTAAGAAAGATAATGAATTTAGAGAGACTTGAAGTTCTCATATCTTTGAATATAAAAAATAAATAAAAACATCTACTTAAATAGTAATTTTGGGAAATTTGTTAAGTAATAATTCAATAAAATTTATGTTTTAGATATAAATATAAATTTATAGTCGATTTTTCTTAAAAAAAAAATTAAATAGTATAAACTAATGAAATTCTCTTTTATTTAGTTTGTGATACAAATTAAATAAAAGAGACTGACTGCCCAGTAAGCAGAAGTGAAACATATTTGCACAACAACAAAATAGTCTCTCTCCATGTACATGTCAATTCTCCTAATTAAATGGTACAAACTATAGAAATTCTCTTTTATTTAATTTGTATCGTTAAACGATACAAACTAAATCAAAGAGAATTTCGACTGCTAACCTTGATGATTAAATGAGAATTTCATCTGATAATAATGATTAAACGATACAAATTAAATAAAAAAGAGTTTCGTTAGTTTGTATCATTTAATTATTTTTTAAAAAAAGTTCGATTACAAATTTATATTTATATCTCAAACAAATTTCCCAAAAGTACTATCTAAGTATGTGTTTTTATTTATTTTTTATATTCAAAGATATGAGAACTTTAAATCTCGCTAAAGTCACCATCTTTCTTAAAGTTAAATTATATTTTATGGTGTAATTTAGTTCAAAATGGCTTCTCTCCTTCTTTTTTCCTTTTAAGTAAATAAAAACACAAAAAAAAACAATTTTTTAACAAAAAAATAATCAAAACTAACAATAGTTTTTACAAAAAAAAATCCAACGGAGCGAACTTTTCCAAAACCTCAAGGGTACCATTCGGATTATTTTTTTTGAGGGCACCAATCGGAAAAGTAAAAACCTCGGGGTACCAGACGGAATTAAAGGGGTTGTGCTACTACGACATACCGCATATGCATTCTGTCTAGAGGTGTCAAATGGGTCGGTCGGGTCGGGTTCGGGTTCGGATTGAGTCGGGTTCAGGTCGTAACGGGTCACCGGTCAAATCGGGTCGGGTCATTGCGCGTTGTCGGGCGGGCCGGGTCGACCTAACAAGTCAAGAAAATTGATTTTTTTATAATTATTAAAATATTTTTTATTTAAAAAATGATATTTAATAATAAATCTATTATTTTTATATATTTTAATAATAAAATATATTATAATTTTCAAGATATATTATATATTCTTAAAATATAACAAATTTGGTCAACCCAATGATTTTTTCGGGTTTGAACCCAACGGATTTCGGGTCTATCGGGTTCGGTTTATTTTGAGTTTCGGGTTCAAATTTTCGGGTCTTGACCCTAAATTTTTCGGACGGTTCGAATCGATTTTTCGGATCGGGTCAGCTTTTGAGGACTCTAATTCTGTCCTATAAACCCCTTTTTCTGTCATAATGCATTATGTTTTTTCCGATAGAGATTCTTTCGTAATGCATACTGTTGATTTCGGCACTCATATAGTCAAATGCCTCTTACACTTAATTTTGTTTAGACAATTGATAGTCGATGTGTTCATAATCATATTGATCTAATAATATCAACATCCCACTACCATTTCAATACTTCATGATCATCAGCCTATTAATTTTTCAATTTGATTAACACGACGACGTAAACCAAATTGTTCTTGCCAAGTCAGAACCAGATTTATTTGTTGTTTATATAAAAAAAAAATAGTCAGACCCACTACATTTTTAAATCCAAGTGTACTAATATCCAAGATAAACGTAAACGAGAAGGCCAGACGCGCGCGTGGTCCCCATTTCCCTAGCTTCCATCATTCCTCCTTCCAAATGCTCTCGTCTCATCTCCTTCTTTCCTCCGCCATGTGGAAGAAAAAGTGAAAACTTGCACAGCTCAGACAACGATCGCCGAAGCGACAACCACAATCCACCAAACGCAACCAACCAATCACACAAACTTTTGCCAAAAAAACCCCACTTCCACTTTTCCCTCTTCTCTTTACCTAATCCTGTCGTCATAGTGTGATCCATTTCCCGCGGAGGGGAATTTTCGTCAATTCAATTAACTCCCGCCGGATCGGCATCGCCCTTTTCTAACTACCGGGCAACAATGTCATCGTCGTCGCCGCCGCCCGTTTCTCCTCCTCCTCCGGCGACCAACACCACAACCTCCCCGCCGCCCGCCTCGCCTCCTCCTCCTGTAGCCTCCGCTCCCCCACCTTCCACTCCCACCTCTCCTCCACCGCCGACGACTGTCTCTCCTCCGCCGCCAGCGTCGGCGTCGGAATCTCCTCCTCCGCCTCCAGTGTCGAATTCTCCTCCTCCGCCTCCTTCTTCTACTCCGTCGCCCCCTCCGCCCCCTAAGAGCCCCTCCAATCCTTCCCCACCGCCACCGGGCTCCTCTTCCACTCCCTCGTCACCATCTACTCCTTCGAGCTCATCCTCGTCATCTTCGTCGACCTTAACCACCAGTGCTATTATAGGAATTGCGATCGGTGGGGTGGTGATAGTGTTGGTTTTAGCCTTGCTGTGTTTTTGCTGCACGAAGAAGAAAAGGAGGAGAAGAAACGATCATGGAGATGAGCACTACTATATCCCTCCTCCTCCTCCCCCTCGTCCTGGACCTAAAGGTTTGATCTTTTTCTCATTTTGAGATCCAATTTTGCACTGTGTGTAGTTTGACTTTATTCTTTTCCCCCAGTAATTAGCATTCGTTTACTTGAATTTGATTCTAATTATGAAGATATGATCAGTAATTGGGAGTTGGCCTCAATTGAATTCGATCTGAAATGCTATTACATGGATAACCAAAACTTGTCCATGTGGGATCACACTCTCTAATTCTAATAGGGCATTAACTACATTGAGTAACCTGACCTATTGGGGTATGTGTATCTCTGAAAATAACTCAATGATGTTGTGCTGCTACTAACATGTGGGCGCCGTCTTTGAAACAATGAAAATCAGACATGTAAGGGCCCTAGATGTGATACCACATTGGATTTCCAATAGCTACCACATCTTTATACAAAAACCACATGATTTTGAACGTTGGTAAGACCCATGTCTACATGCTGTTGTGTTCAAAAAGATACACATTGTTCGTGTTACTAGCTGTTCATCCTCCAATAATTCGTGTCGTTCCATGCTATTGCCTCTCAATGAAAAACGAAAAGTTTCTTAAGTTCTGAATGTTGTTTGGCATGTTCTTAGTGTTTATATCTGATCTTTACTGTCTCAATTTGCCTATGGATAAAAAAAAAATCTGATCTTGAATTCAGCAGGGTTTCAATCTTGCTATGTCACTCAGACAAGTAAATGATAAATGTAGATGATGATAAGCTGACTTTAGGTAGTACACCCATGTGAATGTGATTGTTCACTGGGATTAACATAAAACTGCTTATCACTTCCCATTTTCTAATCAAGTATAAAATGTTTTGTTTGTTGCTAGATGATAATCATGGTGGTGCAGCACAACATTGGCAACAACAGAATAATCCCACACCGGCTGAACAATACACGGTCCCTAAGCCTTCTCCTCCTGCTACAAGACCTCCCCCGCCTTTTATAAATATCAGTGGCGGTTCTGGCTCCAACTATTCAGGATCCGAGGTCCCACTTCCTCCTTCCCCTGGAATGGAATTCGGTTTCTCAAAGAATGCATTTTCCTATGAAGAGCTCGAAAGGGCAACCAATGGCTTCTCTGATGCCAATATCTTGGGACAAGGCGGTTTTGGCTACGTACACAAAGGCATTCTTCCAAATGGGAAGGAAGTGGCGGTTAAGTCGTTGAAAGCAGATAGCTTTCAGGGAGACCGTGAATTCCAGGCAGAAGTTGAAATCATCAGTCGGGTTCATCATAGACATCTTGTATCATTGGTTGGTTACTGCATAGCTGGGTCGCAGAGAATGCTAGTCTATGAGTTCGTTCCAAACAAAACCTTGGAGTTCCATCTTCATGGTTAGACACTTGGACATTTTTTATGAACCGATACGAATAATTTACTCTCTGATCCTACCATGTAACATCTTGATGTAGGGAAGGGTCAGTCCACAATGAATTGGCCAACCAGACTAAAGATAGCTTTGGGTTCTGCTAAAGGATTGGCATATTTGCACGAGGATTGTATGTCTTTCTTTCTTGAACTTATTCACTATTTCTCTAAATGTTTGTCATGTGATTGATTCCTGTATCTGGTATGTATGCAGGCCACCCTAAGATCATCCATCGGGATATCAAAGCAGCCAACATACTTCTAGATTTCAAGTTTGAGGCAAAAGTCAGTTGCTTGTTTCAAGTCCTTGCTGATATTGTCTAAATTTTTTTTTGTCATTAGTATGCGCAATGCTAACAACAATTATATCCAGTATAATTCATAACTTTCTAATTTTTTTGCCCACTTGGGTATTTTTGGTTCAGGTTGCTGATTTTGGACTTGCAAAGTTCTCTTCTGATGCCAATACTCACATATCTACCAGAGTGATGGGAACTTTTGGGTAAGATCCACGTCTCTGGAGTCTTTGCTAATCTGAATTTGATTGGAATTATTTGGCAACCAAAAATGCAAGAATCTTATTGTGTATACTTCCCAACACTTTGCAGATACTTGGCTCCAGAGTATGCTTCAAGTGGCAAACTCACAGACAAATCTGACGTTTTCTCCTTCGGAATCATGCTTCTCGAATTGATAACAGGACATCGGCCCGTGAACACTGCCAACACTTACATGGATGATTGCTTACTTGATTGGGTAAAATACATAATCACCATTCAACTCCAAACTGACACCCCTTGCAAGTTCAGAACAGTAATTTCATTCCCCATATATAAATCTCATTGCAGGCAAGACCATTGCTCACTAGAGCTCTAGAAGAGAACAACTTTGATTCTCTTGTGGACCCACGTTTGCAAAAGAGCTACAACCAGAATGAAATGGCTCGAATGGTCACGTGCGCTGCTGCTTGCGTGCGTCATTCAGCCCGCCGCCGACCACGAATGAGCCAGGTATCTTCCTTTTATATAATAAGACTACTTCCGTTCAGAGAAGAAAGTCATAACAGATGATTGTCATTCTGGTTTTTGACAAAATGATTTTATTAACGGTTAAATGGAACAGGTGGTACGAGCATTGGAAGGCGACGTGTCCCTGTCAGACCTTAACGACGGAATCAGGCCAGGACACAGCAGACCTTATGGCTCGTACGGGAGCTCGGATTATGACACGACTCAGTTCAAGGAGGACATGAAGAAATTCAGGCAGATGACGTTAACGACGAGCCAAGAGCATGGAAGCAGCGAGTATGCGGGGACCACTAGCGAGTATGGACTCAACCCGTCTGGTTCGAGCAGTGAACCCCAGACAACTCGAGAGGTGGAGATGGGTAGCACAGAACACGCTAGTGCAGAATCGGAACCTGAAAAGGCGAAGAAAGACAGCTGAGGCTTCAGTAGAAGAATCTTGATCAACTGAACTGACTGACTTACCCATTTTTTATTTATATTTTTGTGTAAAGAAGGCATCAACTTTCTTGCCATGTTCAATTGTGTTGTTCTTGATTGCAAACAGTGGTATGGCTTCTCTTCTCTTGTGTTTTCTAACACAATTTTTTTGCAAGCGTCTTTTTGTATATGTTCATGTTTACTTGTACAGAAGAAATGACACAAACACTTGGAGAGTTTATACAATTTACATAGTCAATTCCTCGTATTGCAAGGTCTTACAATCCATCCAGACTGTGATTAGTGACTAGTGAGCTCAATCCTAACAAAATCCTAATTCTTTTTAATATTGAAAATAAATCATAATTATATCTTACAAGGAAAACTCTTGTTTAGACTGTTACTTGATGATTAACAAAGCATATACTTTAATTATATTGTTTGTATATTGATCTTTGCAATGTGCCTCCCACTAAGCCATAGAAAAAACTTGGATAAGATTTATGTTAAGACTAAAAGCAAAATACTGTTATGATGTTCTACTAATCTAATAAAAACTCGGTGTGGCCCAAACGTGCTACTATCCTGCACCGCAATTCAATATTTTGTATCGAACAACTAAGAAACATAAATTTTCAACCTTTATGAAATATCAGAGCTGATTAAGTGATTTCTGGGTTTAAAATATTGCCGCTGTGCTGTGTAATCTAAAATTAATACAAAATGTAAAGCAGCCCAGTAGGACCTGGAATAAAAATGGATCAAAACTTCTTAATCGATTCAAAGTCGATCAAGCAAACCAGATTTTCTCAAGGTTTTTAAAAGCTCAGATAAAAAATTTGACCTTCAGAATTACAACAAAATTCCGGTAGGAAAAAATAAACAAATAAATAAAATATTTTTTAATTTGAAAAGGATAATTTACTGGTTAGTTGCACGACGAAATGGCGCCAACTCCTTCTGCACGTTTTTTTCTTCTCCCCCTCCACATTCAACAAAAATCACAGATTTTCCATTTTCACGAATTATCCAGACATTCTTCTTCTCATTTCCAAAACCAAAAACTTCACCAACCGGCGATCCTAGAACCACCTTCGCCGGAGAAAAATGTCTACCGTACCGGTTATTTCTCCGGTGCCGCAGCCAGAAGCGGACTCCCCACTCATTTCCCCGCCGGTAGACGCTCTTCCTCCGGTTTTCCCTCCGCCGCCTCCATCCGACACCACCGTACCTCCTCCGATTGCTTCCGAACCCCCTCCGGCTGACTCTCCACCGGCTCCACCAACCACCTCCACCCCGGCGACTCCATCCTCCTCCCAGACACCGTCTCCACCGATTTCACAGAAACCGACCTCGAATAGCTCGGCGAAATCGCCGCCGTCTCCCCCGATCCTGGAGTGGACTTCATCGTCTTCGTCCAAATCGTCCAATTCGCCGTCGTCGGAGATGTCAAGCGCGTCAATGGCCATCATTGCCGGAGTTGTGGTTGGGGGAGTGGCGATCCTTGCGATTTTGGGGATTTTCTTGATGTGCTGCGCAAGAAAGAAGCGAAAAGACCAAATTGGCCCCAAAGGTTACTACGTGGCTGCACCTCCCGGAAAAGGTTTTTTCTTTTCTCTCCTTGTTTGGACATTTTTCTGATGCTTCAAGAAAAATTCAATTTATGTAAATTGACTTCATAATGTTTAGTAGTAAGGAAATTTGGTGATTTGAAGGAGCTCATTCATTGAAAGAAAGAAAAACAGACATTGAGTCAATGATGATTTGATCATGTTGCTATTTTTTGTTGTTGTTTTCTTGATGGATAGATGGAAACAATAGTGGCCATATGCAGAATTGGCAACAGAGCAATCCTCCGTCATCCGAGTACAGAGTTTCAAACCTTCCTCCTCCACCAGGATCCGGATTCCGACCTCCCCACCCTCAATCAAGAAACTCTAGTATGCCTCATGATTCTTACATGAGCGGCGGAAACTCAGGCCCTGCGTACAAGGGCTCTGACAACCCAAACATGCCACTCTCCAAGGGTGTTGGATTGAGCTTCTCCAAAAGCACATTTAGCTATGAAGAGCTTGCAATGGCTACAAACGGCTTCTCCAAAGCCAATTACCTAGGACAAGGTGGTTTTGGGTCGGTATACAAGGGGTTCCTTCAAGATGGGAGAGAAGTCGCCATCAAGTCATTGAAAGCTGATAGCGGACAAGGAGAGCGCGAGTTTCAGGCTGAGATTGATGTTATTAGCCGGGTTCATCATAAGCATCTTGTGACGTTGGTTGGTTATTGTATTAGTGGGAATCAAAGAATGCTTGTCTACGAGTTTGTTGCAAACAATACTTTGGAGTTTCACCTCTATGGTTAGTATGTTGGATAATCTTACCAACATTTTTTTCCTGCCTTCTGAGATTTTATTGTCACTAAGTTTTTAATGTTTTAGGAAAAGGACGACCAACCATGGATTGGCCAACAAGGATGAAGATTGCTTTGGGAGCTGCTAAGGGACTGGCTTACCTGCATGAAGATTGTGAGTATCCTTTTTATTGTTTTCTTCTTCCATGTTTTATTACCCATAACGTTTTTTTTCAATCTTTGGATGGATGCCTTTAAATTGTAGGTCATCCAAAGATCATTCATAGAGACATAAAAGGAGCTAATATACTTATTGATTCACACTTTGAAGCCAAGGTTAGATCCACATTAACTCTTGTTAAAATTTGACTTTGATTTGTCTTGAAGAGATTGGTATCATTTTGGTGCTGATGAACACTCATGTGTCAACTCGCGTTTCTTGAAAATAAATTTTGTTCAGGTAGCAGATTTTGGACTGGCAAAATTCACAGAAGATGCCAACACTCATGTGTCAACTCGCGTAATGGGAACTTTTGGGTATGAGGAGTCTTCTCACCCCTTTCTCAACATGGAATAAGTTTGCCTTTTAAGAGCTATTGCAAATGCCTTCTTGATAGCTACATAATCTTTTTCTTAACAGATTTTACATATATAATTTTCTGGTTGCGGTTAAATTTTGTTCATATTTGCTTTATTGCAACACTTGCAGATACCTGGCTCCAGAGTATGCTGCTAGCGGAAAACTCACCGAAAAATCAGATGTTTTCTCCTTTGGGGTCATGCTTCTGGAGTTCATCACTGGACGTCGACCTGTTGACAGAACAAATTCTTACATGGATGACAGTTTAGTGGACTGGGTAAGAAAGGCCTTTACAAAAGAATCAATTTTGTTTGATTCTTCGACATCACAAGAATCAAATTCGTCATTCAGAAATTACTTGCAGCCAAAAGTTTACAAAAGTACATCTGTCTGTGATTGCAGGCCAGACCTTACCTTGACAAGGCCATGGAGGACGGAAATTTTGAGGCTCTTGTTGATCCAAAGTTGCAAAACAGCTATAACCACGACGAAATGGCTCGTATGGTGGCTTGTGCAGCTGGTGCCACTTCCCATTCAGCGAAACGCCGACCCAAAATGAGCCAGGTTACATAAACCTATAAAACTGAACTACATTTTTTACCACAAAGTCCATAAAACTGATGATTTCTGTTGCTTGTGTTTTCTTGCTGAAAAAATCGCGACGAGCAGATAGTTCGGGCACTTGATTCAACCTTATCACTGTCTGATCTGAATGATGGAATGACTCCTGGAGAGAGCAGGGTTTTTCATTCCCATGGAAGCCCTGAGTACCCAAGGGGCCAATATAAGGAGGACATGAAGAGGTTCAGGAAGGTGGTGTTGCAGACTCAGGATAATACAAGCACTGAATATACTACTACTGGGACAACCAGTGAATATAGTGTGGCGTACACTGAGTCGAGTAGTGGAAGCCATACGACTCAAGAGATGGAGATGGCAAAGGTGAAGAAAGACCGAAATTTCAATTAGCAGTCTTTGATCATGAGGATTTTGATGTATAAAGAGCAGCCTAAGCATTTGGTTCTCTCAAGATGCGTTGTTAAATGAGGAGTTCCAAGCTTCTAACATTAATTCTTTTGGGAGTTTCTGGTTATTTATGAGAATGATTTGTCTGTAATTTGATGATGGGAACATCTCTTATGTAGCAACTGAAAAATCTGTATGGTCATTGTATTCAGATCTTAACTTGTACTTGATGCCATTCAAAGCCTGTTGGTACAAATTTGATATTTTTTTTGCTGGATTCAAACCTGACAATATTGTTTGAGCTGTAACACAAGCAAACGCAAACTAGAAGCTATGACAAGAGAATTGGTAGCAAAATTAGCAACCCTTCAAACAAAGCAAAAACATCCTTCTCAATGAAGTTTCTTCTGATGATGCACTCCTCAATGAAGCAAAAACACTGAGAATATATGTAAAAAACTATTGGAGTCCACAAATATAGTTTCAGGAAATAAGAATTAACAAACAGTAGAATTTGCAACTTGTTTCAGTGATCCAAAACGACCTTGGCAGTATTGCTAATTTTATGAACGGTCTATCCTATGCCCTTAGGGCATAAGTTAAGAGTACTAGTTATAGAAACTAAAACCCTAAAAGGAAATTAATGAACCCTAAGAAAATAATCAAAATAATTCTATATAATATAATTCAACAAATCATTTCCATTTTAAGGTTCTTAACCTATGCCCTTGGGGCATAGGTTAGAAAATCGTTTTATGAATAGGTTCGTAGTGACCTAAGTTGAGTGGAACATTGTCAATGTATCTTGTATCATTCTTAACTATAATTTTGGTTCATCTCCTGCTCTGGAAGAACATTTTGTTTACTAGCTTTGCATTCTCAACCAATCATCAGAATGTGTGAAATTCATACATTTATATGGATCATTTATTGATATAATCTTGGGTCAGTTGATCACAACTATACAATCTTTTTTTTGTGAAGTCAAAGGCTGAAATATCACTGAAAGAGAGCATTTCCAACCTGTTCACAAATACTGATTGGAAAACAAACAAACAAAACTTAACAAAGTTCTGCTAAAGGTAAGCAGCAGCCTAGAAGCAAGGTGAGCTACCCGATTTCCAAACCACTACTTGCACTTCGTAACTTCTAATTGAAACCGAACAAATATACCCAACGGTCAAAATACTGGATGTGAGCTTTCTTTTCATACTTGAAACAATAGGAGAACATATGTCAATCTAGTTCATCTTACAGAGCAAAAAACATTCTGCTTCAACACCCAACAATTAGAATTTCATCGAGCATTCCATTAAGCTTGCACCAGGTTTCACCGAAATTGCAACTTCATATTTTGTGCATCTCTATTAACCAACTTCAGATTTAATATGTTGGCTTTCTAAAAATCACCAAACTTCATTCGAAGTAAAGCAGAACACTTTGCCATACATGCCATGTTTATTTATGGAAAATCTCAAGCCTTGTAAAATCAGGGACCGTGAAGGCATGTAAATTTACCTATCCCAACCAATTTTTCAAGTTTCTAAAGGATTTCTCTCAGACAAATGCCTCGATTGTCATCAGTATTTTAAAATTTGAATAGATTATCAGACTCGTCATCAAATTTAATCATCACCGAGAAACTTTAACCACAGGCATCAAACCGACCAATTTTCAACAACCATTGAGTGAAGGCAATTCCATCAGATAGGAGCGAAAGACTATTGAAGTTTACTTTAATCACATTAAAGTCATCTGAACTATGCTTCAGATCATCATTGGAATTCCCGAATCGAGACCCTCGTTTACATTATCATTTTTTTCAAATGCAACGCAAGCGGACATTTGACAATATTGAAATATTCAGGCTCAAATTAAAATAAAACCCCATGCCAACAGATTTCTCTCAGACAAATGCCTCGATTGTCATCAGTATTTAGAATGGATTATCAGACTCGTCATCAAATTTGATCATCACCGAGAAATTCAACCACAAGCATCAAACACCAAGTTACCAACAATTGCATAAAGAGTTAACTTTCAAAGGTAGTATTGTAAACCAAATATGAGAACTCTGGGTTCTGTTTTCCTTCGCATTAAAACCGATATTGAGATGTACATGCTCAAAATAAAGGGAAAAAAAGATGCCATAGGATTCCTCTCAGACAAATGCCTCGATTGTCCTCAGTATTTTGAATGGATTATCAGACTCGTCATCAATTTGATCATCACCGAGAAACATAGCCACAGACATCGAATAGTAGGTCAATTTTTTCAGAACAAACACGCCTCTTAAACAATGACGAATTTCATAGATCGTCAGATAAAAAGATCTTATTTTTAAAAAGTCGTAGCCGATTAAAAAGGAGGGTATTCCATCAGATAGGAGCGAAAGACTATTTGAAGTTTATCTTAATCACATATTGCATCATCTGAACTATGCTTCACATCATCATTGGAATCCTCCAAACCCTCCGTAAAATACTTCACAAAATCGCGTAATCAGACTTTGATTTCGAAAGAAAAATCGGCCTCATAGAGAAGATTAGGTGTATCAACAGAAACTTAATTCAGACATATGCTTGTCAATTAAATCGTATAATCATCGGCCGATGCCAAGAAAAACAAATCTGAACGCGGAAAAGTACGAATCTTTGTAAAAAATAGTTTAAAACTATGTTAATCGGAGGAATAATGAAAGATCGAAAAAGGGACTCAGCTTATGGGTGGTGATATATCAGGATGGTCGGCAAGGCGAGCGAAATCGATCGCCGTTACGACGAACGAGACCTTTCACAGATATCATCATCGTCCCCCGTTGCATTAACAACAGATACATAGGAGAAAAGAGAGAGAACAAAAACAGCCGTGGAGGCGTAGACACAGAAACCCTAAAACTCACAAGTTGATGTGATAATGAGTGCATCATCAGCGTAGAGGTTTATAAAGAGATTGAAATTAGGGTTTTCTTCAACGGCTACATACCACAACGCGGCGCCGTGTCGGTCCATCTCAATTTTGTGAAGATAAGAGTTTTATGTTAGGATTCGACAAATAAAAAGATTTATGCAAGGATTTTAAAAAAAAGGGAAATTACGGTAGGTACCCTTGAGTTTTTATCTTTTCCAGGTAGTGCCCTAAAAAAACTTATTCCGAGTGATACTCCTAACCTTTTGCAAAAGTCCGGTTGGTATCCTTACATGTAAATTTTTGTTTGTTTATTACTAAATTATTATGTTTTCTAATAAAATGTTGATCTAATTTATGATTCCACATGGTTGCCAGAGAGAATCACTGGCGATTGAAAGCCGGGGTTTTTCAATGGATCGGTCTCTTCCCTGGGGTTTTGTGTTTTTGAATTTCTTTCGTTCTCCAGTGTTTTCTTGTTCAGCTTCTTTCAAAGTCGGGGTTTTCACTTCCTGCGGTTTCTTTCTTGTTCGTGTTAGGGTTTGTTGTTTTTTAAGGTTTTGGTTTTTAAAAATCGCCATGGCTGCTTCATCTCGTGCTTGTGCCCCTAGCTGTTCACAGCCACCTTCACATCAACCACCTCCTACACCTCACTCTACTTTGCTTCAAACTACCCCCGTTGAGGATGTTGGGTCACAGATTGGGTATTGCCATTGCCCATTCAAAAATTTTGATGGGTGCAAGGATGGAGTGCATGGTAGGGGGTATGTTAGGGGTTCGTTTGCACATCATATACAAGACAGACACTTTACCACAGAGGCTAACAGGGTGGTATGTCGGAATATCATCTCCAATGATCTACAAGTCTATTGTGCATGGGAAAGTGTTCTTCATCAGACTCGTCTGTGGCTGTGTAGCCAGTGCATGAGCTTACGTGCCTGGAGGACCACCTGCAAGGGTATAGAAGGTGCTCGTCATGCTGCCATTGCTGGCCCTGGAACTTCAACAATTTTTCTCATACATGGTATTGTTAGACCTGACTCTACGGCTTTGAATGATGATGTTGTCTTGTCCGATTTAGTTGGGGTTTGCGAATCTATTGCTAAGAGTGTTGATTGTGTTACTCCTTCTGAGTTTGTTGAGGTTGATACTTCTTTGCAACCTGTTCTAGACGAGTCCTTCTCACTCTCGCCTGACCTTCTCAACACTGTTTTCCAACGTCGCTTTACCACGGTCTCCAATATCCCACTTCAGTGCAGGTTAGGTTTCTCAAGAGCATTGAAAACTTGTCTGGATAATGTGATTTGTAAGCCGGCTGAGTTGTCTGCTTGGATCCGCCTGTTGTTGCTCCCCATATGTACGTTAAATCTGTACAGACCCACTAGACCTGTTGAAGAGAGGTCTTCCAATAGGAAACGACTTCAAATAACAACCATTCAACAGACGTTGCTAACTTGGAAGGAACCTATGGGATGCTTCACGCTGATCAATAAGCTTCTACGCCTCCCATGCCAGCGACACACAGCTAAAAAAGACAGCAAAAACAAGCATGAGGTGGCTAATTTAAGTGTTTGTCGCAAGAAGATTGGTTATGGACACTTCGCTGCTGCTATCCGCGTCTTGTCTTCAAATGGGTTAGCTCCTCGCAACGACAGTACCTTGAATGAGTTACAATCTAAACACCCTGCAGCTCCTCCACCCCTCATTCCGGATGATGTTGCAATTGGTGACCCCATAACGGTTGACTCAAGGGCTGTCGTTGGGGCTATTAAGAGTTTCCCTCGAGGTACTTCATGTGGTCGGGATGGCCTACGTGCTCAGCATTTGCTAGGCGCCATGAGTGGTGCAGCAGCGGCAGTAGCAGACGGATTAGCGGCTTCGGTTACTGGGGTTGTCAACCTTTGGTTAGCTGGTAAGTGTCCTACGGTTTTAGGAGAGCTCATTGCCAGTGCACCCCTTACACCTTTACTCAAACCCGGAGGTGGTCTTAGGCCATTTGCAGTTGGTACTATTTGGTGTCGTTTGGTCTCTAAGGTGGCCGCCTTTTCAATTGGAAAGGACATGCAGTCATACTTGGGGGATTATCAATTTGGTGTTGGAGTTCCGGTTGAGGGAGAAAGTATTCTCCATGCTGTCAATAGTTTGCTGGAGTCGAAGGGTCAATCGGATAGCATGTCAATTTTGCTTATTGATTTTTCGAATGCGTTTAACATGGTGGATAGGTCGCATCTCATTAGAGAGGTACACCTTCATTGTCCGGGTATTTCTCGTTGGGTTGAATTTTGCTATGCCAAGCCTGCTAAACTTTACTACGATCAATACATCTTGTCTTCAGCGCTCGGTGTTCAGCAAGGGGACCCCCTCGGTCCCCTTTTATTTGCTTTGACGCTTCACCCTCTTGTGAAGTCCATTGCCTCGCGGTGTAAGCTTGATTTGCACGCCTCGTACTTGGATGATGGCACTATCATCAGGGATACGTTGGAGGTTGCTAGAGCCTTGTGTATTATTGACTCTGAAGGACCGGGCAGGGGTCTTCATCTTAATATTAAGAAAACCGAGGTTTTTTGGCCTACACTTGACCCACGCAGCATGGAGGTGGGTGTTTTTCCCTCGGATATTGGTAGGCCTAGCAAGGGTGTTAAGCTTCTGGGTGGTCCTGTGAGTTTGGATCTGGATTTTATGAGTGACATGGCACTTTACAGGGTGAATAAGACCATTCAGCTAATGTCTGCTATTAAAAAGCTCAAGGATCCCCAGAGTGAGATGTTGTTACTCCGGAATTGTGTCGGTGTTTCTAGACTCCATTTTGCTATGCGTACTACTAACCCGAAAGCTCTACAAAAAGCCTCTGACCTCTTTGATGACCACTTGTTCCAATATTTGAGGCTTCTAATTACTGGAGATGGAGCTGGTTTTGGGCCTTTACAGCAGAGATTGGCTACTCTTCCCATCAAAGATGGTGGGTTTGGCATTTACACCATGGCTGATACGCGCACTTATTGTTATCTTGCATCTCAGAGTCAGACTGCATTAGTGCGGAAAGTTATTCTTGGTAGCTCTTTCTCATCCGAGAATGGGGTTGCCTTTCAGTTGGCTCTTCAGAAGTTCATTCAGGTATGTGGTTTGCCTTCTACTTACTGCGTCAATGACACTGCCCCCCTTTCTATGCATTCCCTGGCAGTCACTTATTTTGATGCAATCAAGAAGCAAATCCCCGACCGATTTACTTTATCTGCAAGAGACTCCATTCTTTGGCAATGCAATCAGATTAAACATGCTCAAGATTACCTTCTGGCTGTTCCAATCAGTGGTTTAGATCAGAGCCTGGGCCCCAAACAGTTTAGAGCCGTAGTTAGCTATCGTCTCGGTATCCCTCTTTTTGTTGAGGGTGGGTTGTGCTCTTGTTGCAATAAGCCCATGGATATTTTTGGTGATCACGCGCTTCATTGTGCTAACGATGTTGGACTAAAGTTCCGCCACGACCTAGTACGAGATGTTGTTGCACATATTTGTTTCAAAGCTGGTGTCCCTGCATGCAAGGAGGTTGCTTTAGGTCTTGTATCAGATAGTAACAAGGATTTACGCCCAACTGATATCCTTGTTCTCAACTGGGAAAACGACCAAGATGTGTGTATGGATGTCACAGGTGTTTCACCCTTTACTGGAAATGGTGTTCTTTGTTTCGTCCCAGGCCAGGCTATCTCTAAAGCAATTTCGCGCAAACGATCTAAATATTTGAATGAGTGTACGTCGCATGGTTATGGTTTGGGGGTGTTAGCCTTTACTACCTTAGGGGAACTTAGTGAAGATTTTATCTGTTTTTTCAAGCGTCTAAAAAATTGTTTAGTTAACCATGACGCTGGTAGTGGTTTAGGTAGTTTTCTTTTTCATAGACTGAGTGTTGCTATTCAAAAAGGAGTTGGTGCTCAGCTTGTTGCTCGGCTACCAACTAAAACTATGTAATCGTTACATTCCATGGTGAATAATAATAATAATAATATTTAAATTAAAACAAAAATTTAGTTTAATAACAATTAAAATAAATAATATTAAATATTAAATTAAATATATTATATATATATTTCAAGTAGATTGTATGTTGTATAATTTAAAATTTGTAAGTTTAAAAAAAATATCACAATATTTACATTATAATAAATATATTACATAATTAAAATTTCTCATGTAGTTTTTATGTAATAATTTTGATAAATAAAAAAACAAATAGAACTTTCATTATGGTACTCTCGCGCTACATTAAATTTTAATTTCCATCAATTGTCAAAATTACTGTATAAAATCTACATGGAAAACGTTAATCTTGCAATATATTTATTTTAATATGAATATTATAATATTTTTGGCTTTAACTTAAAATTTTTGAATTATTGAACATAAAATCTACTTGACAATTATATATATAATATAAAATTTATTTTTATATTTTTATATGATTTATTTTCAATGTTATGAAATTCAAATTGTGTTTTAATTTAAATAAATACAAAAATATATTTTTCCTTAGAAAATATACTAATTTAGTTATAAATTAACGAAAATTTACAAGTAAGGGCACCGACTGGACTTTTGCAAAAGTTCAAGGGTGCCACTCGGAATAAGTTTTTTTTTTCAGGGCACCACTCGAAAAAACAAAAACTCAAGGATATCAACCGGAATTTTCCAAAAATAAATTGCCATCAAGGCTTGTAGTCTGGTTCATCATCAAAAAAAAAAAGTGAAAGTGGATTCTTAGAGCACAAGAGTGAAGAGTCCCTAGGAAAAAAAATTTGGGTTGAAAGGTCCCTAAAAAAGTCCCTCATTTTAGGAACCTTAAGAAATTCTAAAAATTAAAATAATATAAAAATAATATTAGTCTATTGATGAAAGACAATGGAGATGCCCTTAGCATTTTGGCTCATGGTTTTCTTTTTTACTTCAAGTACGAGTTGAAGTTCGGGTTTTGGGTCGTAGTTCGAGATGATGTTTCGGTGTTATTCGGATAGAGTGTTTGTTGTGCTTATCCATACGAATCGTCACACCTCTCTCAATCGGCTTTCATGTTGTCTTACTCTTCGGCGGCTCTATGCACATGCGTTAGGTCTCGTCTAACCCGCGAAAGTGTCTTTCTCCATCTACGTAATCTTTTTCCTCTATTGCTTCTTAGCTTGGTGTTTGTGGCCTGATTGTCTTGTTGCTTGTATGTTTTGTCGGTTTGCTTTCTTTTATTTGCCACTTCATGTCGGCTTATCTAACTACTTGTCAAATTTTGGTAGAAAGATATTTCATTAATTGTGATAAGATACAAAGATCCTCTTAATTAGGATTTACAAGACTTGCTCCCCAAGCTAGAAGATATACAAGATAATAATATCTATATCCCTTTACTACATAGTGTCGACTCGGTCTCTTGATCTACCAAGCATGTCTCGTACGTCGAATTCTTTTCTTATCAAAAGTTTAACTTTTTTAGAGAATAATTTTAATTTATGTTTTTAGGTCATAAATAAATACAAGAATTTAGTTCACAAGAATTTGTACTTTCTTCAAAACATAGAAAATGTACTTACTATGGTAGAGTAAGTAAGATCTACTTCTTTTGAGTTTTAAATAGTACTCCCTCTATTCAGTAAATTATGATTCTTTAAAAGGTTTCTCTTGTTAAAAAAACATGATTTTTTAAGTATTTATGCACATATATTTTCAACTTTAACCTTCTAACAAATCTTTACGTAAAGGGAAAAAATGAACATGGATTTAAGAAAGAATTGGATATTGGATAATGTATATAAATTTGGAAAGAGACCAATCCTAAACCAAATAAGATCATGTAATTTAAATTTAATTGAAAACAAAAAACATGTTAAAAAGGGTATTTAAGTCAAATTGTGTGGTTTCTTAAATTTTAACATAAATCCTAAAAAATCATTTTTTTCTGAACAGAGTGAGTAATTTTCTAATTCCTATATTTATATAATTTTAATCCAAACATAAATGTCTACTTCTCATAAATTTTAATTCTCATGAAATTACTTACTAGGAAGTCACAGAAATTGAATTTCCATGTTAAACTAAACGAGGACTAAGAGCTCTCAATTTTATTTTTATAATTTTTATTAAGGTGAAGTACATTTTATAGTTAAATATTTCATTTCAAAAGACCACTCACACCCCCAAAACTACCCCAATCTTTAAATTTTCACTTTTTATTCATATTCCTAAAATCACTATCTATTTTAAAATCCTCAATTTTATTTATTCAATTAAACTATTTAAATATAACAATAATATACACATCTTAGGTTTTGTATTTTACGATGATTTCGATTATTATTTGTTACTGCGATATAATCTTTAATTAAAGATTCATTTAAAATAATTTTACCATTAATTATATTAATTATGTAATTAAATATTAAGTTTGAAATTAATATAAACGAAAAACAACACATTTGACATCACTCCACTTGAAATTAAAAACATGAGAATACATTGAAACACCTACATAAAATATTGAAACACACACATACGTACAAAAATATCGGGTATGTATGAAATCATAGATAAACTAGTTTTAGAGATAAAAAATGGTCGAACATCTTCCATAAATGCTCAATCAAATCATCTTGTAATTCTTTGTGGGTATTGTTGTAATATCCGCGATATTCCAAGTTTTTTTATATAATATTTATTATCAATTATTTTTCTCTAATTTCTGGAAATCAAATTAACTTCTATTATTTTTCTTTTGAAAGAGTTTATCAAGAAAATTAAAATAGATAAAAATGCAATAAAATAACTTGAGGGACATAGATTAATAAGTGAGGTAAATTAATAAAAAGAGCATTAGATAAGAATAAGAAATTGATTTTTATTTCATAAAATAGATTATACAAAGGCCTAAGAATCCAATCTACAAGCTTTGCAAAAAGAATGCAAGAGCCGGGATTTGAACCCGAGATCTCTTGCACTCTACCCTCACACGCCCCTCACCAAATCCCGCTAGACCATTGCAATTTCTTGTTCATTCAACCTAACCTTTTCCTCTTATAACAAATAAGCCCCTTCTTCCAATTTGAACATCAGACTAAAGTCTGATGGAGTTTCGTTGATTTGAAAGGCACCCATTGCATGCCTCCTCCACCTCCTCCTTGCTTGTTGACCACCCTTGTGACCTCACTTCTCATCACCATGGAAGAAGCACACTCTTGACCAATGCATGGACCTCTCCTCTTCCTCCATTGGTCCATACCTTGAGCCATGGATTGCAAGCTCACCCTAAGTTGTCTATAAAAGCCTCTCTCAAGCTCTCATTCAAGCCTTTTACTCTCTCTACTAGCAAGAGCACCTTCAATCTTCAAAAAAATCAGCATTGTCAAGTCCTAATTTCTCCATTCAAAGTCCATAAACACACCACAAAACACCATTCAATTTCCTCCTTCTCTTCTCCTTGGAGCCGCCGGACCACCCTCCCTGCCCGACCGGACCACCGGAGCCACCGCCGAGCCCGTCGGAGCCCACACCGGAGACGTCGGAGCCCCTGGCCGCGCCGCCCCTGTCCGCCGATCACCTCCTCTGCCTTCCTCCTGTATTTTGTAATCAACTGAATACCCAAAAGTATAATTTCTATCCAAAATTTTATTATCTAATTTGTGTATTTATAAAATTATAAGGTTATAGGATATTAGGAATTATTTTAGGAAAATAAGGAAATAAAAATATGTTAGTAAGATCTTGTTAGTTGGAAAGCTAGAAACAAATTGTTTTACCTTTGTAACTTAAGCTAAATAAAAACAAATAGATAAATTCATGAATTTTATTACATGCATGTTTCTTACAAATACAAATAAGTGTTTATAAAATAAGTGTAACATGCAAAATCTATAGTTAGTATTATCACATCTAAGATCAAATAAGAACTCTAGAGATTGTTGAACATCACTTATAAAAAAGGTGATATCATATTATATGATCTTAGAAATAAAAAGGTTTAGTAAATAAAACCATTACCATTTTTATATGAAATTAACAAAGTCCCTAAGTTGATAAAGGTTGTTGCATGGCCTAATCTATAAAAAGATATAAGATTTATAAAATTGAGTGAATAAATAAAATTACGAAACAAAATAATTATTCAATAAAAATATGAATTTAGCATATCTTTATATATGGGAGTTATTACAAGATATCATCTATTATTAGGATATGATAAAATAATATATTATTAGCATATGAGTCTTGGATTTAGAATAAGATAGAGATCTAAAAAACTATAGTTTGACTTAGACAATGATTTCATGAAAATATGCTACTATAAATGGAAATAGTACTAAAAGTCATCTATAAGAAAAATATATTTTAATAATCTCTAGGTGTAGAGATTTTTCATAAGACATGATTTATAGGATAAAAATATCAAGTAAGATATTACAAATATTCTAGGAGATTATTATAGCATAAGGATGACCTGCATGAAAGAAATCTTCTAATTATAAAGAAGATATTATTTTTATAAGCTATAATATTATAATAGTAAATTATAAATATAAAGTAAGATTAATTTAATTTTAGTAAGTTACTCTATAAAGAAATTAGAAAATTCTAATTATGGAAAACTTCCATGTAGAGAGAGTATGTACATGACAACTTTATTTAAAGAGGATTATGTAGGTAAATACTTTTCTATTAAGAAAATATTATTAATAAAATATTTTAGATAAGGTAGTCAATATTATAAGGTCCATCCAAGAATAATTGGAAATTTAAAATTAATAGTTTACTATCATAAATAAGTAAAAAGGATAAATTTTAATAATTATTTTAATAATTATTTTTAATAAAGATTTTACGGAATAATAAGGATATTACAAATCCAAAATAATAATAAAGGAATATTATTATTTTAAGGAAAATAATTTTCTAAATTATTATTATAATAATTTAGAATCTCTAACTCTCTTATAAAATATTATAAGAGATAATTCAAACCTTAGAAAGAAAATCATGATTTTGAGCCTTTTCGTAAATTTCCGTATCAATAGGTCGGAATCCTCGCTCGTAGTAGGGAATCGCATAAGTTTCGTCAAAGCTCGGTTGCTAGAACTCGTTACGCTAAGGCAAGTGGAATTTCCCCTTGCAACCTTTACATTCCATTTCGTGAAAATCCTTGATGTTGGGAACAATTTGTATGCTTAAATAAAAATGAACCTAGGAAATATTGATTGCTAGAAATAACGACAATTGTTAGCGTAGTATGCTTTATATTCCTTTGTTAGGATTATATATGCTAGTATGTTTGTTATCTTGATTGATTACAATCTCGTTCAGGGATTTACCTTGAATAAACTAGAAAGGGGTGCGGGTTAGCCGACACCTCTATATAACCTACTAAGTCGTACGTCCATACGACTTTCGGGATCATGATCTCCATCCGCTCCGATTGCAAGGAGGGATTGTGCGCACTCTAGCTAAGTGCCGGGGAATTGAAGTTCTCCTTCGGGTGGCTCGGAATATCCGTGTCCCACCACTCTCTATTAAAAAATCATTAACAAAGTCAAATATCTTTCATCACTATATAAGATAAGTGCGAATGCACATTTAAGATACCAAAACCGGACCGGTCTCAAATGATCGATCCGGCTCTCGGTCCGATCAGGGCGCGAGAGGTTTTCACTTGTATGAATTAATAAAAGTTCTCAACATACTTTCGAAATCCTAAAGAAGTCTACAATCTAGTAGTTCTTCTATCGCTCATCCAGTTATCTTTGTCTAAAGATATACTCTCCTTCGAACCCTCAAAGCTCCACATAAACAAGCTTTATTATATAGCCCCATCGTAAACACAACCCTAATATCTCTTGCGATAATATTTGAAATTTCCCAAAATACCCTCGGGAAGTTCCCTTCCCGCTTGCTTAGTCTCTTAGACTAATTCTTCTTTTCCGCATTTTTGCCTGGCATTCTATCGCCCCTCGCGAATTATGTCAGAATCTAGGAACCCCAACAAGGCGTGAAGTGAAGTGAAGACGAAGGAAGAACAAGGATTTCAAGATGTACCTCTCTATCATTTTGCTTTAGTTTCATTATGTTTCAAGGACAAGTATGTTGTGCGTTTCAATTCCGAACAACTTTATATTTGAAAACAATGTAAGATGTTTTGTGAGAACCAAGTCTCCTTCGGGAGCACCTTTTCTCATTATATATTATGTTTTATTCCGCATTTTTATTGTTCTATATCATTCTAAAAGCCTTGGGTGACTTTGGACGGTAAAGTCTGAGGTCACTGGCGGTAACACCCAATGTTGTAAAATAGTGGTGTTACAATTCTTATAAGTCGCATCTGAGTGGTTACATAGTTCTTCATGGAAGTTGGTCGATTTAAGGAGAATGTGTCATCCATAGTCATTGATCTCTCAAACTGAGATACATCACAATATAAACTATATGTACCTCGTTCATCCTCCACTATCTTATTGTGCAAAATTAAGCAGATTTCATTATTTTTCCAATGTGATGAGGATCCCAAGCAAGCGTTGGGTTCTTCAAATCGAACTTCCAAGACTCTAAAAGCTTGTTCTTCTTCCTTTCCATATGCCTCTTGATAACGATCAAAACACTTTGCCTTAGACCATTGTGGAAGTCAAATCGAAGGGATAAAGGTAGCACACGGTGAGTAAATACTATTTTTGAGATAATAACGCATGTTATACATATGACCATTGATTGTAAAATTAACCGGTACTTATCTCCCTTCCAAAAACATCCTCAAAGATAAGAGAACGATCAATAACATTACATTACACTAACCTCGTGCTCCAAAGAAAGCATGTCAGATCCATAAATCATATGATGCAACCGCTTCTAATATAATGGTTGCTTTACCATGTCCATGTATAAATTGCCCTTGCCATGCCATTGGGCAGTTCTTCCATTCCCAATGCACACAGTCGATGTGATCGATTTTTCCAAGGAACCCACACCCTTCCACGAAATGAAAGAGTTGTTGCATGTCTTCTAGGGCTGGTCTGTGAAGGTAGGTACCCATACAAAGAAATTATGCCTCCACGAAGTGTTTTAGTCAGTTTCTCACAGTACTATCACCCATTCGAAGGTACGTATCCACCTAGTATGCACACATGTCGTAAGCCAATATGCACATAACTATAGTGCATTTTTTAGGGGAGATAGGCCTTGCCTACATGTAGCATCCCTCCTTTGACGAAAATGCGTAAGAACAAGGGTTTGCACATTCTAAACTGACTACGAAGGTGAGTCTTTAGAGAAGTAATTTTTGAATAGTTGTTGATGGTCGCTTTCACGATCTTGCTTAACATATCTTCGCCTTCTCCTTGATCAAGAGTTTTCACCTTGAGAGAGTTCCTCGAGGTGTTGTGTTGCTAGAGCCACCACTCTATCCAACATTTCATTAATTGCGTCTTCAAGTTCATCGAAAGATGAGCTTGATTCAAAATTAGATAATGACCCTATGATGTTTTGGAAGGGATCCATGTGTGATTGAAATGGTTACTAAAACAATTGAGAGAGTAGAATGTGGGAGAATGATTTTGAAGTTGCGAGAACTCTTTTGGTGGTTCATCCCTTGAAGTAAAGATTCTATATATATATATAGGAAGAATAGAGTGGAATGGTATAGGGAGGTGGCATTGGTCATATAGATACATTAAATATAGTGGAAGGTGGTGGTCTCAAGCAGAGAAATGATTTGAATATAGGGAGGTAGTGGTCTTGGGTAGAGAGATGCATTGAATATAGTGGAAGATGGTGGTCTCAAGGAGAGAAATGATTTGAATATAGGGAGGTAGTGGTCTTGGCCTCTTGGGTAGAGAGTTGCACTAAATATAGTGGAAGGTGGTGGTCTCGTGTAAAGAAATGGTTTGAATATAGGGAGGTGGTGGCCTCAAAAAGAGGGATGCATTGATCAGAGCATAATTATTGGCCTAGGGTTGAGCATGTTTTAAATATAGTGAAATGTGGTGCCTTGGGCAGAGAAATGTATAGATTAGAGCGAAATTGATGGTCTCGAACAAAGTAAACTTTGAATATAATGAAAGGTGGTGACATCAGATAAAGGGATGCGTCTATTAAACTTAGGATTAAATTTAATAAAACTCATATATTAATGTTATGTGATATATTGATTATATTATCTTTCATAATATATTATAAAAAAGATTATGTTTTTTGTTTTTCTTGTTTATAACAATTTTTAATTAAAATTATATAAAAATTAGTGTCTATATTTATTTGGCTCATTTTTTATTTTTATGACCTAACTAAATTCCACTCGAAAATGTTTTTTCCATAGTCGTCAGATAGCAAAGCGATCGAATGGTCAACAGAAGGAGACACAGATGCACAAAAGGTGATAGCCGCATACTGTACATACTAGTCTACTTGGAAGAGATTAAATAGTTTTTTAGCTTTAAAAACCCGCGTTGTGTATGCTCTAAGAAAGTACTTTGGTTTGTATGAAGCAACCTGAAATTCTGAATATTGCACAACTATTGTACTTGCTTATATATACATACATATATAGATGCTCGAAGCAGAAAACACAACTTAATTATAACACATAGTGAAGGAGATACAGTTTGAACCGTCAAAAAAATATTTATCAACAAGCCTAAAATCATTAGTACAGACGCTCTGAATGTCATGACACTCTTGAAGCAGTGAAATCTAGAGAGACTGTGTTTGGCTAGCCCAAACTGGTGAACTACTAACATTCAGCAATTTCAAACTCTAATCCGAATGAACACCTTTAACTTCTCAATCTACTTCTGTCCGTGGAAGAGCGAGGGTCTAGCGTTGAAAGGATTTGAGGCACCGACATTCCACCAGACACGACGATCTCTGCATTCAGATAATCATGAATATTATCACAACCTTAGAATGCCAATAATAAAGCAAAACAAGATTCTAATTCACAAATTGGAGCCGATAACAATAGTTTTTTAAGTGCAAGTCTACCAATACCCTTTAATTTGATGCAATACCAGACAAATAGAGGAGTATTCTATAACAAGCTATATTGTAACATTGATCACGAGAATAAAGCTTAAAAAATCAAACAGTTGATTTAAGTTACAGATTTAGAATGCACTCACCAATTCCTTCGCGGACTGAAAGATTTGGTCTAATAATATCGTTGGAGTTGACCAAGAAGATATCACCAATATATAGATGGTTGGTGGGAACATAAACACAGCAGAGTTCCTCTTCTCCAGAATAGGACTGTCAATTTACAAAGTAAAAGACAACTTTCATTAACTAGACGTGTTAGTCCAACTCCGAAAAAGATTAATGTCAACACCAAATAGTAAGGGAAAAAATTAGTTTAAAGATGGCTTCTTGACAGACCTGCAGGGTAACCCATGACGTGATGAAACCAAATGCATATTCGCCAATTCGAGGATGTCTTATGATAGCTACTTCCTTAAAGGCCTGTGTGTTCTGATCTGCGACATATTACTAGTCTTTCAATCAGAAATTATTCATGCAAAAACACCTGAAGGAAAAGTCGGGAAAAAACTCACCTGGTGATATGGCAGAACTTATTTGTTTTGAGGCATTGTAGATATGTCGAACAAAAGGCATCCTCTTAATAAACCACTCACCAAGACCCAAAACAGAAGCTCCCAGCCATGATGACGTGAAGACCCCCACCAAAAAGATGAATGATATCGAGGTTATGAACCCCAGACCTGAGAAGAGATTCACCACATATTTGATAAATCTCATAGAGGCAATTTAATATATGCACACAAGAATGACAAGAACATATTGCGCTTGAAGAGCATATGAACAGGCAGTATAGTTGTCCAAAATTTGGCCACACAAAAAAGATAGTACAATGATTTTCAACATGAATATCTTTATTAAACTCAAACTTAACTTAGGAAGCCATATGATATCAATCACTATATATTTTAAAAACAGGAGTACTAATAATTAATAAATGCCCAGTGGCATCATTGGTGCAACCATATATAACATTCAAGTTCAACTTCTATCTCTAGCATGAATAATCATAATGTACTCAATGAGAACCCTATCTACTAATTTTAGAATGTTCACATGAGTGAAATTTATAATGACTTTCTTGATGCAGATTAAAATCATCTTAAAGAAAGAACAAGAAAACTATAGTTATATAACTAAACTAAGTTGCATTACTGATGACCAAACAAACAAAAGAGATGCAATTAAACAATCAATTAACTTGAACACATTTGCTCACCAAATATATTAATCCCAAGCTGAGCATAGATTGGAGAAAAGAATCCATCCACTAAGCGTATGAACCACCATGTTATATAGAAGGTGACAGCAATTGGAAAAAGGATAACACTGCAAAAGAAATAACAATCAGAAATTGTAAAAGCTAATAGGAAAACAAGCACCAGAGCAGATATGAATTGGATATCTTCCAAAACATTCACCAAAATATATACATTTTCTAAATAAACTAGACCTGTCTTCAGCAGCAATGGGATTGTAGGCCACTATTCTCTAGTTCATGGCTTAGATTACTCAAACCAATGATGATAATTAAAAAAAAAATCCTGTATATTTCTCAAGTTAATGAATCTCAAGGATACAGGTAGTAAATAAAGTAATGTAAGCGAAGCATTGTAAACTTAGCAATACAATAACAACTAATATGAAATACACATACCATCCAGTCATAAACTTCTTGGAAGCCCAGCTTCTAATGACTTTAGAAAATGTCTGCAGAAACAAACGCAGAAAACTACTCAATCATGGAGACCAACTAAAGAATGACAATTATCATTTAGCATGCAAACAATACAGACCACAGCTAAATTGACAAGTATCATATGATCCCCTTCATGAACGTAATAGGCCTAGTGGAGGAAGAATGAAGCATGTTCTTATGAGAAGATTTTGTAATTCATAGTTATCAATATTTTTCCTCCAAAAGACACTTGCCACCACCACTTGGCTATAAAACCAATACAACCTTTATTGTGGAGAAAAAATTCTGCCCCTTTCCTTTCTGATGAGCTCCAAGTTCAAACAGAAATATAGCTTCATCTAAACCATAGTCAAACTGCAACTCCTCTTAGGATTCAGAAAGACAACATTCATCTCTGTCCTGGTTAGCGGTTACAGTAATCAAATAAACAAAAAATTCTCCATTTGGTCACACTGTTCCTTCATACCCTAAAAACGTCATCTTTTCTTCTATAGCCAAACTCCATAATCCACATGCAATGATGCAAATCACAACTTTATGTATGTGAGCACTAAATTAGGAAAGTTTTCAGTTCCTATCCACACCAGCATACAGCCTCTCTTCATTTGCAAGTTTAGAGGCGAGGGGGCAATTAAACAATTCAGAAACACATACATTGAACAAGCCAAACTGAAAATTTGATCCTTTACACTACTCCAGCCTAATTCAATCAAGCTAGTCGTATAATTGAGCAAACCGCAACCAAGTTTACAAAATGGATTGATAAACAGATAAATCAAACCAGTAAAAAGTGCAAATTTATTAGGATCGACAAACTCCCGAATAACAGAATAACATATTGCTCAACAAAGAAAAAAGTGAAATAAAAACCCTAAATAGAGCGAATAAACGGATCGAACAAGATATTCACCTCGCGACCGGTATTGTGGGAGGAAGAAACAGCAGGGGAAGGCTTGGCGGCGGGGGAGTCGGCAACAGGAATTAGAAGTTCGCGATCCCTGCTACTACTCCCCATCATGGCCGTCGTAGACTTGTCATCTCCCATCTCAAAACTCGCCTGCATAGAGAATTATGCACCACAAATGATATTCGAAGCTCCAATCTATCTGATTTCGATCGATTGAGCTCTCAATTAGTCGAAAGAGTGATGCAGATTAGCACCGATAGTGCTCCCTTTGAAGAATAACTTGTTCCTCCCTCTTTCTACTTTTGTTTCTTTCTTCAAAATATTACAGTATCTGTTTTACAAAATTACATTTGGAACGGAAGACTGATCCTCAATTTCAATGTTGAGATTTTTTTTTGGTTTACGGAAGACTGTTTTTTTTTTCGGAATTTCTTTTATACCCCTATTTTTTGCCTTTTTTGGTGTTTAAAAAAAAGTTCTTGACATTTCGCATATTTTTGGCTTTTTAGGTTGACATTCCTCTTAAGTTCAAATTAGTTAAATTTAAATTGGTTTTTCTAACCTATGCCTTGAGGGCATAGGTTAAGCATTCTTATTTAAGAAACTAAAACCCTATATGGAAATAAATGAACCTTATTAGAAAAAATTAAATTACCCTATATAATAAAAATCAATAAAATCTTTCCATTTCAAGTGCCTTAACCTATGCCCCAAGGGCATAGGTTAGAAAAATCGAATTTCAATTTAGCATTGTATTTCTCACCCTTAAATTAGTAAGATGCTCCTCTTCAGTTCAAATTAATGTGAATTAGTTATGAATTTGAGTGTTTTAAGAGTAAACCCTACTAATTTAAGGGTGCGCTTGGATTTAACTAGTTTGAACCAAAGAGGGGCATCACCGGGAATAGCTAAAACCTCAGAGATACCAAGAGGAATAAATTAAAAAAAATTTAGGTTACAAAAAGAAAAGGACAAAAACTTAAGGATACCAAAAATAATTTCCCTTTTTTGAGAAATCCAAAATTTGCTTCCATGTGCTCTATTTGAATGTTTCTAGGATGGATGGGTCTATAATTGTTGCTATAGTGCTATATTTCAATAGATTTTTATATTGTAAGTAGCATGAGTATGCATGTGTGAATATACTTTGAGGGCTATCACACAGTGAGACTGAATCAGCTAGTAAGTTTTTAAGCCAGGAGTTAAGTGGGGTTATTAAAGGCAGCATAAAAGTCAGATAGATGTTAGGAAAGTGCTATGCAATAGTAGCAATGTGATGATGCAAGTTTACAGTTGATGAGAATAAAATTTTAAGGTTTCACTCTTATCAAAATTCTTAGGTATAGAGGCAGGTTTAAGTGCAATTGTCCTTATGGTGTAACTGTGCACCACTATGAATAACATAATATATTTTTATAAAATAATTCTATATCATAGTGTGAATAACTCAACAACAACAACAACAACAACAACAACAACAACAACAACAACAACAACAACAACAACAACAACAACAACAACAACAACAACCTAGTGTTAACCCGCCTCGAGCGAGATCTAGGGGTCAAGATGTACACACCCTTGCCCCGACATAAAATCGAGAGGGTGTATGTGAAAGGCCCAAGCATTATCATCATCGCCCGAAAAACCCAAGGAAAACTGGAATTCAGCTATGTGACAATAATAATTGAATTTAGTTAAAATGCACCAATATTGATATAGAGACTATATCCTTTCTCAATATCTATTATGTTATTCGTAACAAGTAATATTGATATTCATTTGGCATGTTACTATGTGTTTTAGTGTTATGTAATGCAGAGTTGTTCATCACGTCATGTATAGTTATTCGTAAGATCGACTATGATTTAGTGTTATTCATAAAAGTATATTATGTTATTCCTAATGGTGCACAATTGCAATCCTTTTGTTAGTTGAATGATATACACTCGTGTTTCTAATGTTCGTTTGTTTTATTCTTATATTTTGATATGTTATGTTGTTGTTGTTATTATTATTATTATTATTATTTTATTATTTATGTTATGTGGTGATTATGAAATACAATATGAAAGACAAAAAGTGTTAAGAATGCGTCACAAGCTTGTCAAGTACTTAGATATTATGGTGGATGACCCTCACAAGTCTAGTATGCTGGATGTTTTCATTGAATTGTTAAAATGGGCTACAAATCAAGAGTTTTGTCTTCCAAAAAAAATCTAAGTTTATGGTATGTGCATGAATCTAAAAGTCGTAAGTTGGAGAAGGATCATAATTTGCTGGAGATATTTACCTTCATGAAAAGAAGGTGATTAACAATTCCATCGGTTATGCAGAGTTTTCATGTGAAAATCTGCTATTAGCAAGAGACTTGATTGAATCAAAGATCTCATCAATTCATACAAGTCATCCATCCTCTCAACATACTATTCCATCCACGAGATACATGGATGAAATACAATCCACACCATCTCTTGAACTAGTGCCATATGAACTAGGTGTTAACCCCCCCCCCCCCCCCCCCCAACCAAGACCTAATAGTGAGCCAACAAGAAGAACAATATCCTTTGATCTCCCATTACATGGCCTACCTAGCCATGGCATAACCACCCTTGAACAACCTAATGGCATGTCTTTGTGTTTGTAAGAAAAGAAGATTCTGCCCCCGGGCATCTGGTGTAGTGGTTTAGAAGCCTCTCAGGGTGCACCACATCAGGGGTTCAGCCTTGCCATTTGCAAATGTGAGAGTTTCACTGCTATGGTAAGATAGCTCTCCCTGTGTGCGCCGCCTCTGAGTCAGAGGTTCGCCGCTCTCTCACCCGCGATTTACCTCCTCCTCTGGGTCCAGGGCAAGGTCCGAGGAGGTGCAGGAATAGTCGGATCGCAAGATGCGGAAACCTGTATTTCAAAAAAAAAAAGAAAAGAAAAGAAGATTCTTACCACCTTTGCAAGACAAAAGGGGATATACGTTCCAATCAAGAATACCACTTCATATGGCAATGAAATTAGTTTTGATAGCCTTAGCAGAACATAAGACAGGTCATGCAATAAGGACAACATGGAAGGTAAAAATGATGTTGTTGATATTATTGTTGATATTGATGTCGAGGATGATGAATATGAGCCATAAGATAATCCAGAAAAGGAGGATCCATTTGAAAACATAAGCAATGATGATGAATTTATTGATGAGGATGAGACTTGGCCTATTGTGTTGATGATGGATATAATCGTGAGAGATCTAATGAATAAAAATTTGATAAAGACTCATAACTTTGACATATTGTATGAGAATTCAAAATACACACATGTTCTATTATCATAACAGAACACGTACTAGTATTATGTTTTTACTAAGCACTTTTATAGCACTCGGCTTCACAAACCACCAAAACAAAAGAAGCAAATTAAGAGATAATACTCACACCACCACCAAAATAATAATATATTAAAATTAGGGTTACATATTAGATCATGTTGTGCGATAATCACTCTGGCATACTTGTGAATCCATATATCATAAATATACATCTAAATTCCAATTAAAAAGTAACTAGATTTGTGAAACTTTTTGAAGATATTTATCATTCTAAAAGTTGTTGTTGAATCTCTCACATCCAAGAATTTTATAAGTTCCCACTTGCATCATCACATTGCTACTACCGCATCGTCGCCTTTTACAACCCCCACTTGATTCATGCCTTAATAACTTACCAGCAGATTTAGTCTCATTGTGTGATAGCCCTCAAAGTATATCCGCACATGCATAGTCATGCGACTCACAATATAGAAATCTACTAAAGCATAACACTATAACAATAATTACAAACCCATCCACCCTAGAAACATCCAAACAGAACACATGAAAGCTAATTCTGGAAATGCCCTAAAATTAAACTATAAAACCCTAATTTGAACTCAAGATCATATATCACCCAAAATTGAACATACAAGCAAAAGATTAGAGCAAAAATCACCTAAATTATACTCTAAAAGTGCCCTAAATTCAATCATTAGCACATCAAATGCAAAAAACCCCTAAATCACAGGAAGTGATACATGGAAATTTAGGGTCGTCATCTATCCGCCGCCCACCGCCTTCCGTCTTCATCCTGCGATGAAGGCCTCTCACCCTCAACCTTCCCTCTTTTGGGTGGCGTTCGTCATCGCCCTTCGAAGCTCTCTACCCTTCTCTCTATGGCGTAAACATAAAAGAAGAAGAAAGGATGAAGTTATTTTTCTTTTTTTATTTGTAAACTTATTTTCCTTTGTTTTTTTAAATAGAAATGTCACATAAGTTAGAGGAAAATTAAGAAAGGGTAGGGGCAAACTAGGATAAAAATTCGAGGGTACTATGGGGAATAACTTTTTTTGGGACACCATCCGAAAAAGTTTAAAACTCAGGGATACCATCTAAAATTTCTGTTTTATATTTTTTTATAGCTCCAATCAATAATGCCGCATGCATCTAAATAACTACATTTAAAACCCCTTAAAATGGAGGATTGTTTAAGAGTCGAATCCTACTAATTTAAGAGTGAGGAACACAATGATGGGCTTGAATTTAATCAATTTGAATAGAAGAGGGTCACCAACAGTCAAAGCCAAAACCTTAAGGATACCGATATGAATAAGTTTTTCTTAAGACACCAAAAGAATAAGGTAGAAAAACTCACGGGTATTAAAAGGAATTTCTGTAAATTCAAATTTATTACTTCCCATCATGTATTTGCATGTAAACAGCTTCATCGGGCGCTTTCATGTTTTCATTGGTGGAAAGATTCCACTTTACTCATCTTCAAGATCAACTCTTTGACATGTTCATACAAAAACAAAACATAATCAAATGAAAGAGTAGATTAAGATATTCTTGCAAAGTTCTTTCTAGTTCTAAAAGGAGCAGAAAGATTCATCTACTTGATCTACAAATCTCTAGATACATTATTTATATACATGAAATTGCTTCAAGGCTAGCTCCTCTATCAATCCACTTAAGACTAGCTCCTCAATCTCTCTTACAATCTCTTCAAAATCATCTGCAGATCCCGCGCTGCTCCAACCAATGTCCCATACCCCGATCCCCATTCGTCGGCTACTCAAATCTCCCTTCACTAATAAAACAAGGCTATCATCTGAAAGATCATTTTCTACAACCTTTTTGTAGCACTGCAAATCCTTGATCCAATCACATACCTCATCCAAAAGCAGCTCCAAACAAGTGTGATCATATATCTTAAGGCTCATATTACGAGTCCATTGAAATGGTAGATGTGTTCTCAAGTATTGAGAGCCATAGAACTCCATAATCTCACTTGCAACATCTAGCAAGATCTTGTCATCAGCAGCTTGTTGTAATTCTCTATTCAGATTCATGTTCACATCAAATAGCTCTTCTACACTTTTGACAAAACCTGGACTGCTTAACAGTAAATCCTTCAAATTGTTGTCACCTTGAAAGGCTTCCATTGAACCATCATGATCAACCGAATTCCTGTTTTCTCTGACGCGGTTTATATGATTACTTGGATGATCATTAGCAGTTTCCACTTCATGGGTACTGGAAAATTTGATCTCACAAACCAGGCAACTCTGATTCTCATCATCACAATATGCATCCATTTCTTCATTCGTTCGTCTAATCTCATTCTCAGCTTTGTCTGCTTTCTTTTGTACTACTAGCTTCTTCCGTCGCCTTGTTTTAGCAGGAGTTGAAGCCTTTTCCTCCGCCTTGGCCTCTTTCACTTCTGATTTCACTTTGATAGCATTATCATCAACACTGCCAAATTCCCGACTCAAATTCTTTATTAGAGACGCGTCTACTTTTACTCGTCTCATCTTTTCATTTTGATATTCTTGAGCTAAAGGGTTGCTTCTTATTCTCATATAAGAAGGCCTTTCTTCACTCTCCATATCCAACTCACCTCGCGTCTTCGGTGTAATTGGATGCTCCAAATGCAGACATGAAAAGCTTGAATTGGAAGAATAGTTCACTCTTTTTACCAGACTGCTCTTGAAAACTCTTAATTTCACAGCTTCAATCATCTTAATTAGTGTCCTTCTCCAATCTGACTTCTTACAATGCAATTCATGCTTCATTTCTCTTGGCGAATCAAGATCAAACTCAGGCCTCTTCTCATTCACATGATTTCCCGGACTAGATGACAATGATCTAGGAAATGCATATTCTAGACTCATCAGTTTCACCATCAGATTCAAACATTTCGGCTTCCTATGATTCTTCTTCAATGAAGCTACCAATGAAGGGGAAGACTCGTTTGAACAGACGGCCGATGATTGGCTTGAACACGTGGAAGGAACGTCAGAAGAGTCTAAAACTCTTTCATCTGAAGCCTCTTCACTAGAAACCTCCATGAGTTGAAAGGAGATTGGGGTTTGAGCTTCTTCTTTTCCTCTTCCAAAGGTCATTTCCTTTGAGCAAATTTGTTCTTCGGCTCCTTCAATCTCTAGCTTCTTCTTCTTACTGTGAGTTTTAATTTTCTTGTGGGTAGGATTTTTTTGGGGGTTTCTAATTCTGGCACACTCAACCACACCCATTATTGGATCATCACAAGTTAAGAATGGTTTGTGCCCAGTTGATCTTCTACTCAACTGAAGCATGTTCTGATGACAGGGGAAAAATAAGTACTAATTATAATTTACAAGCAAACGTAAAATTACAATACAAGCAAAATCTTCATTAATTGTCAGCAAAGCAATTAATCAAGTCTGTGAAAGTAAATCAAACCAAAGCTCATGTTCTTGAAGAGCTCAAATAAAATCCAAAACCAAGAGTTTTGAGGGAGACCCAAAAATTGCAAAATTACATCTATTTACCTGTTGCTCTCTCTTTAATCTTTTGCTCCAGAGTTGCATTCACCCAGAAAGAGTTTAACCCAAAATTAAGTAGAATCAACAACTACCTGCTAGCTCTACTCCACCTCCATTAAAAGGGCATGGATCACAATGGGTAAATGAGGTGATCAGAATTGACTTTGTGGGGTGAGGTGTGTAACCACCTCCAATATTCAAATGCAGAAAACCTAATAAGTTAAGAAAAAGCTAACAAAACCCCCAGAAAAATAGCCACAATCAAAGCAAGTAGGTTTTATTGTGTTTTTTTTTAATAATTCATCTCCCTCCACTCCATGTAGACAATAGCTGATGGATTTAATTAAAAAGGATGGACAGAGACAGAGAAATCGTTGAATTGAAGGATGTTATTAATGAGGGTATCCGTACTTCATGCATTTTTTTATGTTGTTGTCGCTTGAGGGTTTGTGGAATTCAGCAAATTCCTCTTTGGTGGGAAGAGAATTGTATGATGTGCAGCCTGTGTTTGGTATGGCAAGTTTTTCTCTAGGCCAGTAGTACTTCTCGTCAACACCGACAAATCTAATTATCAAGTGTCGGTTTTCAAAAATAGTGGAAAGTGAATTTTTAAGAGGATAGAAAGTAACCTTTACATCTTTACCATATTTTCTTGTCATTCTTTCATAACTTCTTTTGCCTCATGTTCTCACTGTTTTCTTCACAATTTTTTTTACTTAATATAATGCATGAATGATGAATTGAGCATATAACAATGAGTTCAAAGAAGCATTGCAAACAACTCCAAATTCCATTTCCTATTCGACGTGGGAAGTAAAAACCCCACATTTGCATTACTTACAGTTTCCACTGCTTTTCAAGCATTCTTGTGATTTAATGAAATTCAGGTAGATACACAACTAAGGAAGGAAGGAAAGCAAACCCTCAAAAATTCTCAACAAAACTGATGTGCAATGCAAAGTGATACGAAGATCAACGAGCAAAATCCTAGCATGTTATATTTGGAAGTCAATCACAAAACCACTTTGTTCCTCTGCAGATTGTATATCTGCAAGTATGGACTGAGAACTTCGAAAGGCTGATTTTGGAATGATACTTGTGTTTCTTCTGGGAGTTTCTTGAGCTTGTTTCGCGACTGGTCTCTGCTCTTCCTCCATCTCACCTTCGGTTCAGATGAAAATGTCAATCAAAAGAAGCTTCAACCTTAGCTTCTTCTGAAACAACCGAAGATATGAAACAACTGAAGATTTGAAATAGCAACGCTTTGTTGTTTGTCTAATAGATTTGGTTCTTCTGCTTTTCTAATGAAGTTATTAGGTTTACAAACCTCTGAGTCAAAATGGCAGTTGACCCTACCCATACCATTTTTGGGTTTGGCGGGCTTTGATGGTTTCTAGTCTAAATCATTCCAGATTAATATTATTTCAGGCCAGGACTTTTTTCTTTGGGGTTTTAGTGTATTTTACTCAATCTGTATAACTCAGGAGTAAAGGCAACATACCAGTTATACTGACAAGAGAATCTTTTTTGCCGGCATCATCAGATGTCTTCATCCGTGTTATGCACAACCATGGTCTTTCCTCTTCAGATTCATGGTTCGGAACAATAGGAATGTGCCAATGTCCTCTCTCAGATTCCTATCAATCACACCACAACAATTACATCGCTTTAAATACATTCCCAGATTCAAATTAAACATTCTACAGAAAAAATCCATTTAGTAGCTCTTCTAACCTGGATGACTACAGAGCACGGTGGTGGCATGTGGAACACCGGACCAACTTCAGAGAAACTAAACCGAACCTGACACCAGACAAGTGAATATATAAGCCCAAAAGTTGATGAATTTATAAAGATTCTTATGTTATACTATCTTGATTCTTGGATTATAAGTTCAAAACCTCACCTGATGCCTTTCTTTCCATCTTGGAAAGAAATCATTCCCTAGAAGTTGAAATATGTGATCTCTCATCTCGTCGTTGGTCACAATCAAGCACTTGTACTTAATAGCTGCATACAACCAGAACCTGAAGCACCAGTTATTATTATAAACCACATTAACAAAAAAATGCACTAATATTAGCTTGCAAACTTTCACTAGTCAATGGGACCCACCAATCATCATTCGATCCAGTAGGTGTTGCATAAAGCGCATCAGCATTCTTCCACCTCTCTATTATTGCCCTATTGATAGGCTCATCCATCCTTGGTCCGGTGATACGTCTATTATGCAAAACTACCAAAGGCCACTTCCTTGAAGTGAGCATTTGACGGATCCCATTGACAACAGCTTTGACCTGAAAACAGTTCCCATATGTAAGTGAATTGACATAGCAACAAAGAAACAACTTTCAAGGCTCCTGAATTTCTTTAAAGAATCAATCTTGCCTTGGACAGTTGGAACCTCTTTTGACTGAAAAGACCTACATTTGCTGCATCCACAATTGCTTCAAAGGGTCCATAGTAATCCAACCACCTCTGCAGTGTTTTTTAACCCGAGTTCATCAAATCAAAATATGATCACTTAGTTTTTTTTCTAAAAAAAAATTCAGTGAACAAGAAATAAACAAGATAGCAAAGGAGAATATCATACTTGAAACTTCTGAAAGCTCGAGTTTTTCTCCCTTTTTGAGGCTATGGCCTCAACCGATTCAGCGAATTTTTCTGTTTCCTCAGGATCAAGGTCAATCAAGGCCAGCTTTTCCCCACAACATTTACATGATCCGTCATCTTCAACAATGGTACGTGAAACCAACCAATTCCCACTACCCAACCATCCTTGCCCATGCCAGCCACCGCCAACACTTTCCATAGTCTGAACAATCATCTTTGGATCCCACTTCCTTTTCCCAATTCTTGATGCCTCTTTGCTTTCAAACCACTTTTGGATCAAATCCGCAGTAGAAGGCAATACAGATCTCACAGTTGTCCTAAGTTTATGCAACAAGTAATAGATTTTGTCAGATTTACCAACTTCAATGCAAACTCTAAGAAGAGCTTCTAATTCAGGCTCTTCTGGCTGAACACCATGATCCAACATGTGCTTCTCAACTTCAAAAGCTTTATCGACTTCTCCTTTGCTACAGAACACAGATAAAGCAGGCCCATATGACCGCAATTTCGGGTTTATTCCTAATGCTTTCATTTGCTTTACCATGTCAAATGCCTTGTCTCCATCACCCATGGCCAATCCCATTCTAGCAACAGAAGTTAAGGCAGCTTCATTCATGGGAATTTCCTCTGAACACATTCTTTCATAAACTTCTAAGCCTCTTTCAAGTGCATACTTCTTCACTGGCTCACTCACCAAAATTTCAGCTCTTTTCTGCTTACCAATCTGCTCTTTCATATCCATATTATTATACGCATCATCTTCCTCCTCCTCCTCCTCCTCATTTTCTCCTTCTGACATTTGAGATTCTGAATTTCCCTCTTCTGATCCAAACAGGTCTTCTGGATCCAAGCTAGACTCTCTATTAGAAGGAACCAGCATATCCATACTTCGACTTCCACTACCGCTTTTTGCAGGATAAACAACACCCAAAGCAGCAGAAGAGCACAAATACAAGACCATAGTATAATGGTATTGCCCCAGTTTAATGCCTTTTTTAGTAGCTGTATCATAAAGAGAAATTGCACCCATGACATCCCCCGCTTTCGAGCACATTTCCAATTGAATTCTGAACTTGGTATTAATAGGCTTAGCCTTGCTCTGGTTATTAGGCCTCTTCCATTTTTTCCCCTTCACCTCCAGATTACGTTGACCGCCTCTGACTGCTTTACCCTCCATTTTACCATTGCCTTCTTCAGAATGCCATGAACCCACAGAATTTGTAGCTGAATTACCATCTTTATCCCTATCAGAAGAATACTCAGATTCCTTTTTTTTCCTATTTGAACGTTTCCTAGTCTTTCCATCACTCCTGACCCCTTCCTCGTTAATAATTGCAGAACCTAATGTTTCCACCAAATCACTGTGTACCCTTTTATTATCTAAGCTAGATGAAGAAAACCCAGGTCTAATTTTTCTACTTGTACCAAACTTGGTGGCCTGTTTGGGCGTTTCATGCAGCCTTTTACCCAATGAGCTCTCATTTAAAGGGTTAACTACAAGAAGCCGGGATAAACCAGGCTTAAGGGCGTGGTTGGAGCATGAAAATGGAGAAGCTTGAGAATTGAATTGGAAATTACAAGGAAGAATAGCAGAAGTATACTTACAGGGAGTAAGGGAGAAGAATTGAGGTTGTCGATGCAAAGGATGGGAAGTGAAGAAATAGGCCATTTGTGGCCGTTGGAAACCAGTCAAGAGGATGAGCTTCTATCAAAAGCCCGGGACAAGGATAGTGCTGTCATGGTGGTGCAATTACAAACATGTCCCTGAAATTTGATGATATTACAGCTCTCTTTCTATGAATATACATACATACTGAGGGTGACATTGGCACGTAGTTCAAGGGCCTTTGTTGATTTTAGAAATTTGTCGTGTCTGTTTACGTCGTTAAATTGATTGATTGGTATTGGAATCAAAGATAATAAACTTCTCAAAGTAAAGTTGGGGTATCGGTTTTGTATAATTTGTCATAATTGAAATCGATCATTCACATACAATTTTACGAAAGAGTCCTCATGAAATGTAACTATAATGAGAAATCGGAATATTGAAGCAATATCACGTGCTCAAGAATTGAATAGAAGTGTTGGACATTGGCAGATGTGTGAGCATATACAAGGTTTACATAATACTATATTAGACAACATGTCATCATATAGATAATTGGTTCCCCTACAACAAATCTCATGTAAACCGCATCAAATCAAGATTGCAATTGAGCAACCCTAAAAGCTCAGCCACTGCATGGTAGAGAATAACCTACGAAACAGATCTGCACTTGTTTCCTATCGACCCAATTTGGAATCCTCGTCTTAAAGATGCTTTAGACAGGTTCACAGAACAACCTATCAACCAAAACACTAACCCTTACAAATAAATAAATAAATCACCTTGAGGATCAAGCTAAGCCTTTATCTTCTGAACAGTATTCATAAATGTATAGCTTGAGAACAACACAAACAGCTTACGGAACCTGCACAGTACAGAGCCAAATAAAGAATAAAAAAGGTGGCAGAAGCAATCTCTTCCAATATCGAAGGAAAAACTAAAATCCACGGATGAACTAAATTGCTCAACATATCCTAATTCATTCAAAATAGTATGAATTGGCGTTGAGTAGCCTACCAAACCCACTGGCTCATATGTTGTGCCATCGCGCAAACACTTTTAAGTGGATGCTCATTTAGAACAAAGCAGACGTCCTTGTTTTGATGGGGCATGACAAATAAGCTGGACAACCAGACATCCACAGGTCCACTATACTTGCGCAGTATGTTGGTACTGATCTGTGAGAATAACAAAGATTGTAATATGTGCTAAATCATGAAGTAGATACTATGTATTCTTCTTATAATGAACTTTAAATACTTCATCCATTTTGAAAGAACAGACGCCAGCTTCTGCAACAAAGAATTTGACATCCAAAAGAAACTAGTCGAGGGAAATGTAAACATACTAGTTCCCATGCTTCTACTTTTCTTTCAGAATCAAGTAACAGCTTTCTGCAACAATGTAGAGAATTATTAGCCTTGAATGTCATTATCCGATACCCATCAAGTACTAAGGATGTGCAAACTTGAGATACATAAGGTAACATTTTTTTTCTCATAATATCAGGAAACCAAAATCATAGAAGCCAATATATTTGAAATAGGAACATTTTCGCCTCCAAGTACTGGATTTTAGTCTTGTTCTGTCTAGAATACACATCCTTATGCAGTGAAACCAAAACAGTTTTCTGAACTGTGCATAAGTATAATATAAGGAGTATTATAATGGACTAATTACATGAGAAGTTAATATACTTTGACAAATTTAGTTGGAATTAGAGGATAAGAGTTGCTTTACCTTACCCCAGCATGCACATCTCGGTGATTACAATGACCCGAAACTCCATATTTATCAAAAGTAAGTACCTAATACCATATAATCTAAATTAAACTTAAACAATAGGGTCTTAGAATCAGCACAGGAATATGTAATTGGTTCAGGACTGGAACTACAATCTTACCAAATCAATACTATGAGAAATGATTTCTTCTTCAACAAATTTGGCGATCAAAGAGAGGTTCCACACTTTCCCAAATCCGTCCTATTTATAAAGCATCAGTAAATGCACTCAAGATAGAACTTAACAGAGCTTCAAACAGAAAAATGTGAGGTATTCTGTATAAAACCTGTAGGTCTGGATGGTCTACAACTTTCACTTGTTGCATGGGAACCTGCAATTGCATCAACACTATATGTTCAAGTTTCAATTCTGACTATAATTTGATGACTGCAGAGAGAAAAAATGCAATAAGAACAGTTCAAATTACAATCATCCATATGTGAACTATAGGCTGTCATTTTTAATCTCTAAAAAGAATCTTTCATGAGAGTCTTATTTATTTCCAAAAGGTGATCTCATTCAAGTTTGGATTCAGATATAAAGAAGCAATAAACAACTATGAGATTGGGTTTAAAGGTAGAGATCACCAGATAAAGTACATCACCTTTAGTATCACAGAGGCCTTGTACAGCTCATCACTTCTAATTTTTCCCATGCCATTTGCATTACCTATTGTCAGACAATCCGTAAAATTAGGATACATTCAAACTTTCAAAGTGAAGAATGTACAATCCCATAGGAAATGTATGCATGAACATATAATTAGGATTCATTATTCGATTCACCGGCATACTACTTTGATCCTTTAGCTTATTGGATGCAGACTAATACAAAAACAAAACCAAAGTCATACATACCAGTTGACAAGCACAGGATATGAACATTATGGACTCGTGATGTCAAGTAATTAATTGATGGAGCAAAAAACCTGCAAAACCCCCAACAATCCAAAATCATTTAAACAGGCCCCCTTTTGTTAAGAACAATCGATCAGAAAATATTAAGCCAAGTGTGCCGATTCCTTTTCATGACTGCAAGTTTGTATATAACAAGAATCCACACCACAGTACTCACATGGATTCATCATCAGGATGTGCAATAACCAGCAAGACATTTTTCTTCTGCTCACCTACGTGCAATAGCAGAAGGAAAACAAAATAATAAAAACATGTGAAACTCGCTTCAATATATTCTAAGCTTACAAATTTTACCATTTGATTGAGTACCTCCTGGGAAGTAGGTGGCTTTGGATTGTGAGAAAGATGCGCTGAAAATCTTGCAAAACGAAGCGATCCAAAGCACAGCAACTGAAAAGGCAATGGTTAGCCAATCCATAGTTACATTTACCTGCCACCAATCCAGACGATGATCTTCAAGAAGGCTGAAAATTTACTGTCACCAATTCAAGTGACAGCAGTGATTAGCTAGTCCGGAACACTTAGTACATAGAACGGAAACGGTAATCCAACACTGCCCCTCTTTAATTTCCCAGGCTTTGATCCAAATCCAAGCAAAAAGACCTCAAATTGAAGGTGAAGTCATGACGCAATGATTTCAAAACTCCGCCTAGAATTTTAAAACGAACCGAATTTCCATAAATATGGATCTCCCCGACAATTAAAATCTCGATGATGTTGAAATCTGAAGAGAGGGCAAAATGAGATTATTCAACCCAATCAAAATCAAACAATTCGGTTATTGAAGAAAACAATCTAGTTGGATCCTAAGCAACAGACCAAATGAACGAGAAAGGGCAAGGGAAAAGGAAAAAGGAGAAATAGCACCCGACAGGGATGTCAGAGGAGGAACGGAGTAACCACTAGCCCACTAGCCCAATTTTAAAACTTCGAATGCTTGAATCAGTTGAATGGAAAATTGCTGAAGGTAGAAGACGATCTCAGAATTTTTTTTAATTAAAAAGGCCCATTTCACGAATATATTTGGGTAGGCCCAATCCACTATCTGTTTACGTCAAGCAATCTGTCTTCCATTTTTATCTGAACAGGTTACAGCACGCTGGACTGCTGAAGAACTGAGAACAAACAAATCGCCCTAAAGTACCACGACGCTCGGTCGAGAAGAGAAGAAGTGAGAACGCCGCTCGCCGTCTCGGACTCTCGGGCGGGCCTCTCGCGGCCTCTCGGCGTCTCGCTGAAGCTGAAAACTGGCGAACTGCTGAAGTCGAGCATTGTTTTGGTCAATTTCCGACCAGTGATGATCAAAGACGAACCTTAGGATTTGTGGGGACAAACTAACCGATAAAACTCAAAATCTATAACCAAAGCAAGTGTTTGTATTCAAGTAGTTGCAGATTACAGTGGATCGATTACAATGTTCTCGCTTGCCCTTATTTCTGGGCTCATTCTCCTATTAAGTATGGCCTCTGATCTCAACTTCTGCCCTCCCCCCCCCCCCCGTCCTCTGGGATCGTGCCCCCATCTCCCCACGTTTCGAGCTCCATCTTCTGGCGGTTCCTCTCGAACTCCAACTGCCGAATTCTTCGCTTTTGGGAGACGATCTCAGCGACCTGAATTTCGTTGTTGGGCCTGATTGCTAGCGACTTGGGCCGATGGGTGGACGGGTGATTCCTTGGGCCCAACAATAGCCCCAGAAGATATGGATGAATTTGAATTCACCAAATCTTCTCGTCTGTTGGCCTCCGGGATCCTGGCTATCTCGAATCTTCCACGTGTAAGGCTCGGATCCCTCTACGCGTCTTATATTGCAAATGAAAGGACGTCTGCCCTCTTTATTTACTGCGCCTCGCGAAGGCAATTCATTATTTCACTGCTTCGTTGATCTCTCCCGAGGTACGAGTCTCTTACCCTTCTTTCACTCCTCTTCATTTCCCCGTTTGTTTCTTCCGTTTTCCATGGCTAGGGATAGGGCATCTTCCAGGCATGGCTTCTCGCCGTCTGGTATTCTCCAAGAGTGTGATAGGGTTCCGAACACGATGTCTTTAGAGGAGATAAACCAAACTCTCTTGGAAGGGGGGTTCCCAGGGGGTGTAGTCGCTCTGTGCCCTGAGGCCGAGCATTCGGACTGGGTTCGTCCCGGCTGGGTCTGTTTCTTTGAGTTCCCTTTCACCATCTCCTGTCGATTCCCTTTTCCTCCCATTATTCAAGAGTTTCTGGCGCGGTTTAAACTGTCCCCTGCACAGCTCCTCCCTTCTGCTTGGAAAATCCTTTCCTGGGTGAGTCGAATGGCTGAGGTTGCGCGTGTAGATTTTACCGTTTCTGATCTGCTCCAAGCCTATCGCATCACCACGGTAAGGAAGGGGAGGTTTATTCTGCAATCCCGTACTGCTCGTCAGCCTCTTGTTTTAAACACCAAGGTCAACGGGAAGGGTTGGGCTAGTCGTTTTTTCTTTGTCCAGATCGCGTCTCTGACCCCCGAAAGCCGTCTATTTTTGCATGACAAGTGGAATCCCGCTAGTAAGATTTTTTCTGTTCTTCCTCCGTGTTGGGCGGCGACCTTCTCTTAACGCGTATTTATCCTTTGCTCCCTTGGCTCTGCAGGTATCCCGGACAACGTCGAGCCACCGAGTGGTTCGGAGAGGGTTTTATCGAGGCTTTTCGGGCTTACCTCCGCGCAAAGGACGTTTGGATCGTCTCTCTCCGAGCCGTCCGATGAGTCCTCAGAGAACGAAGGCAGCGATACTTCCTCAGATTCAGGAGACAAGGGTGAAAAGGTTTGCCTTCCCATTGTCAAGATGTCTGCTGTACCGACTTCAACTAATGCTTCTGGACCTTCCGTGGGTGAGTCCTTTTCCCTGGCTTGTTCTTACATAGCTGTTTTGATGTGGCTTGACTTGCTTTTTGCTTTCCAGAGACTAGGGCGCGCAGGTCAGGTTCCTCCTTTTCTGCTTCGGACCTGATCCTTAAAAAGACTCGTTCTGGCGACTCAAGGCCTCCAGCTGCTCCTATAGTCAAGAAGGAATCGTCGGACGCCCCTGGGACCTCACGCAAGCGTCCTGCCCGAAGTGATGATGATCCGCTAGACCTCCAAGACGACGCTTCTTCCGACTGGCAGTCCCTCCAGCGTTATCGTGATCCCAATTTCAGGAAGTGCCCAACCCCTGTCTCCGCACATGCCATGGCAACTGAGGTAGGCGTGGGAGCCTGGAAGGTAACTGGCCTCTTACTTTGTTTTGTTTGACGGTCGTGATGGGCAGCTCTTATGGGGTTAGACTCTGACTCTTGCTTCTTTCCTGCATGCAGCTTTTTCAGGAAGTCGGCTTATTCATTGATGAGATGGACAAGGAGTTTGCTGAACACGAGCGGAGGAGGCAGGAGGTCGCCCGGCACCGTGAGGAGATTGATAAGGCTCGAGCGGAATCTGCCGCTCGGGCCCAGGCTTTAGCTGCTCAGGAAGAGGCCGCGAGGGCGCAGGTCGCAGAACTGGAAAGGACGATTGCTGCTCAGGAGGCTAAGATGAGGGATCTAGAGGCGAGAGCTGCTAAGGTGCCCTCCATGGGGAAGGCTGACGCGGAGGATATTGGTGCGTTTTTCAGTATGCTGGCCCGGCTCGAGACCATCAGGGAGTTTGAGGCAGGGAAGCTGTCTGTCGGGGACGCGGACAAATTTAATGAGCAGTTCTTGGATTCTTTCCCCGGCGGAGTGCCTTCGGCGCGCATTGCGTCTCTGCTAAGCCCCCCGTTAACCACAGCGGAGCAGCTGAATCTGGAAGGCGACGAGCAGATGGAGGAGACGGGCGTTTCTGGGAACCCTGCATGATGATCTGGTGATTGTGAAGAAGTCCGGCGGCTCAGGCCGTCTGTAAAAATTATCTTTTGTTTTTCTGGGGATAATCCGTTAAAAGACAAGTAGTACCTCATCGGCGTGCCGTTTATCGGGCGTCTGGTGAGGGTTTCATGTTGTGGTGGCGTAGCCACGGATATTTTGTTTATGTTTTGCCCCCCGTCAAGGGGCGGGGGTTCTTATCTGTTGTTGTGTTCTTTGTTTTATTATACTTTGCTTGTGCTTTGTGTTGGTGTTTTGCGCAAGTGCTTCTCTGCTACGTGTCGACTGGTGTCCAAGCAGCCCCTGCAGAAGGCCGAATGTTTCAGGAGATGCATAGCTATGGCTTTGAGGGTGAGGAGATCCTTAACAAGGGTTATGGGTGACTCGAGTTGTATTCTCGAGCCCCTGCTGGTAGAAAGAGATCACCTACCTGAAGGCGCGCGAAGGACGGGATCCGTCGTTTTCCGCAGTGCCTTGACGATTACTGTCGATGATCTGGCGATTGCTGGCGGAGCTGGCGACGCGGGAGTTTATTCCTTATTGCCGACTGGCGAGCTTTTGCGAAGCGGCCTCTCAAGGATATTAATGGCTGGCGAATCTGCCGGATAGCGGGCGTCTAGGAGATTACTTCCTGTGCCATGTAGACAAGCTTGTAAAAAATGTCGTTTTGTATACAAGCGAAGTATTTAGAATTTTGGAAAGCTTTGTTACCGCTTTATCATCTTATTTCTGGTTTCTCTCCCGCTCTTCAGGGTTCCCCTTTCCTGGCGACGACTGCCGAGAGTAACTCCTTCGGGAGGTTTTCTCTGTTTTTTTTATTTTCTGCCGTTGCTTTCTTTTTTTGGGTTTATTTCGCCGTTCTGGCGACTCGACTGCTCTTCTAGAAGTGATACCTCCGTAGATGTGTGGCGTTCCAGCTACGCAGGACGGATTTTCCATCTTTAGACTCTAGTCGGTAGGCTCCCTGTCCGGTGATGCCGACTATCCTGTAGGGTCCCTCCCACGCGGGGGCAAGCTTCCCGGCGTTTACTTCAGCAGTGTTCTGGAATACCTTTCGGAGGACCCATTCGCCGATGGTGAAGGCTCTAATCCGCACGTTCTTGTTGTAGCTGTGGGCTACCTGCTGCTGATGTCTAGCCAGGCGTAGCCGTGCTCTTTCTCTCAGTTCTTCCAGGGTATCGAGGTCGGCTGCCAGCTCGGTTGCGTTCTGATCGGGCGTTTGTAGCCCGTACCGTGCAGTCGGTACGGTGATCTCGGCAGGAATCACCGCCTCGCATCCATACACCAAGGAGAAGGATGACTGCCCCGTGGCGGCTTTTGGGGTGGTCCTGTTGGCCCAAAGGACGTAGGGCAATTCGACGGCCCAGCGTCCTTTGGCCTTCATCGGTCGTTTTTTGAGGTTGTTAATGATAACCTTATTGCTGGATTCTGCTTGTCCGTTGGCCTGTGGATAGCGGGGGGTGGAGGTTACCAGATCGATGTTCCACTGCCGGCAGTAGTCACGGGTTTTTCTTCCGATGAACTGCGACCCTTTGTCGCAGACAATCTCTGAAGGTATCCCGAAGCGGCAAATAACATGCTTCTTGATGAACGCCACCACGTGGGATTCCTTAATCTCCTTGTACGCTTCTGCTTCAATCCATTTGGAAAAATAGTCTGTTACTGCTAAGAAGAATACTCGTTGTCCAGAAGACGGCGGCAGTTTCCCCACGATATCCATCCCCCATCTCATGAAGGGCCACGGGGTCAGCGTCGGGTGCAGGGGCTCTGGCGGCTGGTGAGGAGTGGGAGCGTGCTTCTGGCAGGCTTCGCTTTTCTGAGAGTACTCTGCAGCGTCTTGGCGCATGGTAGGCCAGTAGTAACCCAGGTTGAGAGCTTTGTTCGAGAGGCTCCGTCCTCCTGAGTGATTTCCGCACTCGCCTTCGTGTAATTCTTTGAGTATTCTGGGCACCTCTGTTTTCGTGACGCAGCGAAGAGAAGTCCATACTGCGGATTGCTTGAACAAGACGCCGTTGTTTGTGCTGTATTGGGTGGCTCTCATCCGGAGCGCTCTTGCTTCTGATTTTTCTGCCGGCAACTGTCCGTGATCAAGCCACTGCAGATAAGGTTTCGTCCAACACTCCAAATCTTGGGAGGTGCTTGAAGTGTCGACTGTCGGACTGGTGGTGCCGGGTATCCGTGTCTCTTGGGGGTCTTCATTTCCTGATCCTCCAGGATCTTCTTTGCTGGGCATTTCTGGCTGCTCGAGATCGTCGCTGGCGATTATCTTCGGGAGATGGTCGTATCCCGAGATCCCTTCTACTTTGTCTCCGGCCGTCGACAATCTATCTTGGGATTCTTGTTCAGACTGGTCGCCTTCCCGTTTGATTGCTGGAGCTAGCACATGGATCAATGGAACTGACGTGAATTCTTCGGGGTCTAGAGCGGAGGCCAAGTTGGCCAGGGCATCAGCCGGTGCATTCACTTCTCTGGGGACTTGCTGGATAGCGAAACTTTCAAACTCGTGCATGATTTCCTTGACTTTCTCCACGTACGCTGCCATTCTGGCATCTCTTGTGGTGAAGATTCCCAGGATCTGGTTCACGACCAGCAACGAATCGCACTTCACTTCTATTTCTTTGATAGTCAAGTCTCTGGCGATCGTTAGCCCCAATATAAGTGCTTCGTATTCTGACTCGTTGTTGGTGGCTTCGAAGGCGCACCGTACGGCTTGAGCTATCTTGTCCCCCTTGGGTGATTTCAGCACTACCCCAATCCCTACTCCTCGGGTGTTGGAAGCTCCGTCTGTATGTAGAGTCCAGATTCCGGAAGATTCTTCCTCCGTCACGAAGGCTTCTTGCTGTCTGGCTTCTTCATTCAGTGTAGGGCTGAAATCGGCCACGAAATCTGCCAGTGCCTGGGCCTTGATTGCCGCCTTTGGCTCGTAGGCGATATCAAAGCCGCTCAAGTGTATTGCCCATTTGGCCATTCGGCCGGTGATTTCTGGCTTCCTCAATATGGCTTTTAGTGGGTAATTGGTGCGAACCGTTATAGGATGGGATTCGAAGTATGGCCTCAACTTTGTGGAAGTCATGACCAGGGCGAGAACCAGCTTCTCCAAGGGTGAATAGCGCGTTTCTGCCACGAGTAAGGTGCGGCTGACGTAGTAGACGGGGAGTTGGCTGCCCTGATCTTCCCGCACCAACACACCGCTAATGGCATTCTCAGTCACCGCAAGATATAAGAGCAGATTCTCACCTTCCTCGGGTTTGGATAGCAGCGTTGGGTTGGATGGATAGAGCTTGAGTTGCTGGAAGGCTGTCTCGTGGGCTGGAGTCCATTCAAACCTCTTGTTCTTCCGTAGCACATCGTAAAACAGGCGGCACCTGTCAGATGACTTGGATATGAAGCGGTTTAGGGCCGCCACTCTCCCGGTCAATTTTTGCACGTCTTTCACGCACTTGGGCGATCGTAAGGCTGCTATGGCTCGAATCTGATCGGGGCTAGCTTCGATCCCACGCTGGGTGACCATGAACCCGAGGAAGCGGCCTGAAGTTACCCCAAACGCGCACTTAGCTGGGTTCAGTTTCATACAGTAGCTGTCCAGGATCTCAAAGGCCTCTTCTAGGTGCTGGACATGGTGCATAGCCTGCTTGGACTTGACGAGCATATCGTCGATGTAGACTTCCATTGTCCTTCCAGCGTTTTTGAGCCCGAAGGGCATTACCTTGTAGCAGTAGGTGCCTTGGCTGGTGATGAAAGAGGTTTTCTCTTGATCTTCTTGATGCATTTGAATCTGATTGTAGCCGCTGAAGGCATCCATGAAGGTGAGCATCTCGTGGCCGGCAGTGGCGTCTACCATGGCGTCAATGTGTGGTAGGTGGAACGAGTCTTTCGGGCAAGCCTTGTTAAGGTCCGTGAAATCGATGCAGACTCTCCATTTACCATTCTTCTTGCTTACCACCACGACGTTTGCTAGCCATTCTGGGTATCTCACCTCTTTGATTTTCCCCGTTCGTAGTAGGTTCTGTACCTCCTCATCTACGATCAGGTTCCGTTCAGGCGCGAACTTTCTTCTTTTCTGTTTGAATGGGGGGTGGCGAGGATCCACATTCAATCGGTGGGTGATGACGGTGGGGTCGATCCCGACCATATCCTCGTGCGACCAAGCAAAGCTGCCGCTGTGTTTTTTGAGGAAATTGACCAATTCGGCCTTCTTCTCTGGAGACAGGTCCTTCCCGATCCGCACGGTTTGCTCGGGTTTCTGTTTGTCGAGGACGACCTCCTCGATTTTGTCAGCCTCGGGGTCCCCCTTTGTCGCAGGCCCTTTGGCTTCCAGTAATTGCTATGCAGGGTGGGCGACGGTCGCCTTCAAGGCGGACTTGTAACATTCCCTTGCTAGCCTCTGGTCTCCCCTGATTTCCCTCACTCCCCACGGTGTGGGGAATTTGATGGTCTGGTGGTAAGAAGAAGGGACCGCCTTCATGTCATGGATCCAGGGCCGTCCCATGATGATGTTGTAGCATGACGGGCAATCGAGCACGGAAAATCTGACCTGCAGGTTGATTCCTTTAGCATAAGTGGGTAGGGTTATTTCTCCCAGGGTATGAGCGATTTCCCCGCTGAATCCCACTAGCGCCACCGATTTTCTGAGGATGTTCTCCTCCTTTAGTCCCATCTCCTTGAGGGCATCCAATGTGATCATGTTGGTGGAGCTTCCAGTGTCGATGAGGATTCGCCGCATTAGCACGTTTCCTACTGACAAAGATATGACGAGGCCGTCATGGTGGGGTCCCACTAAGCCAGCCGAATCCGAGTCACTGAAGGTGATGATATCCTCGGGGCGTTCGTCAGGCTGGCGGATGTTTGCTATCAGCGGTCCTTCCAGGTGTCCTCGTGCGTGGCGCTTAGTTGCCGAATAAGTGACCCCACAGATGTCAGATCCGCCGCTGATGACGTTGACTACTTTAGCATACTCTGGAGATGACGGGATATCCATGGGCTGAGTTAGATTCTGGCTGGCGGGTATACCGGGGGTAGCGGAGATCTCTGACAGCAGGCCTCTTGAGTGCAGGTAGGCTAACTCTTTTCTGAGAGCGAAACATTCGTCTGTTTCGTGGTCGTAGTCTTCGTGGAAATCGCACCATTTGGTTTTGTCCCTTTTGGGATTCGGGTTCTCCGCCTTCTTTGGCCACCTGATGCGATCTCCGAATTTCTCCAGACCTTTCACGATCTCGGCGTTCCCCAATCCCAAGCCGTACTCATGGACCTTCGGCCGATTGGGGGTGTCCTTCTTCCCGCCTGGTTGCCTGATTCCCGCGGCGTGGACTCCGGGCGCCTCGAGCCTGCTCTTCGAATACGGTTGCCCTCGGCGCTCCCTTCGTTGATCGGAAGAAGCTTTCCTCTCGACCTTGTCGAAGACTGAAGCGGTTCGCGCGGGGATTTCATCTTCCTCGAGCCGAATATGTGCCGGAGCCTTTACCTGGACGTCCTCGAAGCTGTGACACAGGTATTTAGTGAGTTCTCTGTAGAGCTCGCTATCGGGCAGCAGACCTCTCCGGAAGGCTTCTATCGACGTGGGCACGTCGCAGAGTGGTATCGCCACCTTCTCCCGGTTGAACCTGTTCAAAAAGGCGCGCAGAGATTCTCCCGACCTTTAGGCCACGCGGTACAGGTCATTGGACTGTTTCGTAAGCTTCCGGCTGCTGGCGAATTGCATCCGGAAGGCGTCCACTAAGCTCGCGAAAGATGCTATCCCTCCTCTGGGAAGGTTGATGAACCAGGTCAAGGCGGCGCCGGATAGTGTGGCACCGAATCCTTTGCACATGATCGCTTCTCTGGATTCTCGCGGTATTGAGCTGGTCATCATTTTTTGCTTGAAAATAGCGACGTGCTCGTCCGGGTCGGCGGTCCCGTCGTAGGTAGGGACGGTCGGGACAGTGAACCTCTTCGGGATGTCCACACTGGCGATCGGAGCTGCGAACGGGGATTCGTCGTAGCCGTCTGGGGCTTCCTTCTCAAGAGGAGGGGGCACCCTAGGTATTTGTGCAATCTTGTCTTCTAGCCCTTTGAGTCGATCCTGCATGTATTTATTGAAGAGCACCTCCAGGAAAGGTTTTGCAGGTGATACCTGTCTTCCGGATCCTTCGCTGTATAGGGGGTGGAAGACTCCCGTGCCTGCGGCTCGGCTCCCGGGCGTCGGACCATGGGGTACTCCGGGGAGGGTGGCTGCCGGGGTGGCTGCGTTCACTGTAGAAGATGGCCCTCCGACTTGAGAGTCAAAGGTCTCCCCTAGGTTGAGGCGGACAGTGGCTTCTCTGACGGTTCCGATTGGACGGGATCCGCTATGCGATGTCGAGGCCGCTAGCAGTTGCTCGTGAAGGTTCGCGTTCTCCGTAGTGAGCTGCGAGATGCGATCCATATGGGTCTGGCTGCGGTCTTTTTGGTTGACCATGTCCTTCTGGAGAGCAGATATTTTGGCCGCGAACTCATCCAGGACGTTGCGCAAGTCCAGCGTCACCTCGGCGTTGCCGTCGCGAGTGCCTCCCTCAAGGCGGACGTCCTGGCTGCCTTCAATTCTCTCAGCGGTGAGAGAGGTCGGTTGCGAACTTGTCATCTTCTTGAGCGGGAGTGATCTTGCCTTGATCGAGAAAACGAATGAAACCGGCTAGGGCCCGACGGTGGGCGCCAAATTGTTTTGGTCAATTTCCGACCAGTGATGATCAAAGACGAACCTTAGGATTTGTGGGGACAAACTAACCGATAAAACTCAAAATCTATAACCAAAGCAAGTGTTTGTATTCAAGTAGTTGCAGATTACAGTGGATCGATTACAATGTTCTCGCTTGCCCTTATTTCTGGGCTCATTCTCCTATTAAGTATGGCCTCTGATCTCAACTCCTGCCCCCCCGTCCTCTGGGATCGTGCCCCCATCTCCCCACGTTTCGAGCTCCATCTTCTGGCGGTTGCTCTCGAACTCCAACTGCCGAATTCTTCGCTTCTAGGAGACGATCTCAGCGACCTGAATTTCGCTGTTGGGCCTGATTGCTAGCGACTTGGGCCAATGGGTGGACGGGTGATTCCTTGGGGCCAACAAGCATAGCCTGCAGCCTGCTCTCCGCGAGTCCGCCTGGTCAAATCTGAGTCGGTACTATTCTTTCTTTTCTGTAACATGATCCTAAAACTGATTTCTGTAATATGTTAATTTTTTTCTGTAACAAATTCCCTCACTATTCTTTCTTTTTTTCTTTTAACATGATCCTAAAACTTTCGTCAACGAAAACTATACTTACATTTAAATTTTACCCTTACAATATGATTGGACCTATCAACTTCATAATTTTCGGTCACTTCACGTTACTTGTCTTTTTTTGGTAGAAGTAGAAAGTTATACTTATCTTCAAATACGGAAACTCGAAAAATCCTAAAATAAAACACCCCTCTCACACAATTCACACTTACCTGTCATCTTTTTCCATGCTATAATGGAATTCGGTTAAGAGGGATAAGCCCAAATTCATAGCTCATATCCTTCTTCCGAATATCGAAAGGAGACCTAAAAGAAAAAGGCGAAATGGCGAAAGCTCGGGTGTTCATGGAGGTGGGAACTGACGGCGTTGCTCTCATCACCTTCAGCAATCCTCCTGTTAACGCGCTTGCACTTTCGAGTAAGATTTTGGTTGGATCTTATTCTTTCTTTTTTTCAAGAAAATAATCTTTTATCCGACGGTGGAATCTCTGGGGTCCTTTTTTGTTGCTGTATATAATGTTTTGATATTTTGGGTGCAAATTGTGTTTGTGGGTCTTGTCGGTGTGCAGTATATGCAGGGTTGGAGGAGAAGTTCAATGAGGCAATGAGGAGAAATGATGTCAAAGCTATTGTTGTAACTGGTAAGTTGACTTTTTCTTTATTAGAGAGAAATTCAGATCTATTTAAATTTGTGATTGGTTATTGGGGCATACTCTAACTACTTTTAAGTCCTGTGTTTGACTTTGATCTTACTTAAGCCATTTCCTCTGTAAACACCATATCCGACTGACTTTTTTGATTAGTTTCATTGCATTCATTATTGACCATGTTGATTGGTGCTTAATCATGTATTTTTGTTCATTTTCTAGGCGATGGTGCAATGTTTTGTGGCGGTTTTGACATTAATGAATTTGGGAAAGTTCACAAGACTGGTATGTACTTCATTATTCTGCTCCAAATCTTTTCAAATTATGATTGTATTCTGATTAGATTGTCACACTCCTGTTTGCAGGAAATACATCAGCTTTACCAAATAAATCTATTGATTTTGCTATCAACCTGATTGAAGGTATCTATGTTTCTCCTTTTTCCATCTAGTGAAATTAATGACTGAACATGATGTATTAAGGGTCTAACTTGTGATTTTTTATGTTCTCCTAGATGGGAAAAAGCCATATGTTGCTGCTATGCAAGGGCTTGCCCTTGGAGGTGGCTTGGAATTGGCTTTGGTTAGTTTTTTTTTTGCCATATATTCAGTTCAAATGAGAAAAGATTAATGCTTTGCCACAATATTCACATGTGTGCATTTTTGAAATTAAATGAATGCAGTCATGCCATGCTCGTGTTGCAGCCCCTAAAGCTCAACTTGGTTTGCCAGAACTTTCCCTTGGAATTATTCCTGGAATGGGAGGTTGGAGAGTTTTGTATCTCTTCCCTGTTCTTGGTTAGTGTTTAGATCTACAATCATGCCTTGTATAATGTAATTGATTGTGGATGTTAAATTTAGGTACACAGCGCCTCCCAAGGCTTGTGGGTTTGCCAAAGGCGATTCAAATGATGCTGGTAAGCCTTTATTTCCCCCTTCTAATTCCTATCACACCATTAAGACTTAATAAGGAGGATTTTTCTTTTAGGTATAGTCATGACTCATGAGCCTTAATTTTTCACCTTTAAAACATTTACAGCTCAAGTATGTCTGCGTGCACTCACTTTGTATACTTGCGCTGATAAATATAATTGAAGTGTTAAATAATCTCAATTGGATGAAAAGAGTTGGCTAGATGCCTCAAATTTCAATGTATCTACCATCGATTTCGCAGTGGCTGGTTAACTATTATTAAGGGTTGTTTCTATGCTGTAAAATGTTCATCTATAGAAAATTAAATAGCCAATTTTGCTCAACCAATGGTGGACAGGCGGAGGGGCCTAACGGTTGTTTCTATGCTGTAAAATGTTTATCTATTGAAGTACGAATGTAGTTTGCTCAACCAATGGTGGACAGGTGGAGGGGCCTAACGGTTGTTTCTATGCTGTAAAATGTTTATCTATTGAAGTAAGAATGTAGTTTGGTGTCTACTATATGTATCTTATTTGCAACTAATGTAGTGGTTCATCTGTTGAATACGATATGTAGACGTCAAAACCAATCTCATCAGAAGAAGGGAACAGGGTTGGCCTCATAGATGCTGTTGTCCCCCCTGGAGAGCTGCTAAAGGTATCTAGGTTATGGGCTTTAGACATTGCTGCGAGGCGTAAACCTTGGAGACGCTCCCTTCACTTGAATGACAAGATTGGCTCCCTCTCTGAGGCACACGAGATTATTATGGCAGCTAGGAAACAGGCAAAACAGACGGCAAAAAATTTGCCTCAACACCTGGCATGCCTTGATGTTATTGAGCATGGTATAATTCACGGAGGTTATAGTGGAGGCTTAAAGGTATTTAGGTTGAGAGAACTCTTTCAGCTATGGCCCCTCTTTTTACTGAAAACTCTGATTTAGTGCTCAGGTTTTTTTATTTTTCTGTAGGAAGGAGAAGTGTTTAGAGAGCTAGTTGCCTCAGACACCTCAAAAGGCTTGGTGCATTCCTTTTTCAGCCAACGGATGACATCCAAGGTAATGTTCAATCTTGAGTTTTGTTGCAGAAATGTTACTATAGAATAATTTTTTTGTGAACTTCTTTGCTACAATGATTTTATTAAAATAAAATTTTCCATTCTGCTATTCTTCGAGCAACCAGCCTGACAACTGTTTCTGTAGGTACCTGGAGTGACTGATGTTGGGTTAAAGCCAAGGCGAGTGAAGAAAGTTGCTGTTATTGGTGGGGGTCTAATGGGTTCTGGCATTGCAACATCTCTGATCCTCAGCAATCATTCTGTTATTCTCAAGGAAATCAGTTCTGAATATCTTTCAAAAGGGATTAAAAACATACAAGGTGACATTCTACATATTATTTTTACCAAATAAACTGTGATGCATCCTCCTGACATGTTCAGGTTATGGCTGCCCCCATCTTGACCCCAGATCCCGCTTGAGCGGGACTATACTGGGCGATGATGTTGATGTTGATGTTGAAACTGTTTTAAGAATGCGTACAATGAGTTCAGAAATTTCAAGTGACTATGATTAATTAACTATAGTTTTGGTCCTTTATAACACTGCCTATTCAAGTTTTGCAAATGCTGATCCTTTTTTGTTCTAATTTTCGCAAATGAAAGTGTTAAGGATGATTAGCCTCTTGATTTATTTTTTAGTTTTGACAATTTTTTGTGTCGAGTGTTTCACATGTGAGAAATTCTGGTGTCTATGGCAGGCAATGTGAAGGGCTTAGTTAGCAGGGGGAAGTTGACTCCTGAAAAGGCAGAGAAAGCCCTTTCCTTACTTAAAGGTGTACTGGATTATAATGAATTTAGAGATGTCGATATGGTGATTGAGGTAGACACAGTCATCTTAGTGTCTCAGATGTGCTCTTAACTTTTGGCAACTCTGATAAAAGTTTACCAATTCAGTTTTTCCTTTTAATTTCTGCTGTTCTTAAAATGATTTTGGTACATCATTACAGGCTGTAATTGAGAAAATTTCTCTGAAACAAAGTATATTTTGCGACATTGAGAAAATCTGCCCTCCACATTGCATCTTGGCTACAAACACATCAACTATTGACCTCAACATAGTTGGAGAAAAGACAAACTCTCAAGACCGTGTGATCGGAGCACATTTTTTCAGGTTTCCCTATAATTCTTGCTTTTCTTCTACCAGTTTCAAATGGAGGCCATATCAAATTAATTGAATAATGAGTTTGAATATTGATAATTCTCTGAATTCTGATTGTTTTTTGTGAGCAATGTTTTGCATTAGAAGTAAAAGTAGGGCACTTTGCTTATTGTTTTTTCTTTTGATTATCCTTTGATGTAATAATAAACATGGCATATTAAGTATAATTATGTGTATTTTTTTGCTATTTGGTTTATATTCTCACTTCAAATAGTTATTTACTTCTATAAGAATATTCTTCCTGAGCTGAGAACTCGTTCATTGATGAACAGCCCAGCACATATAATGCCACTTCTGGAGATTGTGCGCACAGACAAGACGTCAACCCAAGTAATTCTTGATCTCATGACAGTGGGTAAAGCAATGAAGAAAGTTCCAGTTGTAGTTGGCAACTGCACCGGATTTGCAGTCAATAGGAACTTCTTCCCATACTCCATGAGTGCACACCTTTTGGTTAATCTGGGTGTGGACCCTTTTCGGATTGATAAGGCAATTACAGACTTTGGCATGCCAATAGGCCCTTTTCAGTAAGTTCCTTCAAAACTGTCTTCCACTTCTTCAGATTTCTTATGTCAACATTTTTTGCAGTGTGAATGAGTTGTCTTATTGACACATTAGTTTACCCTAAATGATAAACACTTCTTCCATTTTATTTGTAAGACTTCAAGATGTTGCTGGTTATGGGGTTGCTACTGCTGCTGGCAAAGAACTGGCATCTGCGTTCTCAGACCGTATGTTCAGATCTCCTTTGCTTGGGCTTCTAATCGAAAGCGGGAGAAATGGTAACCACATTATTTCACTTGTGCATTATTTGATGCTGGTATTTTGCAGTATTCTCCCTCACATCATTTGATGTTCAATCCAGGTAAAAACAATGGAAAGGGGTACTACACATACGAGAAGGGTAGCAAACCAAAACCAGATCTTTCAATCATGCCCATTGTTGAAGAGTCCAGGAAGATAACCAACATTATGCCTGGTGGAAAGGTATCTGAAAACAATTACACATTCCAAATTTTGGCAGTAATGAAGAAAATTTTGTTAAAACTCTTTTTTTTTTGGCAGCCCATATCAGTTTCTGACCAGGAAATTGTGGAGATGGTGCTCTTTCCGGTTGTGAACGAGGCTTGTCGTGTGCTGGATGACGGGATTGTCATCCGAGCATCAGATCTTGACGTGGCATCTGTTCTTGGCATGGGTTTCCCTTCTTATCGGTTAGTCTTACATTTTTTTAACTAGAAACTCAAAGCTGAACTAAACAAGCCCTTATATTTCAGATTTGTGGGTCTGAGTGAAAGTTGGATCCTTTGTTAATTTTCAGTGGGGGCATCGTGTTTTGGGCGGATACGGTTGGATCGCGCCACGTGTATCAAAGTCTGAAGAAGTGGTCGGAACTATACGTCAACCACTTCTTCAAGCCATCAAGATATCTGGAGGAAAGAGCAGCTAAGGGAATTCCATTGGTAAGATTATTGTATTATCTGTTGGTTTGTATCGATCATTTCCATGTTATATTCTGATCATTCTGTTTGGTGTGCAGAGTGCGCCTGGTTCAACATCGGCTGCTGCTTCAAGATCACGCTTGTAAATCAAATCGTTTGTTTGGAAACATCAAAAAAGTGCAATAAAGGTGCTAGAAAATATTTGACATGCATTTGTCTCGGATGAAATAAATGGGGTTTCTCATCTTCGCACCGTTATCAATTATGATGCACTGAAGTTGACAAGAACACAATTTCACCTTGTATTTCCAAATTGAATCGAATTGCTGGTCAGTAGTTGTAAATTTGCCTATTCTCATTCAGAGAGCATACAAGAATTGCACAATTGCCAAGCATGTTAGCCTCTGTAGCTGCTTTTACAATGATGAAATCGAAAATTTTGGGTTCCTCTAAAATTCGAGGAATTTGACTGAGGTATGATTGGAAGCACGTTGAAATAATTAATATTGGGTATTGTAAAACAAAGCTAAGGTGTGATTGCTTGATTTAGGTTCGAAGAATTGGAGACAAAATTTCTTATTTAGTGCATATCATTATCTGTTATAAGAATAATTTTAGAGTTGTCAAACAAGCTAGTTGTCAACATTAATAGGCGGAATTAAGAGGGGTCAAGTTCAGTGGATCTATCATTATCTGTGTTTGTTTGTGGGGATCATTATCTTAGTTTGATGTCTGCGAAATTAAGTTTGATAGATGATCTAACTGTCTAAAGAAGCCGAATGGGGTGTGACAAGGGAGAAGAATGTTTTGCTCAATTAACAACCATGTTGTGATGGAAACAACCTCTGTTTCATTTTTTTGAACTTAATGAGGCGTTTTTGTAAATTCCTGATCTCTTAATATAATCCGTAAATTTTTCAAAAAAAAAAAATGTTGAATGTGTTTCATCAAAAACATAAATGTTGAATTCCACCCAAAAAAAATGTTGAATGTGAATATTAAACAGTAACGGTTTTAATTTTTAATTTTATTTTAAAAACTATGATAATTTATTTATTTATTAACAATTGCCAACTCAAAACTACTACGTATAAAGAAAATATTTGACCTATAAAAATCTATTCTTAGTTTCTTTAATTAAAAATAAATACAAAACGAGTCAAATTTGGTGGCAGATATATGTGCCATTAAATTAGATTGGTTTGTCCCGGTCCATCCAACATTAGTAATTAACTTTAGAATATAAAAATATATTTGGTTTTTTTACCTAATTATAATTTGATTGAATAATCATTATATTTTTCTTATGAAAACATGGTTACGTGTGCAAACATAACGTTTGGTTCAAAGTTTAGCATTTAATTTATGGAACTAACATTTATCAAACTTATCTTGCTAATATCATGTTCTAACTTCTATGCAAGTTGGATTTGTCGTTATCCTCTTCTCAAAGCTAAACAGCTGCTTGAATCACACAATTTAATTTATTAAAATAAATTATATTAAATTTATAATTTAATATAACTTAAATTTATAATTTAATATAACTTAATGTATTAAATTAGCAATCCAAACGTATTCTAGTTCTCCGTGGATATAACAAAAGTTGCAATTTTCATGCAACCATGACACCTAATTACGTAATACGTGCCACATATATAAAATAGGTACTCGATTATGAGTTTTTATTTATGATGTAAGATTTCGATTTACAAGACAAGCCTGATAAAACGAGGGACCGTAAAAAATGGAAGCCAAAAGACTCGACTAAAGCGATCATACGCAAAAGAAACACAAGCAAGGTAAAGTACAACAAATAAGAACGGAACAACAAAAAGCTAGAGGCGGGGAGAGTAAAGCGCTCCAAAGAGCAAACATTGTAGGCAAATAGGTCAAAATGGACAAATCCAGGAGTAAGGACGACTAATGTTGCCTCCACTGGAATGAAGTATTTTCAAGGGTCTTGAAACGTCCATAACCACACCTAGCAATACTCGAACCGCAACCATGCTCCGAACCGAACTCGAATAAAAGTACAAACCATTAACCAAGCCTGAGTTAAAGAACCTAAGACAACAAGCAAAAACTAGAACAACAAAATACAAAGAAAGGCAAACTAAAAACAAGGCCCATCATCAAGGGCCCAAGAAGAAAATACCCATACAAGGCTATTACAATTTACAATGTTCATTTCATCTTCCTCAATAGAGCTACCAGTAATGGCCGTTAAAGCTTTATCAGCAAGCCAATTATCTCCCCAGAAAAGCACATTGTTTCCATTACCCACATTCCATTTTATCCCTTTAAGCACCACCTCTCTAAGGCATTCCTCGATGCTAGACCACGTGGACGACGGGCGTCTTCTGGTGGTTCTCATAACATTACACCCACTGATCACAAGTCCATATTTTGCCTTCATAACCTCTCCCCATAATCCCGCTTGCCCATTGATGAACCTCCAACCGAGTTTGCCCAAAATTGCCCTGTTCATATACCTCGTCTCCCTTATTCCCAAACCCCCTTCCTTCTTTGGCCGGCAGATATCCCCCCACGCCACCAGATGGAGTTTCCGCTTTCCCTCGGTTTCTCCCCACAGGAACGACCGCATAATCTTGTCCAGAGCATTACAAGTAGCTTTAGGCAGGCGAATAGAGTTCATTGAATAGTAGGGGATAGTGGAGAGGACAGATTTAATCATCGTGGCCCGACCCGCAAAGCTCAGAGTCCTGCTTCTCCACCCCGCCAAGCGTCGGTTCACCTTTTGCAGTAGGTCCTCAAAAGTTTCCGTGGATACCGATTTGTGGAGGATCGGCATCCCGAGGTATTTTCCGAGGTCCCGCGTGACATTGATCCCACTGATTTCCTCAATTTCATGAGCAAGATCTCTTGAAACATTAGCGGAGACAAATATCTTAGACTTGATATTACTGATTTTTTGGCCCGATGCTCCACAAAACTTGTTGAGGCAATCCATAACAATTCTTGCTTGTTGACATGATGCTTCAGCGAGGATAACAATATCGTCGGCGAAGAAGAGATGGGAGAGGGGCGGGGCGTTTCTACAAAGGACCACCGGGCGCCATCTCCCCGCCTCCACTTCCTGGTTGATAAGGTGGCTTAACCTCTCGAGGCAAAGAACAAAAAGGTACGGCGAGAGGGGATCTCCTTGACGGATGCCCCGGCTCGGTTTAAAGCTTGATGTGACCTCCCCATTCCAGAGGAGTCTCATATTCACCGTCGTCACACATTCCCGGATCCAATCAACCCATGTTTGAGAGAAGCCTGCTGCCGTGATTGTATCAAGTAGGAAGTCCCACTTAATACGATCGTAGGCCTTCTCGAGATCAATTTTGAATAGCATCCATTTTCTCCCACTTTTCTTAGTTTGCATGGAGTGCACGATCTCCTGAAGGAGCACCACGTTATCAGTTATATGCCGGCCCGGAATGAAGCTGCTTTGAGTGGGGCTCACTAGCTTTGACATGATCGGTTGCACCCTATTAGCCAAGAGCTTGGTAATAATCTTGAGGCTGACATTGCACAAGCTTATTGGGCGAAATTGTCTTATTTCTTCCGGCTTATTGACCTTCCCAATGAGTGAGATAAGAGTTTCATTGATCCCATCTGGAAGCTTTCCTGACCCGAAAAAATCCGTCACGAGTCTAATCACCGAGTTTCCCACCACTTTCCAGCAAGTTTTGTAGAAGCCAGGTTGGAACCCATCAATGCCCGGGGCTTTGAAGGACTTCATCTGCTTTAAAGCTGAAACAATCTCTTCTTCACTAGGCAGGGTGCTCAGCATGGCGCTTTCGGTGTGAGTTAGCCTTGGGAACCCATTATCAAGGAGAGTGATCGGGTCGTCGTTGTTTCCCTGCAAGTTATAGAGAGAAGAGAAGTAAGAAATCGCATATGCTTCAAGAGAAACAGGGTCTTGAATCCACTCCCCGGATTCATTTTTGAGGGCACTAATCTTGTTGTGGCTCCTTCTTACGATCGTGTAGAGGTGGAAATAAGCCGTATTTCTGTCACCCAAGTTGAGCCAATCCTCCCTTGATTTTTGGTACCACAGCGTCTCTTCTTCGTCAAGCACTTTTTCGATTTCAACTTTTAATTCAGTTTCCCTTCTTAGAAGCGCTTCACTAGTTCTCGCCTCCAATCGTTTTTGAATATCCGAGAGCTGGTTAAGGAGCCTTTGTTTCCTATGGTGTATATTGCCAAAGACCTCCTTATTCCACCTAATTAAGCATTCCTTCAGGGCAGCAAGGGCAGTGCAATGATCATCATCCCCCCGCCATCTTCTTTGTATGAAATTTTGGAAGTCCGGGTGAAGGGTCCAGGCCGCTTCAAATCTGAAAGGACGCCTACCCCGGTCCCCTTGGGTGTGTTTAGTTAGAGCAAGCAACATGGGGTTGTGATCGGAGGCTATAGCCGGGAGGTGTCTCACTTCCACTTCGCTCCACACTTGCTTGCCCCTGAGATTAGTAAAAAACCTGTCGAGACGCTTCTCTACTCTAGTGTTTGGTGAATTCCCTCTTCTCCAAGTGAACCGGGAACCAATATATCCCATATCAATCAAACCAAGATTAGTGACCCAACTACTGAACAACCCCGAGTCTTCTGACAAGCCACCGACACCTCCATGCCTCTCTTCCATGTCTAAAATATAGTTAAAATCTCCTCCTATGAAAAGCGGCTCTTGAATCGAATCCACCACACCTTGCATCTTAGGCCAAAAACTCTTTCTTTGTTGTGCATTAGGCGGGGCGTAGACGGCTATCAAATGGAAGCTCCCTATTGCAGTAGTGACCCGAGCGTGGATATGGTGCAAACTTTGGGAAAGCACCACAACATTGGTCATCTTTTCATCCCACAACATCCACACACCACCTTTGAAGCCGATGGCCTCCGATCGGGCGTTATTGGAGAAGGGTAATTTATCACACACCTCCTTCGCTCTTTGCCCTGAAACTTTGGGTTCAATTATCACCAAGATGTCTGCTTTATTGTGTTTTAGAAGATATCTGATGGCTCTTCTAAAGCCATTTCCCCCAGCTCCTTGTACATTCCATAGCATGATCTTCATAGATAACAAATTAATGTGCAGGGAGAGGGTGAGCCCTAGGATTAACTGCATTGGGGAGCAGTCCCGTTGGACGGGAACTGACCACCTTCCTCCATCGAAACGTCTTCACCTTGCTCTGCTTGGGGGGGGCATTGCTCTTGCCTCCTTTGTACTAATTTCCTCTTGAGAGCTTTCCATAATCATCCCATTCTTATTATTCCCCGGGTCTGGAGGTTTCTCCTGGTGTGCATATTGGAAGTGTGGGTTGTCCTCTCGTGCTGATGAGACATGGGTCAATGAGTTGGGGATGTTACTAGTGTGCCCTTTCGAGGCCCTAGATTCAGATGGGTTGTTCAGCCCTATTTGCATTTCCTGATCTTTTTTATTTTCCTCTTCTGATCTCTGTCTCTTGGCTGGCCCAGTAAGAGAGCCCAACTCGTTTATTTTAGGCCCACTTGAAAAGATTTTGCTAGTGTTGGATCCTTTTCTTGCGCGAGAGCCTTTCTTCTCTGGAGTGTTCTGTACCCTAATTCCGTCGCTGCCCTGTGCAGAAGTTGCCCCCATCTGAAAAGCTAGTTCTGATTGCTCCCCCGAAAGAGCATGTTTGGGGGTTGTGCTATCCATTTTCCAGCCGTTACTTTCCCTAGAAAGTGCTCTTTTGTTGTCTTCTCTCTCTTTATTGGTTTTGTCTTCTACTCCATTCTTCTCTGCCAAAGTCAACGCTGAAAACCTATTCAGCATTTTGCCTCCAGTTCTAGCCTTCTGACTCTCTGCATCCTCTGACTTCTTGCTCTTAGGTTTCCTCGATGGGCGTGCAACCATCATCCAAGGCCCGAAACTTGCCTCGGCCGTCGGCGGTAGCTCCGACCTGGCCTCCGTGGCATTGCACTCGCCTCTCTCGCTAGCAGAAACACTCGCCAGGTTTGGGTCGCTATCTCCGACAGCCTCCATAGGTGCTTTCCCTGGGCGGTGGTGGCCTATCTGAGATTCCTTCATCTGGTTGTTTGGGGTTCCATGGTTCTCCTGAGTTTTTGCTTCAAGGGGGCAGTTTCCCACCAAGTGCCCATACCGTCCACACAATATGCAGATGGCGTTCAAACCTTCATATTCCACTAAAATCATCTCTTGATTGACCAAAATGGCTCCTCTAAGAGGTTTTCGCAGATCCAGTTCCACGCAAACTCTGGCAAACTTCCCCCGAGTGGCTAGGAGTGTGTTTCGGTCAACTTTGAGAGGTCGGCCCACGCTGGAGGCGATCTTCAGAATTACGCGCTCGTCGTAGAGGACAACCGGAAGATTGGACAGCCGTATCCAGGTGCAAACTGTGTCAATGTCATCTTTCTCTGGATTGAACTCCGGTCTCCATTTCTTGACCATTAGAACCTGTCCAAATATGCTCCAAGGGCCTCCTGTTAGGGCTCTCCAGAAGTCCTGCTCTAGCTCAAACCTTACCACCGAATAACCATTACTCAAGTCCATTATAACCATTCTTCCACTAGGGAGCCACATCTCTTTCAACTTCCTTTCAAGGATTTGAAAAGCTACTGGTCTCCCCAGCAACTTGATGATCACTGAGGTGCTCCACGCTTTCACCAATGTTTCAAGAACTTCCGGAGCTATCATGATCGCCGGTAACCCCTTCTCTCCGTGCGGGAACTCTATCTGGATTTTCTCTTCGATCCATCTGTCTTGCAGCGCTGCTGTTGGCTGGGGGGTCAGGCCCTGAGTGAGCTTGTCCCTGAAGGAGGGTGGTTGCTGTGGGTCAGGCGGCTTACCTTGCGGTGGTTGCGTGGCTTGAGCTTCCATCATCATGGCGTCCTCGGTCGGCAGTGTGCTCATTAGGAAGAAGTCACTTACTGGATTCCGGGGAGAGGGTGGGATTGGGAGCACATTAGCGGCCATCTACCCAACACTTGGCTCTTGAAAATTGCGGCGGTGGCTTTGCCGGACCAACCAGGCGCTGGGGACTTCCCAAGCTGGTTCATGTCCCCCACCGGGGATTATACCGTCTCGTCGGCGTACAAACTGATCAGTGGTGGGGCTCCTCCCGAGGGGAACAACAGAAACATTTGTGATCTTATCTGGAGAATCCGTGCACCAGAAAGAATTAAACACTTCCTATGGTTGCTTAGCCGAGGTCGGATCCTCACCAATGTGGAGCGGAGGAGAAGGCGCTTAACGCGTGATGCCACGTGTGAGGCTTGTGGACGATGTGACGAGACCGTAATCCATCTGCTGAGGGATTGCCCGAGGGCAGCGGAAGTTTGGTGCCAGCTTGTTGCACCGGGAAAATTGGTTGAGTTCTTCGACAAGGAACCGCATATGTGGGCGGAGGAAAACCTGAGAGGCAAAGGAGGATTAATGAGTGATGGGGAAGCTGATTCTCTATTTGCAGTGGCGGTGTGGTGGCTATGGCGGTGGCGGAACGCCCGAATTTTCGGCGGAAACGAAATCCCGTCGGACCGGCCGCGCTTCCTGATGGAGAAAGCTAAAGAGATTAGAAGGGCTTGGGAGAAATCAAATGATGTTCTTGATAGGAGAAGAAGAACCGAAAGCTTGATTTGGTGGGAGAAGCCTAGAGAGGGATGGTGGAAAATCAACACCGACGGATCGGTGCTACAAAGCACGAACACCGCTGCCGCAGGGGGAATCATTAGAGATGACGAGGGAAGGTGGGTGGCGGGTTTTGTCCAGAACATTGGCATATGCTCTGTCCCAGCCGCGGAACTCTGGGGTGCAATTCAAGGTCTACAACTTGCCTGGGATCAAGGCCACCGCAGGGTTATTCTTGAATTGGACTCGCAAATTGTGGTGAAATGGATCAAGTCGGGCGTCCATAAATCTCATCCGTATGCCAGCCTGGTCAATATTTGCCATGGCTTTTTAAGTAGGGAATGGCTAGTCCAAACCCGTCATATCTACCGAGAGGCGAATAGGATGGCCGATCAACTTGCTGCTAAAGGTCATGCCTTTCCCCTAGGACTTCACTGTTTGATTGAACCATTAAGTGGTATTGTGGACCTTATCAGAGAGGATGTTAGGGGAGTGACATCCTCTCGTTTTATTTCTGTAAACTCCTCTCTGCTGAATGAAAACTGAGAGCCTGCCTCTCTTTCTCGACCAAAAAAACAATTTACAATGTTCACGTGCTGACCGTTCTGTTTTTAGTCAACTGTTGATTGCTTGACTTGACTTTTTGTGTTGTTCAATCAATATTTGCTCGACTTCACTAAATAATGCTAAATTTTCAAACTTTCCAACACTCCAAAGTTGACAGAAGATTTCTAAAAACGTGAGCGACATCGTTAAGTACTTAAGTAATGGTTAATCACTCATTCATATATTGTTCTTCTTCTGCGATCTAAATCGAAACGAACCCTAATTTAATTGGGAAAGAGTAGAAGGGCTTGTAAAACTGCAGTAAAATGGCGAAAGCTGGAGTGTTCATGGATGTGGGGACGGACGGCGTTGCAATCATCACCTTCAACAATCCTCCCGTTAACGCTCTCGATCTTTCAAGTATGATTTTGATTATCTGTACTTGAAAAGAAGCATTTATCAAAAGTTACAGGGTGTGAATTTTAGCTGTTCTAGTATATTTTGATAGCGATTTGGGTGCTTTTGTGTTTGTGGTTCATTTGGGTGTGCAGTATTTGCTGGATTGGAGGAGAAGATAAACGAGGCATTGAGGAGAAATGATGTCAAAGCTATTGTCTTGACAGGTAAGATGAGCTCTTTCTTTAACAAGCAAAATTCAGTATAGCTTTGAGCTATTTTACATTCTGATTTGTGATTGCTTCGGAATATTCCATCCCCTTTTGCTTTCTCTACTGTTTATTTTTTTAGAAGACTATTTTGGTAGCCTGTGATAAAATGTAAAGCATTGGATTGGAATTAGGATTTAGGTTGAATAGGATTACATTTGGAAAATGGAGTTTGATACTTGATATATGTTGCTTTGATTTTCTCCTGTCTGGAAATTTGAGGTTTCAAAACATGATTTGTTGGGGTTTTGAGTAATCCGATTGACAAAAAAAAATTGAAATAAACCAAACGCCTCCAACACAATTCTTGACTTCCAAAGCCCCCAATTAAAAAAAAAAGAAGTGAAATCTCTAGGTTCTTGTTAAAACACAGTGCAATCTCCATATTGAGCTCACTCACAATTTACAATCATTGGAACTGACTAGCATTGTTTATCTACCTCATTATAACGTGAAATATTAAGGATTTTACTATAAGAATTTGTTCTCTAAGGGAGAACACGAGACAGAAAATTTCAGCTGGAAGGTGATAACTCCTATTTATGTGCTTGATTTATTTTGGTTGCCTTTCCGTATGTAAGAGATGTCTGGAGCTGGTTTCTAGGATGAGCTTCATTAAGCGCTCGTTTGGTATTGATAATGGCAAGGAAATGGTTATGGAAATGTATATAGTATATTTTTAGTTTATGATTCATTGGTCAAAATGACAATCATTACCCCTCTTCTCCCATTTTTCATGCAAAATTTGAGCTAATTCTTCTCATCCCTTTGACATATTTTAACATGAGGTAACCATATCACCCATTCTCCTCTAACCATATCTCCCCCCCCCCCCCCCCCCCCCTCTCTCTAGACTCAAGAAAATAGAGGATCAATATCATTTTTCTATACAATTTTGTTTCCTTTCCCTTTCCTTTTCATACTTCTATCCCAAACAGGCCCTAAGTCTATTATTTGAGTATTGGTTGATGTTTGATTATGTATGTTTGTTCATTTTCAAGGTGCAAGTGGAATATTTTGTGGCGGATTCGACATTAATGTTTTTGAAAAAGTCCACAAGACTGGTATGCACTTCATTGTTCTGCTTCTAATTTATTGTCATTCATGCTTGCATGCTGACGAAACTATTACACTTCTATTGCCTTGCAGGGGATATATCAATTTTACCCATTAAGTCTATTGATTTTGCCATCAACCTGATAGAAGGTTTCCTCTTTTTCCTAACATGTTTCTCCTTTTTGCAAATAATAAGTCGATGACCAAACAGATTATATGAGAGTCTACTTTTGTGATTGTATATATGTATACTCTTAGATGCAAAAAAGCCATTTGTTTCTGCTGTACAAGGGCTTGCACTTGGAGGTGGCTTGGAATTGGCTATGGTTAGCTTTTTACCTATATTTTAGGTTAAGTAAATGTTTTCCCTAATTTTCAACTGTTTCGTATGCTTCAACTTTGGAAACTTACTGAATGCAGGCATGCCATGCTCGGATTGCAGCCCCAAAAGCTCAGCTTGGTCTGCCAGAACTGTCACTTGGACTTATTCCTGGAATGGGAGGTCTGAAAGAGTTTGTTGTTGTCTGTTATTCTCTATTCTTTCTTGTTTCCTTGGATAAAGAACTGAACGAAGATATTTAATTCAGGAACACAGCGCCTCCCGAGGCTTGTTGGGGTGCAGAAGGCCATTGAAATGATGCTGGTAAGCACCAGTTTGAATGTTTTCTTAATGAAATCCAAATAGATGAAAAGAGTTGGCCAAGTGCCTTTATCCTATATACTTTTTTATATAATTGCCATAAGTTTTTTTTTCTTTGTCTCTTGAATGCCAATTGTAGACATCAAAGCCAATCTCATCAGAAGAAGGAAACAGGCTTGGCCTCATTGATGCAGTTGTTCCCCCCATAGAGCTACTTGACGTTTCTCGGTCATGGGCTTTGGACATTGCTGAGAGGCGCAAACCTTGGAAATGCTCCCTTCAATTAAATGAGAAGATTGGGTCCCACTCTGAGGCACATGAGCTCATTAAGGCGGCTAGAAAACGTGCACAACAGACTGCAAGAAACATGCCTCAGCACCAGGCATGCCTTGATGTTATTGAGACGGGTATCGTTCATGGATGGTATAATGGATCCATGAAGGTAATTTAGCTTGAGTGGAACTCTCTTTTAGTTGTTAGCTCTATTTTGACTAAAATTCACTGATTAAGAACTCTTAATAATGTAGGAAATAGACGTGTTTAGAGAGCTAGTTTCCATGGACACCTCAAAAGGGCTAGTGCATTCATTTTTCAGCCAACGTATGACATCTAAGGTAATTTCCTTACACATTATGCATGTTGTTTGGATTATGTTACTATAGTATTTATAATCATAAAATCTTCCTTTACTTGGCCTATTCTTGAAGACAGTTGCCTGATTTTCATTTTCTGGCAGTTACCTGGTGTGACTGATGTTGGTTTAAAACCTAGACCAGTCAAGAAGGTTGCTGTGATTGGTGGGGGTCTAATGGGTTCAGGCATAGCAACATCTCTGATTCTAAGCAACCGATCTGTAATTCTGAAGGAAATCAACTCGGAATATCTTTCGAAAGGGATGAAAGTCGTTCAAGGTGATGTTCTTTCACAGTGTAATCACTAAATAAGTTTAGAGAATTGTTGTAATTATAAAATTCAGTTACTAATTATCATATGATATAAATAAAGATTTATAACTCTGACCTCTTAATTTCTATGTGGACACTTGATTATGAGACATTGGTGGTTGTGTAATTCACATTTGAGAAAAGTCTTGTATCTGTGGCAGGCAACTTGATGGGCTTAGCCAAGAGAGGGAAGTTGACACCTGAAGAAGCCGAGAAAGCTCTTTCACTACTAAAAGGTGTACTTGATTATAATGAATTTAAAGATGTTGACTTGGTGATTGAGGTGGGTCGTCTCCATCTTAGTGTCTCGTCCATTTTCCTAAAATTTGCAACAACCAAAAGTTCTGTACTAATTCAGATTGTCTTTTCAACTTTTAGCTTTCCTAAACTACCTTTTGATACTTGATTGCAGGCTGTAATTGAGAACATCTCGCTGAAACAAAGTATATTTAGTGAAATTGAGAAAATTTGCCCTCCACACTGCATTTTGGCATCAAACACATCAACTATTGACCTCAATATAATTGGAGAAAGGACAAGCTCTATGGACCGTGTCGTGGGGACGCATTTTTTCAGGTCATAAATTTTGTTTCAATCATTGTTTCATCTCTACTTATAGTTTTGAATGGACGCTATATTAAAATTCTCTCTTCAAATTTGCATTATAAGCAAATTTGCTTCTTGTTTTCAATTTTCAGTACTGCTATTTCTCTAATGGACTAAAATCAACTATAGTTTTGGATCATTTTCTTCTTTGGCTAAAAAATGGTTCTTTGATGAACAGCCCTGCACATATAATGCTGCTTCTGGAAATTGTAAGGACAGAAAAGACATCACCTCAAGTAATCCTTGATCTCATGACAATGTGTAAATCAATGAAGAAAATTCCTATTGTGGTTGGAAGCTGCACAGGTTTTGCAACAACTAGGTGCTTCTTCCCATATGGCATGGCTGCAGAAATTTTGGTAAATGTGGGTGTGGATCCTTTCCGGATTGATAAGGCAATTACTGACTTTGGCATGCTGATAGGCCCTCTTCAGTAAGCTCCATTTCAGTTTTATCTTTTTTTAGTGCTGCATTTTTATGATGGTCATGACCTGATTACTACTGATTGTGTGTTCAAACTATAAATTTTTTTTTTTGAAACTTCTCATTTACAAAAACAAATTATGAAACTTTCTGCTATATATGATCTGCTCAATCTCTTCTTTTTGGCACTTGCTTGCATCTTGAAGTCCATCGAATGATGAGATTTCTTAAGTTATTAGTTAAAATGCTTCTTTTTTTTTTTTCAGGCTTAAAGATGTTGTTGGTTATCGGGTGAGTGTGGCTGCTGGTCATGAAATCGCAACTGCATACTCTGACCGCATTTTTAAGTCTCCATTGCTTCAGCTTTTAATTGATAGTGGAAGAGACGGTAATTGCATTTATTCACTTAAACTAATTGATGTCGTGCTTTTGCAATCTTGTCACATCTTTTTTTTTTTTTCAATTTTAGGTAAAAACAATGGAAAAGGATATTATCTCTATGAGAAAAACAGCAAGCCGAAGCCTGATCTTTCTATTATACCCATAATCGAAGAATGTAGGAGGATAACCAACATCATGCCCGGTGGAAAGGTGTATATCTAGTGATAAAAACACAAGTCCCTGATTTTTGGTGCAAATAAAATTGTTGTTAAAATTCAAGTTTTGTGTTGTTACCTCTTTGTGCAGCCTATATCAGTGTCTGATGAAGAAATTGTAGAGATGGTTTTCTTTCCGGTTGTTAACGAGGCTTGTCGTGTTCTTGATGAAGGGGTTGTCGTTCGTGCATCTGATCTTGACGTAGCAACTGTTCTTGGCATGAGCTTCCCTTCTTATCGGTGAGTTTTTTTCACTTCTTATCCAAATAGTTGATACAAGATTGATTCTTTTTGTTTTTTCAATTTTTCGTAAATACATTGTTAAAGATCAAATCAACAACAAAATGCAATCATCCTTCCCTTAGAAATTGGATTGGATTGGAATCCTCTTGAGATTTTAATAAAATCCTTGAATGAGAGAAATGATGATTGTTTGAGTTTAATGACAATGTGGGTTTTTGTCATTATTGTCAGGGGCGGTCTCATGTTCTGGGCGGATACAGTTGGGGCACGCCACATATATGAAAGCTTGAAGAAGTGGTCAGATTTATATGGCAACTTCTTTAAGCCATCAAGATACTTGGAAGAAAGAGCAACCAAGGGCATTCCTCTGGTAAGATAATTCTATTCTTCCTTTGTCACAAAAAACAATCAAAATCCTCTTCATTGTATATTCTGAGCATTGTGATTCGTGTGCAGAGCGCGCCTGGTTCGACCTCATCCGCTTCTTCAAGATCACGCTTGTAAATATTACACATTTTGATGGAACCTGGATACAACTTACACAATAAAGGGTGCAACAAAATTTTCTCGTTTTTTTTTGGTGTGTGTAACTTTGAATAATATGTTGTTATTGTTTACAATCATCAAGTCTTTAAGATATCGTCCGATGGAGTTTTTGGGTGTAAACGGCCCAATGTTTGATCCAACTGTCATTGTGCCTAATAAAATAATCATATTTGTTGGTTTATAAGCTAGATGTAAGCCTTTTTAGAACGTCATTCCCAACAAATTGTCGTGCCTAGTATATCTTACCAAATTCGCAAGATTGATAAACTCTATAATGCGTACAAATAACCAATATTCTCATGTATTGTGAGTTGCAGAGTTGGTCCGGTTCAAGTGAGAACGGGCACTCCTCCGAGAGTATGAGAATGTTTCACCTACAAAATAAACACTTGAGTCAAGAGACAATGTAGACACTAAGGTTCATTTGGTATAATAGTATGGAAAGGAAAGAGCAAGGAAATAAAATTGTATAGAATAATAATATTATTCTTTTCTTTTTTTTTTCAGTCTAGAAGAGAGATGAGAGATATGATTTGAGAAGAATGGGTGATATGGTGACGCCGTACTAAATATTGGCCAAATCTATGCGAAGAATTAACTCATTTTGTATGAAAAATAGGAGTAGAGGTGTAATGGTTATCATTTCATCAATGAATATCAACTAAAAATAAACAAGACGTTTTCTTAACTATTTCCTTTCCATACTCGATCAATACCAAACGAGCCCATATTGTACAAAGCAAATGGCTCTATATAATATGAGGAAATATCAGGAATGTGTTGGATTGAGCGCACACGTGCGCGGATGGGCCTAGCACACATATGCCCATGAGGTTTCGGGAGTAACTCAAGGATGGTTTATTTCTTTTAAGATTTCAGATGTGGGATATGATTCATTCTTAACAACATATGATACATGTTTATTTTATATAATAGGGTCGTGCCATTTTCTTACTAATGTTTGCATATATTTTATACGACATATACACCAATGTGTCTATTCTCATAGGATCGTCCGTTCTCACTTAATTTTTTTTCTCTTGTGAGTTTGTACGAAACTTTTCTTAAGGTAGCAAAAGAACTCACAAGTGACTCCATGCTACCAAGATGATTCGAACTTAAATCTCTTGGTTTAGAGCTAACGACTAAACCAATTTGTGATTGGTAGCACAAGAATATATATACTTGATCAATACAAGCAAGTTTAGAAACAATTAGAAATCACACTGAAGCAAACGAACCTTGAGTAAGATGCAAGCGGTGTTAGAGTACGACGACTCCATAAAACGATAACTTGGAATCATTAGAGTTTGCACCATATATATCATGTGTTGTACATAACTGATACAGTAAAACTTGATTCACCAAAGAGACATGATAGGATATAAAGATCGATGAGTGAGAAGAAAACACACTATTACAGATAGATGATCCATTGCTTTATGACCCTAATCGAAAATTAAGACTAAAAAAAAGCAAGATTAGGAATCTTGATGATGTTTTGAAGATTACAACAGCTGGCATGGCAATTGGGCAATTGGCAACACGTATAGTACTAGTTAGAGAGTGCAATCCAAGAATAAACTGCAAATAGCATCATGAGCAATCAACCTTTAATTTGTAGCAAAAAAGACAATTGCTTTTGCTTTTGAGCAGATTGATTGCTTATGATGTTATACCATCTTCATGAACGCCTCACCTAGGTTGAGCCGCCTCAGCCCCGCTACCCTAAACGCCGTGTAAGCTTACCGGAAACCGCCTAGCATTGGGGCCCAGAAATCCGCCCCATTATCCCTTCCCACGTGCATTGTGCATGACACCGGGACTAAGCATAGCCCTCTACTCCTTAAGTCCTTTCTTACCTCCTCCTAACAAATAATAACAAGGGGGTAAAAAAAAAGGCCTAATTAATTTGTTATATAAATTCCACAACATATATGTATTTTTAAAGCCTTGAGTTTCAAGCTAGGTTCTCATGTAAGAGAGGAGGTAGTACAAAACTACAATGTGTACATTACTTTTATATATATGATTTTAGGTTATAGAAAGAAATCTGTTGATTGTGATGATAAGTCTTCAAAAACTTTAAAAAACGATTACAACATATATAGAAAGTGATTACCTGGTCAGGTCCTCCTTTTCTCTTCAAACAATTGTCATTTAAGAGCTAACCGAACAAACAAACAAACAAAATAGCATAAAATACATCAGCATAACCAGCTTTTTGTAGGAGCCAAAAATAAAAATTATAATAAGAATTTCATAATCCTTAGAATCATATAATTAAAGTAGTAATTAGGCATTCATATAAGTAAATAAACATTTACATTGATTAGTTACATCTTACAGTATTTTTTTTAACAAAAAGCTGCAAAAAAAGGTTCAGATTTGTTTATAATTTATTCAAAACTAGAGCCAGACGAGATGGGGAATTAAAAATGAAAATAAAGGTGTACAGTTTATATATGCAACGAAAAATGATCTTGCTTTATTCTGGTTTGAAAATGTAAAAGAAAGTGCACATAGATTATATAACCCTCAAAACCGGACATTGGATCCATTAATAAAGCAAGCAAGCACTAAGTCTATACCTGACCAGGGTCTTCAGGAAATATGCAGTTCCTTTCCCCTTGAACCTGTCAAAAAAATTCAACAAAAATTCAAATATATTAACATAAAATAATTCTCCGTATTTTTTCTTCCTTAAAAGTATAAAAAAAAACACATGGAGATATATTAACATAAAATGGTCTAGTCTAATTTTAGGACAAAATGTACTAAGTTTTTAGGGTTTTGTTAAGCTTACTGATTGTGGAATTTGTGGGTGTTGTTGTTGTCTCTTGTTATTTCCAGAGCCCGTGCCCATGTACGGGATGCTGAGTGCCTGCACAAGTTTTTTAAGGTTATGAATAAGAATGCAGAATTTATTACTTTAGTCACTACAAAACTTTTTTTTTTTATTTTTTTTTTTTATGTTTGTTGTTTTCAAGTTAGTAGAAGAGTGAAGAATGGTGGTGGTGAAGGAATAGGAACAGCATGGAATTTTCTCCCTCTTTTCTAATATAAAACAAAATTAGAGTTATACTATACTCCATTGTTCTCACCATGCCATGACTTTATGCTCTGTTTGGTTGCAGAGAAAAACGTGCAAGTGATAAAAGAGGAAAAAAGAGAGGGAGAGAGAAATATCACCTCAATTTGACTCTGAAGGAATCTAATGTAACCAATTGCTTCTAACAACACAGAGGCTGTGTCAGTCTGCAAATAGAAATAACATCAAATAATTGGAGGAATTAGAATAGAATAAACAAAGTATCTTACTGTAGTATAACACTGCTACACTATACACCATCTCTTAACAAATTGGGTAAACACATTTTTTTTGGTAAACACAAAACAAAATGGCTTTTACTCCACCTAACTTCAAAATATAAAATATAAGAAAATTTTAGTTTAGGATGTGAAAATTAAATATTGGCCCAAAATCATTATTAAATTCAAATGAGTCTCTAAGAAAACGATTTATCAATTACAACTAGATTCATGTTTAAGGCAAGGTGAAGAATCCTAGAAGAAAAGAGAAACAAACCACTTTTATCAAAAAAAGAAGTGTGGAAAGAATTTAACTTTTAATTCTGCATATCCTTTATCATAAAAGAAAGTACTGTCATGGAAAAAACAAGCATTTAGCAATCTCTATACATGTGTTGATATAATAGTAATGCATATGTAGTCCATTCTTTTGTACTGTATGATATATGATATATGGAGTAAAGTTTATGAAACTAATTAATTAGCAACTAAGATGCAATTATAGTGTTCATTAATAGGTCACTGATTGCGTACCTTGCCAAATGGTGAGACTAGCTGGTGGAGTGCTGTAATCCTATCCCCAAATTTTCTGACCTGGTAAATTTAATTTCCACAATTAAAAAAAAAACCATATATTCTTTCAAGTCATAAACTCACAAAAGCAAGAATACAATTTTATCATGATATTTATCTTGCTTGGTCTACAAATGAATAAGAGATCAGAGATGGCTACTATTGTTTTCTTTCTTTCTCTTTCAGAAAACAACAAGGAAAAACAAAACTGTTGCTGGATCTGAGAAGTAGACAATTGAGAAAGACAAGATTTGATTACTCAAAGGAAGGAATTAAGTATATATCTCTATCACTTTACAATTTTTTTTGTGTAGTTTGTGTGTTTGTACTCGTGTGTTGCTATGTAAAATAGAAACAAATAGAAGAGAGGTAGCTAGAAACCCAAAAGCAAAAATACAAAAGAGTAAAAATTTGAGGAATTTACCTTAAAGGTAGATTGAGTTGCGGAGCTTTGGACCTTGGCTTTCTTAACCGTTCCACCATTAACATCTGCAAAGCTATTGCACTGCATATATCCCAAAATTAACAATTTTTTTTATTAAAAAAAAGAAAAAAGAATTCAAACAAAATTAACAGAAATGTACTTTGAAATAAATTAAAAAGACCAAATTAAGAAAAATGTAAACTGTACTAGTAGTACATAATTACATGGTAATAATTTGTAGATATGACGTCATATATACCTCGGAATTCCGGTCGACCATAGCCGGTGGCGGATCGGGTTTGGCGGTGGTGGTAACACAAGATTGAGGAGACCAGCAATTAGTAGTAGTGGTGGTGGTGTTACAAACTTGGAAATTGTCGTCATGATTAGGATAAACAAACCCACAAGATGAGTTTTCTTGCTTGGCATGATCCTCCATAGCTTGTTGGTGGTCAGGGAAATGGTTCATCAACTCCTTCTCTTCATCTCCCACCAATCCACTCCTACATACATACATACATATATTATATACATCTATACCAAAAATACAAAACATTACTAATTGCATATAGCAGTATGCCACAAATTAAATTGAGCCGAACCCTAAGCTACATGTAAATTAACTTGTGTATATAAATTAATAACATAGCTAGAGTTTTAAGTTAACTAAACCCAAGAGAATTAAATAAACCCAATTTCTTCCTTCAGAAATAGATCTACTAGTACTAGTTCAAAAAAAAAAAGGGCAGAATTATGTGAAGTTGGTAAAGTAGAGAATAAAGGAAGATAATCAGTAAAGAAGGGGCAAAGTTATGTGCACGCGTGCATGCAGAAATTAAAGAGCTAATTAGAGGGCCGGGATTAATTACAGAAAGAGTTGGGTCCAGGAGGCGGCGCTAATCTGATCTTGGTGAGTGTTATCATCGCCGTAACCATCATCATTATTATTATTATTATTATTAAGAAGAGCCCAATTACAAGGAGAAGAAGAAATTAGGGGAAAGTTGGGAGGGTATTGGTGGTAGGTTTGAGGAGGTTGATGAAAGATGTTATTAGTAGTAGGGAGAGGAGGAGGGGGGAGCTGGTGCTGGTGGTTGTGGTGGTTTGAGGGCGGCGATCGGGCGGCGGAGGTGTTGATGTTCCACCAATTAGGGTTTCCGGCCGCCGTGATTTGATGCACCGGCGAGCTCTGCAAGACTCCTCTATTCATAACTCTTAATTTTGTGTTGTGGGTCTTTGGATCTCTTTGATTGAATGATTGATTACTCTCACTTTGTGTGTTTACAATCTTGTAAGTACTCCGTATTTCTTTAAAGGAGTTTGAGAGAGGAAGTTGTGGGGATGGATAATCCAAAAATCTTGTAGAGGAGAGACGGAGATGGAGGAGGAGTTAAATAATGGAGTGTTTCCTTTTCCCTTTGGTATGCTATTATTACTGCCCTTTAATTGCTTTGTTTTTGTTAATTACTTCTTCTTTTTATGGGTACGTTTTTTTCATTACAGTATTTCTTTTTGGGATTTTCTTTTCTATTACATTTTCTTAATTTTAAAGGTTAGGTGAAACAAAAAGTGTGTGATAGATCAACCTATCAACGGGTTTGGACTTTGGTAAAGGGAGTTGACTCAGGTGGTAAGCACACTATTTCACATTTACGAAATCTAGGGTTCAACTTCCGTGGATGTAAAAATTTTCTTTAAAAGACTCACCCGACAAAGTTAGGTGTCTCGGGTCGAATTGGACGTAGTTAAGACGAAACTCTAGTAAACCAGTGGGCAACCAAAAAGAACGGGTTTGGACTTTGGATTCCTACTTTTCTCTTTCCCGTAACTGGTTTATAGTCTTTATTATGTATGAAAATTATTTTGTTTTTTAAAATCAAATTAAATACTTAAAATTTATATCGCATCTGATATAAATTTTAAGAATAATCATGATTTCTTTATATTATTATTTAAAAAATGTTATTCATATTAGAAATAAATAGTTTTATACTAATTTTATACAAAATAATAAAAATATCATTTTTATAAGAATTTATCTATATATGAAGAATGAAAATAAATATAAGTTTTGAAACACATTTTTTTATAAATAAATATTAAAACAATAAAAAATATATTAGAAAATTTATTTAAAAAAAAATTTATATCAATTTTTTTTATATTTTTATTTATAATATTTATTGTGTCCATAAAAATATTCTCTAGATTAATTTTACATAAAAGAGAAACCCTAATTGAAATCATTCTCCAAAAGTCAAAATATTCATTATATATTTCTTAAAGAGTAGACTAAGAACATCTACAAGAGATTCCCCATATACATTGGTATTTGTATTTTTAGAGCTTTTATAGTCCAACAGATTCTCCACCCCGTTCTCCAAAATAGAAAATTCTCCAAAAGATTGAAGTGTTTTTCCTAGATTTAGAGAATTCTCCAAATTTATTTGGAGAATGTATTAATTAAAAGTGTATACATGGAAACTTGTGATTGACCATATGAAATTTTATAAAAAAAAATTATATATAAATAGAACTGGTAAATATAATATTCTCTAAAATGAAGAAACTGTTGGAGTTAAATAAATTTTATTTGGAGAATATGACTTTTGGCTCTTCATTTTAGAGAAAATTATAAAGAAACTGTTGGAGATGTTAACAAAGTCATGGCCCCCTCTCCTCCATCTCTTGATTCATCACTTCAGTGTTAATGGAGATCAAGAATTTAAAGGTTGAAAACCCAATTCACAACATATGAAGATACAAGTTTCCCACATAAACAATTCTAAGAAAATTTGTCAAGTATTAGTATATAAGTTATTTGGCTACTCATTCTATTGTTAATTGATTTTAGGATGTAACTCCATTGGACCTGTGTTGGACCTATCGCTCATGCATACGCGAACAGACAAACACTCCCTCAATTAATATTGGCCTATTGAACTTTGACATAACTCAAACGACTCAAAAAGCCTGCAAATCCTTACCTTCTTAGCTTAAAATCTAGCACAAGTTTAGTCTAAATATATCTCTAGAGCAATCACGAATGGATTAGGTAGATTCTGCTTCGCTAGAGCGTCTTCATTGGAGCTTACTTTGCTCGGTTGGTCAATCAAAAAGGTTGTTCTTTCCAAACAGTCAATTTTGGATTCTCAAAACCTCGTTAATTGATTCGAAGTTAGATCGATCTCAAGAAGTAACACAACTCCTACATTTATCATTGATGCTTGGGAGAGAAGGAGGGGAAGAGAGGAGGTGGGGGATATGAACTAGTAAATCATTTGAAGAGAGTGGTGGATAAGAGATATAAGGGCCCGTTTGATATCCATATCAGGATATCAGATATGGGTATGGATATGACCGATACTCTTATCTGTTGTTTGGTATATCCTGATATCGATATAAATTTGATATATGTTGTTTGGTATATGAAGATATTGATATCAGCTGATACCAGGATGATATTAGAGTATTATTTTGATATACTCCAAGAAATTAGTGTATCAAAGATATCATTTATATCCATATCCATATCTGATATCTAGATATCGCTCATACTCATACCTTGATATCCATACCGATATCGATACCTCATATCTCATATCTAAAACATCAATACCAAACGAGCCCTTAGAGAGTATGTTGCGGATTTGAAATTTGCTTTGTCTACGAGAAGAAAGATAGTTTTAGTAGCACAAAAAATGAAGTTCAATTGATTTAGCTACATTCATCTACATTCTTGTTGGGGTGGGCATTCAAGTTTGGAAGATTTTAAGCACAAATCTAGCTTTCAAGATCTAATAGTGTTTCATCTTTAAACGCCTTGTTTGGAGTTGAACACTTTATTTCATCTTGCCTAAGCTTGATTTAATGAATCGAACACATACATAAATAATTATATATAGGGCATTACTCTTGTGAGAACATTCTTTTTGGTGAGAACGTTGAGAATACCTCACAACCCTTGAATGAAGAAGAGAAAAAGTAAAAAACTTTTGTAATTAAAAGGCCAAATTTTTATTTTTAATTTTTTCAAACCAATTTATCCTTACAAATTGAGATCATGTCCTTACTATTTTCAAATGTACGTGTTAATAGATATAATAGTAGCATACCTATTTATGTAAATCACATCTTTGTATTGCTTGGAGCCCAAGCTCTTTATAAACTATATATATTCTATCTAATGAAAGAGGCAAACCCTAAGGAAAATTTCCTAAACCCAACATGGTATCAAGATAGATTATCTTTTCTTAAGATAATTTTTTTCTTGGCAAAACCCTAGCTTCCGCCACTAGCTCTTTCATCGATCGGCTCTTCTCCTCCCTAACACCAGTTGTTCCTCACGAGCACCGTTGCCCACTCCGCCGCTCCCCCGACATCGTTTAAACTCCTAAAAAAAGCCTCATCTCCCCTCTCTCAATAGGTGACCCGACCAAGGATCCCAAAGAAACTCCATCTAGTTTCGGCTCCAACACCGATAAAACGCCATTCCCACTCGGCACGTGTCATCACCAACATCCGTAATTCTATCTCATTGATTCCTGGTCTCTAAAACTCCTAATACACGTCATGGTGTAGATTGTTCAAGAACAACGCCCAGACTCACTAGATTATCAATCACATTAATTGATCCTACCAAGCCCCGTCAGGTTGAGATTGATGACGACCTTTGGACACAACTTGATGCCATTATCCTACATGGATTTATGGCATGATTTTGCCCGACCTCCTCATCACCATACTTAAACCGAACAACACATCTCAAAAATCATGTGATCAGTTGGTTGACATCTTCCTGGACAATAAGGGCACTCACATTGTGCATTTGGAAAATGAGCTCTCTAGGACCAGACTTGAGGCTTTCTCGAACATGTATACTTATTGTCAGCGTTTGAAGTCGATCTCTAACCAACTTGAAGCTGTGGCGTTGATAGCATGCATTTTAGGCTAGGTTAAAGCATGTTTATTTCCTTAGTTTAGTTGTTTTTATTTTCTTTTCCTTTGGTTTTATTGTCTTTTTCGTAGAATTTGTAGTTTCGGTTTCTACTCTTGCTTTGTTCAATTTTAGGATCATTTGGAGGTGTATTTAAGGAGTTTTGGCAACAACAAGGACAAGGGCGAGAGGAGCAACCCGATAGGAAGTGGCTAGGAGTCAAGCGGATGCAACGAATTGAAGAGAAGATGGGCAAAAGCTCGATGGAAGGCACGGAAGGAAGCTCGTCCAACGTTTTAAACGGAGCAGTGCACCAGTCAAAAACTCGGTCCAGGTCACGACAGAGTCTTGGACCGAGGGTTACAAAACTTGGTCTGAAACTCGACCGAGTTTTGGACCGAGTCGCGTCTTTTTCCGAGATTTCTCTTCCACGTGTTTTATTTATTAATTTCGGGCCTTTTCTATCTTGTTTTTTTTAGGGTTTCATATAAATACTTGGAGATTAAGTTTGGATGATTATTAGGTTTTTATTCTCTTAGCCTCCCTCTTTGAAGAACCCTAGATTGGAGAATGGTGGATTTTGGCAAGACTTGATTGGAGTTGGATTTACATCTATTGAAAAGACAATTGGTATGTTTCTCTTTGATTTAGATTTTTCTTCTCTCCATACTATGTCTAGCTAATTTCTTAATTCCAAGGAAGGGTGAACCTAATGGTTTAGTAAGTAGATCTAAGGATGATGTTTGGTTGAATTGAGATTTGAATTGTTGTTTGATTCAACCTAGGATGCTTAATGACCTAATTTACTTGAATTGGGAATCTTGTTGTGATTTGAGACCGAGAGGAGATAAGAATAACAAGAGGTTGATTGAATTGAATTCACAAATTGTTAATTCATGTTAGATCCCTAGGTTTGAACTTGTTGAATTATTTGTGCGAGAGTGACTTAATTCACATGTGGAACTTAACCTATCCTAGAAATTATTGATTGAATAGTCTTAACGGAGCGCGAGAGCGAATGTTATTTCAATTGATTCAATGATCTCTAAAGAACTTAAAGGACCTAAATAAGACTTGTTTTGTGCGAGAGTGACTGCTAGTCGAGTCTAGGTACATGCATTAATCGTCTGAAAAGAGTTAATGTTGACATTTGAGATAGTTAGTCCTTCAAACAACATTTGAATTGAAATCCAAATAAATATCACCGGTAATCTACTGAATAATCATTGTGGAAATCCTGACCTTGGAATGCTTTTCTCATCAATAGTTAATTCTTAATTTTGATTTTAGTTATTTCTGAAAACAATTACAACTCCTTTTTCTTAATTTTGGCTTAGTCTACTAAATTGTGCTATAATCAATACTACAAGTTCTCTGAGTTCGACACCTTGATACTACAACCGAACCGTATACTTGCGGTGTAAGAAAATAGCCTATCAAGCGTCTTCGGTGACAGACCGGTGTCTCTTACTTTAACTTATCACCAGACTTATCCCAGAATGTCAGTCTATTGCGACTTTCATACAACAATTTGAGCTAATCCCCTCCATTGACAAAGCTCATTCCATGCTAATTCTTGAAGAGAATAGTCGTGCTCGCTCGTACTAAGCCACTCCTCCACAGACCCTCACCCACACGGCACCGACACCGTCCCCTGATCTCCCACTAGCCGCTCCTTCCAAACGTGATTGCAGCAACCGTAATAGCAATTCTCGTGACCTAGTCGCGGTAAAGGCCGCAGACGAGCCACGGACGTGGAGGTGCGACACCACCACAACAATGGCCTGGTAAGTTTTGGGGTTACCCACAATGGCTCACTTTTCCATGTTCGTACCTGTATCTTCCGCCTCAGACCTCCGGTGCCGACATCCTTGGTGTAGTCCCTCGTCCAGTCGTCCTCCACCACATGCCCTAGCTGCTTATTATTCGGCATACGACATTCAACCTACTTATTTGAACTCACAATTCTCCTCTACGAGTCTCACTCCACCGGACTTGACTTGATACATGGATTATGGAGCCTCTTCTCACATGGCACATCATCTAGGTAGTCTCTTGTATATTAAGAGTACCCCACATTTTTTATTGTTGGTAATGGTATTGGCATTTCGATCATGGGTCATGGCCACACATCCATACCTACTCACAAAAATCCATTGCTCCTCAAAAATGTTGTCCTCACCCCACAAATCATCAAGAACCTTATTTCCATACGTGAATTTACAATTGATAATTCTGTGTTTATTGAATTTGACCCGTTTGGTTTTTCTATTAAGGATCTTTGCATGGGGACCTATCGTCTAAGATGTAATAGTACTAGAGATCTCTACCCACTTTTGTCACTATCTGTCTCACCTTCCCCCTCCCCTATCTCCCTCGCCGCCATGCCCCCGTCTGTCTAGCATGCACACCTAGGACATCCCAACAAACCTATCTTTGGTCGTCTTAAATCATTCTTACCTTTTTCTTGTAATAAAGTCTTAATTAGTTGTCTTTTCATTCTTGTCAAGTCGGGAAACACCTTAGACTCTCTTTCTCTAGTTCTTTTTCTATTACTTATTTTCTGTTTGATATTGTGCATGTTGATCTTTGGACATCTCCTATTATTTCAAAGGAACGTTTTCGTTATTACCTTGTGTTGTTTAATGATTTAACGCATTTTTTGTGGGTATTTTCAATCAAGTATAAGTCACAAGTCTCCTCCATATTTGTCCAGTTTCGTGCCTATGTTGTTACACAATTCAATAGACAAATTAAAAATGTCCATTCTGACATGGGGCGTGAATTCAACAACAAAAAATTTCATAATTTCTTTTCTACTCAAGGAATCATATTTCGTTTCTCATGCCCTCATACCTCTCCGGAAAATGGAAAAAGTCGAGAGAGCAATTTTCACCATTAACAACATGATACGCATCTTTCTCTTACATGCTAGCATGTTGCCCACCTATTGGTCTCATGCCCTAACCACCGCTGTGTACCTCCTCAACATTCTCCCGCCCACGATGATTCATAACCAAACACATACTTTTCACCTCTTCCACAAAACACCATCCTATCTTAACCTTCGTGTTTTCGGGTGTTTATTCTATCCTAATCTCTTCGCTATGACGCCTCATAAACTCTCCCATAGATTAACACCCTATGTCTTCTTGGGGTACTCTAACAACGATCGAGGCTTCAAGTGCCTTGACCTTTCTTCTAACAATATTATAATTTCTTGTCATGTCACCTTTGACGAGCATACCTTCCCGTTCTCTTACAAGAATCCCTTTTTGTCTACTACTCTACAAGACTCGTCCCTCTCACCAATTGGCCTTCATCGGTTCTTTGGTACGAAAACATCTCAAGCAACATTTTCTCCTATGTGTGCCCCACCTCGTACATCGCCCTCTTCTTCACCGTTGGTAGCTAGCTCGACGCCATTGGTGTCCTCGCCTTTAACCCAATCCCTGACGGCCAAATCTTCTGCCACACCTACCCCACCACCTCCACCGCCTCTACCACAACCCTTTACCTACCAAACACGTTATAGGAGCGAAGTTTTTGAACCTAAATAGTTGTTTAACCTTTCTATATCATCCTCGCCTATCTCTCCTCTTCCTAAATCCCATAATCAAGCCCACCCCAACCTTAATTGGAATGCTGCCATATTGATGAATATTAGGCTCTTATTAGAAATGGCACTTGGAGCTTAGTGGTTCTCCCTCCGGGCGTCAATATTATACATTGCATGTGGATTTTTGGTCATAAATACAGGTCTAATGGCTCGCTAGAGCGTCACAAGGCTTAGTTGGTTGTGAACGACAAGTCACAATAGGTTGGTGTTGACTACGACGAAACTTTTATTCCGGTTTTTAAGTCGGCTACCATTCGGACCGTCCTTACATTGTGTTTGTCAAAATCCTGGTCCATTCTAAGGTGAACGTTAGGAATGCTTTCCTTCATGGTCATTTACATGAAATTGTGTATATGTTCGAACCTCCAAGGTTTGTGGATCACACGGATCCTAAGAAGGTTTGTCGTCTTCGCAAGTCTCTTTACGAGCTAAACAGGCAAGGCTCCTCAAGCCTAGTACTAGTAATTTGCCTCCTTTCTTCTTCGCCTTGGTTTCATAAGCTCTCACAGGGACTCCTCGCTTTTTGTCTATAAGCGTGGTAAGGACGTGGCCTAATTATTACTATATGTTGATGACATTGTTCTTACGGCTTCCTTTTATGCTCTTCATCGTCAGCTTATTTCCTTATTGTCTGCTAAGTTTGCTATGTCTGATTTAGGATCGTTGCACTACTTTCCTGGCATTTTGATTTGTCGTACTTCTTATGGGCTCTTCTTATCTCGTTCGAAGTATGTTGTCGAGATCGTTGCATGAGCTAACATGGGCAAATGTAAGCCCGTGGTCATGCCTGTTGACACCAATGCCAAGCTCAATGCTTCAACTGGCTTCCTATATGACTTATCTAGCATTGTATCGTAGCCTGGCTAGAGCATTGCAATATCTGACATTCAGTCAACCAGATATTAGCTATGCCATTCAGCATATTTGCTTGTTCATGCATATCCATGTGAGCCTCATCTTAGCGCTCTTAAGTGTATATTACGGTACATCTAGGGCACTCTTCATCTTGGCATGCAATTGACCGTCACTCCCATCATTGGCCTTGTTACCTATATTGATGTTGATTGGGGTGGGTGTCTAGACACTCGCATGTCTATGTCCGGATATTGTTTGTTCTTTAATGACTCTCTTGTTGCGTGGTCTTCTAAGCATCAGTCCACTTTGTCTCAATCCAGTGCTAAGGTCGAATACATGGGTGTCGCTAATGTTGTCTCTGAGTGCTGTTTTCTGCGTAACCTACTTCTCGAGTTGCATTGTCCTCTGCGCTTCCATAGTCTACACAGATAACGTCAGCGTCATGTATCTTGCTAGTAATCATGTTCAGCATCAACACACTAAGCACATCGAAATGGATATCCACTTTGTTCGAGAGAAGTTGGTCATCAGTGATATTTGGGTCCTTCTTGTACCCCCTGCGTATTAGCTAGTATGCTGACATTTTTACTAAGGGTCTGCCTCATCAACTGCTCCTTGACTTTCGGGACAATCTGACAATCCGTTCTCCTCCCGGTCTAACTACGGGTGTGTGTTAATAGATAGAATAATAGTATACCTATTTTTGTAAATCATATCTTTGTATTGTTTGGAGTCCAAGCTCTTTGTACACTATATATTCTATCTAATGAAAGAGGTAAATCCTAAGAGGAAACACTTAATTTATTTTAGATAACTCATTTTATTTTAGAAAACTCATTTCTTACTTTTTTTGGCATGTAAAAAAGTTATATATATATAGGGTTAGGTTCAAGTAAGGAGAGTTCCTACGGTAAATAGTAAGGAGTTTTCTCAACCTTTAGATTTTAACAAATTAATGGATATATAATTTTTAGGTATTAAAAGAAAAGGAGAAAAATCTAATAATATCTTAATTTCTCTCTCTCTTCTTTCCTTATTTTTTGCAACTTTTTTCACATCTAATTTTCTCTCTCTTCTAATTTTCATCGTTTCTATATATAAGCGCTGATAAAAAAAAAAACTATGTCTATTCTAATGCATAATGAACAACTAATTATTATAAATGAACAACTACTTAATCGCGAATGAACAACTACAATCTCACAATTATTAATAACAAACAATGAACAACTACTTATTCGCGAATGAACAACTACTTATTTAGGAATGAACAACTACAATCTCACTACTACTTACGTTGTTCATGCACGAACAACCAGTTACGTTGTTCATGTAAATAAACCTTAAACCGTAAATAAGTAGTTGTTCATTCACGAATAAGTAGTTGTTCATTCGTGAATAAGTAGTTGTTCATTGTTTGTTATTAATAATTGTGAGATTGTAATTGTTCATTCACGAATAAATAATTGTTCATCCACGATTAAGTAGTTGTTCATTGTTTGTTATTAATAATTGTGGGATTATAGTTGTTCATTCCCAAATAAGTAGTTGTTCATTCACAAATAAGTAGTTGTTCATTCGTGAATAAATAATTGTTCATCCACGATTAAGTAGTTGTTCATTGTTTGTTATTAATAATTGTGGGATTATAGTTGTTCATTCCCAAATTAGTAGTTGTTCATTCACAAATAAGTAGTTGTTCATTCGTGAATAAGTAGTTGTTCATTGTTTGTTAGTAATAATTGTGAGATTGTAATTGTTCATTCACGAATAAATAATTGTTATTAATAATTCATGAATAAGTAGTTGTTCATTGTTTGTTATTAATAATTGTGAGACTGTAATTGTTCATTCACGAATAAATAATTGTTCATCCACGATTAAGTAGTTGTTCATTGTTTGTTATTAATAATTGTGGGATTATAGTTGTTCATTCCCAAATAAGTAGTTGTTCATTCACGAATAAGTAGTTGTTCATTCGTGAATAAGTAGTTGTTCATTGTTTGTTATTAATAATTGTGAGATTGTAGTTGTTCATTCGTGATTAAGTAATTGTTCATTTATAATAATTAGTTGATCATTATGCATTAGAATAGACAGAGTTTTTCATCAGCGCTTATATATAGAAGCGATGAAAATTAGAACAGAGAGAAAATTAGATGTGAAAAAAGTTATTTATTTTTTAAGTTGCAAAAAATAAGGAAAGAAGAGAGAGAATTAAGATATCATTATATTTTTTTTCCTTTTTTTTAATACCTAAAAATTATATCCATTGATTTCTTCAAATCTAAAGGCTAAGAAAGCTCCTTACTATTTACCGTAAAAACTCTCCTTACTTGAACTCAACCATATATATACATAGCTTACATCTGTCATGGAGTTTATAAAGACAAAACACCTAATTTATCATGTTATCACATACAATAAAAAATTTCAGCGGCACTCACAAAAGCTACGGGTTTGGACAACGATGTGATTCGTGTCCCAGGAATAACAAACCAAGCTAATTTAAGAACATACTTACATACAAAGGGCTCCCTAAAATATTGAAGTGAACATGTTGTGTACATATTTTATATAGATAATATACTACAATATTCAGTGGCGGATTTAGTTGGGGGGGGGGGGGGGGGGGGGGCAACTGCCCCCCCCCCCCCCGCTCGCCGGAACTTTTAACAGGGATTAAGGGGGAGTAGGTGCAGCGGGCCGGGGCGTGGGGGCGGGATCCGGGAGGAACTGAGGGGCGGTGTCCCGTGGCCGGTGGGTGCGACGGTAAAAATGAATATGGGAACCCAACACCATTTGAGGACGTCGGCGTTGAAGACGAAGTTGCAGAGGCGGGGCAGGCAGATCTAGGAAATAGGAGGAGGAAGAAGAGTACATAAACGGCGTCGTTTTCACTTAAAGGCTGGGGCCAGGCAAACTTTAATTTTGTTTTAACAAAAAATAAAAATTAGGTCTACAAACTGTACAATAGGGCACCAAATGATGGGCCAAATCAATACGCTGTTGAGCCCAATAGTTCAATTTCAATTTTTAAACAGATGAATTGTCTCTTTTTTTTTTAATATTTAGCTACTTTGGTCATTCTACATATAAGTTTATTTTATTTAATTATTTTAATTATTTTTTCCTATAATTTGAATAATTGAATTCAATTCAATTGAAATAAACTTTATAGTTGTATATTTTATATAATAGCTTGAAAAATAGATAGGCTATTAATTTTTATTATTTGATGTAATGTGGATAATTGTAGATTAATTTTAATGGGCTATTTGTTGAATTAAAATATTAATAATGTTGAAATTGAAATAGAAGAGGAATCCTCTAAAAAAAAATAGAAGAGGAATGGTTGAATGATAGTTTGGTTGTATTTATCGAAAGGGAGGAGTTTTCAAGTTTTCAACGTAATTGAAAACGAAATTATTTTGAATTATTTTCAAAGTTTAGACTATAGATACTCTTTAGGGAAAATTGCACTTAACCACCCACTATTTTGTTATTGTTGCATTTCACCACCCTTTATTTATTTTTGTACACTTAACCACCCTTAATTGAAATAACTTTAAATCACCCAAATTCACAGATCTGTTACCCCCTCCGTTAACCGCTTTAAATTACAATTTCACCCTTAAAAACTTTATTTTGTGAGGCTTTTCATGTTAATTGGTAACTGATGATGACATGCCTTATTAATAAGAGCCCCAAAAGAATCCATTGTTTATTTGTACCCAGATCAATCAATATCCCTTGCCAAGATTAATTAATGATAGATGAATTCAATTCACGACATTATTGCAAAAATCAAGTTTGAAGAGCAATTGGAAGACATCAAGCGAACGCTAAGGCATATATCTGATATCTCCCCTCCATAATTTCTTCGTTGTCTTCATCCTCCCTCTGCAATTCAATGTGCTTCTTCTTCCTTGCCCTCCTCTTCTTCGTCTTCAACCCCACCTAGCAACACCAACAACCACCGCTACAACAGCAGAATCCGCAAAAAGTGTCGGCGTCGATATCCCAAACCCAAATTCACAGCGCAACCAGCCTTAAAAACAACTTTAAATTACAATCTGAAGCCTTGCTCCACCAAAGAGAGCCTCAATAGGAATTCGAGTTGTGAGAGTGTGATTCAGTCCCAGATCTAGACACGCAAGCAACATGCTCAATTTTTCAAGAGTTCATCAGACATAAAAGAAGAAAAGGAGGAAGAGTTTGATGACTATAACCTAAACGGATGTGTGGCCAATTCGCGTTCAATTCCGACGCCGAAAACTCACCCAGAAAGAGAGATTGAAAATCAATCAGTGAGATGCACGCACGCAACAGATGAACTTCACTAGAAAAGGCTTCATATTCTCACTAAAAGCGTTGTTTTTTAGGATAAAATTGTAATTTAAAAGGGTTAACGGAGTGGGCAAACGGATCTGTGAATTTGGGTGGTTTAAAGTAACATTATTTCAATTAAGGGTGGTTAAGTGTACAAAAATAAATAAAGGGTGGTGAAATGCAACAATAACAAAATAACGGGTGGTTAAGTGCAATTTTCCCTACTCTTTAATGTCAATTATACCGTAGAAGAGGGTCACATGTAGTTTGATATGTAATTTTATTTTTTTTATGTCAAACTAGCTGTAATGTTATTGTTTTATGTACTTTTAAATGTTTAATTTGTTCGAATTTTTTTTCACTTTTTTTTGGTAGAAGGAGAGGCGGCGAATTTTTTTTACTATTAGGCTTAATGTCTACCCTCCCATTCACTCAATCCTGGATCCGCCACTGACAATATTGATTTTGACACAAGAAAGTGGCAAAAAAAATAGCTTGGTTTATTTACCAAATACTTTTCAATCTGTAAAATAACACTCAGTTTTGTTTGTCTAACTCAAGTTGTATTACAAATTGACAACCCAAACTCAATCAATTACTCGTCCTTACTCTTCTTATTTGGATAAGTGAGAGAGATGGAATCCATCTTTACATCTAAAATACAGAGTACTGTATAATTTATATGTGGACACTAAGTATTTGGACAACTCTTGGCCACTAGTTATAATAATCGAAATGCACAAAGCAATATTGTTGCATATTATTTGGGGGCAATAAAATACAATATAATCATTCTCCTGGCATTCGTTAATGGTATTTGGTTGTACAATTAGTACATACATTCCTTTAGGGTATTGGTAGCTTTCACTTTTTCCAAGGAAGCGAACAAGGCCAAGAAGCAACCAAACAATCCCTGAATTCTCGAGCTCTCCATTCCAATATTACTACTGAATTTATTTATTTATTTATTTATTTAAAAAAAAAAAGGAATAGTACGCGTTTAGGAATGGGGGCACCTGGTCCGTACTGCCAAATCTTTGTCGGGGGCGGCCTTGTCTTTTCCTAAGCCCACACTCCCCCGTATTTAGTACATTTACAATTAAAAGTTTACTTCTTACACTTTTCATTTTTCATTTGGATTTACCCTTTCCATTTCAATAATTAAGACCATAGTAGTACATAATTTAGTTGGTTTCGGAAATATTTGAAGAGACAGGTAGTTGGTATCAAGTTATCAACATGATGAATGTAACCACAAATATATAGTACGTATCATTCGAGTCATATTATACATATACCCTAAGATCTATAATAAATCATTTATTAATTTATTAATTAATCTTCTGTTGTGTTGTGTAACAAATTAACAATTAAGGCTCCGTTCGACAACACTTATTTAGTTGTTTATAAGTACCCAGTTGCTTATCGGAAAAAAAAAGCATCGTTGTACATGTTCGACAACACTTGCTTATTTGAAATAACGTACTTATTTCCGATACTTATCTGCTGAAAAATAATAATTAACATCCTCCATCTTATTTCAAATAAGTTAACATATCTATCAAAATATAAGTAAGTGAAGTCCACATAAAATTACTTTTCACCCTTTTTACACCCCTTACTTATAATATCAGCAATTCAATTTACCGAACACATCCCGGATTATTTGAAAAATAAGCAACTGATATCAGCAACCAAGATCAGCATCAACAACCATAAGTATCAGTATCAACATTAGCATCGATAAGTACCGAGTTGCCGAACGGAGCCTAAATATTTACACAACTAGTTGAAGTTCTGTGAGTATCACGGGACAATTTTACTAAAAATTATACAATATTAAAATAATAATATAAAATAATGAATATAAAATACACGTATATAATATCATAATTAAAATTATGTAAGTTATAAAACATAAATTTGTAGATTGTGTCCTATATATCAATTGAATATATTTAAATATTTTTTCATTATTTGTTGAGATCTTGCTCCATATTTAAATTGAAATTATTAAAAATATCAAATTTGATTAAATTAAATATTTTTAAATGTTTTTTTTATTTTTTTTGAGATACTGATATGCATAAAATACTAAGTTTTTTTAAAGATAATAATTAGAGTAGGATTCTAGAAAATATATAATTTTTTAAAATAATTTTTTAAAGTTAACTTATTAAGGTTATGTATTAGAGTTTTCATCTTTTACTTTGTCATGAATAGGCTATATACAAGATACTTAGCAACTTTGCCACAAGGCTAAGTAGGTTAGTAAAAAGGTGCATAAGGCATTCAACCTGTTAACAAACAGGGAGAGCAGAGACTAATATACGCATCAAATCACACATGACAGTCAATAACATGTCTTTGGTTGTTGGGCCAACACCAGAGAAGAACACCTTTGACTTGTTGTAGTCGACATGAAGACTAGAGACCTCATCGAAATCTGAAAGTTTGCTCTTAATAGCAAAAAAGTGAATTGAGGTCCCCTCGTCAAAAGAGAAAGAGGTCGTCAACAAAAGTTATATGTGTGTCTTTAGGCTCTCGACATCTAGGATGAAATTTCAAGGAAGGCAAGCTGAACAGATTTGTCATCATTCTACTAATTCCATAACAAGTACAAAGATATAGGGAGCAATCAGATCCCCTTGTCTAATTCCTCTCCTTCCTTTGAAAAATCCATGAAGGCTCTCGCCAATGAGAAAATAGAAGAAAAGGTGAAAAGACAAGCTTCTGCCCATTCTATGAACCCGGGAGGGAGACCAAAACCTCGTAAGATCAAGGAGATGAACTTCCAACTGATGGTGTCATAAGCTTTTGTGAGAACAACTTTTAATGGCACACTCGACACACCAGTACATTATGCGCAAGGCTCCCGGTCAGAATAAAGGCACCTTGACTAATATCAACAACGTTCTCAACAAATAGTGTGATAGTTAGATGGAATAGGAAGAGCAATATAGCATGGTGGGGAAACTAGAAAATATCTCATAAGAATTAGCTTGGGGGAAGCTTGTAATCTCTAGGGCAACTTAGAATTTTTTTGTACTCTATCTTCTATGAATGATTACCCATTCGTTCAAAAAAATAACAACAACGTTCTCAACAGCACCCTTAATTAAGGGCAGAATATATAAACGGCCCCCTAACCTTTGACCAATTGGTCACTTTTGACACTACACCTTTGAAAATGTTCGATTGAATACTTAAACTTGTAAATTGAGACCTATTGAATACCTGTTTGATCAAAAAATTTATCGTACATAACACGCGCGTCATGTCAGATTGCCATGTCACATATTTAACTAATAAAGTTTTAAAAAATCTAAGAAAAATAGAAGCTTTTCCACATCATTAAATTAGAAAGAAAAGATCTATTAAATTTTATTAAAAAACATTTTAATTTTATCCACCTTCCTCTTCTTTCCCAATTTATTTGTTGTGCCTTCTTCCCCAACTTGTAAAATTTAATACCATGTGGTGTAGAACTGGATAATAGATTAGGGTTCTGTTTGGTCTAGAGATGCAAAAAATAGACATTTTGCTTTGTTTTTCTTTTTCTCATTTATCAGATCTGGATGGCACGAAGAACTACGGACTCGAACTCGGATTCGGGACAAAGAAAAAGAACCAGAAAAAGAAATTTTCACCTCCCGTCGACGATCTGTTGCGAAGACACCAGAAAAAGAACCAGAGAGAAGATCGTGACGAAACGACGGACTCGGACTCGGACCCGGGACAAAGATCTTCGTATTCTTCACCACTGGCATGTGACGAACAACCCTAGGAAGAAACCAGAAAAATGAACCAGAGAGAGGCCGGATCATGACGAAATGACGAACTCGGGTCAAAGAAATCTTCACCGTCCTAGGAAGGAGAGAAGAGACAAGGGAGAAATTTCAGATCTGAAAAAAGAGAAGAGACAAGGGAGATCTGAATTCGAAAGTGAGATTCAGGTGGTAGCGGGGGCGGCGGGATGGGTGATGGGAAGGGGAAAGTCGGGAATCCGAGAATTTGCCTCGTTCAGCTTCTTCTTCTCCAGATCAGCTTTTTAATCTTCTTCTTCTCCAAATTCGATTTTTTACCAAATCTCTCCTCCACTATTTTTTTAATTCTTTCTCCCTTTTTAGATCTGATATGAAACAATTAAACTTAAGAAAAAGAAGAAAAAAAAGAAGAAAAAGGGGAAAAAAGAAAGAATAAAGAATTTTTTTTTAAAAAAAGTAAAATAAAACAACAAAATAATGTAACAGAAAAAATTGTGTCAAGTAGGATCCAAATCGGCGCCACATCAGCGTCATTAATTCTCCCACTCGCTTAAAAGAGAGTGAGTTACACGCATTTGTCCACATCAGCAACCAGTTGTTCAATCGGTCACAATTTACAAATTTAAGTACTTAATCGACGGTAATGTTAAAGTGACCAAATTGGTCAACGGTCAGGGGGTCATTTATGTATTCTGCCCTTAATTAAGTCTTGTAGCTAGGAGTTTAGAGATAGTCGATCTTATAGACTACATTGCAGTTGCTGATTGATCTGAAGTCTCTAATACAAATATATACGGAACATATGACAATTCAAATAATACATCTTTACTTGACGTTCTTAAATTCATTCATGAAGAACATTTTATTTTTAAAATTAATAAAACACTCAATAAATAATAATCATATACAGACATACAGTATGTTGTGGGTTATGATTATTAATCTATAATCTATTTATACATTCTGTAAAGTACAAATATAAGAGTGAGTTTGATAGTTGACTACGTATAGAAGTTTTAATTTAGCTAATGATGGGAAAACAAGTTTTAACTCAATACTTTTTAAATGATTATGTAATTTATATGTAATTGTTGTTATTTTTCTGCCAATTAATATACTTTTTTTGGTCGAATGCCAATCAATGTACTTAATTGAAAAAAAAATCATATGAGTACATTACAATATCGGATTTTCTAACCTATATCCCGAGGGCATAAGATAAGCATCTTATATTGGAAAGATTTATTATTTTTATGTATTTAGTGATTTAATTTTTTTAAGGGTTTAGGCATGTTTTTTAGGGTTTTAGTTTTCGAAATATGTATGCTTGTTTTATACCCTCAGAGCAAAGGTTAGAAACGTGTGTAAGCATGAAGAAAAATCATACATTATTCTTTACTCCCTCCGTCCCAATATGTATGGAGTTTTAACCCAAAACATTTGTCCCACATTATATGGGGTTTTGTTTTTTCTATACCCATATTCAATACCTTGTCATTCTTGAAATTGGGATAACATTCAATTCAATTCAATTCATTCTCTCCATGAAAGGCCAGCCTTAACTTGAAAAAAGAATAAAGTATGTAGAATTAAATAGGATTAATTATGGAGTCATTCACTTTGCACGTAACCAAAGGATAATTTGTGTTTTAAGACAAAATTAAGTGCATGTCTTAATAAGTGTGCATATGACCCTAACCCCATATATATTAGGACGGAGGGAGTAATATGATGCTATTCCAAGAAATTACAATTTTATTATAAATTTATAATACTATTCAGACCCAAAAATTAATATAACTATATTATATGATGATAATACCATTTGAGAATTAATGGGCCTGTCGTTTTCCCTAAATTCCGAATATTGATCCCGTGAAAGGATGTGCAAATTTGTTTTCATTCCTTGCTTCTTTTTTTTGGATTAAAAAAAAAAAATCCTTTCTATCCTTGGCACGCCTGTAAAGCTGTTTCATTGGATTCCCAGTATGATCAAAAAAAGAGGCGAAACTCTCTCAATAGACTTGTCAAAAATTGACCTAACTCGCTAACCTAATCTGATTTGTCCGATAATTTTAGGATTAAGACCCGAAAATTTAAATCCGAAGTTCGAAATAAACCGGATCCGGTAGAACCCAAATCCGTTGGGTTGAAACCCGAAACCCGAAACCCGTTGGGTTGATCGATTTAACAAATTTATAAAAAAATTTAAATTTATTTTGAAACTTATAATATATTTTATTATTAAAATAAATAAAAATAATATATTATAATTAAATATTATTATTTAACTAAAAGTTGATTTTAATAATCATAAGAAAAAAAGATATAATAGACCTGCTGGTTAACCCGACCCGCTACAAACCGACCCGATTGACCCGTGACCCATAACGACCCGGAACCCGATTTAGCCCGAACCCGAACCCGCCCAACCCGACCCGATTGACAGGTCTATCTCCCAATATTGATAACTAGGAAGATATATATAGTTATATACAGTAAAATCTCTATAAATTAATAGGATTGGGATTATAATATTTTATTATTTTATAGAGATATTAATTAATAGATAAATTAATATTTATTAATTTAAATAGATTTTTGTAATAAGAGTTTTTAAAACGCACTATTATACAAGATTTTATTGCATGATTTTAGAAGACTATGAGTTGGGACAATATGATCCATGTAAGATTAATGTTTTGGCTGCTATCAATCTTATAGTCTCGGCTTAGATAGTTAATGTTAAGCAAGAGGCAATAGCAAATTGTTTTAGATAGTTGAAAATTCGTTCATGAGATAGTCTCAAAGAATGATTATAGTTGACATTGCTTAATTTGTTTTCAAAACAAGCTAGAAATGTTGGATCCAATAAGAAAAGTTAAAGATGAGCTTCAAATAGAACTAAGAAAAAACAAACAGCACTACAATCATATCTCATTATATTTTCTTAGTTATGACTATGTAACTTTTTATGTAATTATTAATTTATGATATTAATGGGACCTTATATTTATATAGTGGTTTTTGAAAATATATTATGTTATTATCTTATCGAAATTTGTTAAATTTTACATTGGCCCAAGTCGGGACCGGAGAAAAATATTAAATTAGAGAGTTTATTAATTTAGAGACGTTCTATTGTACCGTATTGATTTATGGCTTTTAAAACATGATTTATTTACAATGTTAAAAAAGAAAATAAATATATAAGAATATTTAATATGATCGTCTCAATTTTTATGAAGTTTATCAAAAATTCTATGGGTGAAGTATTACAACCTTATAGCAAATTGTTGGGCTCCCCGAAATCAGACCCAAATCCGATGACCGAACACTCAGATTAACAAGGCCGATTACTTACCTAATTCATCACGCGATGGAGTATGAGTCAAAGTAGTAAGCAGTTGGCGAAATCATCGGAAGCAACGGCTAAGGCATTTATGGCCACGAGCGATATTCGCGAGATCCGATCACGCCTCATAACATGCACCTGCAACGGTCGAAAGAAGGGGAAGGATATAAAAGCACATGAAGAGCGGAAGAGGGGGATCATCGATTCACCGGCTAATACACAATCACACTCTCGAGCTCCTAAAACCGTAACTCTCATTGTGATAGTAAATATAGTCTATTCATCCATCGAATCTTTTGTAATCTAGAAGAGTGTTGCTACAAGTCTATTATTGTCAACTGACAATCAAACCGTGTTCTTGATCTTACCTTCTTTCTTATATTTTACTTTGAATTTCAGCTTGTTTAAAGAGTTTAACGCGTTACGATTATTTTTGGTTAAGTTTTCCTCATTATAGCAGATAATGCGTTTACGTATTGAATCTGTCCAAAATAATTGGCGGCTATCCTGGACTTAGCCAAAGAATTAATTTGATTTAATCCTGTCCACTTCACAGATTGATCGAAAACAAAGGACTCTCTTTGGCAAACTTTTGATTTAAAACTTTAAAATGAAGAACTTAAAAGGAGAAATGTATGGTGAGTGGTGGCGAGGCATCGAACTAAAAAGGATAAAATAAGGTAAAATAATGCTGTACGGCTATACGCCTACACCACGATGTAACTTGTGGTGAAGCCTCATCCACAAAAACTTGAGACTATCATCATTTTTTTCTATTAAAAAAATCTAATATTTTATATTCTTAATCCATGTGTAAGAAACTGGTCCTTGTTGCCTGGAACATTTGCTTCAGCAAGTAATGTCTTAAAATTTCTAACAAAAAAAACGGAGGAATGTTTTTTTTATAATCTTTACAATATATAAAGTTGTACTATTATATTAATAAATGCTTAACGTTTAATTTTATTTTTAGATTTATATTTTAGATTTAATTAAATATAACTTAATCAATTCTAGTAATATAGAAGAGAAATATATAATTCTTAGCTTAATATTGTTTAATCAATTTAAATAATATTAAAGAGAAATATAAATTTCTTATAATTCTATGTTCACAATCAACATCTGCATGATTATTTCATCAATTTAATAATATTTAAGCAATATTAATCTAGGCTTTCTTTCTAAAAAGTTATTGCACTACAAAATTTAGATATTAAAAAGATTTCAAACTTATCAGCAGCACAATTAAAATTTTATGTAGTCTTCGCTGTCTTAAATATGCTTTTTAAAATGGAGAAATATACAGGCAATGCACGACTATGACCACGACTTAATTTGCTAGCATAAAATAAAATATTTTTTACATGGTACGGACAATAAATTACTTACATTAAATTTTATTATATTTTTTTATTAATATTATATTTATAATATGTCTACTAAGTTGTAGTTATGTATAACTTGACATATACAACTAATTCTATCTAAAGTAACTCTACCTTAACTTAATCCAAAAAGTAAATATATGCTATATATAAGTTATCCTAAATATTTAAATAATAAATTTGCTATTTTTTGTTGGACGACCAGCAAACAATTATAAAATAAATTAATGCATTTGTGGTTTATATATAATTAGTTTACGTGGCTACTGGCTAGTAATTTGGGTGGCATAGCTGTATATTCGTATAATATTAAGAGGCTTTGTCCGTGCCTTCGGGTATTTAGTCAATTGGTTAAGACTTTATGGTATTACAATGAGGTTTTCGTTTCAATCCTCATGGTCAGTGCCCCTTGACCCAAACAAAAAAAGATTTTTCCGTCTATTAGACGAGGTGATTTTTTTATATTTGTTGAATTTATAAATGTACACGGGTTTGTAATAATGAAATATTTCAAATTAAAATGTAAAGTATATATGTAATAATATAATTAAATATTGTTAATTGGAGGTAATAGAAATTTATTCTAAAGTTTAATTAAATATTTATGTAAAATATAAGAGTTATATATAAACTATATTATGATATACGTTGAGAATTAATGTTTTCAAAAATTGTTATATTGTTTTTTTATTAATTTGATTTTAAGATTTGAGCGAATTTGTCTAGATTATTGTATTGGATGTGATTTTTAAATTGAAGCCTGTTATAGCCATAAACTAAAATGAATTATAAACTTAGAGTTTGGTTCAAATGAAACAAACTTTTTGTATTTTGCAATGCACTTTTGTATTAAAAATGCACTACGAACTATGAAAAGTGCATTCGTTTTACGTTTCATGATAAGAGCTTATTTCATTTAAACCAAACTCTATAAACTTAATATAAAATATAAATTAATACAAAAACAATTTATTTAAACTGGAGGAGAACTTTACTTATTCTAAAGACTCCGTGTTGAATTTGGAATTTGGATTTAGAAAGAAAAAAAAAAGGTTTGGAGCTTGGATAGTTCAACACGTAGTAGATGACCTCATTTATATTAAAGTTAATGAATTGCGTATCTTAGTGTTAATTTAATCAATTAATTATCAATCAACGCAAAAATAAGTCAGCTTTTCAAGCACTTCCAATCTGGACGTATCGAAAGATAATTGGTACTACTATAACATGCTTTAAAATAAAATATTTGGTTTCAAGTATCTACTCTCAATTGCATACTAGAATTAATTGCTTAAGATAGAGGAAGCAAACAGTACGATAATCAAATCTGTGATCATCACATAGCTATAAAGTCGACCAAGCGTCACATTTAACACTTTGGTCGGGGTCAGAGGCAATTCAACGTGTATTTTTGTATTTTGTCCCAGGGTAGTAGGAAGATTAATTAATAGTAACTAGTTTTACCCGTCGTACCATGTACGACTACGATTCGATATTTTATAAACATTATAAATAAGATATTAATAAATAAATAAAAATATAATATAAACGTTAATATAAGCTATTTATTGTTCGTAGAATGTATATAATTTTTTAATCAAATATTATATTCTTCCTATTTTATTATTTTTCATGTAAGTAAATTTAGAGTTTATCAAATATTTCAATATCTATTAAATATTTTATTATCCATTTTTATTAATTTTAACTATTTATCATTAATTTTTTTTATAAAAGAAAAGCACTATATTTCTATAAATAAATTCGTCAAAAGATATATGATAAAATATCTATATTTATTTTAAAATATTTAAATATTTTATCTTTAATTTTAAATACTTGTATAAGGAAGCTTTCAAAAAATATTGTTATACTTTTTGATGTTAGAGATAAATTTAAATAGTTAAAAAGAATTTAATAGAAAGAATTTATAATAATAGAAATAAAAATTAATTTTTTAAATATGAGGTGGGGCTAGAATCGTTCTAGTGGCTCGAAAAGGTACGACTTTAATATATAGTTATAGTATATTACCTATTTTTTTATTTTTAAACATTATAAGTATTTATCATTAATTTTTTATTATAAAAGAAAAAAATATATCTATAAATAATTTCGTGAAAAGACATCATGCTAAAAGGTAAAAGATATTTATACTTATTTAAAAATATTTTAAATTTTTTATCTTTAATTTTAAATATTTATATAAGGAAGTTTTCAAAATATATTGTTATACTAAATATATATTTGTTTGATGTTAAAGATAGGTTTAAATAGTTAAAGAAAAATATAATAGGAAAAAGTTAAAATATTAGAAATAAAAATTAATTTTGTAAATATGAGGTGGGGCCAGAATCGTTCTAGTGGCTCGAAAAGGGATAGCTTTAATATATAGTTATAGATATTTTATGTATCAATATGTGAGATTTTGGTTCAAGTGGGTGGAATCCGAAAATTTTCATTGTAGCCTGTAGGGGTATAAATTTTTCTAACATAATTAATATTTTTTCAATAAAAAATACAACAACAACAACAACTACCTAGGTGGAACCTAGTATGAGCGGAATTTGAGGGTCAAGATGTACACACCCTTACACCGACTTGAAGTCGGAGGGTATCTAAGGTGGGCCCAAAGCAAAAGAGAAAAAGGGCGGGAAAACAAAAGGAAGAAAACTAAAGAAGTAAAAGCGAGGGCGTGAAAGTACTCTAGAAAACCCATATAACTAAGACTGAGACAGAGAAACTAAAAGAAGAGAGAAAAAGAGCAAGGAACTCCCTCCAGGTCGTCACTACTGGCGCTCTGTCACTGTAATCTTCTCACGCCATTGGTCCCTACACAAGGTTGACTCTCTATGTTTTTGGAATATTTACAGAAACTATTAAGAATTATTTTTTTAGGTAAAGTAGTAGTATTTATTTATAGACTACAATACTACATTGCTGACTCTATGCACATCAGGAAAATTTTTAGTTTTCGAACTCTGTATGTGTTTGGAATAAAAAGTTTTTGGCAAAATTTATTTCCGGAAGCGCAGAATTTTGGCTCGTCTTGAAGGGGTCCATCGTGCTCTTGATACTCGTCTCTCCCCTGAGCTTTTTTGGAGAAAGCATGAACTTCGAAAAGATCCCGAGCTCGTTCTCAACCAAGAACAACTTATTTGGTTTCAAAAATCTCGTTCCTCTTCCTTGGTTGACGGTGATCGCAATATCAAGTACTATTATCTTTCTACGATCGTTCGAAGAAGAGCGAATAAAATCATAACTCTTCGTCTGAATGATGGTAATTGGAGCACTGATGAGGCTATGATTAAATCTACGGTTCTTAATTTTTTTCGGATCTTTATTCGGCTGATGCTCACGAGCCATTTTACTCTACCATGTCGCCACCGATTTCTTTCCCATCTGTGTCTGCTGAGTTGATCGTGGATTTGGCTCGACCTTTTTTGACGTCTGAAGTTTGGAATGCTATTCGGATGATGAATCCTTATAAAGAACCTTGGCCAAACGGTTTCCCAGCTGTATTCTATAAGCAAAATTGGGGCATTGTTGGCCAACAAGTGAGTAGTTGTGTATTGCGTTTGCTGAACAATGGGGTTCTTGAATCTGGAATGAGTGATGCCTTGATGCACTTGATTCCGAAAGTGGACTCACCTTCCTCTGTAGCTCAATTCCAGTCAATTTCTATCTTGAATGTGACTTTTAAAATTGCTACAAAGGTCATTACCAATCGATTGAAACCGATTGTGCCGCTACTTGTTTCCCAGACTCAATCAAGCTTTATTCCGAGTAGACAAATCAATGACAATGTTGTGATCGTTCAAGAGGTTCTACACTCGTCTGGTTCTATTCATAGCCAAGACAAAATGATCGATGATGGTCAAGATTGATTTGGCGAAAGCTTATGATCGAATTCGGTGGAGCTTTTTGAAATTGATCTTACACCATGCTAAGCTACATGCACATCTCATTGATGTTATTATGACATGCCAAACGTCAAGATCTATGGAGCTTCTTTGGAATGGATTCCCGCATGGTTCGTTTCGTTCGTCTCGTGGGATTCTCCAAGGCAACCTGTTATCTCCTTACTTATTTGTTTTGTGCATGGAATATCTTTCACATATAATACAAGACATGGTTGATATGGGGCTCTGGCACCCGATTTATGAAGGAGAAATTAGACTCTTGCATCTTTTCTTCACAGATGATCTTATTTTCTTTGCGGAAGCCTCGGTTAATCAAGATGTTAGTATTAAGAGTTGCTTGGATCGATTTTGCTTTTATTCAAGGGAAGCAGTTAATTATAACAAGAGCAATATTATTTTTTTTCCTGAAATGTGAACCATACAGCTAGGGAATCAATCAACTCCTTCTTATCTATGCCAATTTCGGATCATCTTGGATCTTATCTTAGCCTACCTACAATTTGTGATTGTATGTCGAGTGATCGGTATGCTTTCCTTCTTGACAAGGTCACGACCCGTTTGAGTAATTGGCATTCCAAATATTTACCCGCAGCGGGTCGAGTCACATTAGCTAATTCGGTTCTCTCGCGTCTTCCTCTTTATACAATGCAAGCTACCTTTGTCCCACGATCAATTTGTGATGCCATAGATCAAAAAATCCGGAACATTGTGTGAGGATCTTCAACTGAGAAGAGAAAGATTCATTTGCTAAGCTGGGAGAAAATTGCTCAACCAAAAGAGAATGGAGGTTTGGGAATTAGAACAATGAGAGGCTTTAACGATGCTTTACTTGCTAAGCTTGATTGGAGGCTCTTGAATGAACCAGACTCCATTTGGAGTAAACTCGTCCGTGGTAAATACTGCAATAATAGATTGGATGTTGATATGTTCCAACCTCGAGCACGTTCATCCTATTTATGGAAAGGCATGGTTCAAGGTTCGAAAACTTTGCTGAAAGGAATTGGTTACTCTGTTGGAAATGGGAGAGTCAACGTTTTTTGGAAGCACTCTTGGCTTGTTAAAGGTCTGTTGCTTGAGATTGCTTTGTGTGCAATTCCCTTAGCTGAACAAGACTTCTGTGTTGCATATTATTATCTGCTTAGTGGCTTGAATTGGCAATGTCTATCCCAATATCTTTTGCTGATATTTTGCAAAAGTTGTCCACGATCACCATTCGGAATGCCATTGTTGTTGTTGATAAACCTTTTTGGAAGTTGTCTAATTTAGGTTCATTCACATCCAACTCTGCCTATAAGTTGTTGCTCAATTCTAATGTTGTTTTTGAGGGCCGAATCTGGAGCAAAATATGGAAAATCCCTGCTCAATAGAGGGCACACCACTTCTGTTATTTGCTGGCGCATAAGATGGTCCTTTGTAATGAAAATAGGATGAGGAGGCATATTGCTGCTATAGTTGATTGTCCTCGCTGTGGTGCCACTGAATCACATGAGCTTGGTTGGCATTATCGGGTAATTCTCTTAATCCAAATTTCCTTACTGACATGGACATTCATAGCTGGATTTTTGCCAATATTACGCGCCTTGATAATTGGAGTCCTATCTTTGTGACTATGCTCTAGATTACTTGGAAATCTCACAACAGATTTGTCTTTGATCATGTTGATGATATTAATAGTCTTAGCTCCATAGTAGTCACAATTTCCGCCGCCTATGATCAGGCTTTAAAGGCTCTCCTAGTCATGGCTAAAGCTACTAAGCATCATAGCGCTGTTATGAGCTGGCAACCTCCTCCTGCGGGCTGGTGTGTCCTTAATACTGATGCTATTTCTAAGGGCAATCCGGGTAGAGCTGGTGGAGGGGCGTCTTCCAAAATCATGAGGGACACTTCATACAAGCATTCTCCTTTATGTATGGTAATTGTGATGCACGGCGAGTGGAATTGGGTGCTATTCACAAAGGCTTAACCATTGTTAAACGAATAGATTTTGAGCGCCTCGAAATTCACTCGGACTCTATTTATGTAGTGAATTTGCTTAATCAAAGCAAATTGTTACCTCATAAGGACTACTATCTATTACAGGCTTACAGGGAGCTGCTCAACGATAGTACATGGATAACCAAGCTAAAATATGTGCTCGTTCAGCTAACAAAGTTGCTGATGCTCTAGCTAATTTTTCCTTAAGTTTATCTACTCCTATAGTAGAATATTTTCATATTCATTGTTGCTTTGCTGAAGCTTTGAATTCGGATATTCCCCCCTCTTAGGGGTTGTTAAGTTTGGATAAGTTTTTAATATAAGTTACCGCATGAGCTTTGCTCCGTTTCCCGACCAAAAACAAGAAAAGATTGCCTTGTAATCTTAGTAAGCACGCAAGTTCTACACTTTTGAACATTCACGTCCAAAGCAGGAATCAAACCATTCGTAGACATATCAAGCAAGCGTTTATAATGAACTTGACCCAAACGAGCATGCAACAGAGAAGAATCAAAACCCTTTAAAGGTGCAGAATCTTATGAGGTCGCCGACCTTTGAGAGGTTCTTGACATATGCAAAGTCTCAGAAATATAAACAGAATTTAAAACTTTATTAATACCGAGTTTATACATGCCATAACAAAGATAACTACATTCAACAAAGACACCACCCTTCGACAAGATGAACTTGTCGGCCTCAAAGACTAAACGAAAGCCTAACTAGTTTAGGAAACTACCGTAGACTAAATTTTTCCTTAATTTGGGTACATACAACACATCTTTCACATTTAAAGTCTTCCCGGATGAAAACTCCAACTCTAATTGGCCCTTGCCTTAGACTTGGGTCGTTCACTCATTGCCCATGTGCAAGAATCGTCCATTATATACGGGAACAGAAGTCGCTAACAATAATCGGTCTCTACTCATGTGAGTGGTAGCACCTGAGGCTGAGTCAACCTACCAAGCAACCTCATCACCCTGCACAAAAAATGCTTCAGATATGTTAGAGACAAAATCCAAACTCGGACATGTAACCAACTCAGAAGAGTTTCAAAACATCTGGCCTTGATGAGATTTCTGCCCAAAGTTAGTGACTCAACCTGGTTGGTTGGGAACATTTCCCTTCTTACCCTTTCCAGCACGACAATCCCTTCAAAAATGTCCAACTTTGCCACAATTCCAACAACCATCGCCTTTCAAAGTTTGTTTCTTGTTAGAACCATTGTTTGTGTTGATGTTGGGAAACCTTTTCTTCCCTTCAACTTGCTCCCATGTTTGGAACCTTCTTCCACCATGTTGATAGTGTAAGAACCAGGATTCTCCTTCTCCTTGCCTTTCTCTTATGCTCAGAGACCATCTACAATGTGCAAATGTCTTCCAAGTTCCGCAAGAGAAATTTCTTCCTTTTTGTGCTTAAGCATGTGCTTAAAGTCTTTCCACAATGGTGATAACTTGTCAATAATACTTGACACCGAGATGGCTTCATCCAACTTCACATTATGTTGGGCAAACCACCCTAAGACGTGAAGAAGTTCATTGAACTGCTCCATCATCGACCTAGCATCAATCATCTTGTAGTCATTGAAGTTACTAATAAGAAATTTAGTACTTGATGCATCCTCGGCCATGTACGTACTTCAATTCAAGAGAGTCCCATAATTCTTTGGCGGACTCCACATGTGGTAAACATCAAAGAGTGAGTCAGACATACCATTAAGAATGTGACCACAACAGATGTAATCATCATTCTCCCATTTGCACTTGCGTCTCACAACCTCTATGGCCTCGTCGTCGCTAACCTCTGGCATGGGGGCGGAGAGGACGTACACCACCTTCAAAGTTGTCAACAAGCTGAAGTGCATCTTCTTTTTCCATATTTTCAAAAGTCCATGCCCTCGAACTTCTCCAACTTCTGGAACTTCGAGGTCATCTCACCAATGGACACCATTGATATGAAATTATCGGTTTAGACTGTTGGTTTCGTGCGCTCTTTGAGTTGGGGAACTCTACAAGGTCGGCGACTTCAGACAAGACGACGACTTCTACCGCACACCAGGGGAAACGATCAATGAACGTAATGGTAACTTGATATACGTTTGAATCACATGGAAGCTTTCCTAAACTGATATTTCACCCCTTATTCAGCCCAAGGGAATCCGTGCAATCCGATTTGAGATAAGACAAACCCTCTTGTCCTTGTCGTGGCTATCGATCTAGGACAAAACTTTAGAGTTTAGTATATGAAGTGTTGCTTTTTGTTGAGACTTGAGAGTGTTATTCAGAGAGAACAATTCATCAACCTTCGACACAATAGGCCAATGAAGCCTTTAAAAAGGCATTTTGTTCTGATTCAAAGGCGGTTATCCCAGAACCGTCACTCGGGTCGTAGACCTCATTGAAGTTGGCGACATCCAAGTCCCAACCTAAAGTTCTCAACATGTAACAAGCTTTGAATGTATTCAACCTTCTGGAACTTAGGTTCACTTACACGAACGTGCACTCTGCCCTAGCCTGTGTTATAGTAATGTCGGTTCCCATTCTGTCACAAAGATTTAAGGTCATTTCTTCAATTTGTTCAAAAAACTTCATGGCCATCCTTCGAGATGTGGTCATATGTTATGACGGCACTGTAAGAAATGTCCCAGACGTGAACCCTGATCACACCAAAACTGACGTCGATGACTTCTCAAGTGTCGATGACACTAAAATCACCAACAAAAATTTATCAAAAATAATTCACCAACAGAACCATCATAAATCGTCGACGCTTTTATGCATTGGCTTTAATGACATAATAAAATGTTGCTCATATTTAATTCGAAGCTTTTAGTATATTTTTTAGCTTCAAGTAGGAGACGAATAAAAGCATCGCTATTTATTTGGCGCCAATTCTTAGACGTAAAAAAGCGTCGCCATTTGTTTGCCGCTAACCCCCAAATTGTAGATAATAAAAAACGTCGACATTTTCTTGACGCCTATTTTCTTCAATGCAAACTAGCGTCAATATTTATTTGCCACCAACCGACAACAAATTATAGGCAAAAAAGTGTTAAAAATGGTATCGACGCCATACTTTTTCGACGCATAAAAAATAATTATACATAATTAATCATAAATAAAAAATAATTATACATAATTAATCATCTAAGAGGTCTTGCTATAGAACATCTATAACTACAAGAATCATTCCCATGCAATGCATTCTTTGTTTTTTCATGGGAATATAACTCATGCAAAACATTTGAGTCCGTAATAAAATCTACATTAGAAAAAGTGACAAAGCAATATACTAGGCTCAATGTGGAAAGCTGCCATATTTTGTCCTATCCGACGGGTTATTATTACACTGATCTTAATCGGAAGGTCCTAATTCCAGGCTTTATCGCAGATAAACGGTTAAGATTTCATCTCACACATGGGCCCACCTGTGTCGGATGGTTATGATTTATCTTGCCATCTGGCTTGGACGTGAATAGTGAACTGCCTTAGTTTTATACATTATACTCGTACTCCCTCCGTCCCATTAAGTTTGTCCGCCTTTCCATTTCGAGCGTCCCAAAAAGTTTGTCCACTTTTCAAATCTTTCCATTTTTATCTATACATTTTTACACTCTTATCTCTACTCATTCACCTATTTTACCTATAATTACCAACTCTTTCTTCCCCAATAATCTCTATCCATCTCATTAATTCAATAAAATCACTATACTTAAACAATTCATACTAAAAAAACACAAATTTACAAAAAAACATTACCAAATTTTTTATTTTTATTTTGTGAACAAAATAAGTGATGAGGTATTTTCAGTGGTCGTTAATACCTATCAAAGAAACCTTAGCTTAACCAACTCAGTAGAGCGGCAAGTAAGGGTCGATCCCACAGTGACTCGTGTAAATGTGTTATTGCTTAAGTGCCAAGTAACTAATATGGGGGTTTTATTGAATGGAAATCTAAAATACTATGCAAAATTAGAAGTAAATATGAATGCAAAAGATGGTTTAAATCAAATAAGGAACAAGCGTGTTCAACTAGTTAAATCCATCATGATATTGCTTTGTTGATCATCGATTCTCTTGATTCTCTTCTCACTTGAATAATCTATTGTGGATAATGATCCTACTAAGGATTAAGATCCAAACTTCATATATAGTTGATAGAACTACCAGTCTAACAACCCTAATTAAATAATAACCTAGAAGACCTTCTAGATTCAATTAAATAACAGCATGACGATTCAAGTTATCAATAGAAACAAACAACTTAGAGCAATCAGACATCTAAGTGATTTGTGAATTTATTCCCTTCTTTAACCAACTTGTCCAACCGGTACTAAATTGATTAAAGTATACTCTTGATCAAATTAATTCCGACCGGTAATTAATCAGATTCAGTTTTAACTAGAAATTCAATTAGGTAACTAATCTAACAAAACTCTAGTTTAGATTCAATTAAGCACAGGGAATAAACTCTATTCAAGTTTGTTGAGAATCAATCAAACCTCACAACTACATACAAATCACGACTTCAATAACTAGCCAAACACAAGAGAAATTAGCAATGCATAATTGAATTAAAATCAAACTTACAAAGGTTCAAAGGTTCTTCCTTGAGAGAAAACCCTAGCCTCCAAAAGTTGATCAAAAGTTATGAAAATTAAACTAACATAAAGTATTTATATGTCTACTAAAAATAAACCTCATAAGATATATTAAACCCTACAACTCGGAAGATATAAGCCCAAATATCTTAAATCTCGAAGCCCAAAACCAAAACTCGGCCCAACTTCATGTCCGTGTAAAAACCCAGATTGCGCGGCTTCGAACGAAATTGCGCGGCCGCGCTTTCTTGACATCTCGCGCAATTGGCTTTTAGTTGTGATTGCGCGGGCTGGTTACGCGGCTTGCATCCCGAGCATTTCCTTTGTTATTGGCTCAACTTTTCTTCCTCTTCCAACTTCATCTTAGCAATTCCTAGCTCCCTTAGCTCATCCAACACCGCCATGGTCAATCTATCCTCGCCCCGCTGTTGCTTTTGAACCTAAAAAACTGCACAACCGAGCAAACCAGCGCATAATACCCGACAACACAAAAACCTAAAAACTACATAAAAATCAACCTAAACCTAACTAAAACATATATAAAACATGCATCTAAACTACTCCTATATGCAAGCTATCAATAAGATCCAATTTGATAGGGTTTTGGGTCAGATTTATCGGGCTCATCTCCATTGTTGGATCGATTGAGAGCTTCGTTTTGGACCTCCTCTGGTTGGACTGGTTTTTGGGCCTGATCCAATCCCTCCCATATATACCCCCTTCAAAAGCTCCTAAACCCTAGCTCTCTTCATTTTTGTGCCGCCTCTTATGAGTCCCCTTCTCTCTCACACAAACCCTAGCTACCTTCATTGTTGGACCTCCTCTGGTTTTGGACTGATGTTGGGCCTGATCCACTCCCCCCCCCCCATATATAACCCCTTCGAGAGCTCACTAACCCTAGCTCTCTTCACTTCTTGTGCCGCTTGTTCTTCATTGCTCTCTCTATCTCACAAACCCTAGCTCTCTCTAGATCTCATCATCTCCTCTCTCGATCTCACACTAAACTCCTTCAATCTCACACAAAGCTCTCTCGATCTCTTGCATTGGATCGCCCTCCCCTGTTTGTTGGTTGGATCGATCTCCTCTGCTTGGTGCTTGTTGTTGGTTGGATCGATTTCCTCTGCTTAGTGCTTGTTGTTGGTTGGATTGATCTCCTCTGCTTTGTGCTTTCTCACTGTTGCTTCGTTGGAGCCATTACCAACCGGTTGTGGTGAGTGCTTTCTTGATTGGTTCTTCGATTTCCTCTGATCTTGTTCTTTGATCCTCTGCTTGGTGTTGTTGCTTCGATCGATTTGTCTTCTATTGCTCACTATCTCACTTTTGTATTTTTTCTTACTGGATTGATCGATCTTCTACCTTCTCTGGTTGGTGCATGATTGTCGATTGCTTGGATCGAGGCCTCTTCAACTTCCTCTGGTTAGTACACATATTTTTTTTGCTTGTTGCTTTGATCGATTTTTCCTTTGTATTCCTACTTCTCACTGTCGGTTGCTTGGATTGATCCATATTCTACCTTCTTTGGTTGACTGCTTGTGTCGATCGATTGACATTGGTCTCCTCTGGTTCATGCATGCTTGCTTGCTGCTTGGCTTGATCAATCTTCTACCCCCTCTGGTGAGTTTTCTTGTTGCGTGTTCAGTCCGAATTGAATCTCATTGTGGACATATCTTTCCTGCATGTCTTCCTCACTTTTTCTCTTTGCGATTTCTTGCAGATTGGTAGTCCCCTAAGTTAAGATGAGTCTTGATTCCTTCTTTGGTGGCGATGAAAGTCCCCAGTCATCCGATTCATCAGGTTATGCATGCTCTGATTCCCCCACTTGTGAGTGGGGGCCTGAATGCAAAGGACTCCACTCCTACAGTCCCAAAAAAGTTGAGGTGGAGACTGATGATGAGGTTGATGGCCCAAAAAGGTCCCCTGAATGTGAAGAGGCCCCTGATAATGAAGAGAGCTATGGTTATTTCGCTGAGCTTGATGGTGAAGTTGCCCCTGATTCTGAGGATGCCAATTAGCTAAGTCCCCTGCTTGAACTTTTTCCTTGCATGTTGTATGCTTTATCCCATGTTGTTGATGTTGTTGCAATTTCCTTGCATGTTGTTGTTGTTGTTATTGTGTGCTTTATCCCCTGTTGATGTTGTTGTAGTTTCCTTGCATGTTGTTGTTGTTGTGTGCTTTATCCCCTGTTGTTGATGTTGTTGTAGTTTCCTTGCATGTTGTGTGCTTCAACATGCTGTGTGTTTGTCTTTGTTTGTTACCAACTTTTTCCTTTAATCAATGATGATGCCTTTAAATGATGAGATGCTTGTTCTTTGATGGCTCATTACCACTGACATTATAGTGGAAGCCAGCCATGATCATGGCTTTGGCATGCCACTAGGTGTCATGGATTTTGTTCTAGAACTTGTGTCAATGATTTTTGGGGACTTTTGAGGTTGTTTTTCCATTTTTTTACTTTTAATCATTGATGATGCCTTGTTAAACTGAGATGCTTGTTCTTTGATGGCTCACTACCATTGACATTTGTGGAAGCCAGTCATGCTCATGGCTTTGGCATGTCACTATGTGTCATGAGTTTTTTGAGTGAACATGTGTCAATGATGTATGGGGACTTCTGAGATAATATTGTGGTTTTAAAACTAAATTTCCTTTTCATTTATCATGATGCCTTTAAAACTGATATTCTTGTTCATCATTAAGGTCCCAAAATAGTTACATTTTCTTACATGTAGTTACATTTTCTTACATCAAAATACTTACACAAAAAATTACCAATACCAAGCCCAAACTTTTCCTACATCATGTCATTTTCTTCAAATGGATCCTCTTGACTTTGATGCTCTTCATTGCTTTCATGATGATGAACTTGACTTGCTTGAGTGTTGTCCTGTATTCCTTGTTGTTGCATTCTATTTCTGTTTGCATGAATGAAATTTCATGCTTCTTGCACAGTCCATGTAACATCCCCGACCAAAATGCATACGTCATTTTGCATTCATATAAGATTAAGAGCATATGGATAGCATAGTTGTTGGATCGTAAATGAGTTAGCAAGAGCTTGGGAACTGGCTGTTAAGCTGTTCCCAAGGCAGCGGAAGAAATAATCGCAAGTAGTTAAGACACTGAAGAAACACAGTTCCTTATAGAGGAACCCCACTACAACCAACTAGTTGTATGGGTAAACCTCTACCTCCGCTTGGAGGATTTTGAATGAATTACTTATATTATTGATTTGTTCCTTAGTTACAAACAACCAGATTCAAACTTCTCTGTTCCTACGAGTTCTACCTAACTCTAGCAACACTAATGAATCTTCTCAACTGAGTTCCTAAGCGAACAACAATCTCTAAATAAGTAACTCAAACCTTACACCAAATCGCAGTTCCCTTGCTCCTGGGAACTCGGCTTCACCGTCGTCGAGATTAGACACTCGCCGCCGGGGACTTCTCTTCTTCTTTTCTCTTTCTTCTGTTGTGGGTATTTGTGGGTTCTAGGAGAAGTACTCAATCCGAGCACTATTCATTTGGCTTTATACTCGAGTGAACTTGGGCTTCAATTGCATCTTTCATTTGTGTCTGAAATGCCTTTTGCTTGATGCCCAAGTTGTACTTTCTTCACATGTGACTTCGATTTGAACTAGGTCAACTTCTTGAGATGATCGGACCGTTGGATCAATCGTGACAGTCTGCTCCTCAGACTGTGCCTTCATCCTGTCCAAGACAAGATCCCGTGATATGCGCTGATCGGTCCTTGTCCTCACATGTGAGTTCCCATATCGTGGGAACTGTCCTCTGCTGAGTTCCTTTGGGAGAAACTCTTCATCGTGTAAACCTGTGCTCTGGTCATTCCTGGGAGTTCCCATTACATGGGAACTTTCGTCTTCAGAGTTCCCTTGATGGGAACTCTTCATTATGTGCTTCTGTGATTTTTGATCATTTGTGGAAGTTCTTTGCTCAACCTGTGTTCCTTAGAAATACTTGATCGAAGCACATTAGTTCCCTTATAGCGTTTGTCATTATCAAAAATCGGAGAATTGTATCGTTGTTCCAATGTTTAGAACCAGCGGTCCCAACATCGTTCCAACAATTTCCCCCTTTTTGATGATGACAAACCTATCACAAAAAAATCAGCAAGTATTTCAAAGCATGATATGCAATTGAGTTCCTACGCGTGTTCCTAGGGAGCCACTTCTTGTGAATCACTGAGTTCGTACTTAGCTTTTTATGCAATTGTTCCCCCCCTTAGCTATAGCGTATTCTGTGATATCTTTTCAACTTAACTCATCTCGCATTTTTTGTCTTTACCCCTTTTGACATCATCGAAAACAAGTAAACACATAGATAAGAAAGGAAGAGAACACGCAATCATACTAACAAACCATGTATTACTTAAGCAAAAATTTGTACATAGGAACACAAGAGACAATATTTGTGGGAACATTGAGGCTAGGAAAAAGAAGGGAAAGATCATTGGCTTGGGAACAGGGCATCACAAAGCCGTGTCAAGACTTGTACAAGCTTTTCCTGGCCTTTGGCAATTTGTTCTTGGTCCCTTGCTATCTTTTCTTGTTCCCTGGCGATCTTGTCAAGAGTGTTGGCAATGTGTACCAACACTGGAGTGTTCCCATCCTGAGTGCCTTCACCAGATGGCAGCCTTTCTTGTTCCTCCACAGGCTCAGAGTGCCGCATTTTGTGGACAACAGAGATGTCTAGTTCCCTACCGATGGTGACCTCTTCCTGGGATGTGTCGTAGAGGCCCTCTCTTAGTAAGTGTTTCTTGATGAGGCCAGCATAAGGAAGGGAGTGGGATTTGGAAGCCATACACTTCTCCATGTGCCCCAAGATTATGCGAGGAAGATTGATGGGCTTTTTGAGGAGAAAGTGGTAGAGGATAATGGCATCAGGGATGTTGATAACAAGGCGCTTCTCCTGGCGAGGGATCACCATATTGATGATGAATTGATGAGCCAGCTTTGCAATGAGGGACAAGTGATGAGTAGAGGTGCCAGTGGTGGGAACATGGCCCTCGTAAATCGTGTTGTAAATCTCCTCACTGTTGAAGTCGCCCCAGCTCTTGGTGGGCAGTTCTTGTAGGCCCTGTACAGGGACTTGTAGTTGAAGACGAATGGTGGAGGTCGTGAAGATGAAATCATTGCCTTCGAGGGAGAGAGTTCCCTTGGTGCCGTTGTCATGGACCACAAAATGGTTGTAGAATCGGCGCACCTGAGAGGGATCAATGCTCACGGCCTCACTGCACATGTGTTCCCATCCTTGGGCCTTGATCAGGTCCCATAGTTGCCCGAGCCCTTCATCAATGAGCTGTTTTTCAGAGAGGATGAGTGGGGGAAGGAGCTTGCGATTTTCAGAGATATAGACTTTCTTGGGCTTTGCTCCTTTCCCTCTCTTCTTGGAGTTCCCCCTAGAGACCGTAGTCTTTCCTTTTTGCTGAGGGGGGTCAGCCGCTTCGATCAGCAGTGGGCGGGTCCTTTCCTCTGGGACCTATGCCGACACCACCATCTGTTGTTCATGAGCAGGGGTGGTGGAACACTCTTTGTAAGTGGGGGCCTCTTCTTCCTCTTCAGCGTCATCACTGGAGGTCCCTTCATCAGTGGAGGAGGTCAGCCCAGTTTCCTCCTCGTCGTCTTCCTGACGACGACTGCTTGTCTCAGCACCGTCAGTTGGTGCTGGGTTCCCTTCCTCTTGGGCTTTGCCCCCTTGAGTTTCGGAAGGCCCGTTGAGTGCGCCTTCGAATTCTTTTTCGAGGGCCTTTAGTTGGGCTTCCTCTTCAGCAGTTCCCATCACAATGGGGGCATTGGCCTTCTGGCGAACAAGGATTCCGATGGGGAGATTATCCTCGTTGGAGTCGAGGTCTATTGTTTTCTGGGCCGAAGAAGATGGGGAAGGGAGTTTGAGTGTGGTGGGAGAAGAGGGGGGTAGAGGAGAGTTTTGTGGAGTTGGGACCTTGGGAGTGGAAGGAGGAGGAGTAGGGGTGCGAGCCTTGGGACTTGAGGTCCTAGAGGCAGATTTTGAAGGAATGGGGGATGTGGGAATGGGTGAGGTGGGTGGGGGAACTCTGGGGGAGGAAGAGGGTGGAGGGTTAGGAGTTCCCTCAACCATGGGAACAGGTGAGGAAGTGGTTTTCGTGGAGTCCCTGGGACCGGAGGTCTCAGGGATTGATTGTGGGCGAGGGAGAAAGAGTTTCTCGACCTCGCATGGATGAATGATGGCATAGGCGTCAGGTTTGGATAGATTAAGGACCTCCTCCATGTTGAGGAGGGATTTTTTCTTTGGAATGGAAAGAGATGGGGATGCAAGGGTGGAGATTTGGGAGTGTTTGCGTTTGGAGCTATGTTTGGATTTTGAGGAGTGGTGTTTGGATTTGGAGGAGTCTTTGGACGAGTGTTTGTGTTTGGATTGTCTGGGTTTTTCGTATTTAGAAGGAGGTTCGGATCCGAAAGTGTCGACGATGCGAACTTCGGAGGAAGTGGGAGGTGGAAGAGTGGAGGTCGGCGGTGCTGAAGGTTGCGCCGCCGAGGGAGGAGGAAGAAAGGGACTTACATAGTTGTAAAGTCCCTCGATGAGAACATCGCGAAGAGCTTCATTTTGCTCCTTCTCGATGTCCGCCATCATGGTGAGGAAGAGAGCTTTAGGATTGTTTTGGATCCATGCCTTCATCTCGGCATAAGAATGGGCTGGAGCCATTTGAGAAAGGTCTGGGAAAGAGAGTGTTTTGGAAGTTTTCTCGAAGGAGGGAGGAAGCAAAGTTGCAGAGGAGGAGAGTGACAGGGAAGGATGAGGAAGAAGGAACCCAAAAGTGGTAAAGTAGGGTTTTGTTGAGAGAGAGACGAGGGTAGAAAGGGAAGTTGAGAAAGGCCTCGATAACCGTTGGCCAATAGGAGCGGAGAGCCGTTTCAACTTCTCGAGCATGCCTCTGACACGCGTCGTTTTCTTCCAGGGGAAGTCTTTTGAATTTTGAGTGCTTGGCCCAAAACGCTTCAGAGTCTGACACAATTTCCCATTTCCCTAGTGACGGTTCATCTTTTCAGATCCAGTGTTCCCTTTCTTGTTAGCACCAGTTCCCATGATCTCTAGAAAGGTCATATTGAGTGGAGAGGTTAGGGGAACTCACACTCAATTTTCTTTGTGAGGCTGAGGAACTCAAAAGAGAACCAGACAATTGCAACTCGATTTTGGGATAAAGAGTTGGGCTCATGAGAAACGTTTGTCTGGTCCTTAGCTTAGGGTAGGTTTTATGATCAACCGTCATAGTGGCTTGTAGAGAGGGTTAAAGGGAACTCTGTTTGATCATTTTGGGTCAAAAGAAATAATGTTCCTATATACACATCAAGCTCTAGACTAGTAATATGGCAAAATGAAAGCATTGAGTCCTACAGTTCCCTATCATGCATTTCTAGTTAGACTAATCAAGCATTGAGGGAGAGACAAACAGGGACTTGTTTAGTTTAGAGTTATCATCCCTAGAAGCATTCGAAAACGCTGGTAGGGACGTCTGTCTAAAGCTTTGGTGAGAATGTCCGCAATTTGCTCTTCCGTTCTACAGTGTTGCATAGAGATGTTCCCATTTTCAACATTGTCACGTAGAAAATGATGCCTAATGTCTATGTGCTTAGTCCGAGAATGATGCACAGGATTTTTGAAAATGTTAATGGCACTAGTATTATCACAGAGTATAGGAACTGGGCCAAATGACATACCATAATCCTGAAGTTGGGACTTGAGCCATAGTACTTGGGAACAACATGATGCGGCAGCCACGTATTCTGCTTCAGCTGTGGAGAGTGCCACTGAATTTTGTTTCTTGGATCCCCAAGAGACTAGGCATGACCCAAGGAACTGGGCCATTCCTGATGTGCTCTTTCTATCAACTAGGTGCCCAGCAAAATCTGCATCTGTATAAGCAATGAGCTCAAGGGAACTGTTCCTTGGATACCAGAGGCACAAGTTGTCGTTCCCTTTGAGGTACCTGAAAATCCTCTTCACCTCTTTCAGGTGTGATTCTTTGGGATTAGCTTGAAAACGTGCACATAAGCACACTGAGAACATAATATCAGGCCTACTAGCAGTTAAGTATAGAAGAGAGCCAATCATACCTCTAAAGTTTCTTTGATCGACACTTACCCCTGTTTCATCATCATTGAGTCTGGAATTTGGGGAGATGGGAGTGTCAATGGGCCGTGAGTGGTCCATCCCATACTTGACTAGCATTTCTTTGATGTATTTCTGTTGATGAATCCTTGTTCCCTCCTTTGTTTGAGAAATCTGGAGTCCTAGGAAGAACGTGAGTTCCTCTATGAGACTCATCTCAAACTCACTACTCATGAGGTCCTTAAACTTCTCTACAAGAGTTTCGTTAGTTGCTCCAAAAACAATGTCATCAACATAAACTTGAACAATCAAGATATCCTTAGACTCCTTTTTAAGGAAAAGAGTTTTGTCTATGGAACCTCGAAGGTATCCATGAGACAGAAGGAATTGAGCAAACCTGTCATACCATGCTCGAGGAGCTTGTTTGAGTCCGTAGAGGGCCCTCTCCAGGAAGTAGACGTGGTTGGGTAGCTTCTCATCTTCGAATCCTGGGGGTTGGGCTACGTATACTTCTTCCTTGAGGTGCCCATTGAGAAATGCCGTCTTCACATCCATCTGGTAGAGCTTGAATCCTTTGTGGGCTGCATAGGCTATGAGAAGGCGGATTGCCTCGATCCTTGCAACTGGTGCGAAGGTCTCGTCATAGTCGATTCCTTCTTCTTGTCTATAGCCTTGAGCAACCAGACGAGCCTTGTTCCTAGCTACGGCCCCAGTATCATCTAGCTTGTTCCGAAACACCCATCGAGTTCCTATGATGTTCTTGTTTTTGGGCCTTGGAACTAGCTTCCATACCTTGTTCCTCTCAAATTGGTGTAGTTCTTCTTGCATAGCTTGGATCCAGTCTGGGTCCTTTAGAGCTTCTTTTATGTTTTTTGGTTCCACCATTGAGACAAAGGCATTAAAAGCACAAAAATTATTGAGAGAGGAGTGAGTTAGAACACCTTTTTCATATGGAGTGATGATGTTGTCGATGGGGTGATCTCTCTTTTGTTGGTAGTTTCTTGTTGGGATGTGTGAGACGTCAACCTGTTCCCTTGACTCTTCTCCATCTGTGTCTTGAGTTTCCTCTTCCTCAGGAGAATAGTTATGTTCAGCTTCTTCGCTGGGACTTTCGTCAGGATTCTCTTCGGAGTTCCCTCGTTGTTCCCCCTGAACACTAGATTCTGGTGCATTTTCATTTTGAGGAACGAGAGAATTGGAGGCATCTTGTGGTTCTTCTGTTGAAGAGGGAACTTCAAAGGAGCTTTGATCTGTGGAGTTTTGATCTCCTTCGTTGTTCCCTGATTGTGGGGCATTGTTCCCACTTGGATAGTCTTCATCTTTCTTTCTTGGTTCATCCTCATCGTCTTCTTCTTCTTGTCTGACCAGCTTAAACAGAGTTCCCTTTCCTTGAACCTCTGTTCCCATCTTTACAGACTTCTCGTCGAAGATGACGTGAATGCTTTCCTCTATCTTCTTGGTCCTCTTGTTATAGACCCTGTACGCCTTGCTATGGGAAGAGTATCCCAAGAATATCCCTTCATCGCTCCTGGGATCAAATTTGCCAAGGTTGTCTTTCCCATTGTTGTGGACGAAGCATTTGCATCCGAAGGTCCTAAGATGAGCGATATTTGGTTTTCTCCCTTTGATGAGCTCATAGGATGTCTTCTTGATCAAGGGTCTGATCATGGCTCGATTCAGGATATAACTAGCTGTGGAGATGGCTTCAGCCCAAAAGTACTCTGGAACTCTGCTTTCAAACAACATAGTTCTAGCCATGTCTTCCAAGGTCCTGTTCTTCCTTTCGACAACTCCGTTTTGCTGAGGAGTGCGAGGGGCCGAGAAGTTATGAGAGATCCCATGTTTGTCACAGTATCTGAGGAACTGTGAGTTTTCAAACTCTGTTCCATGATCAGATCTGAGAGCCTTTAGTTTGAGTCCCATGCTGACCTCCATTCTTGTGATTAGGACTTCGAATTCCTTGAAGGTATCTGATTTTGATCTCAAGAATAGCACCCATGTGAATCGTGAAAAATCATCGATTAAAACATACATGTACCTCTTTCCTCCATAGCTTTCGGTGTGCATGGGACCACAAAGATCCATATGAATTAGCTCTAAGGGCCTGGTCGTGCTCACCATCCTTTTGGGCTTGAAGGAGGTCCTTGTTTGCTTTCCTCGAACACAGGCTTCACACATCTTGACTCCTTCAAGGTTGATTCGTGGGAGACCAACGACGAGATCTTGTAGATAGAGTTTCAAGATTTGGTTCATACCTGCGTGTCCTAACCTTCGGTGCTAGAGTTCCGTTTCATCAAGGGAACTTGCCAAGCACAGTTTCCTTGGTGGCTCAAAGTTTGTATCCACCACATATATGTTGTTGGACCTTCTTCCTTTCAGGATGATTTTGTTAGTCTTCTTGTTGATCACTAGACATTCCTTTGAGTCAAAGGTGACGATGTTGTTCCCTTGATCACATATTTGAGAGACGCTCAAGAGATTGAATCCCAGATCTTTCACCAAGTTAACGTTGCTGATTTTGATTGATTTGTTGAGTAGCACTTCCCCTGTTCCTATGATCTCTCCTTTATTTTTGTTGCCAAAGGACACGTGACCTCCTTCGGCCTTTGGGTGGAGTGAGGTGAGGTTGTCTTTGTTTCCAGTCATGTGGTTGGAACATCCACTGTCAATGACCCATGTGCTGTTCCCCCTCACTGCCACCTACAAGAAAAGTTAGTTTTTGAGGACCCAGGCAAGATGACTCTTGCCTGGTTCCTTGCAAGGGAAGGCAGTCTCAAATAGCACATAATCAGCAATGTTAATGTCACGAGAGTACTTGTTATAGGCAAGGTTCCTATGGTTGTTTCTTTTAATGGGAACTCTAGCAGGCTTGTTGGTTTGTTGATTCTGCTTGTTCCAGTACTCGTGGTTTTTCTGAGCTTGGGCCTTAGCTTTGGGACAGCTTTCCTTGTAGTGCCCATGAGCACCACAGTTCCAGCAGGTCTTATAGTATTCTCCTAGGTAGTACTTAGGATGGGGTCTCTGTATCCTGTTCCTATCCATAGTTTCCTTGTTGTACACTCTAGACCTGTTTCCCTTAGCTATTTGAACATACAACTTGTGTCCAGTGTTCCCAGTGTAATAATCTACTTCTCTATTCACCCCACTCTCCAGAACACGGATTTTCTCTTCCAAATGTGCATTTTTCTGTTTCTCACACTGAAGCTCTAGGGCCCTGCACTCGTTCATCTCTTTTTCACTCAGGGGGGACTTCCCTTTTCTAGGGCTCTCTGACTCATACCCTATTCCGTGTCTGGCTGGGACAAACTTGGTTTGGGAACTAGAGGCTTCTGAGTTCCCTTTTGCTTTACTCAGATTTTGTAGAAGGGTGTTTTCATCACTTTCTAGGGTTTTAAGCTCATTCTCAAGTTCTACGATGTGAGACACATAAGACTGAAGTTTTTCTAGAAGGGGCACACAGTTGGGACATGGCTCTAGACCAACTAGTTCAGCATTTGTGTGTTCCGGCTTTTCCAACTTCTTTTGCAATTTAATATTATCTTTGACAAGACTTGTGAGAATTTTAAGCAGTTCAGGTTTCTCATAATTTGACAAGGAAGCAAGAACGGATTCGGGGGTTACCTCACTGGGTTGTTCCCCAGTGGTTTCTCCTAAGGCCATGGCGCACATGTCAGGTTGAACCCATGATTCAGGCTCTTCGTCTTCATCGTCACTCCATGTGGCTATGTAGGCCTTTTTTCCTTTTCCTCGGTTGTCCGCCTCCTGAGGGCACTCCTTGGCAAAGTGTCCCTTCTTGTAACACTTGTAGCACGTTACATCCGAGAGGTCCTTTTCAGCAGATTTTCTTTGGGAACTCTGTCCTTTTCCTGAGTTCCCATAATTCTTCTTGAATTTCCCTTTGTAGAAAGATCGAAGAGCTTTTGTTACAAGGACTAGCTCTTCATCCTCATCTTCTTCAGATTCTTCATGTTGCTCCTGTACTGCCTTGATTACCTTTTCAAGTTTGAGAGCTATCCCCTGATGTGCTCGCTTTTGCTCCCTGTCATCTATCTTTCTCTTCTCATATCCCACGAGTTTTCCAAAAACCTGGTGGAGCATAAGAGCCCTGTTTTCGGGATTCTCTTTGAACATCGTTCTTTCGTTTGTCCATTCTCCAGTCAACCCATTGAAGAGTTGTTGAACCTTCATTTTGTCGGTGACTTCTTCTTTAGTGATCCCAAGGCCAGTCATCTTGGTGCAAAGTCCCTCAAAACGGGATTGGTAACTATCAACGGATTTTCCTATCTCCATTTCGAAGGTGAAGAACTCCCTTCTTGCGTTCATCTGAAGATCTTCTCGGAGGTCTGAGTTCCCAATGTGCATTTGCTGAATGGCTTCCCACACTTCCTTTGCCGTGTCTAGGTTTGCCACTTTGTCGCAGTCTTGCACCGACATGGCATTCTTGAGGTACTGGATGGCTTTGAAGTTGGTCTCCATGCACTTGTACTCATTAGGTCCCCATTTTGACAGGTCATTCTCAATTGCTGGATCAATTTTGAAGTTCCCTTTTTCAATGACTTACCAAGCTTGGTAGTCCTGGCTGCGCATCCAGTTCTTCATGTCGCGTTGCCAGACTTCGAATCTCCCAGTGATGAGCCTTGGTGGCTTGCTGTTGTTGTGACCGACTTGGGTAAGTTCGTGAGCCATGTTTGAAACCTGCGATGCTAACACAAATCTAGAGCAGCCTGCTCTGATACCAATTGTTGGATCGTAAATGAGTTAGCAAGAGCTTGGGAACTGGCTGTTAAGCTGTTCCCAAGGCAGCGGAAGAAATAATCGCAAGTAGTTAAGACACTGAAGAAACACAGTTCCTTATAGAGGAACCCCACTACAACCAACTAGTTGTATGGGTAAACCTCTACCTCCGCTTGGAGGATTTTGAATGAATTACTTATATTATTGATTTGTTCCTTAGTTACAAACAACCAGATTCAAACTTCTCTGTTCCTACGAGTTCTACCTAACTCTAGCAACACTAATGAATCTTCTCAACTGAGTTCCTAAGCGAACAACAATCTCTAAATAAGTAACTCAAACCTTACACCAAATCGCAGTTCCCTTGCTCCTGGGAACTCGGCTTCACCGTCGTCGAGATTAGACACTCGCTGCCGGGGACTTCTCTTCTTCTTTTCTCTTTCTTCTGTTGTGGGTATTTGTGGGTTCTAGGAGAAGTACTCAATCCGAGCACTATTCATTTGGCTTTATACTCGAGTGAACTTGGGCTTCAATTGCATCTTTCATTTGTGTCTGAAATGCCCTTTGCTTGATGCCCAAGTTGTACTTTCTTCACATGTGACTTCGATTTGAACTAGGTCAACTTCTTGAGATGATCGGACCGTTGGATCAATCGTGACAGTCTGCTCCTCAGACTGTGCCTTCATCCTGTCCAAGACAAGATCCCGTGATATGCGCTGATCGGTCCTTGTCCTCACATGTGAGTTCCCATATCGTGGGAACTGTCCTCTGCTGAGTTCCTTTGGGAGAAACTCTTCATCGTGTAAACCTGTGCTCTGGTCATTCCTGGGAGTTCCCATTACATGGGAACTTTCGTCTTCAGAGTTCCCTTGATGGAAACTCTTCATTATGTGCTTCTGTGATTTTTGATCATTTGTGGAAGTTCTTTGCTCAACCTGTGTTCCTTAGAAATACTTGATCGAAGCACATTAGTTCCCTTATAGCGTTTGTCATTATCAAAACTCGGAGAACTGTATCGTTGTTCCGATGTTTAGAACCAGCGGTCCCAACATCGTTCCAACAATAGTGGCATGATATATAGTGAATTTTTAAAAGTAATATTTATTTTCTAATTAAGTTTATTTTATTTTTTTAAAGTTTTTAATTAAAAGTTAGTTTTTGGTATCAGAGCGAGGTTATGATTCTTTAAGGGCCTACATTCATAAGCATATGTAATTGACTATAGATTGCATTCATGAGCATAATGCATAAAGGAGAGAAGGTTCAGCCGCGCCATGTCAGTCTATAGATTGCATTCATTTTTCCAGCGAATCTATCACTACTTCCTCGGTACAACAATCCACTTTAGCATGGTGTCTTGACAACCAATCATATCCAACATATCATATTAATCTTTATCAACCGATATACCATAACTCAACTGATAACTTTACCATTTCCTCTGTACTTCCTCTTCTTATGGTTCATGTGTATGAAATGTATGCTCATGTAATGCTGTATGAGATGCTCTTATAGACTGACATGGCGCGGCTGAACCTTCTCTCCTTTATGCATTATGCTCATGAATGCAATCTATAGTCAATTACATATGCTTATGAATGTAGGCCCTTAAAGAATCATAACCTCGCTCTGATACCAAAAACTAACTTTTAATTAAAAACTTTAAAAAAATAAAATAAACATAACTAGAAAATAAATATTACTTTTAAAAATTCACTATATATCATGCCACTATGCTATCCATATGCTCTTAATCTTATATGAATGCAAAATGACGTATGCATTTTGGTCGGGGATGTTACAGTCCACATTGGTGCTTGTGCCTCTCTTGGTAGATTTCCCTGAGCTTCTAGTCTCTTCTTGTTCACATGTGGAAGTTCATAATCATTCCCCCCTTTAACTTTCAGAACTTCATTCATACCATATTGAAGTGACATCCATACATTGTCTAGAATCTTAGGGTCTAGCTCATTGAAAGCCCCATTGACAACATCTAGCATTCCATCAATGTCCTTGGGCATTTTTTTATGCATCAAAGATTGAATGCTCCTAAAAAAACCAAGGTCTAAAATATTTAAATCCGGACTGTTTGGTGGCTGTTGAAGTAGGATGAATGTGAATCCATCTTGCTTGTAAATTTGTTGCCATGTTGCATCTTGTTGATTTATGTGTGCTTTTGCGTTGTCTTGTTGTATGAATATTACTCTTTCACTTGCACCATCTTGTGGCCACTTGGTCTTGATTTCTGGTACAATTTGCTCTATGAGCATGGCCCTTGTGACCTTTTGGTTGATGGATTTAACCAACTTGGTCACCATTGTCTAGGGGTGCTCACGGGTCCGGGTCGACCTCGACCCGACCCGCAAAATGCGGGTCGGGCTGCGGGTCAAGAATTTGAAAAATTCGGGTCGCGGGTCGGGTCGGGCCAAACCCGACGGGTTGCGGGTCAACCCGCAGACCCGCGCCCTTTTAAAAAAATAAAAATAAAAAATACGTATATAGTGTACTGAAAAGTGAAAATTGGGTTGGGCCTCATATTTGACCAGCGCCTCCCTCTCTAAAAACCCTAGGGCGATCCCGAGACCCGACTCGCGCCTCCCTCTCCAAAACTCCGCCGCTGCTGGTTGGTGAAGCCCGACTCGCGCCTTCCTCTCCAAAACTCCGCCGCTGCTGGTTGGTGAAGCCCGACTCGCGCCTGACTTTGACAATCGCAGTGTTGCACGCAGTTGGTGAAGCCTGACTCCGACAGTCGACTCGTTCCAGATCGGCTCGTTGTTGGTGTCGCACGCAATCGACTCGTTCCATTCAACACGCAGTTGGCTAGTTGTTGAAGTCTCTGACCGTCGGCTCGTTCCAGATCTCCGTCGTTGCTGAAGCCTGACTCCAGATCTCTCCAACCTCGCCTGCTCGCACCGCTCGCCAACCTCATCCATAAATTGATCAATAAGATAATCTCAATTCTCAAATTACAATATACATGTGTACTCTAATAATTATTGGCATATCTTTTCTTTCCTCATGTACGAGAGATCCCGGTTACAATTTTATTCATTCTTGCAAATCCCGTATATAAGCCAATGAATTAATGAATCAATGCTGGTCGCGGGTCGGGTCGGGTAGCGGGTCGACACGCGACCCAACCCGTGAAAAGGCCCAAAAAACATACTTTTTTCAATTTTTTGAAATGCATGCGGGTCAGCGGGTCGACCCGCGACCCGACCCGCAAAACCCGCAACCCGCGGGTCGGGTCACGGGTCGCGTCTGAAAAATTTGCGGGTCATCGACCCGACCCGCAACCCGCATTTACGGGTTGCGGGTCGACCCGACCCGACCCGTGAGCACCCCTACCATTGTCCCCTTGATCCTATTCTTTGAGTTTCTTTTTGCTGCCTCTTTGTATGTGAATGGGAAAATACCAATTTTCCCATCAAATGTGCACTGTCCCCCAGAATCAAATCTAGGTCTTGTCACTGCAGCAGTGAACATGACCTTTGGTATGAACTTGCTTGAGCTAGCTGATCTGTATTTACCTCTCTCATGTTGTGCTAGATATACACGTTGAGATTTCTTGCTTAAGTTGAACCACTTTTCATCTATGTGGACAAAGTCAAACATGGGATAATAATGTGTCTTTGTTTCTGGTGTGGCTCCATTTAGTAGACTGATTATCCATTCTAACCTTCTAAGCTTGTTTGCATCCTTGAGTCCTGGCTTGAGAGCATTTGTATGTGATCGAATGATGTCTCTTTTGAGTAGTCTGTGTGTGCTGCTCTTTGACATCTCTAGCTTGGTTGCCAAGTCTCTTATGCATGTTTTGTGCCCCATGTTAAGGGATGTGATTTTTTCAATATCTACCTATGTCCTCTTTCTGCCTCCATTGTGATACTTTGTGCTGACATTAGGCTTTTGCATTGCTTGAGCTTGTTGTTTGGCCATGTTCCATATTCTTGATGTTGTCCTTGTTGAAACATTGAATTCTGTGGCAACTGCTTGCATTGCCCCCCTCATGAGATGTCCCCTTTTTGTTGGTATTTGATGCAGCTTCATTAGAATGTGAAACCTTTTTTCACTGCTGAGCTTCGACTTGCTTGGCTGATGATGTGAACTTTGCGTCTGTTTCTCTTGCATCTCCTCTGGTGGTTGATTGTGATCAAAGATGTGACTCTGTTCTGGTGGGGTTACAACTTCTGGAGGTGGTTGAAGCAGTGATGCAAAAAAAAGGAAAATTTTGAAGCTCTTTTTTTGTTCTGAGAGATTCTCTCTTTTAATGCTCTGTAAATCTGAAAGTGTAAGGGAATTTTTGTTGTTGAGGGTGCTTTTATACAAGAGATCCAAAAAATGGCTTTTACTCCTAATAAGCCATCTGTGTGCTTTGAATGCTCTATTTCTATTGGTCCCCCCAGTTTGAATGCTTGATTTTCATTGGTTAAAATTTCATCACATGGATTCATACTTTTTGTATAGTCCCCTTTTTCATACTTCTGACACAACAATAAATCCCCTTAAAAACAGTGCAATATTGCTTTATGGACAAACTTAATGGGACATAGGGGGTATAAAATTAGCTTAGGTTAAGGCCGTTTTTTTCCCTCTTGCATGATGTCCCCAAAAATTAAAACGAAGAGTAGTTTCGTTCTTTTTTACCCTACTTCAAAATAAATTATTGGCATTTAATTTTTTTAAAAACTTCACAAAATGTATCTTCGTTTAATTGAAGGAATGATGGAACAAGCTACTAATACTCCGTAATTTCGATTAAAAAAAAAAAGAAGAAGAAGAAGTAATACTCCGTAAAAGTGGTGCAAATCAAATTGTCCTCCAAATGCACATCTTCTTCCTGCAAATTTAGTGCTTTTTATAAGTAGATTGAAGTCATTGAACACGTGATTATATTATAAGATGTATCATCATGCACATGAACTAAATATTGTTGCCTTTGTTGGTTGCTATCTGTCGGCAGGCTCACAATTATAAAAATATATAGTATTCTTCCTAGGATTTTCTTGGCTAAGATTAATTGTAGGGCTGTAATCAAACTAAATCGAGCCGAGTTTTAGATTGCTCAAGCTCGACTTTGTTAAAAATATGCGAGCTCAAATTTAAATGTGAGTTTAGTTTGAGCTCAAAATTTTGTTTGAATTTGGTTCATTTAAATGCTCATGCGACTCGAGCTTAGCTTACGAGCCTTTTATTGAATTTTTTTCATTAGACAAACTCGCGATCAACTCATTTACCTAATCATCTATACAAGCAAACGAAACTAAAAATGAAACTACATATATAGTTTTAGAGTGATCATCAAAATTATGTAGTTTTACATAAACTATATATTATATCGAGCTTATAATCGAGCTTGCTCATGAAAAAGAGTTGGATTTTATTGTGCTCAATCTTAGTTCATTTATTTTTCGCGTCTTACTATTGTGCTCAAGTTCGGCTCCTTTACAAATCAAGTCGAACACGAACAAAATTTAATTGAGTTAAACATCAAATTACTCACAAACGGCCTCTGTTTATTTACAGTCCTAACCAAGTGTGGTATTCTTTCTTGGAAATTGAATGGGAAATGTGAGAAATGTGTATAATATATGATGTAAAACAAACACAAAGTTAATAGGGCTAATAGCAAATACAATTCAAAAGGGTAGTATGGGGACCACTAAGTCACTAACCAGCTCAAGATGTAAGTTGGGCCGTCGGATATGGGCGGTATATGGCCCCCCAATTGGGCCCATTTTACGTGTGACATCATTGGGGCTCCACTTTCACCCTCACCTGGCGTTCGTTAGTACAGTAGTATACATAGGAAATTACATTTAATACCCTTGAGTTTTTAGCTTTTTTAAATAATACCCTTCTTGGTTTGTTTAATGATACCTCTAAAACTTTTGCAAACGTTTTTCCTGAATCCTTACATGTTAATTTCCGTTAGATTATAACAAAATTCGTTGGTTTCTTAATAAAAATAATTTTTATATTTTATTGAGGTAATAACTAATAACCAATTCTAATTTAGAAACAATTACAATAAACCTAAAAATATACCCTATAAAGTATTTAAAATAAAGATTTATATAATTTAAATTTACCAAGTAGGTTTTATGAAGTAATTTGTGACAATTTTATCATATCAATACGAATTTTCCATATATATATAATGTTAAAATATATGAAATTTCATTTCTTGATAGTAAAAGAATAAATAAAATTTAAATTCAAATACTTGAAAAATTAAAATTATAAAATTTACATGATATGAAAATAGTTCGAATATTTTTTTTAATTATTACAACTTACGACATAAATTCTACATGAGAAATATAAATTATATAATATATTTCTTTTAATAAAAATATTGAAATATGTAAAGTTTTGACTTGAAAAGTTTGAATTATATAATATAAAATCTACTTGAGAAATTTAAATTATATAATATATATATTTTCATATTTTTATAGATTTATTTTTAGAATATCTTAATCATTCTAAATTATAATTGGGTATTAGCTTTATAAAACATAAAAATAAATTTTTTTATCATAAAATAAATAAACTTTGTTATAATATAACAAAAATTCACAAGTAAAGAAACATGCCAAACTCTTATAAAAGTTTAAGGATATCATTCAGAATAATTTTTTTAGTATATCTCCCCTAAAAGCCAAAAATTCAAGGTAATCAAACCAAATTTCCTAAATTGTATTACAATATTAATAAACCCTGTAAAGACAGTAACAAAAAAACCCTTCAATAAACATAACAAAAAGAGTCGGGTTAAACTCTTATCATTAATGACTTATACTTGTGATTTAATATAACTCACCTTAAAATATTACAGTATACAATAGACTATGGTATCATACTACTCCGTATTTTTAATTTATTTCTTGGAACATAAGTGATATACGTAGTATACAATAACGTTTTCATAAAAATGGAAAGCTTTAGGTTGAATTGTTGAAATCATTTGCAATTTGTCAATGCTTGAACGTAGTACTCCTGATTATGGAAAAATGACCCGAAATAATCTCAAGTATTAACTTTGAACCAAAAATAATACCAACTTTAAAAATCACCACCGACGATACGAACTATCGCAATATTAACCCAAAACGATATGCAATTATTTTCCGGCCAATTTTCCGATGGGATTGATGACATGGCAACCGGAAATCTTACGTGGCAATTAAAATTTTAGACTTTTATTTGTTTTTTACATGCAAATCCTACATGGCATGATTTTACATTTAAATTAAAAAATCCAACGTGTAAATTTGAATTGGGATTTTGGATTTCCATTCTCGTAAATCCATTAAAATCAAACAAAAAAAACTCAAATAATCAAATCTGTATTTACGGGTTAGATTAAAATTTGTTACTCCGTATAACCTAAATTAAAAAAACTAAAAAAAAAAAAAAAATCAACTGAAGAAGAACGAACCTGTAAAGCGACGAACTCATTCGAGGGCGCGATCGAAGACGACCCATTCTGCCATTCAATATGTGAATTTTAGTATTTGAGATCAACTGTTTATAGGTTCGATCTTCTTCTAGTTGATTTTATTTATTTATTTGAGTTTAATTTTTTTAATTTTAATTTAGGGTTATAACAAATTTTTATGGGTTAGGTTTTCGATTCAAATCTTTACACGTTAAGATTAATTATTATCGTCGATTGATTTCTTATCAAGTTAAAACAGATTTCATTATTTGAGTTTTTTGTTTGATTTTAATGGCGGTACGAGAATGGAGTCCGAAATCCCAATTCAAATTTACAAGTTTGGATTTATTTTTTTAATTTAAATGTAAAATCATGCTACATAGGCTTTGAATGTAAAAATAAATAAAAGTTTTAAACTTTTAATTGCCATGTAAGATTTCTGGTTGCTATGTCATCAATCTCATCGAAAAACTGGCCGGAAAATAATTGCATATCGTTTTGGGTTAATATTGCGATAGTTCGTATCGTTGGTGGTGATTTTTAAAGTTGGTATTATTTTTGGTTCAAAGTTGATACTTGGGATTATTCAAAGTCATTTTTTCCCTGATTATTAAGTTCTACTTCCTCCGTCCCCTAATGTTCGTCCTAAAGGACAGTTTTCACACAAATTAAGAAAATAAAGTGAAGAAAAAGTAGCCAATAGGAATGTGAGAGAGAGTGTGATGTTGATGGATAAAGATGGGAAGAAAGAGAATGAAAAAAGGAAATGACTAAAAGGAGTATTAGAGTAGATTTTTAATTGAATAATATGGATAAAGGTGATATTAAATGAGAATAATATTGTAAGAAAGATATAAATATAAAAGGAAAGTAGACAAATATTTTAGGACGGCGGAAAAGAAAATAGGGCAAACATTATGGGACGGGAAGTACTTTATTCTCTTTCCAATTTAAATACTCCCACAGTCCCACGTACGTTGATATTGGTGTCCCCTTGTCGTTTGTGACTTTTTGTGGTAACAGCTTTTTCCCTCATTTTTTTGGAGAAAAGAAAAGGCATTTTGTTCTATTAATGACATCATCGCTACGTAACTTTGACATCACAGACACTCGGGTATATTAATGCTTACCGAAAAACAAACCCGGGTTATTTGCTTGCCACTGACATGTTTTAACTTGATGACTTGATCTACCAGTTACTTTTGTAATAAACCGGGTTTGTTTTTCGGTAAGCATTAATATACGAAACGTCTCGGAATATTGGTCTTTATAAAACTAGAAATGGGATGAATGTGTTGGATTGCTTTCGGGGCATGTATTGAGTAGGATTGCTGAAATCAAAAGTGATTGAAGAGGAGGTGGTCGGTAATTACTACTAGGAGTCGACAAGTAATGGCACTTTCTCAGTGAAGACGATTGTGAATATTGTTGGATCGACATGTGTAAGTAATAGTGTAGGAAACTATATATTCATGAGAGAATAGTTCCTTTACACAAATGGAATAAATAAACACAAAAAGACACAATTCCTTAACATGTTTTAACTTGATATACATTTCTTATTGATTATCACAAAACTACAAGACAAGAAAGGATTTCAACATGCTATCTTCCTAGAATACTCTCTTAACCTCTAATCCCTCATTTCTATCAACTCAAAGAAAACTAACACCCAACTAAGTTACCTTACAAATATGGCCCTAATGAATGCTCCTCTTGATTCACCTCTTCAATCGCCTTCCGTTCCAAGCTTCTTCTTCAACCTAGAACCCGCGAAACAATGGATTAGAGTGGGGTCCCCCTAATCCACCTCCGATACCTAAGTCAAAAGAGTAGTTTGTCGATTGGACGTCGAGGTAAAGGTAAGACTTGCGAGCGAGTTCAACAAGTTCTGAATGTGCTTACCATACATGGCGAAGACATGTAATTATAATGGAAGAAAGGGAGTAGGGGGCCGAAAATTCCACCCCTAGGGTCGACTGAGATGCTTTGTCACCGAAGCAAGCGATATCTTGTTCCCCAATCCACGTAGAAATTCTATGTTTCGACTGAGATAGATTCTTCCATTATCGTGATAAAAAAAACTATAATTTAATAAGAAAAATAAATAAGGTAGCTGAAAAGATAGTTACAGATTAGTCTAAATTATGATTTAATAATAATAAAATAGTTGATATTTAAAAAAATAATTCATATTATTATTATTATTTAAAAAAATAGTTAATATTCCTAATATATTGTCACATTAATTTTGGTAATTGAAACAAATAAATATATTGGGAAAATATCTTAAATCAAATTCGTATATAATATTAGAATTGGTTTCTCCAAAGAAATGTTTCGTCTTGGAGTTGGATGATTAAAAAGCAATGAAAATGAAAAAATAGAAAAAGAAAAAACAAGGCAGAAAGGTGAAAAGCTAAGGAATGTATTATCTTGCACGCAAAGTTTGTTAGATTTGATTAATTGAAACGAATCAAATATCAATGTTACTACAGTAGTATGAAATGGGGGGTAATTAACGGTAACTGATATAGAAATTCAAACCTAAAAATGCTGCTGAAAACAGATTCCACAACTAATTATGACTAAATTGACCATGCCTTTTTCATAATTAAGTTTCCTTCCCTATTTTGGTTCATATAAGCATTTCTAGTCAACTCCTTTTACACGATGGAAAACTCAAATATATAACTAAACGGCAACTAAAATAGGAAAATTTATATTAAGCCACTAATCACTGAACTGCAAACATATATAGTTATTTTATTAAAACTCTAATCCTTTTATGCGTACCAAAAAGTTCATATATATTATGGTCAAAATTATGATAATTACTGTATAACTTTTGGTTTACCCGCAAAAAAGTGTGGGTACGGTGGTGGACTGGTGTTGTGTGATCGTGTGAGATTTAAGATGTAAAGGAGGAGTTGCACGCGTTACACTTGATGACTACTTTTGACCTCCATTTTTACTAATCCCCATCAATGTCAACCAACTATGACGTTTGTTTGTTGCTTGTTTGTCAGGGAGATCTCCTATCTAAAATTATTGTCAATTTAGTTTTTAAATTTTTTTTGTTTCAACATAATTATCATTTTAAGCTCCCAGCTTCAGTATAATTGGTTGAAGCCGAAAGGGTAACTGGAATTGGAACTGAAATTATAAGGTTAAGAAGTTAGTTACTTATTCGGTATTACGAGCTAAATATTATTTTTGTGGTCTCATCATCGGTGTTACTGTGAACTCCATCTTGTCGACCACCACCAAACAGAGCCTTAGATTTGTGGGGTTTTTTTTGAGTAGGAAAAGATTAGGCCGAGGCAACTCAACCTAGTGTATCCTTATGGACGAGGGTGCGAAGTCCTAAATGGGTTTGAATCTGAATGACACTAACCGTATGCCTAAGGTTAGTGATCAAATCAGTCACTTTATCACAGTCAAGAGGTGTATGATTTAATGGCGAGTTGCGCATTTATTATTAAAATTTACACAATTTGACTATCTTTATATAAAATTTCTTCATATTTATTGACTGCAAATGAGGTGAATGAATACTCAAGAGTATTCTTTAACTTAATGATTGAAATCCTCAATTGTTGAATAAAAAACCTAATTAATTAGTCAAACAATTCAAAGTAGTCACATTATTTTAGATTTTATTATGATAAAATTTAATTAACTAGCCGAGTGATACTTGACATTTGACAAAATCTTTACCGCTTAATAAAAATGAATCATCACACTAACCAAATCAAACCAAGTGACCAATTATAAATAAATTAAACTTAACAAGAAGTGTAGTTGTTAAACCAAAAAACTAAGCAAGTCATCAATTAAAAAAAGCCATAATCTGCAACCATGCAAAGAATGTGCGGTGGATCAAGCTCCCATGAAGTGGAAATTGAAGGTAAATCATGCAAAGCCACAATCTATTTTGTACTCGATCTGTGTCTCAGTTGAAACTAGAAATTGAAGGTAAAATATATATCCTTTTTCATTCACATTTTCATATCTCAATCCCCATGTCGATCTAAGCATCTTTGAGCCCATATATATTTATATGAATGAATTGGCCCATTGAGCCCAATATATGGGCCATATAGCCCATGTTAACTGGAAACTTGTTATTTACCGGACTCGTCAATTTCTCCCTGCTTGTGCTTTTAAGATTCTTATTTTCACACTCGGTTCTGGAAAATACATAAAATAAAAGCATTTCAATTGTAGCATTAAGTTATTTACCGGACTCGTCAAAATCCTCCATGTGTACTTCTTCAGTAATCAATCTATATATACCTTTTAAATATAAAGCATTAAGGGCAATTTTGTCATTGATTTTTATATTTCAACTACCATTTTTATAATTACATATTTTTAAATATTAACTTCTATCCATATGTATGACACATAAAAAAAATACTAATTTAATATATTAGAGTAAAATAGATAAATTTTTTTATTCATAAATATGATAAATATAAAATCATTTTCATATAATTTTTCTATCCATAAGTATATTTTTAATTACAAAATATTAATATTAAGTTTCTATTATAAATTAGCAATTTAATATCTAACTACCTTTCTTAATTTAATATCACATAGTAATTAATTTTAATAGCTCTAAATAAAATAGATAATTTTTTATCCATAAGTATGAAATATGGACCATATTTTAAATTATGAATTTTAAATTATGAGTTGTAAATTATTCTATATTTATCTTTTTATCTATAAATGTAAACGATTTATCTTAAATCAAAATTTGATTAAAAAAATTTCAATATCTAGATAATTACTTGCCTAAATTAAATTTTGATAAAAAAAAATTATGTTATATTTTCCTTAGTTTCTTTTTTGGCTTATTCACGTATATATAGAAAAAAATTATCTTTAAAAATTCAGTCTTTATTCATATTTTTTCATCTTTTCTTATTAATTATATTTTTAAAATTTTTATTTCAAAGATTTTAAAGAATTGAATTTGATTAAAAAATTCTAAGAATTTACATTATTTTTGTGTTTTTATCTATTTTTTTAAAATCCATTAAAATAATTTATATTTATATATTTTTTATAAAAAAATAATCATTAAGTCATCAAAATCATATTGGGCACACTTTAAAATTTTTAAATTTTTAAAAGAGTCATTTAAAATTTCTAATTAATTATCTTTTAAAATTGTTATTCCAACCTATGCCCTTATGCATAAGTTAAAAAATGGTACTAATACCTTATACAAATTTTACTTAAATAAAATATTAATTATAATTTTTTTTTTCAAATATATCAATTATCAACAACAACAACAACAACATTGACTCAATTTAATTATGCTTCAACGAAATCTGGGAGGGAGGGGCAAGATGGGGACACCCCTTTAAATCTGATGCGTAAAATCCTCATTGATGCCCCCATTGCTCTGCATGACTAACCCCAAATACTTGAACTCTCCTTTCTCATAACGATTTTCCCTCCTAAGCACTTTGTCACTGGAATTTGTACATTGCCCGAACTTGAACTCCTAAGCACTTTTGCCGAGTTATTTGTGTATACTTTGAAATTTTTGTCTTTTTGTGGGATGTGAGCATATACAATGCGTGATTTTGCCTTGAATGTGTAACAATCAATGGCTAAAATCTACTATATATATAAAATCAATAAGAATTGGAGCCACCACATTGCGCCACCTCAGTTTTTTCCAAATGTCGCTTTAAGAATACGCCACATCGGATTTTGCCACATGTCACCTTTTCCTTAAGTCAAGTCATTATATTTTTTACATGTCATATATCACGTCATACTATATGTTGCCACGTCATTTACATGTCATATTTTATTTTAATTATAAATAATAAATAATCTAAAAGGAAAGTTTCAGTAAAGATTATTTTTTACCAAATCTTTCATTATCAGATTGTGTTATCTTTAAAAATAAAAACCTTTTGCATATAAAAATCTTTTCCTTAATGAAAGAATTTTAAATCAAATTGTCTAAATAGATTTACATATAGATCTTTCTCCCCAAAAAAATTACGTACAAATCTTCCTCTCAAAAAATAAAATTTACGTACAAATCTAAATTAAATCAACCTAATCTATAACTATATATTAAAGCTATACATTTTCGAGCCACCAGAACGATTATGGCCCCACCTCATATTTACAAAATTAATTTTTATTTCTAATATTTTAACTTTTTCCTATTAAATTCTTCTTTAACTATTTAAATCTATCTTTAACATCAAACAAATATCTATTTAGTATAACAATATCTTTTGAAAACTTCCTTATACAAGTATTTAAAATTAAAGATAAAATATCGTAAAATAAATATAAATATTTTTAGCATATATCTTTTGATTAATTTATAGATATATAGTGATTTTTTATAGGTAAATATTTATAATTTTTAAAATTAATAAAATAGATAATAAAATATTTAATAGATATATTGAAATGTTTGATAATCTCTAAATTTACGTACATGAAAAGTAATAAAATATAAACAATATAATATTTGATTAAAAAATTATACATTCTATGAGCAACAAATTACTTAGATTAAAGTTTATATAATATTTTTATTTATTTATTAATATCCTATTTATAATGTCTATAAAATATCGAATCGTAGTCGTACATTGTACGACGGTTATAACTAGTTTAGTTACATTCGCTCAACATAATATTAATTAAACATATTTATATTAATTTTTAATTTGTTCAATTTTTTACAAGAAATATTTGTAATAACTGCGGTTTTTGAGGATATTTTTGAATTTTTCTCGGATATCCTTTTAACCTTTTTGGTCCGTTTTAACGCTTTATCCAACATTTTTGTTGGAGATTAAATCCTAGAAAATTGTTGGTGATATCCTAAAATCACAAAGAAATGATTTTATGGATCGGTGTGAATTCTAGGATTTTTCAGTGGGAAAAGAATATTTATTGGATAAGCCGTCTTTTTAATTATGTATCGGAAAGGATTTAAAATACGAAACGGAAGCCTTAAAAATTGAAGGTAGCAAGATAAAATCATGGAAAATTGATTTTATTAGTCTACATAATTTTCGGGACATTTTTCGTTTAGTGAGTTTTTCCACCCGAGGTACATAATTTTACCGCTTTAACGCGAGTCCCGTTCCGAGACGGAAAATTCGATAAGGCCGCCTTACATTTACTTATTGGGGAAGGAACCAGAGAGAGCGGATTGGGATGGTTATCCTTGGCCAAGTCAAAGTCTATCAACTTATTTTTTTTCAAGGAAAGGAAAGTGAGGAGAGAGTTCGAACAACGACGGACTCGTGGATTCTTCACCGCCGACCACTTCTCTACTCCATCTCCATCTCTTCCACCACCACCACCTCACCTCTTCTTCTTCTTCCTCCATGTTGTTGGGTTGCTGCTTTGAAGGAACCAGAACCGAATCAAGACGGAACGACGGGCTGGAGAAAGAATTCGATCCACCTTCACCGCCAGTCTTCTTTGCATCGCCAAAGTGACGCCGCCGGCGACCCTTGGCTTGTCCGACCACCAACCACCATGGGAGCTGCTGTCGGGCAACGCCCAGCCACCCTCGGGCTCGGGGATCGAGCCATGATCGAGCCAAACGAGCCATGGGCTCGAGTGAAGGTATATACGATCGAAATTAATTAGCGGGTTGATTACGGAGCCACCGTAAGGGTCTTTCGACTCCGCTTTGCTAATTAAATTTATGGTTTTTATAATCTTGACATTGATACGGTTCCACAGGTTCGAACCGCTCGTGAAACGGACGTTCGGATCTTCCGTTATAGCGAAGACAAGTTTTGGTTACCGATTGGCAGGTAAAGGACTTCGGATAATTACTCGGGATTCGTTGTTAATCCGTTTGATCCGAGATTTGGTAATCTTTAAGAACTGTTGCTAATGAACAATTTTTATTTAGAAAATTGTATTTCAAAAGTGAAGCGGATTATTAGTTATAATTCCGCCAAGATGACTCCTTGAAGCATGATAACTAAGGATTTATTATATATCGATATTCGGAAATTAAATCGTTTATCGATTAGAAAGTTGTAGGAGTAGAGAATACAACTAAGAAGTGTTTCTGTGAACTCGTTGCTGAGAAATCCTTTGGTTATATTTGTCTGAAGGATGATACAGATTACTGTTGGAATTGCTAAGGACGTCGAGCACGCCTTATAAGACAAGTGGACGATTCTCCCTTGCGTTATTGTTATTAAATGAGGAATTGGATCCCATTTAATATTTGCGTTGGGAACAACTTGTATGATTAATAAAATATGATAGGTTGTTATATTTGTTAGAAATAATGACCATGTTGTTATTCAGTTTTGCGTTAGAACTGGATTTAGGTCCGTTATGGGTGACCTTGTATGTTGTCTCACGCTGAGACATTGTTGTGATTAAAATAGTTCAGGGAGTGGTTCTATATCCTCTCTTTATAACAATATTACATTAGGAGGGGCCTAATCCTAATGGTGAGTCATGACTCTCTTCCCCTACTCTTCGTGTGAGAGGGTTGATAGGCACTCTAGCTAAGTGCAGGTTCAGCACGGTGTAGTGTAGACGACCTGGTAATAGGCCTCTGGGATCTCTACCTCACCATATGCAAAATGAAAGATCAAGGATAACTTAAGTCTTATGATCTTGGTGTTGAGATGATTATGGATGAAACAGGCCCTCTAATCTCTACAACATCGGGACTCGTGCTATTCGGGTTGTTCAAGGATGAAATAAGCCCTCTGACCTCGGTAGCATTGTGTTCTTTCGGCAGTAGTTCGGGCCGATTAAAAGCCACCAACTTGTTGTGAAAAGTTTTGAAAGTAATATAAGATAAGTGCGTTAGGCACATTAATATACCTGAATGGTTCGTCCAGTCGGAAAGCCATTCTTGCACCCGGTTATGAATGATTCTTAATCAAACTTTGATTAAGTCAATCTGATTAGTCGACGGAGGCTTTTCAAAATGTGATGTGATTAATATGAGTTCCCAACAATTGTTTATGCTTCTTAAAGAAACCACAAGCGGTGGTGTTCTCTCTCTTGATTATGCGAGTCTCATTCTTATTCTCTATAAGACTGCTAACTGTTGGATCATAATCCGAGTCTATTCGGATTTTGAATGCCAATATGTTTAGTTACAACCATAAGAACCAAGTTAGATTCTCCGCTTGCTAGTCTATCATTAGACTAACCCGTCCATCTTCTTTCTTTTATATGGTCGGCTGGTGTCCACCGTTGTATACGATACATCAGGTTCTTCTTAGAAGTTGATTCAAGAGGCGGATTCAGATGTTTGAAGCTCCAGAAGTTGAAGAAAGGTTTCCAATGGCTATACTTGAGTGAAGATCATGGTTAAACTACTTCAAAGTGAAGCTGAGTTTCAGAAATAAGAGCTTAAGGAAGACTGGATGAAGATTTTGTTCAACTAGAAGGTTGTTCTATTTATTTATTCTTTTTGAGTAAAGATTTGTATAAGACCAATTGTATTTATTCCGCTGTAATGTTTATTTTAGTTTGTTCAGTCAGTTTAAAGCCTTGGGTAGCTTCGGTTTAGTCTTAATCGGGGTTACTGACGGTAATACCTCCAGGGTAGAAAGGGGGTATTACAGAAGTGGTATCAGAGCTAAAAGTTCCTAAGTCTTGCTTAAGACTTTCATCTTCTATATAGAATTATGGAGAATTCTATATTGGTGTTGTCTTAGAACCATTTACGGAAAGTGGTTAAGATTGAAGGTCAGACTCGTGAAAGAGATTGAAGGAGAAAAGGAAATTGGAGAATATGAGGTAATAAGTTTGTAATAACTTCTTTGAAGGTCTTGTGATGGACATTTGATTCCCTGGAGATGGGGATGGATTCCGAGAAGGATCCAAAGTAAGATCAGGTGAAGATTCCTAAAGTTGAACCGGTTCTTGACCAAGTTCTCAAGGAATTCCTATTCTCTCTTGAGAGTTTGAATTGGGTGTACCCTCGTTGCTTCTCCCATGTCATTAGGAAACTTCTTGTGAGATTTTGAAGTTAAGTATTGTACTTCATAAAGACTTTCTAGTTGAAGGTTTCCTATTTTAAGATCGTATGATGGAAGATTTCAAGTTAAGAATTTTTTGTCAGAAAGTTCATGATTCAAAATGTTATGTGAAGGTTCAAGTGTCGTCTTGAAGTCATAAGATTAAGAGTTTTCACGAGTATATTCTTATAGGAATTTCTGAATTTTGAAATTCGAGTATCAAGAGAACTTTGGATTGGAACATCTACTTTTAAGTATTAGGATTTGGAAAATCTTATGATTCTTGAGTGATTCTAAGAGATCAGTATGGATCATGAAGGGATGTAAAAGAATCCTGAAAAGAAAAGGATTGTCTTTGGAAACTTTCTACAACAACTATGTTTGTGACTCTATAGTATAGAATCATGGATATTCTGTACTTTTCTTTGCTCAGTTGGAAGTTAAAGAGCTTTGAAGTGCTCAAGTGTTGGATCGATTGAATTGTTAATCTATTGGAAAATGCAATTCAATTTTTAACTTGATAGTGTTCAAACTCAGATTTTCATATATGATGTTATCCTTTGAGTTAAGAGGATTGAGAATCCTAAATGGAATGGGAATTTCTTATGATTATAGTAAGAAAGAAAGGAAGAATGTTGGTTCAGTTTAAGTTGTGAACAAGTGGTTAATCATCAAGGTTGTTGTGAATAAGGTTGATTAGTCAAAATGGATTGAAAAGGTGAAAGTTCATCAGTGATGTGTTTATGTTCAATTAACTACTTAGCACAAGTGTTAATTGATTACATGAGTTGTTGATATCCAGATGACTAACCCATGTGACAACGTTATTGGAGTTTCGTTGTATAATACCCAACTCGGGATAATGAGAAAAGACATGAGGTCTATAATGGACTAGTAATGGAATCAACATTGAGATGTTCTAATTTGCCAATGGTATTAATTTATGTTTCTTCAAGGATGGAAATGATAAAGTTCAGTTTTGAGAAGAACATTCAAGGAATGATTTTGGCATGGTTGCCTTTGATATTTTAATTGGTTGGGAGAAAAATATCAATCATTCAATACTATGGTCAATAAAGCTTAGACCTTATCCTTGGAAAAATAATTCCAGGTGGGTCTGATTTTGAAGATAGTTATTGCAAGCAGATTTGATGCTTGTAATGGTAAAAGAGAAACTGTTGGATTATTTTAAGTTTTCTCGGAGTGAACAATTCATTAAGGAATATGATTTGCATAGTAAATGATGAGGACATTTGGTTTGATTACCAATGTTGAATTGAGAAAGGTTTAAGAATACCTTGTTTGGCCATGTGCATTCTGTTGTTAAAGAGATTGGAAATTAAAGGAATTTCCTTATATGTAGAGAGATATAAGGATTAGATGTTTTGAACTAGATGCAAAGTTTGAAGGTTCATTTTTTTTTATATTGAGAATATTAAGTTGTAAAAGGATGGAAAGTCCTTAAAACCGTCAAAAGAGTTTAATAGTCACTCTTGGATATCGGAATTTAAATGACTATTAACCTGCAGAAGGCTTGTTGTTTTGTGAATGGATGAACTCAAGTATTGAAATTTTGTCAATGGGTCATAATTGCCTAACTTTAAAGTAGTATGTCAAGGAGACATACAAGTTGAGAATGATCGAAGAAGAATCTTTGCTATGAGTATGAAGATGTCGGAATCACATTTTCCCTAAGGATTGCAAGTAAGTGGATTGGAGTGATCAACTCTTTTCTTGAACTTGTGAAGATAAGTTGGGCTAGGACTGAGTAAATCAGGTAGAGATTACTCAATACTATGGTTTATAGAAAAGTCTAGCAGTATGTCTAAGTGAGAAAAAATCAAGGTATTGCATCAGGTTCTACCTTGAGAAGGGAATGAAGTGTCACATTCGAAAGGAAATGTGGGGCACAGAAGTGAATTGGATTATTTTAGCTCCTTTGAAACTCGGTTTTGATTCAAAACTTTTGCCAAGTTGGTAAGGCCAGCTAATGTGGAAGTATCATCACAGAATTAGAACAAAGTGTTAGTAGCATCATTAAGATAAGGTCAGCAATTTTAATGGATGCATTGGCTTGACGCGCCAAATTCTTCAATAGAGTAGCTAATCTTTGTTTCAGCGGCATTCAAAGTGAAAGCATGTATGCTTGTAGACAATGTCGAGTTCTTGTCAAGCTGTTATGATTCAAGGGATATTTGAAATTGTTTTGTGATTTTCTCTTTTGAGAAAAATCTTAGGACTTTATAGAATTCAAGTATGAATTTCTTTAAAAAAAAGAAGCAATATTAGTGTATTATAAAGAATTGAGAATATGTTTTTCTACGGTTTTCATAGTGGTGAGTAAGAATGTATTTTGTCTTCCATCTTGATCACATGGTAAGGCAAGATTACATGTCTTATTCCTATGAGTAAAGGATTATGTTTATTTTATCTCCCCATCTTGATCACATGGTAGAATAAGATCACATAATTCCTTAGGTTTTAAAGAATAGTTTCTAGCATGATTTGGCAATCATATAAGTTTTGCAATTATATGAGTTTTGCAAGTATAGTTGGTCGATATGAAAAGATGCAAGCTTTCTTTTGCATTATAGCAATTCCTATATCTAGTATCTTGTAACACTCCTTAGAGTTAATACATCCTTGGTATCTTATACCATTTAAGGAGTATGGTCAAACTTCCCAATACAATTCGATTATAAGTAAAGAAATTGGTAAGATTCTTTACACATCTTTGAAGGTCTCCGAAGGATCTAGAGTAACTCTGTACTTCTCTAAAAGTTTTGGATTGTTTTCAGTCAACGATTATTGTAATTCTCTAAGCAGTTTGCTAGTAGTTCATATTGGTTGACGTCATGACCTAAGAAAGTCATTGCCTTTTTAGCGGAATTATCTTTGAAAGTAAGTTGATATGGACTCCTGGGATGGAACCCTTTTTAAGGAATGACATTGTAGTAATCCTTTCTTTGGAATAAAGGATGTACTAGTAATTTCTCCATTAGTTGTTATTTGTTTTCATGTTATCTTGAAAACATAAATCTCTTTGAAATAAGATAGTCAAGTGAGAACTTTAAGCAGAACTCCAATGGGTCTGGAGTTTGGATATGTAAATTAGTATTGATATTCAATCTCAGCCTGATAAGTTGTTGGATGTAGAGAGTGGACATGTGAGGATATGTTTTTAATCCTAAGAGTTAGGTTGATCAACAAGTCAGAATGTTAAATAAAGTCTAAACAGTTCTTTGATGAAAAAGACTGAAAATTGTCAATGGAGACAATTTTGTTAGAAATTATTGGACTAAAGGTATTATTGTCCAATATGTTGGTATAGTAATGCGTAAGAGTGCAGTTTGAAGTAGTTGAGAGAGATAAATACTTTTGAATGTCAGTATGCTCAAGCTGAGTTTTGGTTGAGAAAAGGATGTAAAGGATTGACAAGATAGGTTATTATCTTGTCATGTGTTGGATAAATCTCATATTCTTGGTTAAAATAATACTGAGATTTTATCTCAATAAGGAAATTGAGTAAGGATTTTAAGTAATCTTTGTAAAGAAACTGATTTGTGAAGGACTAAAGATTTAGTTTGGATGACAACAAGGTTGTGTGAATCCCCTAGGATTTTATTCAAAATCTATTGACTAGATCAAGGAAAAGTAGTATGGGAAAAGTAATATTATTTAAGATCAATGGAGAAGATCAAGAAAGTAAGACACCAGGAATTGTTATTCAAGATTATGGATTGCTTGATTTTGAAACTGTTCATGTGTATCTGTGGTTGATGAGCTTTGAAAGCTTATTTCAAAGGAGGAATAGTTATTTGCTTAATTAGTTCATCCTGGAACAAGTAAATGTATAAGGTTTTTAAAATAAACTTTTGATGGAATGACATGAAGCGAAATGTCACCGAGCTTGTTGTGATGTGTTTGGTTTGTTTGGAAGTCCTAATTAGCATAGAAGACTAGATGAAATGTTATAGTCTCTTCCTTTTCCAGAATGGAAGTGGGAAGATATTACAATGGATTCTTGTCATTAGTCGTTTAAGACTTAATGAAAGAAGGATGTAAGAAGGATTCAATATGGAGGTTGTTAATAAACTCATTTAGAGTGTTCTTTTAATGCATTTAAGCTGACTTAAAGAGTATAAAAGTTAGCTGAGGTGTTCAGGCATGAAGTTTTTGATCCTCATAAAACTCCAAAGACTTTTGTCTCTGATTGAGATAGGTGGTTCATGTCAAAGTTTTGAAAGGAGTGACATCAAGCCTGGTGGAGTGAATTGAATTATAGCGTTGGCTTCCCTCATGAAACTGATGAGTAATGCAAAGAAACAAATTCAAACTCCTGAGGACATGTATTTTGGATTCCACATGAGTTGGAATGGTAGTTTGAGTTTGAGTGAATTCACATTCAAGAATTTTGATTACACGATAAACAAAATGACTCTTTTTGAGGTTTGTAAGGCCGGGAGTGTTGATTGTCAATTTGTTGGAATGACAATGGTGACAAGGTTTTTCATGGGCCAGACTTGGCCAAGAGAACAACAACTGATATCGCACTAACATGTTCAAGGGTGTTAAGTGCTCAAAAGCGACAACAGTCGTGTGTTGTTTTAAAGCGAGAGCATGTTAAGTTCATTGTAAAGAACGATGTTTTTATTCTAGTATCCGCCTTGAAAGGCGTATTCCGCTGAGGAAAGCAAGACAACGTAAATACTCGCTATGTTGGATCTTTTGAGATACTGGAAAGAACTGGTAAGCTTGTTTATCGATTGGCATTGCCACCTTCAGTGCATTCTATCCGTAATGTTTTCCTTGATAGTATGCGTTCAATATATCTCTGGTTAGGCTACCTTGGCCTATAAATGGAGGTAAAGAAAAGACTTGAGAAACCAGACAAGAGATGCCGAGTCATTTTCCAAAGTCAATGAACGTTGTAAAAGAAGAAACTTGGTAATTAAGCAGTGGTTGTTCTGTGCTTGGTGCAGAAGTAACAATATGTTTTTAAGGGGGTACTACAAACTTCTGTATAGGTTTGTAGTGGTTGTGTGTATGTGTGCTTATGCTATCCTTCCTTGTGATCTGAGTTCTCCTTGGTTTCGAGGACGAAACCATTTTTAAGGGGGTACTAATGTAATAACTACGGTTTTTGAGGATATTTTTGAATTTTTCTCGGATATCCTTTTAACCTTTTTGGTCCGTTTTAACGCTTTATCCAACATTTTTGTTGGAGATTAAATCCTAGAAAATTTTTGGTGATATCCTAAAATCACAAAGAAATGATTTTATGATCGGTGTGAATTCTAGGATTTTTCAGTGGGAAAAGAATATTTATTGGATAAGCCGTCTTTTTAATTATGTACCGGAAAGGATTTAAAATACGAAACGGAAGCCTTAAAAATTGAAGGTAGCAAGATAAAATCATGGAAAATTGATTTTATTAGTCTACATAATTTTCGGGACATTTTTCGTTTAGTGAGTTTTTCCACCCGAGGTACATAATTTTACCGCTTTAACGCGAGTCCCGTTCCGAGACGGAAAATTCAATAAGGCCGCCTTACATTTACTTATTGGGGAAGGAACCAGAGAGAGCGGATTGGGATGGTTATCCTTGGCCAAGTCAAAGTCTATCAACTTATTTTTTTCAAGGAAAGGAAAGTGAGGAGAGAGTTCGAACAACGACGGACTCGTGGATTCTTCACCGCCGGCCACTTCTCTACTCCATCTCCATCTCTTCCACCACCACCACCTCACCTCTTCTTCTTCTTCCTCCATGTTGTTGGGCTGCTGCTTTGAAGGAACCAGAACCGAATCAAGACGGAACGACGGGCTGGAGAAAGAATTCGATCCACCTTCACCGCCGGTCTTCTTTGCATCGCCAAAGTGACGCCGCCGGCGACCCTTGGCTTGTCCGACCACCAACCACCATGGGAGTTGCTGTCGGGCAACGCCCAGCCACCCTCGGGCTCGGGGATCGAGCCATGATCGAGCCATGGGCTCAAGTGAAGGTATATACGATCGAAATTAATTAGCGGGTTGATTACGGAGCCACCGTAAGGGTCTTTCGACTCCGCTTTGCTAATTAAATTTATGGTTTTTATAATCTTGACGTTGATACGGTTCCACAGGTTCGAACCGCTCGTGAAACGGACGTCCGGATCTTCCGTTATAGCGAAGACAAGTTTTGGTTACCGATTGGCAGGTAAAGGACTTCGGATAATTACTCGGGATTCGTTGTTAATCCGTTTGATCCGAGATTTGGTAATCTTTAAGAACTGTTGCTAATGAACAATTTTTATTTAGAAAATTGTTTCAAAAGTGAAGCGGATTATTAGTTATAATTCCGCCAAGATGACTCCTTGAAGCATGATAACTAAGGATTTATTATATATCGATATTCGGAAATTAAATCGTTTATCGATTAGAAAGTTGTAGGAGTAGAGAATACAACTAAGAAGTGTTTCTGTGAACTCGTTGCTGAGAAATCCTTTGGTTATATTTGTCTGAAGGATGATACAGATTACTGTTGGAATTGCTAAGGACGTCGAGCACGCCTTATAAGACAAGTGGACGATTCTCCCTTGCGTTATTGTTATTAAATGAGGAATTGGATCCCATTTAATATTTGCGTTGGGAACAACTTGTATGATTAATAAAATATGATAGGTTGTTATATTTGTTAGAAATAATGACCATGTTGTTATTCAGTTTTGCGCTAGAACTGGATTTAGGTCCGTTATGGGTGACCTTGTATGTTGTCTCACGCTGAGACATTGTTGTGATTAAAATAGTTCAGGGAGTGGTTCTATACCCTCTCTTTATAACAATATTACATTAGGAGGGGCCTAATCCTAATGGTGAGTCATGACTCTCTTCCCCTACTCTTCGTGTGAGAGGGTTGATAGGCACTCTAGCTAAGTGCAGGTTCAGCACGGTGTAGTGTAGACGACCTGGTAATAGGCCTCTGGGATCTCTACCTCACCATATGCAAAATGAAAGATCAAGGATAACTTAAGTCTTATGATCTTGGGATCTCTACCTCACCATATGCAAAATGAAACAGGCCCTCTAATCTCTACAACATCGGGACTCGTGCTATTCGGGTTGTTCAAGGATGAAATAAGCCCTCTGACCTCGGTAGCATTGTGTTCCTTCGGCAGTAGTTCGGGCCGATTAAAAGCTACCAACTTGTTGTGAAAAGTTTTGAAAGTAATATAAGATAAGTGCGTTAGGCACATTAATATACCTGAATGGTTCGTCCAGTCGGAAAGCCATTCTTGCACCCGGTTATGAATGATTCTTAATCAAACTTTGATTAAGTCAATCTGATTAGTCGACGGAGGCTTTTCAAAATGTGATGTGATTAATATGAGTTCCCAACAATTGTTTATGCTTCTTAAAGAAACCACAAGCGGTGGTGTTCTCTCTCTTGATTATGCGAGTCTCATTCTTATTCTCTATAAGACTGCTAACTGTTGGATCATAATCCGAGTCTATTCGGATTTTGAATGCCAATATGTTTAGTTACAACCATAAGAACCAAGTTAGATTCTCCGCTTGCTAGTCTATCATTAGACTAACCCGTCCATCTTCTTTCTTTTATATGGTCGGCTGGTGTCCACCGTTGTATACGATACATCAGGTTCTTCTTAGAAGTTGATTCAAGAGGCGGATTCAGATGTTTGAAGCTCCAGAAGTTGAAGAAAGGTTTCCAATGGCTATACTTGAGTGAAGATCATGGTTAAACTACTTCAAAGTGAAACTGAGTTTCAGAAATAAGAGCTTAAGGAAGACTGGATGAAGATTTTGTTCAACTAGAAGGTTGTTCTATTTATTTATTCTTTTTGAGTAAAGATTTGTATAAGACCAATTGTATTTATTCCGCTGTAATGTTTATTTTAGTTTGTTCAGTCAGTTTAAAGCCTTGGGTAGCTTCGGTTTAGTCTTAATCGGGGTTACTGGCGGTAATACCTCCAGGGTAGAAAGGGGGTGTTACAATATTAACCTTTTGTGTACAAAAATATAAACTTTTTATAATAAGCATTCAACTATTTGATGAATGTGGATAAATATTAAACTAAAATGAAAAAAACAAAATCTTATTTTTTCTAAAAAAGATTTACATTTAAAAATATTAAAGAACAAATATAATGAAGATTTGTTTCCAGAAACTGTGATTTTTTTGTGAATAAATACTAATTCAATTTTAAACTACTCTCTTATACAAAATCTCACATTTTATTTATTTATTTATTTATTTAACAAGAATGAATTATAAATTTATTTAAGTAATTTTCAAACAGATCATCCATTCAATAATAAATTGATACAAAAAGTTGCGATGAAAGTTGTATGAAACTATTTCCATAAAATCTACTTCAAAAATATAAATTAATTTATTGTGTTAACAAACTAATCTTCCAAATCTCTTAAACAAAAAAACTGATCGTCCAAATCCTCTAAAAGAATAAAGCTAATCTGCCGATATCTCAAAAACATATATCTTTCTCCATCAGATCCGATAGTATTTAAAAAACTAATTTATAATCTTTAATTTGTTTCCAATATTTATTTTCTATAAAAAATTATATTTGATAATAACTAATTATTTTAAGATCTTTTCGATGTCTTGGAAACTGGTAGTATTTTTTTGTGATTATTTATAATCTGGTAATATTCTTTGGGTTTTATTTCCAACTTTATATCATTATTTGAAGAAGATTTTGGTTAACAAGAATATATGTTACTCCGTATGAACGTTCCTTGAAATGAAAGTGATCTTAATTTAAACTAAAGTAATTTAGAATATATAATTAAAACCAAGCTAAAACATTTCACTCCAAGCGATGTAGAGAGTACTATTTTTCTTTGATTTAACCTACTTACTTTTACTCTTGGGTTTAAAATTTTTAAAAAATTAATTTAAATGACCTCTCATTATTATTAAACTCATACTAAACTTCAAATAATATCATATTTCTTAACACAACCACTCTTTCAAACAAGATAAATGATATATTTCCCTTTTAAGATAAATGAAAACCTAAGTCTATCTGGTTTGAGCATAATCGTCTATTAAATTTAAAACTAATTTTAAATATTGTATATTTTGTTATATTTAAATCTTGAGCTAAATTTTAATTATTAGTTTAGATCCCAATAAATCACATATTTCAAATAAGATGATATATTTTAAATAAAAAAAATTCTTACTAAATAATGATATATTTTTCATTTAAGAGAAATCAAAACCTAATTCAATTTTGTTTGAATATATCATATCTTAAACCAATTTTGTATATTCTATGTTTTGATGGGTATTGGGGTTAAATTTTAAATCAAAATTTAAATAAATTATTTTAAAATTTATTTTTATTATTTGGAGTCAACCATTTTAAATAAACTATTTCAATCCTTATTAATTTTATTTTTCAAGTGTATTAATCGAAATAGTTGTCTAAGTGCTCATGGTGAGTTATTTTTTTCTTTATTTTTTGTTAGGTTACACTTGAGTTATTTATTAACTAGGCTAAAGATCCATACTTTCAAATTAGTATAATGAATGTGAGTTACATTTGAGTTTTTATTATATTTTTAAAATAATTTAAATTACATCTTAAATCAACTAATATGTTTTTTATAAAAGATTTTTACAATTTAATATCATAAGAATGTGAGTTTTTATTACGTTGGATATTGATTACAATTTTTTATCTACCTAAATTGTTTGATATGATAACCCAAATTATAATTTAAATCTTTTTCAAATTACTTTTTTAAATTTAACATTGATTTGTATATTTGTTCAAACTTATACATTAGTGATTATACTACTATCTTTCACTACTTAAAGATGATTAATTAGTATATAACAATATATTTCGAAACTTAATATACACATATTTAATTATTGACATGAACATGTAGTATGTAAGATGATGAATTTTCGATATAAAATTTTAACAAAATCCGCGCATGGCGCGGCCACGCGGATAACTACGCTAGTATGTATCTATTTTTAATTCAGATTTCGCATGATTTTTTATTTTTTATTTAATTTTATTTAACTTTATTTATGTGCGGACATGATGATGTGCATAAAGTTTCTCTTATAGTTAGCTAGTTTTGGTGAACATATAACATAATTTTATGCACATACATATATAAGACATACTTTTAAGTTATTTTGATGCATATATAATTAGTTTTGATGCAGAATATAAATAAGATGCACCCTTTAGTTGTTTTCAAGTACATACGATCTGTTTGATTATATTTTTTCATGCATATGTTACAGCAAATCTGTAACTAAACCTGAAGTTGGATGGAACAGTATAAAACAGGACTAATGCTCTTAAGAACAACAATCCACCTACTCAATTCGCGGATCCTTGAGAGAATAGAACAAGAATCGTCAGTTAAGACTTAAGATCGAGCTTTCATTGATAGAGAGATTTGAGGTACAAAGTGTTTGAGAATGAAAGTGAATGAATGAGTACAACGATTTCCCCCCTTCTGTTATACAACAGACTCATCTCTCCTAACTAACACGTTGACGTGTAAAGTATTTACATTTTTTACCCCAATTTTACACTTATTAACCCAAGTGCCCTTTTTCTATAACAAATCTCCCCTGCTGTAAAAAAAACTTGACCTCTAGTTTGAAAATCTGGACATCTTTTCAACAAGTCATAAAAGAATTCCCAAGTCGCCTCCTCTTCAGATTGATTCTTCCATTTCACCAGTACCTTCGTAGCAGCTCGGCCCTCCCTATTCACCATCTTCCTCTCTAAAATCACATCTGGCTCCTTGATATAAGTATCGGGCATAACAGTAGGCAATAGAGTAGAAGAAACTGCTCCACCAATGTGCTTCTTCAACTATGAAACATGAAAGGTGGGATGAATTCGAGATGAAGGAGGAAGATATGGCTGCAATTTGACATATACTAAATCACCAATTTCAAATGTGCGTTCACTCCTATGTTTATTGGCCTGTTGCTCTATCCTGTGCTGAGCTCTCATAAGATGAAATTTAAGTAGCTGTATCATATGCTCCCTCTCTTGTAGACTCCTTGCAACCATGTCTACCCTTCATTCACCAGGCATCTATATCTATAACTATATATTAAAGTTATACCTTTTCAAGCCACCAAAATGATTCTGGCTCCACCTCATATTTACAAAATTAATTTTTATTTCGAATATTTTAATTGTTCCTATTAAATTCTTCTTTAAATATTTAAATCTATCTTTAACATCAAACAAACATCTATTTAGTATAACAATATATTTTGAAAACTTCCTGATACAAATATTTAAAATTAAAGATAAAAAATTTAAAATATTTTTAAATAAGTACAAATATATTTTATCTTTTAGCATGATGTCTTTTCACGAAATTATTTATAGATATATTTTTTCTTTTATAATAAAAAAATTAATGATAAATACTTATAATGTTTAAAAATAATAAAAATAGGTAATATCTATAACTATATATTAAAGTTGTACCTTTTCGAGTCACCAGAACGATTCTAGCCCCACCTTATATTTAAAAAAATTAATTTTTATTTATATAATTATAAATTCTTTCTATTAAATTCTTTTTAACTATTTAAATTTATCTCTAACATCAAACAAATATGTATTTAGTATAACAATATTTTTTGAAAGTTCCTTATACAAGTAATTAAAATTAAAGATAAAATATTTTAAATATTTTAAAATAAATATAAATATTTTAGCATATATCTTTTGACGAATTTATTTATAGAAATTAGTAAAAATGGATAGTAAAATATTTAATAGATTTATTGAAATATTTGATAAGCTCTAAATTTACGTACATGAAAAGTAATTAAATATGAAGACTATAATACTTAATTAAAAATTATATAAATTTTACGAGCAATAAATTACTTATATTAAAGTTTATATTATATTTTTATTTATTTATTGATTAATATCCTATTTATAATGTTTATAAAATATCGAATCGTAGTCGTACATGGTACGACGGGTAAAACTAGTATAGGGTAAATGAACAGGAGGAGATTGTCCATATACCACTTCAAAAGGTGTAAGCTGAGTGGAAGTATGGAATGTTGTATTGTACATTTGTACCAGAACTCAGCCAATGGAAGCCACTTACTCCACATGTGAGGTTTGTCACTACACATGCATCTGAGATAATTCTCCAAGCACCTATTGACCACTTCTCTTTGGCCATCAGATTGAGGATGGTAAGCACTGGACAATTGCAAATAAACACCTTGTAAAGTAAAGAGCTCCTTCCAAAAATCACTAACAAACACAACATCCCGATATGTAACAATAGATTTAGGGAATTCATGAAGTCTGAAAATCTGATCCAGAAATTGCTGAGCAATTGATGCAGCTGTGTAAGGATGTGACAAAGCTACAAAATGAGCTGCTTTGCTAAATCGATCCACCACTACCATGATAACAGATTTGCCAAAAGACAATGGTAAACCATCTACAAAATCCATTGATATATCAGACCACACACTCTTAGGAATTGGCAAAGGCTGAAGCAAACCAGGATAAGCAGAAGTATCATACTTACTCCTTTGACAAACAACACAACTTCGATTGAATTGTTGTATGTCTTTGCTCATGCCTTTCCAATAGAACAAACTTTTAACTCTATGCACAGTCACATCTCTGCCTGAATGACCATTAGTGCTAAGCAATGTAGCCAATTTAAAATCTCATCTTTCAAAGCTACATTATTACCAACAACAAACTTCCCTTTCCTCCTAAACTGGTTATGAAACCAAGTGTGATCTTTCTTATCTGTTGGATTCAACTATAATTCTGCAATTATTGTCTTCAAATTATCATCAGTTTCATAGCAAGCTTGGATCTTTTCAAGCAAATCAGATTGGATGGTTGTGACTGCCATAATAAGAGCTTCAAAATCCTCCAACCTTGACAAAGCATCAGCCACCAGATTTTCCTTACCCTCCTTGTACTGTATTTCATAATCAAATTAGAGAAGCTTAGGAAGCCATTGTTGTTGTACTGGTGTATTCAATCTTTGCTCTAGCAAATACTTGAGACTACACTGGTTAGTCTTAATAACAAAATGACCCTGGAGCAAATAATGCCTCCAATTTTGTATAGCAAACACAACCTGATGTGAGCCCCACATTGACGGCGAGCCAAGAAGAGGAAGACATGTCCGTGCGCTCTGACGGACCCATCACTCGAGCCAGGACCCGTGCCCTAGCCCGAGCCACTTCGTCCCTCGTCGCGCGCGTTCTCGCAATCCATGGCGCAGCCACTGCCGCGCCCCTCACCCAGTGCGTCACCTTCATCGAAGGCGCGCCGACACCACAGGCCGACGCTACGCACCGCGGCACCGAGAACCTCACTCTCGGTGCCGTGCCAGCCTCGCAGGCCGAGCACCATGCCACGCCGGGCCACCCCAGCGTGGGAACTTGAGGTTCTGGTGCGCCTCGGCCTCGACACTCGAGGTTCGAGTGCACACCAGCCCCGTCGACGTCGAAGACATGCCGCGCCTCGTGTCGCGACATGCCCTTGGCGCGCCGACGCCTTGTCACGACCTTGTCGCGACACTCGCGACTAGGCCACCGTGACCATTTATGATTCTTACTATTTTTAGAACTATTTCCATTTCGAAACATTGCTACTTATGTCATTTCTATTTTTAGAGTTTTGGGCTTGGGCTTGCGTCTTGGGCCGCGTGCGTGCCTCCCCCTTGAGCCGCCCTTGCCATTAGGTTGAAAGCTAGGGTTTGGCGTGCCATCTTCTCTATAAAAGAGGCACGCCCCCTCATTGTTTCTTACGCTTAATTGAATGATAACGAAACTCTGTCGAGATTGCTCCAGACCTATCTCTTTAAGGCGTCAACCCATTCTTTTCTCGTATCCCATATTCTTCCGATCTCCCTCAAAAGAGGTCACCTTCTCAATCCTTTCAATTCTCACTCAAACCCCGTCTAGGCGTTAATTCGTCTCAAATCTATCGGTTACACACGTGAGAAGACCATTTACGAGTCCAACGATCGATCCTTCATGAATCCTCCAACGGGGTTCACATCAACTGGCATCAGAGCCTCGGATTGTGTAAGTCTCTCTCTCGCTTTTACTCGTTTTTTGCACGAAAATTTTTTCTTTACCACCATTGTTTTCATTAGCTTCCGCCATCTCTACCAACATCCACTAGATCCATCGTTTTTTTGCTTCAAAAAAAAATCAGAAAAAAATCACATAAAAAATAACCATATTTAAAGATCTCGTAGTTCCCATATTTAAAAAAAAAATCAAAAAGATATTATTGGAAAAGCATAGCCAAAATAAGGCAATCTTTATCCAAATTAATTTAAAAAAAAAAAGATCTTCCAAGATCTTGTGAGATACACAAGCCAAAATAAGGCAAGTATCTCACCTAATTTTCAGAAATCCTCTCTCTCTCTTATCGTGATCTATTCTTGACTTATCTTGCATATCTTCTTTGATTGCATGATCTTTTTGTTTCTAATTTGTTAAGACATAATCTTGCCTTCCCTCTTAGGCCGAGATCCTTTCCTTTTCTCTCTCCCTCTCTTACGTGCCAAGGCTTTCCAAAGTCGACGCCATCTCTTTCCTTTCTTACTTGCATGCTTGATTGTCTTGCTTGTTTGTGCTTTTGTGTTGTTCTATACTTGTGCAAAGTCGAGATCCTAAGCCTCCCATACCTTTCGAGTACTTTTCGTGCAAACTAAGGGTACTTGCGTGGTGAGTCTTACAATTTCTTGGCGTTTCTTTTGCTTGTTTGTTTTGGGAACTTTTGACTCTTTTCATGTCTATGGTTGAGATAGGAGACGTTAGCATGGAAGGGGATGAGCATTCAAACCAGCAAGGTCTCGCACAACAAAAACACGACAACCCACCCATCGTGCCGGCGCTCCAACCGGGTCTCCTCGGGACGCCCGACGCGACGCTATCCGGTGCCGTGCCATCCGATGGCCTGGCGACACTTGAGGCGCGCTTCTCCAACTTGGAAAGCGTCCTTACGAGGTTCATTGCGCAGCAACAAGCACCCCCTGCGGTGACGATCCACACACAGCCCGCACAGCCGAGCGTAACGCCACACGGCGTCTCGGTTCAGCGGGCTACGGCGCAAGAGAAAGCTAAAGGTCCGATGGTTGAAGCGACTAACCCAATTGGAGTCCAAAGGTTGGAATCCATGAAGGAAAGTCGCCCGACTAATCAGGCTCAACATGTGGAGGAGGTTGTTGACGTTCATTCCGAGGAGGAGTACGACTCCGAGGAGTGGCGACGTCAACAAGCCAAGAAAAAGAAAAAGGCGGTCACTCCGACGCCTAAGAAAAAGCACTACAAAGACCGCGATGACTTCGATGTCAATGATTATCGAGGTTATCAAAGTCCCACAACTCCAATTTCGGATTCCGAGTTCTCTATAACGGAGTACGAGGAGGATTCCGAGGAGGAATTTGACCACCCTCCGGTCCATGATTCGGAGGAGTGGATAGATCGGGATCGGGATTGGTTCCGAGACCCAAGTTGCCCGAGAACCGCGCGGCGTATGATCGGCTAGAGTGCCATGACAACCGCGAACGGCCTCGGCGCGATGGGGATCGGCGTCGCCAAAACCGAGACCGCGAGGATCACCGGCGCCCTCGGCGCGATGGAGACGACGAGCCCAGCGATGATGGCGACGGGCCGAACCGAGGCTTTGGCCGAGGTCCCCGACGCCGACGCACACCGCCTCCGCGTGCCAACCGGCGCGCCGATAATGAGCGTCCGGCGCATGTATCACGCCGCGACGTTAAGGTAAAATTTGAAGATTTTTTTGGTAATTACAACCCTGATGAGTTTATTTCTTGGTTGCAGGGAACCGAACACGTGCTCAAGCATTGTCATTATGAGGAGCACGAGAAAGTCGAGGTGGTGACCCTTCATTTCAAGGGTGCGACTCGGATGTGGTGGAACCGATTCGAATCGGATCGGGCCCGAAAGGGTAAAGCCCCCATAACCGAGTGGCATCAACTTGTTTTCATAATGAAGAGGAAGTTTATCCCACCCGACTACAAGGAAAAGGTTCGAATCTTGATCCAAGACGCATGTCAAGGATCCCGGACTCCGGAGGAGTTCTTTGCTTATTTGGAGGATTTATTCTTCAAAGCCGGCATAAGCGCTTCCCCGGGGGCGTTGCGGTCTCGCTTCGTGGCGGGACTCCACCAATGGATCCGAGATCGCTTGGTTGTCTTGTTGATCAAAGATTTGGGACGCTTGATACACACGGCCATGGAGCTTCACAAGCAATTCAAGAGGCCGAAGACGTCCCAATTTCAAAGGTATGGTTCTAACCCTAGTCCTTCCGTTTTGGGTACTAAACCATTTGCTACTTCTTCTTATTCTAAACCCAAGGTAGGTACCCCTGGAACGGACTCCAAAGGCACTTCGGTTGGCCAAAACCGTGACAAGGCAGCCCCTCCCCCACAACGTACTCGAGACATCGAGTGCTATTTATGTGGTGGCCGAGGGCACTTGAAACGGGATTGCCCCAACACGAAGCGCGTCTTGTTTTCGGCTCAAACCGCGGCTTACGAGAGCGTAGACGAGGCTGAGTCGGAGGAGGAGGATGCCGCGCCAATCGAAGACGGTGCATATTGTGCACCATCGGACATCGACGCCGGCGTCGACAAGTTGTTGCTAGTGACGCGCCGAGCGCTTAGCTTGAGGGAGTCCGTGCCCACCGATCAACGGGAAAACATTTTCCGTACTCGTTGTTTGGTGCAAAACGTCTCCCTTAGCGTCATCATTGATTCGGGCAGCTGCGGCAATTTTTTGTCCAAAAAAGTCGTAAACCACTTCAAGTTGCCTCAATCGGATCACCCAAAACCGTACAAGCTTGCATGGATTTCAAATTATGGAGACCATTGGATCACGAAACAGGTTAGCCTTTCCTTTTCCATTGGTGTTTATTCAGATTCGGTTTTGTTTGATGTTACTGACATGGACGCCACACATCTCCTTCTTGGCCGTCCATGGCAGTTTGACCGTCACGTGATTTACGATGGCCGGTTGAACACTTACATGTTCAATTACCATGGTAAACGCGTGACCATCTTACCTATGTCTCCGAGTAAAGCGTTACAGGATGAAGTCGAAAGGCAACAAGCAAACGCTCGGGAGAAAGCCACGGCCGCGCCTAAGCCGAATGCAAGCACACACGACGCTACTGGCCATGGCGAGGATTCTGGAGGCGCTTCTGGTCCGAACATCACACCTTCTGGATTTCAAGAGGATTCGAGCCAGAAACGCCGACACAAAATGAAGGAGGAGCCTCGGACGCCGACAGCGTCCTCAGCTGCGCGTCGCAGCGCGCCAGCGACAAAGCCCAGCGGCGCTGGCTCGATCCAGCAGCCTTCCAGCGGCGCGCCTGGTCCAAATCTTCCCCACTGGCAGGGGCCTGTTGGCCAGCACCATGGCGCCCATGGCGCAACCAGGACGAGCGAGGACGTCGAGCCACCACTCCTCGGCACGGTGCAGGATCGCTTGTTCCTCTGCCGTCGGCGCGATGTGATCAAGCACATCGAGGGGAGTTTTTCTTGCTTTTTATTGTGTCATTTGCTTAATATTACTATTGATAAGACACATGTATTACCCCCCTCTATTGCTTCCTTGCTACAGGAGTTCTCGGATATTATGCCTGCCGAGCTCCCCGACGGGTTGCCACCTATTCGGGGGGATCGAGCATCGCATAGATCTCATTCCCGGTGCCTCACTGCCAAACCGGGCTGCATATAGGGCATCGCCTAAGGAAACTCAAGAGCTACAACGCCAAGTCCAATCTCTTTTGGACAAGGGTTATGTTCGCGAGTCACTTAGCCCGTGTGCGGTTCCGGTTATCTTGGTGCCGAAGAAGGATGGCTCTTGGAGGATGTGCGTGGACTGTTGTGCCATCAACCAAATCACCATCAAGTATTGCCACCCGATTCCCCGCTTGGACGACATGCTAGACGAGTTGCATGGTGTCGTGCTTTTTACCAAGATTGACTTGAGGAGCGGCTACCATCAAATTCGGATGCAAGAAGGGGACGAGTGGAAGACGGCTTTTAAGACCAAACATGGTCTTTATGAGTGGTTGGTGATGCCCTTCGGCCTCACTAACGCTCCCTCTACTTTTATGCGAATAATGAACTTTGTTTTGCGTAAATTTTTGGGACTTTTCGTCGTCGTGTATTTTGACGACATTTTAGTTTATAGTAGAACTTTAGACTCTCACGCGGGGCACCTTAGGCAGGTGTTAGATTGCCTCCGCGAACATTCTTTGTATGTAAATTTGGACAAGTGTGTATTTTGCTCGGATACGACGAATTTTCTTGGCTTCGTCGTATCCAAGGATGGCCTACGAGTGGATTCTGACAAAATCCGGGCCATTCGTGAGTGGCCAACCCCAACGACCCCGACTATGGTTCGTTCTTTTTTGGGGTTAGCTGGTTTCTATAGGCGATTTATCAAGGACTTTAGTTCTATCGCCGGGCCACTCCATTCTTTAACCAAGAAGGCAACCACAATAAAGTGGATGCCGCATCACGAGGCCGCCTTCGAGGCCTTGAAAGATGCTTTGTGTCGAGCCCCGGTCCTGCAATTGCCGGACTTCACCAAGCGCTTCGAGATCGAGTGCGACGCTTCCGACTATGGTATTGGCGGCGTACTCCTTCAAGAGCAACGGCCTATCGCTTACTTTAGCGAGAAGCTAGCTGGGGCTACACTTAACTATCCGACCTATGATAAAGAGCTCTACGCTCTTATTCGGGTCCTTAAGACGTGGCAACATTATCTATGGCCAAGCGAGTTCGTAATTCATACGGATCACGCGGCCTTGGCTTATCTTAAGAGTCAAACGACTCTGAATAGGCGCCACGCACGCTGGGTTGAGTACATGGAGACGTTCCCATACGTCATTGCACTAAAAAGGGTAAAGAGTACGTCGTCGCCGACGCCCTCTCACGAAGGTACATTCTGTTAACCCAGTTTCATTCCAAATTGCTCGGATTTGCGATGATCAAGGAATTATACGCCTCAGATCCGTATTTTTCCTCAATCATTAAGGATCTCGAGCATTCTCGCATCCATGAGTCCTTCTTCTTGGACAATGGGTATCTTTACCGTGCTGGGAAGCTTTGCATTCCGGCATCATCGGTGAGACACTTGTTGCTCCAAGAGGCTCATGATGGTCGAGGCCACTTTGGCATAGCCAAAACGTTGGCAGCACTTCGTGAGCATTTCTTCTGGCCTCACATGGCTCGAGATGTTAACAAGTACTGTCAAAGTTGTGTGCCATGTCATATAGCCAAGTCTCGGTCCGAACCACATGGACTTTACACGCCTCTACCAATTTCTGATGCCCCGTGGGAAGATCTTTCTATGGATTTTATCACGGGACTACCATTGTCGAGACGTGGCAAAGATTCCATTTTTGTAGTCGTGGACCGGTTTTCCAAAATGGCCCACTTCATAGCATGTAAGGGGACAAACAATGCGGTGGAAATCGCTAATTTGTTCTTCGAACATGTGGTGAAGCTACATGGTATTCCCCGCACTATCGTTAGTGATAGGGATACCAAGTTCTGCAGCCACTTTTGGAGAACGCTTTGGGGGAAGTTAGGGACACGACTCCTGTTTTCTACTGCTTATCACCCCCAGACCGATGGTCAGACTGAGGTGACCAATCGGACCTTGGGCACTCTTCTTCGGACGATGCTCAAGGCAAACCCACGTCGGTGGGAGGACTTACTTTGCCATGTTGAGTTTGCTTATAACAGGTCCTACCACTCTGCGACGAAGATGACACCCTTCGAGGTGGTCTATGGGCGTAATCCTCACACGCCAATGGACTTGGTGCCTTTGCCTTTCAAGCCCGAGGAGCATGTCGACGCGGCCAACCGCGCCGACCATATCCGACGCCTACATGAGCGCACCAAGGCCCAGCTGCTGAAACGCTCGGATCAATACGCGGCCCAACGCAACAAGGGACGCCGCGCTTTGATCTTCGAGCCCGGAGATTTGGTGTGGGTCCATCTTCGGAAAGAACGTTTTCCCGCTGCTCGGAAGACAAAGCTACACCCACGAGGGGACGGTCCCTTCAAGGTCCTCCGGCGCATCAACGACAACTCTTACATCATCGACCTCCCGGGTAATTACAAAGTGTCCGCCTCCTTCAATGTCTCGGATCTCTCTCCATATATAGATCCCGAGTATCATGACGAGGAAACGGGGACGTTTCCCACCCAAGGGGGGGAGGGTGATGTGAGCCCCACATTGACGGCGAGCCAAGAAGAGGAAGACATGTCCGTGCGCTCCGAAGGACCCATCACTCGAGCCAGGACCCGTGCCATAGCCCGAGCCACTTCGTCCCTCGTCGCGCGCGTTCTCGCGAGCCATGGCGCAGCCACTGTCGCGCCCCTCACCCAGTGCGTCACCTTCATCGAAGGCGCGCCGGCACCACAGGCCGACGCTACGCACCGCGACACCGAGAACCTCACTCTCGATGCCGTGCCAGCCTCGCAGGCCGAGCACCATGCCACGCCGGGCCACCCCGGCGTGGGAACTTGAGGTTCTGGTGCGCCTCGGCCTCGACACTCGAGGTTCGAGTGCGCACCAGCCCCGTCGACGCCGAAGACATGTCGCGCCTCGTGTCGCGACATGCCCTTGGTGCGTCGACGCCTTGTCACGACCTTGTCGCGACACTCGCGACTAGGCCACCGTGACAATTTATGATTCTTACTATTTTTAGAACTATTTTCATTCCGAAACATTGCTACTTATGTCATTTCTATTTTTAGAGTTTTGGGCTTGGGCTTGCGTCTTGGGTCGCGTGCGTGCCTCCCCCTTGAGCTGCCCTTGCCATTAGGTTGAAAGCTAGGGTTTGGCGTGCCATCTTCTCTATAAAAGAGGCACGCCCCCTCATTGTTTCTTACGCTTAATTGAATGATAACGAAACTCTGTCGAGATTGCTCCAGACCTATCTCTTTAAGGCGTCAACCCATTCTTTTCTCGTATCCCATATTCTTCCGATCTCCCTCAAAAGAGGTCACCTTCTCAATCCTTTCAATTCTCACTCAAACCCCGTCTAGGCGTTAATTCGTCTCAAATCTATCGGTTACACACGTGAGAAGACCATTTACGAGTCCAACGATCGATCCTTCGTGAATCCTCCAACGGGGTTCACATCACAACCGCAAGCAATTCCTTCTCATATATAGAAAGTTGCACTTGCCTTCCTTTGAGATGACGACTAATGTAAGCCAAAGGGTGATTATCTTACATCAACACATCCCCAATTCCATATCCACAAGCATCTGTCTCGACAATAATTTTTTAAGAAAAATCAAGCAAAGCAAGATATATATATATATATAACCTTTTTGAATGCACATATAGTTAATACACTAATTGTATGTGTATTAAAACATCTGTCTCGACAATATAGTTAATTAGTTTTGATGTACATATAGTTAATTTTGACGCACATATATATAACCTTTTTGAATGTTTTAATACACATACCATTAGTTTTCATATATGTGTACAACCTTTATATTTTTTCAAGAAATACACATATAATTTGCAAAAAATTGGAGTGTACCTTTTTTACTATATATTTTAATGAAATAATTTGCGCCTTCATTTTTCTTTATTTAATGCGCGAGATTTATTGTCATTTTAAACCTAAAGTATTTACACGAAATGCCTTTTATTAATCCCCGATAGAGTTAAATTACATCTCTATCGAGTTCATCCCACTAAATATCTTAAGTGATCTTTGTGATATTTTGATATAAAAACAAATACGGAGTACATAAATAATTCAACCAATTTGCATGAATTAGAAAAAAAAACTCAAATATATATGATCTAGATTTGTCTCTTAAAATGAGCAGAAAATATATGGCAAATTGAAACGATTACGCACATCTGAGAATCCAAAATTTATTTTTCTTTCTCTTTAAAATAATAGCATTAAAAATATTGTGATATTTGATTTTATTTGTTTATTCAATGTTATTTACTGCCCATGCATGGTTTCAAACTTCTCTATTTAGGGGAAATATCACATTGACCCAAAGTGGGCATCAACTAAAATTAATAAAAAAAACATGGGGGCAATCTTTCAAATAAGCTAAGTTTTTCTTTGGTAAACACAAGAAATATACTAAAGTAGTAAAACAAATTGCAATCTCCATCAACTTTGTTAACAATATATACTGTATACTATAATGTCTAAACAAATCACAAGCAGTCAAGGACCATAAATGATCCTCAACCCAAAACATAAAGAAATCAATTAATTGGGCAATAATCTCTTTCCTTAGAGATTAAACATTTTTCTTTTTTAAATATGGAAGGTCCCAAAGTGTTATATATATATGTGTGAATAAAATCTCTACACAATCTGATCCAGCTATGCATTAGGTTTCTGCATCCCAAAGATGATCTCTTTTTTCCTGCATATAAAAGAAGAGGCTTGTGGGCTGAATCTCTTTTGATTCTTCTTCTTTCTTTCTCCCATTCCATCCATCCTATTGTAAATTTGTAATTTAGTTTGAGAGAAATGAGTGGATCAAATGGGTCTTCTGCATCTTCAAGAAGGGGAAAGAAGAGTGCAAGTCAAAGCTCTGACAAGCCCAAGCAGCCACAAAGAGGACTTGGTGTTGCCCAGTTGGAGAAGATCAGGCTCCATAGCCAAATTGTATGTTTTTTTTTTCTTTTCTTTTCTTTTGGGTTTATAGATTTTTTTTATAATAAAAAAAATTATAGATTTTGTTTTTGGGTTTATAGGAAGAGATGAAAATGCAAGCGTATGCTGCAATGCAATCATCCATGGGAGGAGCACCGTCATCACAATTTTCTTACCCTTCTTCTTCTTCTCAATATGGGTACCCTCATAATCATAACATCATTGTACGTATGTTAATTAATTTAATTTCTACCCAAAATTTCATATTCAAAAAAAAAATTGGTTTGTTGATTCCTCCTCCTTATATGCTAATAATCCGATTTGATTTTACAGATCTTACTTATTATCTAGTAGAAATATATTCTACTTGTAAAAAAACTATTCTCATTAATGTTTAGATTTAGTGCGTGTTTGGCAAGGCCAAAAGATGAGCTTGAAATAGTGGTTAGCAAGTAAATCTAAACTTGACATATATATGGTCTTTCTTTCATGAATTGACATGGAAATTGTTTGGCAAGCCCAAGTAAGATTTTATAAATCTTTTGTGATATCTAAATCGTGACATATATATATTGCTTCTTTTTTTTTACAGATGGGAATGGGAGACACGGAAAGATCACAACAAAGATTTGCTGAATCTCAAACTTACAATCAATTGTGGTAAGTACGTATACACGTTCATAAATTCTATAGTTTTAAGTTTGTAACAAAATCGGATCAAGCTCTCTTTCTCTTTCTGATGATTCATTAAGCTTATCTCCTTGGATTTTATTGATTGATTTTGTGTATTAAACAATTGTAAGCAGGTGGAACCCTAGCCATGTGTTTCCAGGCAGCCAGCCCTACGGACCACCTGAAATGGCTACCAGGCATTTTCTCAACAACATGGAGGTGTGCAATTAATTATATATTTCACTACTTCCTTAATTCTTGTGTTATAAATATTTAACTATATGATTATTATTGTTTGCTATAAATTAACACTAGAAGTGTTAAGCTAAATCCAGCTTAAATGTTGATAGAGCTTGCAGATTAGCCATATCTCTGGTTTATAGAGCTCAGCTGACCAAATACTTGACTTGAAATTGATCATATATAGGAAACATAAAAGATTTTGGGAAGAAATTATAACTGTTTTTTGAATTGGAAAATTTGAGAAATGTAAAAATAGAGTTAAATTCAGAGGTAATATTTAAAATTTACATCTTAATTTGTACATATTCTTTTCAAATTGAAAACAAAGAGTGAAAGAGGTCTTGTACATGCAGACCGGACCCAGAATTTTAAATTATGGTGAGCTAATTATTATAAAAAAATTCTGAATGGACTAAATTATCTTAATTTAACTAATTTATTTCTAAATTTATCCTATTTTTTATTTTATTATTATTATTTAATTTATTCTATTTTTATTTTTTCTGATTTTTTTAGGGTGGGCTGGAGCCTATTCCAACCCACCGCTTGCATGGTCCGTCCTTGTGTACATGTAAGATGTGGCACATTTTCTTTGAGAGGATGGCACTTGGTGAAATCCACATTGTAATTTTTTTGAAATTCATAAATAAAAAAAGAAACTCCTAGCAAAAATATCCCCTTAATCATTGAGCCAAAATTGCCTTTACATAGCTATAGAATTACAAACATTCAAGGGCCCTCCAAAAGAATATATAACTACAAAGTGTATTATGTGAAGACTTTTCTTAGGATGTAAAGTAAGGAAAAAGAATCCTTCTGAACTGGCTTGTATAAGACTGTATGATATGATGTGCAATTCTTCGATCTATACTAGTGTTAATTTTCATGATTTTATGAATTAGGATCCGGGTGAAGCCTTGAGGAATGGTTGGTTCGACGAGATGGCGGGTTCAAGTAGTCCGAATTCGGGTGATAGCCAAGATCTGGATTTGGAGCTCAAGCTGTGAAGAATGTAGACTGGAGATTGATTAGGGTGTTTTTGTTTTCTACAAATTACATACAGAGTTATGAAAAAGACCACAGTGACAAGTGAGGAGGAGTAATATTATTTTTGTAGATTGTAGCCAAATGGTACGTGCAATCGACTGATTGGGGTTTTGCCGGTATGCAGAAATTAAACGCACAGAATAAAACTGGGATGATGTTGTGGCATAATATGATTTGAGTTTTACCCTTATGAATTGATTGGTCCATCTCATCGACTTACAAAATTTTGGAATTCGGTTCATCTGTTCAAGTTTGACCACTGAATCCAATTAATTCGTGTATTTTTCACAAAAACGAATACAATCCCACCTGGGGTGTGCATCAAAACAATTTTTTTGTGCAATAAAATTATTCATGTGCATCAAAATCATCTTAGATATGTACATCAATACTAGCCATATGTTCATCAAAACTAACATTCCTATGTGCATCAAAACAAGTTGCGTGTGTATTAAATCAACTGAAAAATACATCTTGGTTGCGTATGTGCATCAAAACTATACATATATATACAGTGGCGAAATCAGGGTTGTTATTGGGGGCATATCTTCATCATGCAAAGGACAACGACTGTCGCGATAATCTCATCGATGCCTCGTCAATAGTTAGTAGAGCGGTGAAGTCTTGGTCCACGCATCCAACCAAAAGAGGGTATGAGAGAGGCAATGAGTCTGAGAGCTCTATAAGAATTTGAGGATTTGTAAGACCTAGTTTCAAATTGGAAAAACTAATTTCTTAATTTTTATTTAAATTTAAAATTTTAATAAAAAAAGGCATTGAAGTGTCGAATGACGCCACACAAGGTTTCAATCACTTCCGACTATAAGCTTCAATAAGCCGGCGGGGGTTGTCTCCCCTGCCCGCGCCCCTCCCTTCGCCAGTGCATAAATGTATGTTATGTATTAAATTTAACTGTATGTGCATCAAAACATCCAATCTTAGAAATAATGTCTTATTTATATATATTTATCAAAACTAACTGTATGCGCATCGAAATAATAAAAAAATACATCTAATATATTCATGTGCAACGAAACTCACGTGATGTGCATTAAAACTAGCTAGTTATAGTACGTATTTCATAAAGATGAGTACATTAAAATTAAAAAGAAAAAGAAAAAAAAACTAAAAGTGTTCGAAGTCGAGAAATTAATGCATACTCAACTAGTTTTGATGCACATCAAAGGCAAAACATATGCACATTTGTTATGCATGTTCCCCTAAAATGGATTTTTTTTTAAATACGTAAATAATATCGAAAAAATATGGTCGTGCCTTTTTATCTCTTTAAATGAAACTCTAATCTTGAACGTTAATTTTTTGTGTGGCAAGAACAAAATTCGTTCTTATTTCACATATAAAAAGACACTCTCAAGTGATCATTCTCCTTTAATTAAATTATGTTTATTAAAAAAACAAACACGAGCTAAGTTGTTCAAGAACTCAATAAACAAAAAAATTTAGTTAAACTCATAATATGAGAAGAATATTTTATAATATAGTATTTTTTTTATCAACCTAAATTTAACCCTATTTATATTTTTTTATTTTTTTTCACAAAAAATCTCATTTTTATATAATTTGAATGGAGAATTTATAACATTCCAATTTCCAACCAAATATGTACTTTTGACTACAGTAAAAATGCATATTTCTTAAGGTTCAAATGAAATTCTAAATTAGTAACATGTTTAAAATTATATAAAATGTATATTGCATTAAAGTAGAATGTAGGGATTTTAAAATATAAATATGGGATCAAAAGTGCAGAATATGCACATAGCAATAATATACTAACTTGGGCGGCCACTACCCTGTTAGTGACCACCCAAATTTCTTTCTTTATTAAAAAATAATCATATACTAAATTTTTAATTATAAAAATAAATAAAAACAAGTATAATGAAATCTCTTGTTTTGTCAAAATCATGTAACAATCTACATTTATATATAATATTAAAAAGTTATATGCAAGATGTATTTACTACATATATTAAATTCATAAATATAATCTTATATTTTTTGTTTACTTTTTTATTTAAAATCAAAACAACTCTCATAACACAATGGTTAGAATCTTAGAATGATTGCGGGAGGTTTAATATTTAGTTGTCATGGGGAAGTATCATGACCTTTTTTCCTATTATGTATATTCATTGTTATTTTATAAAATTTAATATGTTTATATATGTTGTTATCCACAAGGTTAAGTTGGTGATTTTTTTGTGATTGTATTATGGGTTAAAATTATGTTTGTCCTCAAACGTATTTTAATTCTTTGACTTTAATATTTGTAAATTAATTTTTAATTTTTGAAGAGAATTAATGAACCTACATTTATACTCAAAATGATTTTTCTACTGTGAGAAAATGAAGATTATTTCTAAAAACGTATAATCAATTGACTTATATAAATTGACTAATTCATTTCATCCTAAATTCATTGAAATTTAAAATATGAACATTACCATAATTCTTATTAACTAGTTGAAGTTCTGTGAAATTCACGAGATGATTTTACTAAAAAATATAAAAATTTATGATGTTAATATAAAATTTAAAGTACATGTAGTTTATGTAATATAGCAAATAGCAATAAAATTGTGTAATTTATAAAAAAAAAAACTTTAAGATTGTGCCACATATTTTAATTGAATATATTTAAAAATTATTTTCACTATTTATTGAGATATTGTCCCATATTTTGATTAAAATTTTTAAAATGTTAATTTTACTTGAATTGAATGTTTTTAAATATGTATTAAGGTTATGTATTTGAATTCTTATCTTTTAATTTGTAATGAATATAATAATTTTTTTTTTAAATACGAAGAATATTAATATAAAGATTGGTATAAAAGATAACATAAAGAAAAAAGTAAAAATAATATAATTCTATAAATTAAAGATAATTATGGTAGGGTATCTAGAAAAGATATTATAACTTATTAAAATATTTATTAAATTAGTTTTTTAACGTTAATTTATTAAAATTTAGGTAGATATATCAATGAATACTGAAATATATCATATATTCTATCAATAATTTATTATATTGTAAAATATCAACATATAGATAAAAATTATATACTTGGAGTATTGATTAACAGATAATTTTTTTTATTATGTATAAAACTAATATAAAAAATATTAGAATATAGATCATGCTTTGTTAAAAGATATGCATAAAATTAATATAGAAAGTATCAACATATAGATAGATCAAGTTATTATAATATAAAAAATTGGATGTATAGAAATAATAATACAAGTTATTATTAAAAAGATTGACATTATTTTATTCGAGTAATGCCACACGGCGCAAATTTTTTAGCAAACATGGTTTCTGCTTTATAATGTATTAGGTAGATTGTCTTCAGATATGTACGCATGCAACATCTAATGACAATTAATTTTTGTGTAGCGCATGTGAAAAAAAATTCATATTGGGTGTACACCATTGTTATTAATATCGGGATTCTAGGATTGGATCGAGATAGGCCTTATGGGTCGGATCGTAGAATCGTAAGATCTTATATTATGAATAAATATTAATATTTTTTAAAGAAAATTGATAGTAGGTGAAAAAAAAGTATAGTTGTTTCATGGAAACTTAAACTAATATAAGGTAAATTGTGAGTAGGTTTGGAAGGCATTTAAAAATATGAAAAAATAAAATAAAAAAAAGAGTGGCTTTTATAAGGAAAAATGTATTTTATTAAAAATAAAAATTGTAGAATAATTTGTGAAATTTTTTCATATCAAATGCAAGATCTGAAAGTTATAATAGCTTAATTTAGGTTATTAATTTGTTTTTAGAAGAATTAAGTCTTCTAGTTGAGTTTTACACATAAAACCTACAAAATCTTATGATTTTACAATTCTACGATTTTATACAATTATGTACTATTCTGACACGATTCTATTGCGATTCTGTTGTAAAACGATTTTTACACCGATCTGGATCGTCACCTGAATTTGGATCGTAAAATGGTAGGATTTTATGACTTGAATCGCGATTATAATAACCATGGTGTACAAATTTCATGTAATAGGTGAGAAAAGGCACAATCTTTTGCATAAAATTCAGGAATGGTAAAATTTTATGACTTTTTGAGATTAGAAAATCCATATGAATTCTCAATTATTACGAACTCAATCCGTAAAAATATACTTTATAAAATATTAAAAATTACTAAAAATAAACACATGTAAAAAAAACCTCTTGTTTATTTGCTAAACTTAGGGTGTATTTGTTAGGTACCAAAAAATAGTTGGAGTTTTCCAACTAGTTGCAGAAATTCGTATAAATGTTGTTTGTTTGTGACACATAAAAACTAGCAACTAGTTGTAAAACTAGTTTTTTGACATAGATAGTTTTAAAGCTTTTGCATTAGTTTTTAGTAGTTTTTCGAATTAAAAAAATAATTATTTCCTAAATAAGAATAACTCTATAATAAAATAAAATTTTAAATTACTAATTACTACAATAAACTAGTTGAACATTACCAAACAGTGTTTATGTATATTTTTAAAACTTCAACTATTTTTACAGCTAGTTTTACTACTTCACCTAGTTTTGCAACTCCAACTAGTTTTTTGGTGACTTAGTAAACATAGCCTTAAATCGTCCCCTTTTTGCAGAACTGGTCTCATGCTAATTATTTCCAATGGAATAATTTTTTATAAATATATGACTTTTAATCAGGGCCTCATATATGATTAATCTATCTATACAATAAACAAGATATCTTTTGGCCACGTGACAGCCTCTTATTTATTTTACCCATATGTCAGTCTATAGATAATGCCACATTATAATGTTTTTATTTTAAAATAAAATCGGTCACACATTAATTATCATTAATTGTTTAGGTTTTGAAAATTTTATATACACTATGTTTAAGTTTTGCAAAACTTAAAACATTACTAAAACCTCTTGTTTACTTGCAAATTTTTTGAAATTAGATAATCCATATGTATTCTCAAGTGCGATTATGTTGTCTTGTTGCGCGACTATGTTGGTGGCTTGCGCGTTTTGATTCTGTTGGAGTTGCTCAATACTAGCACACATGGAGGCATTTTTCTGCTGCATCTCACCTATCCATGGAGGTTGCTTGCACGACACTCTCAACTAATCGATGTAGTAAACCGAAGCGGGATGACCGGGCCCGAAAACAGCTCCTCCGGGTCCGAGCCCTCCACAATCTCTAAGTACGCCTTTCACTCGTCTTAAAAGGACGACGGGGTGTCGAACTAGGAGTACCTCTACATGAGGAATTCTCTGAACCGCGCCTAAATAAAAAAACGTTGGGAAACCTAACCTAAATTAGCAACGGACATAATGAATACGACTTTATATTGCTAAAGTAAAAGTCAGTACTTAAAATAATATCAGTTGATCGATTATAAAATCTCAGTTTGGGCCATGCGTACGCGTCCCGATGTGCAATTCTAGAGGCGTTATTTGTCATCAAAATTGTTGTTCATTTGAAATAAATAAATGTTTAGTAACTATAACAATATAAATTTCAATACATTAAACTAAAAATTTCAATTTTATACCATTAAAATCTAGGTCTCGCGGTGGGACCTCGAAGTGCTGGTGTGGACGACAAGATTTACATGTCGGTTCGTCCTTTGCATTTGGGATTTCGCCTTGAGCTCAGGCGTGTTCCAGGCTACCACCGAAAGCTCCCAGGCCATTGTCTCTATCCACTTCAGTTTTTCACTCTCACGGCGCTTCCCGACCAATTATTGTCGGGCAACCTGCTTCTCCTACTTCTTGCGAATGGTAACGACGCGCATGCCAGACTAAGTGTCGTTCCAATAGAAGTCGGGAAAAAAATAAATAATAATATTAATAAATAAATTCATATTTATAAAATTTCAAATGTGAAACCTTACCCTCCCAGCCTCAAACCATCAAGCCTGGATTTTCACATTCTCTAGGCGGAACTCTAAACCCTAGTGGTACAACCGGTTGGTGCATCGCGACACGAGACTAGAAGGCTCCAACCTGCAAAATCTCGGAAAATATTTTAGAGTATATTTAATAAATACAAAATCTTGTAAAACATATTGTTTTCGTATCTCTCGTCCACAAATCCACAATGGTCAGTTCCTCGATCCTGTTCGGGTCGAGTCCACATGATCGTCGACGGGATAAGCCTTGTCCAACGGCGGGGATCTTGGATGCACTATAGTCTGATATCTCTTAAGGATCGGCAACAGTGTTGTCTCAAGTAGGGATATTGAGGGTGTCATCCTCTGTAAACTAGTCATTTTATGTTTACTTACAAAGTTTTGATCATCTATTACTACATATATAAACTTGTGTACATGCCTCATTAATTGCCTCTAATAAATCCTTGGTCTTTGATAAATTGTATAAACTCATTTAAAATATTTTTCATATTCTCCTTAATAAATTGTATGTATTGTATTGCCTCTAATAAATCCTTATTCTTTGATAAATTGTATAAACTCAATCAAAATATTTTGTATATTCCCCTTAATAAATTGTATGTATTGTATTGCCTCTAATAAATCCTTAGTCCTTGATAAATTCTATAAACTCAATCAAAATATTTTGTATATATTTTGTATTTTCTCCTTAATAAATTGTATGTATTGTATTGCCTCTTATAAATCCTTAGTCCTTGATAAATTGTATAAACTCAATCAAAATATTTTGTATATATTTTGTATTTTCTCCTTAATAAATTGTATGTAATGAGCTTGCGAAGCATTTCAAGTTTATAAAGATCATTTGATTTGATGACATATTCAAAATATGTATATATATAAATTAGATTTTATGTTGTACAAATATATTGGACAATTAAAGTCTTCTATCATACAATACAAATTAATAAATTATATAATTAGAATTAGAGGTGTCAAACGAGTTGATCAGGTCGGGTTCGGGTTCGGTTATTTCGGGTTCGGGTTGAGTCGGGTTCGAGTCGTAATGGGTCACTGGTCCAATCCGATCGGGTCATTGCGGGTTGTCGGGCGGGTCGGGTCGACCTAACAGGTCCAGAAAATTAATTTTTTTTACAATTATTAAAATATTTTTTATTTAAAAAATGGTATTTAATAATAAATCTATTATTTTTATATATTTTAATAATAAAATATATTATAATTTTCAAAATATATTATATATTCTTAAAATATAAAAAAATGGGTCAACCCAACGGTTTTTTCGGGTTTGAAACCAGCGGGTTTCGGGTCTATCGGGTTCGGTTTATTTTGGGTTTCGGGTTCAACTTTTCGGGTCTTGACCCTAAATTTTTCGGGTGGTTCGGGCTGATTTTTCGAGTCGGGTAAGCTTTTGACAGCTCTAATGTGAATACAATACCATTTTAAGGTAATAATCATAGGGCACAATATGCCCAAAAATTTCCCATATATCATTTGCACACATCAATTTTATGAAATAAAAAATATTTTTATTTTTAATTAATATATATTGACGTTGGAATAATCAACTAGCAAATTTCAGGAGAGCTTGAAGATAGTTTTCGATTTTGTTTTAATGTTAAAGAAGCAACTTTTCAATATATGAAACATTTTCTATAATGCATTTCTCAATTTAGTTGGAACCATTTTCTCTTAATATTAAAACAAACCTTAGTAAGAAATTGTAAGTACTAATTATTGTTTCTAATAATTTTTTACAAGTGAATGTTTTTGAAATTATATAGTTGAAAGTAAAGATCAAGAAAAGATATATTTCACTTTAATTGGAAGCATTAAGTGCTAGAATAAGTTACAATACTAGAAAATCAAAAAAAAAACGCCTACTATATCCTATTTAGGAGCATTAAGTGACAAAATTTAATTCCTATATTTACTTCTTCAAATTTTTAACTTCCTTATTAATCCTAAAAAACGTCTATGGTCAATTGGTTGGAGCATTAAGTGTTGTAATTTGTTATTTCTTCAACCTCTTCTTACCTCTCTTAAATCCTCTTTATATAGCGCTCCGTATTTTGTTTGGAATGGGGAGTGCCTCTTTCCTTCTTAGAGTGATGAAGACTAAAAATATGGAGTATTTTGTATTTTTGTTGAATTTTTATTATATAATATAGTTATTTATAAAGGGGTTTTCGGGTTTGTTTTGCTCAAAATTGTTATTTTTTTAAATTATTTGCCAGGTTTCACATACTGGTTGTCCAGTTTACCATTGATCGATCAACATGTACAATTCCTTCTACAATGCATAGATGTTGCATTTTCATGCCATAATATTTTGCATACAAATAGAGGTAATTAATTTCAAATATCTTTTTCAATATCATTATTCACTTACATATTGAAAAACAATTCTCAACTAGATCAAATATTTTGTGCATATGTTAGTTATTCTTATTTTTTTAATCATAAAAGTCAAATAAAAGACTACCAAAGCGGGTGATCTTTTCACTTTATTATATTTTTTGATTCATTGTTAAATTTATTTATATGTTGCTAATCAATCATACATTTGTTTAAAAATAGTTTTACGATGATCCAAAATTAATTTCAATAGTTTCACCTCAACATTTAAAAAGTGAAAACTAATAATTTCTATTCCCAAGTTTCAATCTTTCTAATTTTTTACCTTACTACTTAGTTCTCAAATGTTCTAAACATTTATAAAGTGACATATATACCTAGAAGATAAGTAGTCTTCAAATACCTATAACTATTTAAAAACATGTTGTAGTATTATACAGAAAAACAAGTTCATTTACATCTTTAGTGAGTATATTTTCGAGATAAAATTGTATAGTTTTTCATGTGAAATTATAAGATTTAAGTAAATTTTAACGTCTTACAATGAGTTAAAATATAAAATTAGACAAGAATAATAACAAGATCTAAATTAAAAGAATAACACAAATGAACTTTTATTTCATGGCCTTAATTAGGTTTCTATTGGTATTTTCTTATAATCATGGGTGCATTTTACTTTTAATCGAAAACACAATGTGAAGCATCTATAGATTCGAGGATGACTACATTTGGCTATAAGAAGATGAGTAAGTAGTCTAATATGTGTTCATGTATTATCTTTAAATATAAAGTTTGGTATCTATTCTCATTAAACGTGAACTAATATAATTCTCATTAAACTTGAACTAATATAATTTCATGTGTAAATTTGTAAGAACAATTGACAAAAGTCTATTGCACTTCATTGCAATGTGATTCTTTTAAAAGCGTTCAAATTCTACCAATAGTATACTTTGCATTTTTTGCACCAATCTACCGCATATATCTATGATAAATTAATCGTAATAAATTCAATAATGACCAAATGTCGAAACTTTATTTACACAATTCCATAGCATTTTCAGTATGTCCATAGCCAGATAAATGCTTGAAAAAAGGGAACTTGAAATTCCTTTTGCTTGAAAATTAATATCAATTATGAATGTATTTTCTGCGATGTTAGGTATTGATTGAAGAAGATATGGGAATTGGATGGCTTAATGTGATTCACAATTAGCCCTCTCACCCTACATAGGAGATAAGGGATTGAACAAGATACTTTGTGAAAAGTGCACAGACTTGCTCTTCATGTACAATGGAAATTAATAAAGACCAATTTTGATCATCACTATGCAAAGAGCGTTACTAAGAAAATAAACACATGTAAAAAAATTGTCCTGTGCATATGCACGGGCCTGTTCCCCTAGTGTATACATAAAGATGTGATCAAGAAGGTGGGCGAGGATTGTGTGAACGTTTTAAACACACGTTTATAAGTAAGTTTAGAGATTTAAGGATTGAATACTACAACATACCGAATGAAAAATAATTTCCCTACGACAAAAATTAAATTAGTCAAAGCCATAATGAAGTAGTCCAAGCAAAAGTAGTCAAATTGAATTGCCTATAAATAGAATATTTCAACTTTAATGTCTTTTTGATCATCATAGTTTGATCAGTAGACAGTAGTAAGTCAATCGATATTATGATAACTAGTAGCACCCGAATGTGATTCATTTATCAAACGAGCTAGTATCATGAGTAATTATAACAAGGCAGTCCTTATGTTACTTTTTTATTTGTTTCAAAGAGAAAAAAAAAAAAAACAAATTTATCAAACAATAATATTTAAATTAAGTTCAGAATGTTTCACAACATCTTCAGAAAAAAAACAACAAAAAATTGATCAACTTCCAGCATTGATTCTTTTGGTCGAAACTTCTAGCATTGATCATATATAGATCCGTCAAAACTTAATCCGTGTCAATTTAAGCTTTCTAAAATTTTTAAGGTTAGAACCCAAAACTCCTTGATTGACTTAAATTATTGTTTTAAAAAATTATAACATATATTTCATTATTAAATAATATTATTTAACTAAAATATTATGTTAATAATCGTAAAAACTTGGAGTTCTTGATCCGATTGATTGATCGAATACGCATGATAACCATAACATGATCCGATATAACTTGAACTAGAATGATCTGAACCTGATTGAATCGATCCGTTTGACAAGTCTAATCATATAACTAGTATCCTCATTAGAAATTAATACCATGTTGACCAAAAAAAATATTCAAATCACCATCCCTACAAAATCAACAATCGAAAGTCATAAATTGGCGGGCCATATTCACACGTTTTTTCTTTCAAAGATTCTAGAATGTATGGACAAAAGTTAATTACGAATAGGAAGATGGCGCGATAATGCTGTTACCAATTGAGACATAATTCTCCCTTAAATTCTTGCTCCATAAGTTCACCGTCCATGCACATGTACATTTAAAATAAATAAGTATAGTATAAGATTAAGTGTCTGGGTTACTATAGATTGCGTGAAATTATCACCACCAAATAGAACTACATAATTGTATAAGATTTCCGAATTTAGAAAAAAAAAGCAAATTGAAGGAATTGGACTCGAAGGGACAAACCGTACGATATTTCACCTTAAGTTTCCGCAAATTTTTACTTTTGTTGTACGATTAGGCAACTGTTCATTTGCACGAAAAACATAAAGTGCACCATGGTCTCAAGGTGGTGGCCCACCAACCACTATGTAATCTTATCCCTTTCATTGGGCTTTCTAAATAGGCCCTGTGTTGGGCCTTTTTAGACAGTGCTTTAGCATTCCAATTATTTGATACCTAAGACAAGAAAGTGCAAAAAAAAAAAAAAACATATAATACACATGTATCATTACTAGTAGACCTGTCAATCGGGTCGAGACGGACGAGTTCGGATTCTACATGTATCATTACTAGTAGACCTGTCAATCGGGTCGAGACGGACGAGTTCGGGTTCTGTCATTTCGAATTCAGTTTAAATGGTTCGTTATGGGTTACGGGTCAATCAAGTCAGGATGTTGTGGGTTTTTGATTGGATCGGGTTGACCAGCGGGTCTAAAATATCGTTTTTTATGATTATTAAAATTATTTTTAATTAAATAATAATATTAAATAATAATATATTGTTTTAATGTATTTTAATAATAAAATATATTATAAGTTTCAAATTTTTTTATATAAAATTCTATAAATATACTAAATCGGTCAACCCAACGAGTTTTGGGCTCGGTTTATTTCGAGTTTAGGGTTGAAATTTTTAGATCTTGACAATAAAGTATCGGACAGTTCGGATTGGGTAACAGCTTTTGACAGCTCTAATCATTCCACACCTAAGGTCAACACTAGCATTTAAACCAAGGTCATTGCAAGACTTTAGACCGTGAATCTAAGTACATGAAAAATTCTTGATCAGAAAAAGTTTTTCAACCCTTTTATCGTCTCATGCCTTCTCTTATATATAGTATCACTATGGTGCGTGCTTGTTTGTTCACAACCGATGTGGGACGAACCTCATTTGAGGATGGTGAGCTGTTTCGTGGATTAGCTATATATTTAATGGAGTTTGCCCATTGAATTGCTGGTTTGATTCCTTGGGCCAAGCCCATATATACCTTAAATTTAGGCTGAAGCCCATGTTCATTTGTCTCACATCTACCCTAATACATTATAAAGCAGAAATCAAGTCTGTTGTAAAAATTACGCCACGTGACATATTTGAATAAATTAATGTAAAATTATATTTTAATAAATTTTTTAACAACTTATAGTATTTTTGCTATATATACTAAATAGATAACATGTTTATATAATTTTTTATGTTATAATTTTCTATCTATGGACTATGTATTAGTTTACTACAATAGATAACATATTTATATAATTTTTATATACATAAATTCCTATGAGATGATATTTTCCATATTAATTTAATATTTTTATCTTTTAACAAGATTTAGGGTCTTAATATATTTTTTTTTATCTTTTAACAAGACACAAATTATTTTTTTAATAAATATAGTACTATTCTTTCTATATATACTTAAATAGATAACATATTTATATAATTTTATATGTATATAATTTTCTATCTATGGGTTGACATTTTATACATTAATTTAATGTATTTTTTATTATCTTTTAGCAAGACTTTAGATTCAAGTATATAATTTCTATCTATATTTCCATATGTTTTAAAATAATGAAATAATTTTGATAAAAATATATTATGAAAAAAGTGAATTGGTTATAAAAAAAGTACATGTACATTTAACATCTATACAATTATGTGACAAATCAAAAAATGCCCTTATCGAACAAAAATATATATAGGGCAAGTAATTCGATTTCTACATTATAAATAATATATTTATGTAATTTTGTATGTATATAATTAATTTTTGTAATATATTTTATAAAATAGATAATTTATATAATTCTGTATGTATATAATATTTTCATATTAATTTAATGTATTTTTTTATCTTTTAACATGACTTGAGCTCCAAATATATAATTTTCTATGTATGTGTTGATATTTTCTATACTAATTTAATGTGTGTATTTTTTTTATCTTTTAACAAGATTTGGGTTCGAAGTATATAATTTCTATCTATATGATGATAAATTTCTATCTACGAGTTAATATTTTCCATATAAATTTATATGATGATATATTTTAAAAATAATAAATTAATTTTAGAATATAAATTATATTTTAGTACATTGATATACTTTATATGTTGATAATTTTATTTTTGAGAAAAGAAATATAATTCGACGTGAAATTTATTTTATATAAACCCTAAAAAAATTCATTCATTCACAGTATGCAACTTATTTATGAAGCATGATCAGAAAAAATATTTTTTTATAAATTACATATTTTTATTACGATATTATATACATGTATTTTATATTTTATATTAATACATAATATCGTATAATTTTTAGTAAAATTATCCCGTGAGTATCACGGGACTTCAACTAGTTATGTATGAATTCGCTCGCACCTTCAAGTGGTGCTCAAATGCGTATATGTGACACGATATTTTATCTTTTTCTTCTTTCTGTTTACCAATTTTCCTTTGATTATCTACCTAATCTATATACTATTACTAAATTTGAATCCCTCTATCCTAGTCAATCTCTTAACTATGCCACATAAGCTTTTTACCTTTTCAATTTACTCCTTTATCCTTCATAATTTTTAGTATTTATAATTCTTAAAAAATATATAATATAATAATATTAATAATGTTATTAATAATTGCACATAATATATTAGTATGTGATCTTTAATTCCTTACACAGTAAATTAGTACATGATATCTCTACTATTTATTTTTATGAACAAAATTTTAATATTATATGGTCTGGTCATATACGTTTTATCTTTATGAACAAAATTTTAATATTATATAGTCAAATTAGAACGTAATCTCTACTATTCCATTGTTATAGACATAAATTCATAAATTTTAATATTATATATTTTTTTAAGTTTTTATAATAATTAAATAATAAATGTACATAATATATTAGTACATGATCTTTGATTCTTTAACAATATGTAACGTGTACACACTATATTAGTACATGATGAACTTTAATATTATATAATTATATTAATATGTGAGATATATGTACCGTAATTTTTTCTATGGTAAATATGAAACTATGAATAGGTGAGATCTCTATGATTTTATTTTTATGGACATAAATTTTAATAGGGCTTTACTATTCGTCGCCCCTTATGTGTGAGGTGTCACTTTTATAATATTAAAGCATATGTAAGAATCTATATATGTATAATATCAATTTATAATGAGATTAATGGTGGTACGCCTCATATTTTTTTAAAATGAGGTGTACTACTACTTATTTAATTTTTAATAAATTATGGATTTAATATATGGCACCTACATAAAAAAATAATTCTCAAGTCATAGTCGTGCATGGCATGATCGGGTCTTGCTAGTACATTATAAAGCAAAAACTATAGTCTATGACTACATCTTAAAGCTAAACCTTTTCGAGCCACCAAGTTATTGTGGCCCCACATTACATTAAAAAATATTTATTTATATTAATTTAGCCTTTTCAATTAAATTCTTTTCTATCTACTTATGTGGGAAAAAAATTTAAATTCGAAATTTAAATAAAAATAACGAAAATTATTCTATCTTTATCTTTTTATATATTTATGTAAAATTTTTATCTTAAATCAAATTTTGATAAAAAATTATATTATATTTTCCTTAATTTCCTTTTTGAATTATTCATGTAAATATAGAAAAAAATTATTTAAAAAAAATTAAGTCTTTGTTCATATATTTTCATCTTTTCTTATTAATTATGTTTTTAAATTTTTATTTAAAATATTTTTAAGAATTCAATTTGTTTTAAAAGTTTATAAGAACTTACATTATTTGTGCATTTTTATTTATTTTCTAAAAGAGTAATTAAAATAGTTTATATTTATATTTTTTCATAAATAAATTATCATTAACTCATTAAGCCATCAAAATCATATTGGGCTTTGTCTCATATTATAACAATTTCAAAATTTTATATTTAATATTCATAAAAAATAATTCATTTTTATAGTAAATTAAAATCGTTCATTAAATAAAGAGAAAATTGCTTTAAACCACCCGTTAAATAGGCCAATTTACACTTAACCACCCGTTATACACGAATTTGTTTTAAACCACCCAAAAGTTCGATTCCGTTAACAAACAGCCACCCAGGGCGTTATTCCGTCAAAAATGCCGTTAGATTGTGTAAGAAGACAACTTTGCCCTCAATTTTGCCCTGGGTGGAAACTGGTTCGTGAGTTACAAATCAAAGCCCAATTTCTTCAGCATTTCAGAGACGATTCCCCCCAAATAAAAACACAAAAACTTTCCCCCAAATCCATCGTTAGATTTATAGGGTTCATCGCTCAAATTGGCGATTTCTGGGCATACTTCTGGGGCAATTTCAGTGGGAGAGTGAGCTGTGGAGTTTGAGTTAGCAGATTGGGGTGTGGAGGACTCGTTTTCGGGCAGATTTAGGGCTCCAATTTGTGCGGCATTTGCAGTTGGGCATCAAAATAAAGGTAATCTTCTATCTATCTCCTTTGATTTTATCGATTTAGGGTGCATATATGCGATTTATGGTGTGGAATTGAATTCATTTGGTTGCAAGGATGTCTTCGAGTAGTGGATGTTGGTCAAACAAGCAGGTGCATTGCAATGGCAATTTGGTTGCAAGAATCTCCACTGCCTATACTCCTAACAACTATGGAAGACGTTTTTTTAATTGTCCAAGATATGCACCGTCTGTGAACCGCGGTTGTGGGTTCTTTGCATGGATCGATGACCCATTCGAGGCCAAGGAAACACACATAATTAAGAGGCTCGTGCACCAGAAAAACGAGTGGGAAACAAAATGCCATGGATTGGAAACAAGGTGCCATGAGCTGGAAATCGAGGTTGCATCCAAGGAAAAAGAATTTGCCATCCTGCAAGCTCATTCCAAATTCAGGAATATGATAATGGTAGTTGTTGTAGTAGTTGCAATAGTAGCTAATGTTGTGTTCTAAGGCAGTTTCACATTTGTGATGATGTTGTTTTGTAAGGCAATTTGACATGGTGAAATGTTCTATGCTAAGACAATATGACATTTGTTCACTGTTTGTCTTTGTATCATCTTCTTTCTCGCATATGAATGAAATGGTTTACTAGAAATTTCAGCATATGAATGAATGTCTTTGTAACAGTTGTGTTTTTAGTAAAAATTTGAGCATAATGCCACAACAAAAGGCATCTGTCATGAGGTATAAACACAACAAAATTCATGAGGTATGCAACAACAAAAGGCATCTGTCATGAGGTATAAACATAGCATTAAAAACACACCAGTAGCATTAGAAACACACCAGTATAAACATAGCAAAATTCATCTGTCAAGAGGAATAAACAGCCATGCAATTCATAACAAAAGTGGTGCATAGAATGCACTGTCATAGTTGTTTTCATCATCACAGTAGCATTAGAAACAACATAGCTTAGATCCTAAAGTTAAGACATCACCCAAAAAACTACCCTAAGATTTTTGCTACCCTATAGACGCTTTTCCCTGAGCCTGTTGCTTGTCGTTAGGGTAAACTCCAAATTCTTTTTTGAGGCAATGGCTTTTCTCATGGGTTTCTTTGTTGCATTGGACGCAGATGTAGCCACGCCAACTGATGGTCCACTATGTAGTGTAGATGGCATCCTAGAGTGATCTTGGCTCACTTGCACCTGAGTATTGGATGCTTGAATTGGAATTTCTTGACCCCTGAGTTGTGCAGATGAACCCTGAGTTGGAATTCCTTGACCATTGGGTCTTGCAGTTGACCCCTGAGTTGGAATGTCTTGAGCATCTTCATTCTCCTCATCTTGAATCCTATGAAGCATTGATATGTGCAGCTCTTCATCTTCCACATTGGCCTCAACATTCTCAGTAGCAGTTTGTCCTGAGTTGAAATCTCTTGTAGGCATCTTGCAATACAGAAATAACAAATCAATTAGTCACTTATAAATTGCTTATGAGACACATATACAAGAGGGAAAAATTCTTACCCTTCTAGTGTATTTCCTTTTTCTACAAGGAATGACAGTGCTAGCTTCCTTTGGTGGTCTCCCTCCTTTGTTATGATTTGTTGATGGCACGTGTTCTTTGGCAGGATTGGTGCATTTGTTCTTGTAGTGACCCTCTTGGCCACAATTACTACACTTGTTCTTCCCTTGCCTTGTTCTTGTGTTTGTGCTTGTCCCTTCTCCAGGTTCCTTTCTCCTACTCTTCCTTGGCCTACCAGGTTGGACTATAAATGAAGGTGGGAGTGGCTCAACATAGTTAGTGAGCTCCCATTGATCCTCTCCTGGCATTGGATGCACACCCTCACCATAAGCTAACATGTATGTTTCCTTTCTGAAGAATGGATGCACATACTACTGAGGGTCCCCTCTCCTCTTTAAAATACAACACATAGCATGTGGGCAAGGTATTCCAGTTAGATCCCATTGGTTGCAGCCACATGTTCTCTGGACCAAATTCACCACAAACCTCTTTGTGCCATGGTCAACCTCATACATATCAGCTCCATGGCATTTACACTTCCTAAGCCCTTCCTATTTAGCAAGCTCTACCTTCTTCACTACTTATGGTGTTAGATAACCATTGTGCTCTCTCATTTTCTCCCTCTTACTGATAAACATATTCATGAGCTTTCTTCTGATCCACTCACACATTGACAGAATAAGCATCTCTCTTGTCTCCTTAATACAACTGTTGAAAGATTCACAACAATTATTAAGCAGCATGTCTGACTTACAGTGATGAGTAAATGCATGCATTGACCAAGTGGAAGGGTTTGCATCCATGAGATACTTCCATGCATTGACATCCATCTTCTTGATCACCTCCATGCGCAACCCAAAATCATGCACTGTCATGGCATTCCCAGCAGCCCAGACTGCATCCTTCAAAGCCTTGCCTGGCCACTTGACCTTGAAGTTGTTGTGAAGGTGCCTAAGACACACTCTGGTGTCAGAAGTTGGTGCCACGATGTTTAAAGCTTCAATCAAACCCTGCAAAAATGGCAAGCACATGTTAGTACTCAACAAATGCAACAAAACAATAACTATTGATTAAAAGTGTATAAGCTAACAAACCTTCTGCCTATCAGACATGAATGTCAAGTGTTGAGAGCCCACATCCTGAAGCAAAATTTCCAAGAACCAACACCACGTCTCCTTCCTCTCAGCCTCAACCACAGCAAAAGCAATTGGAAAAATATTATCATTTCCATCCATCCCCACAGCAGAAAGCACTTGCCCTGTGTAAGCACCCTTCAAATGACATCCATCCACCCCAATAATGGGTCTACAACCAGCCAAAAACCCATTTTTGCAAGCACCTAGACAAATATACAACCTTTGAAAGATTGGCTTCTCTGGTGGAGGTAATTCTTGTAAGCATTTCACAAATGCTGAGCTGCCTGGGTTCCACTTTTTAACTGTTGCTGCATACCTCCAAACCTTTGCGTACTGCTCAGGTGCATGGCCATATGTCATTAACATGGCTCTCAACCTTGCCCTCCAAGCTTGGTGATATGTTATAACTATACTATGCTCCCTCTTCACTGTTACAATGAAGCTCTTGATCCTCCACTGTGCATCCTCCTTATAATGCTCCAGATACTTTTCAGCTAACCAAACAGAAGTGGCTTTGGTGTTCACATCTTGCCAACCACAGGTGTGTTTTCCATTAAATTGCTTCAACTGAAAACTGCCATCAGTACCCATTCTCCTAGCCACAACCCTGAACTCACAACTAGATTTTCCACAATGACACTTCTTCCTACCTCTAATCATAGGACAACCACATTTATTTCTACAATAAGCAGAGACTTTAGAGTTATCATTGTGTAGATAATAATAGTCAAATCCATCTCCAATGCAAACTGTCTAAGTGCCTTTCTGAAAACCTCATTAGAGCAGAATCTCATACCTTTCTTGAAACATATTGGAGATCCAAAATCAACCAATGGATTGAATTCTGGGTACCTTGCATGACCATGACCATCAGACCCACTATAGCTTAGATAACCCTCATCTCCATGAATTGTTTGAAACACATCTGGCTCACCATCTTCACTGACTACCTCAACAACATCATGATCTACATTCTGCTCAAATATCACATCATCATCTTCTTCCTCACCAAATACATTCTCATGCTGAGCAAACTCATCATCATATGATGAGGATTCTGAAATTAATACCTCATCTTCAGATGGCTCACTTTCATCTTCTGTGGACAATTCGTTTGTGGAGTTTCTAGGGTATTCTATGACCTTAGTTGAGGGAGCTACATCATTTAATGCTTGGGATTGTTGGTTGAGTTGGTCTGTAGTCTCACCAGTTTGACTTAGGAAAAATCTTCCAGCATTGAATGGGCTTTTAGTCACAGATGGACTTCCATGTAATGAAGCCCGAATTGCACTTGGGCTCACCTCATTTTCTTGGACCACATAAATATGCAGCATCCTATCCTTACCAATATTCTCACACATCTCCCTAATGTCCTTGTCAGCAATTATTTGCCTAAGGCCATCATGCAAAATCATCCCAGGCTTAAGCCACCACATCTCTGTTATGTTGCCTATACTAACACACTCCAATAGCATAACCTTTAACTCCATCAAGGACACTAAGTCTGGATCAACACCTCTTTTACAGAACACTGTATTTTTCTTATAGGCCACGTGATCTCCATTTGGAATCTTGTAAAATACCCCCCATACAGATATCTTATAGATATTTCCATCTACATTAAACAAGCATGTGTCACGAATTATATTTGGCCCCACCACAACAATATTCAAATATGCATACTAACCTATTATATTCAAATATGCATACTAGCAAAGCATCTTATGCAGTAGAAAATTGTGCCAGAGTAGTCCTTTCAAGAAGACAAAAAGCTTAAAGCACAATGTCAGGAATCTTTCATTGTTAACATTGAAAGCTTAAAGCTTAAAGCACAAAGCCACTATACCTTGCAATGGAGCTTCAATCCACCTTGCGTTGCCAACACCAATTGCTCACCTTGCAATGGAGCTTCAATCGTCTCTGAAATCGTCTCCGAAATCGCTCACTGAAATCGCTTCAGAAATCGTCTCTGAAATCGCCTCAGAAATCGCCTAATGGGGTCGCCACATCAATAGAATAGCCCCGTTTTGCTCACGTTTGAATCGCCCAATTGAAGACCCCCTAAATCCCCCCCCCCCAAATCGAATTGGCGATTTCCCCCAAACATGAACCCTAGAATCGAACGAATCGATTTGGGGTAAATTTTTTGTGTTTTTATCTCGGTTTTTTAGGGCAAACTAGTAAGGGCAAAGTAGTAATATAATCTTACACGCTCTAACGACATTTTTTGACGGAATAACGCCCTGGGTGGCTGTTTGTTAACGGAATCGAACTTTTGGGTGGTTTAAAACAAATTCGTGTATAACGGGTGGTTAAGTGTAAATTGGCCTATTTAACGGGTGGTTTAAAACAATTTTCTCTTAAATAAATTAAGTATTAAATCCATATGGTCATGCATGACACGACGGGTACAACTAGTATATCTATAAAGTGAAAGTGTAGGGGGTACAACTAGTAACTACTATATATTACAATTGTAACTTTTCGAGCCACCATATTGATTCTAACCCTACTTTACATTTAACCTTTTTTTATATTAATTTAGCTTTCTAATTAAATTATTTTCTATCAATTTATGTAAAATAAATTCGAACTTTTATTAAAAATAATAAAAATTATTTTATCTTTGTCTTTTTATCTATTTATGTAAAAGATTTATCTTAAATCAGATTTTGAAAACAAATTTAAAAAATTACAATATCTAGATAATTACTTGCATAAATTGAATTTTGATTAAAAAAATTACAATATCTTTTCTTAATTTTCTTTTTAACTTATTCATGTAAATATAGAAGATTTTTTTATCTTTAAACAATTTAATCTTTATTCATGTTTTTTCATCTTTTCTTATTAATTATATTTTGTATTTAAAGGATTTAAAAGAATTAATTTTTTAAGAATTTATTTTATTTTACCTTTTTTATGTATTTTTGTAAAAGATTTTTAAAATTGAATGATTTTGATTAAAATAGTTTTTATTTATATCTAATAGATTTTATAAAAATATATAACATACTTATTTAATTTTCTATCTATAGGTTGATATTTTCTATATATAGACATAATTAAAATAAATAGGAGCCTTACAAAAATTTACCATTTTCATTTATTATTTTGTTTTGTTTAGATTTCTCCTAATAAAATATATGAAATATTTCAAATTATACTATGAATACCCGTACATGGTACGGAACTTCAACTAGTTTAGCACTTATTTCGCAAATCATCAATCATCTCCAACAATTTATCCATATAAATTTAGAGAATATGATACAATTTTTTTTATCCCATGTGTTATTAGGTCAACTTGCAATAGGTGATATGTTATATTGTAATATTTTTAGAGAATATTTATGAATAATAAATATTATATATTTTTAAAATAAGGAAGTGGTTGGAGTTGGAGTAAAATATAATAGGGCTTTAACCATTAGTCCCCTAATTTTAGTAATTTGGAACGCGCTTGACGCGCGGATAAGGTGATCGAAAAAGTGAGCGAAAGGAAAGCGAGGCTTTTTGCAAGGAGTCGGCGGCGGCCGTCGACGCCTTACTCCCGGGAATGGCGAAAGGTAAGGCGGCGACAAAGAGGAAGAAGATATCAATAACCGGAAACCCAAGTGCATCCCCAGGTTCGTCGTCGGCATCGCTGTAAGTGGTGTCGGAAGGGACAATTCGAACGGTAAACCATAGAATATTGAGAGGTGCCCAGATTGACGCTCCTTTGGAGGCGTCTGTTGTGAAGGGGAAAAAACCTAGGATTGAAGATGGGGAGGAGAATCAGAAGCAGGAAAGCACGATGGGCAGTGGTGGCGACACAAGTGAATCAGTGGGATTCTCCGAGAACAAAGACGGGGGCATCGGTGGAAAAGAGGCGAAACCACAAGGGAAAATAAAGCCAAATGGTTTGAAGACTGAAGAGAAAGGTGAAGGTGTGCCAGAAACTGAAAGGAGACCAACGTTCAGAGAAGCTTTGGCCGGAAACAAAGGGAATATTAATGGAAAAAGGTTGAATTTTGTTGAAGGCTTTGAGGATGGGGTGATCAGATTCACCAAGAAGGATGTTGAAAAAACAATAGAGAAATGGAAGAAGAGCTTGATTGGAATGGTAGTTGGAGCAAAAATTTCGTTCAATGTGATAAGAAGCTTTGTGGTCACAAGATGGACAGGTGTTCAGACATCAAAAACAATATTGACAGATGCTGGTGTGTTTGTGTTCAAGTTTGACAATGAGGAAGATTTGGAATGGGTGTTACGAAACGGGCCTTGGATGATAGGAGCAGTGAGGCCCTTAGCATTGAGAAGATGGAGTGAAGGAGTTAAATTCGACCAAACATGCTTTGAAACCACACAAGTGTGGGTGAGCTTACCAAACCTAGATGTAAGATCGATTTTAGGATGAAAGCTTCTTTGAGAAGATAGGCAGTGCAATAGGAAAGCCTATCTTTGTAGACAAAGTAACCGAAAATGAAGAGAGGTTGTCATTTGCAAGGTTGTTAGTTGAAATCTCAGCAAAAAGCCCTTGATGAAAGAATTCTCCTTTTGGGGAGAAGATGGAGAGAAGATTGATAAAAAAATTGTGGTATGAATGGATGCCACCCAAATGCGACAAATGTTTGGTGTTTGGTCATGAGCTGGGAGATTGTGGAAAGAACACTACAAGTGAGGGATTCAAAAGGTTTAGGCCACCTCCATTCCCCAGAAAGGTATGGGTCCAAAAGAAGACTAACCAGCAGAAGGCAACAAATACCAACAAGGAAACAACTCAACAAGGTGAAAAAGGTGCAGTAATAATGAATGGCGGGGGGACTAGCGGTGACAAAAGAGTTGAAGCCGAGGACGCTAGTAGTAGTAGGCAAGCCTGCTCAAACACACTGCAACCACAAAAACAGTTGCAAGAGGAAGATGATAACTGGATCAGTGCGGCAAAGAACAGAAGTGGAAGAAAGCATAAGGAGGCACTACAAGTTGAGAAAGGTAAAATGTTGGCAGTAGAGATGTCCAAGTTTAGTGTTTTGCTTGAGGATGCTTTGGTAGGAGATGGTCAGGTGGTGGGGATGGATCCTGAAGCCATACATGCCAATGATTAAATTAACCATAGCAAGCTGGAACATTAGAGGACTCAATGAGTCTTCTAAGAGTAATTTTGTGAATAATCTTTCTAGAATTCAAGGAGTAGATATTTTGGCCCTACTAGAGACTAGAGTTAGATTGAATAAAGTGGAGGCCCTCTCCATATTGCTTCTACCAGGATGGAACAAATCAACCAAGTGTATTGGGTCCAATGGGAGAATATGGCTGTTTTGGAACCCAATGACTATGGTGGATGTGAAATTCTTGCTCGAAATAGATCAGCTAGTTCATTGTGCTATCACCTCTACTAAGGTTTTGAAACCTTTCTTTACTTCTTTTGTGTATGGCTCAAACCAAAGTAGTGAGAGAAAAATGTTGTGGAGGGCTTTTGATGACATAGCAGCTGAATGCAACACCAGGAAAGAGGCCTGGATTTTACTTGGGGACTTTAATGCCATAAAAGAAGCTAGGGAAAAGTTTGTGGAGAATGGAGATCCAGTTAACTGTAACAGAGATTTTGGTGCGTGCTTGGATAGAAACGGGCTCATGGATCTCAACTATACTGGAGCTTACTATACATGATCCAACAAACACGTGGATGGGACCAAGATTATGTGCAAACTCGATAGAGTAGTAGCCAATCAAGCATGGTTGATGAATTCCCTTCTTACACTATGAAATTTGGTCTACCTGAAAGCTCTGACCACATCCCTGCTATCATGAGAATCAATGGAAGCCAATTAATGAAGAAAAAGCCGTTCAGATATAACAACGCTTGGGGTGAGCACCCTGCTTTCATTCCAAAGGTAGAAGAGGTGTGGAAAGGCAACGTGATAAGAGGAGTGAGCATGTACAAGCTGTTAGCAAAGCTCAAGTTATTAAAGAAACCTTTGAGGCAACTCAAACAAGGGAATCTTGATACACAAGAAACTGAAATTAAGTTGATGCATGAAAAGCTTGCTGAAATACAAAGTGTTTTGATTACAAGGCCGCTAGACCTGAATTTGATGGCTCAAGAGAAAGAAGTGTTGTCAAAACTGAAAGAAAAAATAAAAATCAGAGGCATGACTTTACAACAGAATGCAAAGCTACATTGGATGAGGTATCAAGATTGCTGCAGTAGCTACTACTACAATTCCATTAAGCAGAGAAGGAGCAGAAGCCAATTTAACTCCCTTGTTAATGATCAAGGCATAACAATGACAGGCAAGGGAGAGATAAAGAATTATATCGTCAAGCACTTTAAACAAATGCTAGGCACTAGCAGCAATAGTGGCCCATGGGACATGAATATTCTTCTTGAAGGAAATATGGTGAGTATAGAAGACAGAGAGAACATGATTGCACCCTTTACTAAGGAAGAAATCAAGAATATGGTTTGGGACATTGGTAGGAACAAAACTCCAGGCTGAGATGGATTTAGCTCGGAGTTTTTTCAGAAGGCGTGGACAGTAGTGGGAGATGACGTGACAGAAGCAATACTTGATTTCGTTAGACATGGAAGATTTCTAAAAGAAATTGGCAGTACTATCATTGCTCTGCTTCCAAAGAAAGATCATCCAGAAACCATCCACGATTATAGGCCCATTTCATGTTGTTCAGTCCTCAACAAAATAATCTCCAAGCTACTGTGATGAGAATTCAGGAAGTCCTTCCAAAGTTGGTGGAGAGAAATCAAGGTGCGTTCATCAAAGGGAGAAGCATAAGACACAATATTGCAGTGTGCCACGAGTTAGTGAAGGGTTATACTGAAAATACACTAGCCCCAGATGTGCTTTAAAAATTGATCTGAGAAAGGCATATGACATGGTGAATTGGGGGTTCCTTTTTCAAGTCCTGAATGGACTAGGATTTCATCCTACCATGGTACACTGGATAAAGGAATGCATCACAAATAGCTACTTCTCTGTGAACACCGGGGGTGAACTTTGTGGATACTTCAAAGCAGAAAAGGGCCTAAGGGAGGGAGACCCTTTGTCTCCCTATCTGTTTGTCTTTCTCATGGAGGTGCTCTACAGATCAATGAAAAAATGAGTAGAAGCGGAGAATTCAAATTCCATCCAAACTGTGCAAGATTGAGGTTGAATAACTTATGCTTTGTTGATGATCTGTTTATATTCACTCATGGGAGCGAAGGGCCTGTTCAAGCAGTTAAAACTACCCTAGATATCTTTTGTGACATGTCAGGGCTCATTATCAATACTAGCAAGTCCAAACTATTCTGTGCAGGAGTGAATGAGGTGACTAAGGAGAATTTGGGAAGCATTTTTGGTATTGAACCTGGCAACCTACCAGTCACCTACCTTGGGGTCCCATTGTGTAGTACTTGAGCAACAAGTAGTGACTACGACCCTTTGATTAGGAAGATCTCCTCAAGAATTAATGCATGGGCGGCTAGATATCTCACCTATGCCGGCAGGTTGGAGCTGGTAAGAGCAGTCTTGTATGGGTTCTAAATTATTGGTACAAGACATTCCTTTTACCTAAGAAGATAGTCAAAAAGGTCATAAGTCTTCTCAGGAGATTCTTGTGGACTGGCAGTAGTGAGGAGAATAAAACCCCAATAGCCTGGAAAGTTGTTTGTAGGCCAAAGGAAGAAGGAGGAGTGGGATTGAAGGAAGTTCTGTCATGGAACAAAGCGAGTTTTGCTGAGCTTGCTTATGAGGTGTTGCAGGAATCATATTCTATTTGGCACCAATGGACCAATACGGTGTTGCTTAGAGGTGAAGATTTTTGGAGCATTGGTTGCAAAGCGACTGCGAGTGCAATCTGGAGAGGAATTCTGAAAATTAGAGATGAGGCAATCGAATCCTTGCAAGACATCAACAAGCCCATCATCTTAATGAACAGAACTGGAAAGTTTGATAGTCACGGAGTGTATGATTGCATACGAGAGCACGGGCAGATCAACAACTCGCGAAAATGGGTATGGGGAATGCTGAACCCCCCAAGGGTTGCTTTTAATGCTTGGATGGCGGTGAACAAAGGCTTGTATACAAAAGAAAAGCTAGTATAGATGGGTCTGATTCAGGAAGGAAATTGTGTGCTATGCAGCAGAACTTGTCCAGAAACTAGAGAACACTTGTGGTTCAGATGCGACTTCTCCATAGCTGTGCTAAAGAGAGTTTTGCATTGGGCAAAAATAGGAAGATGTTCAAGCATTGAGGAGTGGATTGAAGCCTCAGATCAATTCTCAAGAAAGAGCAGTTTGATGTTCAACTTATGGAATACATGCCACTACACAGTCATGTACTACATCTGGATGGCAAGGAATAGGAAGATATTCAGGAATAAGCACAATTCCGTCGAGGAATGTGGAAGAATGTGCATTATGCACATTAGGAATAGCATTCTTGCTAGGTGGAGGAATAGAAATAGGACAACTGTGAGATGTATGGCTCGTTTGGGCATAGCCGATCCTTTAAATACCTAGAATTTTGTCCTTATTTACAAAATGAATGAATTACCCTTTTCATTCAAAAAAAATATAATGGGATTTTTGATTTTTTATTTTAGAGAAATTTATAGAGAACCTAAGTTCTATATATACTTTAAACGTATAGTAAAAAAAACCATGAAAATGAAAAAACAAAATAAAATTGAAGATTTCCCAACTCGAACCTACTTTAGCTGAATTGGAATTAACTTGAACCCAAAGTTACATGACCCAAAGTCCCGAAGGCTTAGCACTATCCACTTTAGCGCGCTCCGATTTTTCTACTTCTTAATTATACTTCATCTTATACTTTCTTGTTTTAATTGGTTAGAAAATATTTTTTAATATTTTACTAGTATTTAAGTTTTATTAATATAATTTAGAAATTCATCACCCAATCACATCGTAGGGGAGTATAAAAGGGAGTATATTTAGGGAGTAGAAGATTTAATTTGACTTTATCCTGGTTGTAAATTGTAATGTTGTATTACAGATCGGATTTCTACCACAAAATTTATTCGACAAGAACTTTTAAAAGGCAACTAAAAATAGATGATAAGAAATATGATTGTGTTTCTTTTTTTGGTAGAATATGGCTCCTTTCTAGTACGTAGGAAGAACATCGAACACCCAAAATTTAGGCAAAAAACCCCTAACAAACCGGACCAAAATTTAGCCATTTTCTCTTCCCCACACATTTATATGGATCGATATCAATGGAGAAGAAAGAACTCAAATGGCAATATAAATACTTCAACCCATAGGAGACAAACACATCAACAAATTAAAAAAAAAAGTGATTAGGAAACGATAAAAGAATTTTTTAAGAAAAAGAAGAAGGTACCTTCTCCTTTCCTTCCTTCTCAAGAACAAAAGAGGAAGGAATATATATCATATTTTCGTTTTTTTTTTATTACTTGTAGAACGTAGTTTGGATATGTTACGGTTTATAGGTCTCTATCTCACCCTCCTTGTTGCCCTCCACCTAGCCGGTGAAGGGCAAGGCGATTTTCTTCCTCATATCGGCATCAACCTCAGCGGCCGCTTAGGATTACCCAAACTTCCCTCAATTTTCAACTTCAACGAAAAATCTAAAAGTGATGTCAAAAAAGGAGACGACGCTCCCAAAACCACAAAGGGAGGAGGAGATGCTAATGAAGGCCCTCCGAATGGGAATGGAGGAGGAGCTGGGTTTCTTGAAAGCAACACCATGGGCACATGGGAGTTGTTTGTCCAAGACTCGGGAGTGTCGGCCATGCATCTTCAAATCATGCCAAACAACAAGGCTATACTCTACGATGCCGCATCTCTTGGGCCGTCTAACATTTCGTTGCCCCCTGACAATTGTCGTACAAACATTCCCGCGCCCACGGGCCCTGTCACGGATTGTGCCGCCCATGGCGTGATGATGAATACCATCACGGGCCAAATCAGAGTTCTCAAGGTAAATGAGATTTTTTGTTGCATTAATTTGAAAACACATTTTCCGGTTCCTCTTGACTAATCACTAATTAATGTTGCTTGATTCATACATATATATATATATATGTATATAGGTAACGAGTGACGTATGGTGCTCGAGCGGAGCACTAGATACAAATGGAGTACTAGTGAGCACCGGTGGTTTTGCCGACGGGATAAGATCACTTAGATATATCGGAGATTGTGACACTTGCGACTTCTACGAACCCCCAACAAAGCTTGCCGACGAGAGATGGTACGGGACTCATGTGCAGTTGGCCTCGAATGACTTTGTGGTGATAGGCGGTCGCCGTGCATTCAACTACGAGTTCGTGGTACCGCAGGGCAAGCCAAACCCGCTTCCGGGAGCCAACTTCTTCCCTTTCCTTGTAAACACAACCGACTTGTACGAGAACAACCTCTACCCGTTCGTGCACCTCGCACCCGACGGCAACCTCTTCTTATTGGCCAACTTCAGGTCCATCATGTTCGACCCCTTGAAGAACAAGATCCTTCGCGAGTACCCGGACTTGCCCGGAGGAGGACGCAACTACCCCGGCTCGGCTGGCAACACCCTCCTCCCCCTCAAGCTGAAGCCGGGCCAAAAGGACGCCCCCGACATCGAGACGCTCGTGTGCGGAGGCGGGCAAACGCTGGCCTTTGGCAAGATCGAGAAGGAGGGTATCTTCCTCCCCGCATTGGACACTTGTGCTAGGCTCAAGTTCATGCAGCCTAATCCTCAATGGGAAATGGAAAGAATGCCCTCTCAACGAGTCATGGGCGACATGCTCAACCTGCCAAACGGCCAGATCTTGATCCTCAACGGCGCACAGGTCGGGGCCTCCGGGTGGTACGACGCCGACGAACCTAACTTAGCCCCGCTCCTCTACCGCCCTCACAACCCCAAGGGCCAACGCTTCAAGAACTTGCAACCCACCACCATTCCGCGGATGTACCACTCGACCTCCGCTCTCCTAGTAAGCACCAAGATCTTGGTAGCCGGTAGCAACCCCAACCAAAACTACGCCTTCGAGAACCCCAAGTTCAAGTTCAAGACGGAGTTGCGCGTCGAGAAGTTCTCCCCGCCTTACTTGGACCCGGCGTTGGACCAATACAGGCCGGCCCTCGACTTTGACAAGCTCCCTAAGACGGAGATCAACTACGGTAAGAAAGTTGTGGTGGCCTTCAAGTTGGCTCAGCCCGGGATAAAGATTGAAGACTTGACCGTCATCTTGTACAAGCCTCCATTCACCACACACGGCTACTCCATGAACCAGAGGGTGTTGGACTTGGCTCTCTCCTGCCTCACCCCGGGCCCACAGGGTCAGTGGTCCGTTACCGCTGAGATGCCGAGTGTGCCCACCCTCGCTCCGCCAGGGTATTATAACTTCTTTGTCACTTACCGTGGGGTGCCAGGACCGGGCTGCTGGATTCACCTCATGCCCTAATTGTTTGTACTTTGTATTTTAGTATATATGTTCATGGCACCCATGATCGATGATAAACACGCTAATTAAACCCTTGTTTAGTTGTGTGATTTCATTTTTATGGGTTTGGGATTTAAACCTGTATGATTTGAAAACAGTTTAAGAATTTTAAGTAGCAGCTTCAGTGATATAGTTCCATGAGGACAAATGTCACTACCAAGTCTATGTAGAAAAAATGTTTGCTAATTAAATGGGGTGTAATGAAACCTATTGTATAATAGTTTTTTCGTTTTACCTGTTATTATATATTATATATGGTAGAGTCTCAAGTTCATCTCTTGACGTACTCTTGTTTCCTCAATGTACCTCAAACCCCTTGGTTAATTAGGTATGTTTTTTTAAGGAGAGTTAGCATTCTCTGGACATGGACATTTAGCCCTTATTATTGTAAGACAAAAGACCAAGTAGTAATTAAACGAGAGATAATCAAACCCCTAACATCATTCCTAAAATAGAAATAACATTGCTGGAAAACGCGTCTATAGCCAGGACCATAGGCACGCGATAAGCTAGAAAATTAGCTAGGAAATCGGGTTAGCCACAAAGACGGCCATAAATTAAATGTACCCATGACGTTAACTTCGTGGTTAAAACGACCGCGGCTAAATTTTATCTGCAAAACTAGCCATAAAAATTTGTGTCGTGTGTATTTAACTATAAGATTGGGTACGGAAATCACGTTTGGTTAAATACATGGTATAGCCAAAGTCACTTTGTGGTTAAGTTTGAGTCCATATATTTAACCTGAAAGTTAGCGTCGAAGTAATTTTCTGGCTAAATTCGAGAGAAATAAATCTTGTTCATCACCCAAATTTTATGGTCATTTATTATCAAAGTTTGCATCGAATACATTTGGTGGATAAAGTCGTGGCTATTTAATTAGTTGTGAAATTTGCTTTGAATAATTGGCTTACATACTTGAATAAACTATATATTAAAGACGTACGAATTCAATTGGCTTACATAAACTATGCATGAATTAGCAATTCTATTTGTTTTCATGTGAATCAACTATTTACAAAAGATAAATTCAATTTTTTCATGCATTAACTTGAATCAACTAATTATGAAAGAAGTATTATATTTACTTTCACACATTAACTTCAACCTAAAATAATGATGAAATAGGAGTTCTATTTCCGTTTTCATTTTCGTACGTTTTGTAAATCGGTCGGATCATGATGCATTCCAAAGTGGTCTGCGTTAGGAAAAAATGTGTGTATGAGGGAATCAACCATTTCTATAGAAAAGAATTTGGGTTTAGCTATCAAAAATATCATCTCAACTTGTTTGGGATAAGGATGCTTACAACTTGACCCTAAAGCTTGGCATGTACGTGTGGGATACAGTGGATAGATAGATGTTGTTATATTTGATCAATGAAAATGGAACTAAGTGTTTGAGCTAACATTCAACATAGCTCAACATATATACTAACTCGTCATGGGGAACAGTTTAACAACAAGGTTCAATTTAATCGAACTAATGAACTTGACATTTGCTAATTTAATACATTCTTTTTTATCAAAATTTTATAAACTTATATATATGTTCATATACTCATGTATCAGCAAATCCGTGCATTTTCTGGTCTAAACTAGTAGTGCCCTACATTATGTTAGTAGATTCAATATATACACCAAAAAAATCCAAATTGGAATGACTTGAATCCGAAAATTACACGACCCCAAGTCCTAATAATAACCTAGGTATATTCACTCAGGCAGTTTCTTTACCCACCATAACAATTAATTTCTTTAACATGTATTTCACAAAAAAAAGGATAGTTACTAAAAATATATGTGAAGAAATATCATTGCGTTTCTCTCCGAATACTTCTTGTACATTAAAAAGAAAAAAGGAAAAAAAATAATGGCTCCTTCCCAATAGGAAAAGCATTGAACACCCAAAACTTTAGGCAAAAAGCCCAAACAAGCATGACCAAATTTTGGCGATTTTCTCTTCCACACAATTTATTGTGGATCTAAAATGGAGAAGAAAGAGCCCTAATGCCAATATAAATACGTCACCCTAGGAGACAAACACATCAAAAAAATAATAAATAAATTTAAAAAGAATAAGAAGGGTTTCCTTCCCTTCCCTTCAAGTCTAAATAAAAAATAAAGGAAGGGATATTTATATCAATTATTTATTTATTTTATATCTTATATAATTTCGAACATGTCAAGGCTTATAGGTCTCTATTTCACACTCATTCTGGTCCTTAACCTAGTCGGTGATGGCCATGCCACTTTATTTCCTCATATCGGTATCAACCTTGGCGGCGGCATTGGAATACACCAAGGACATTTGCCCTTTATGAATGGAGGTGGTGGTGGTAGCTTAGGATTAAATGTAGGTATCAACGGAGGAGGTAGCTTGGGATTAAATGGAGGTATCAATGGCGGAGGAGGTGGTGGAAGTAGAATTGGATTAAATGGGGGGTCACAAAGCAATGCCGAAGGAGGAAGCGGTGTCGAAATCAACGGAGGATCTCAAAGCAATGCCCATGGAGAAGGCGGTGTCAAAATCAATGGAGGATCTCAAAACAATGCTCGGGGAGGAGGCGGTGTCGAAATCAACGGAGGATCTCAAAGTAATGCCCAAGGAGGAGGCGATGTCAAAATCAAAATCAACGGGGGATCTCAAACCAATGCCCAAGGAGGAGGTGATGTCAAAATCAACGGGGGGTCTCAAAGTAGTGCCCAAGGAGGAGCTGATGTCAAAATCAACGGGGGGTCTCAAAGTAGTGCCCAAGGAGGAGGCGGTGTCGAAATCAACGGAGGATCTCAAAGCAATGCCCAAGGAGAAAGCGGTGCCAAAATCAAAATCAATGGGGGATCTCAAAGCGACGCCCAAGGAGGAGGCGGTGTCGAAATCAATGGAGGATCTCAAAGCAATGCCCAAGGAGGAGGCGATGCTAAAATAAAAATCAATGGAGGAAGTCAAAGTAATGCCGAAGGAGGAGGCGATGTCAAAATCAATGGGGGGTCTCAAAGTAGTGCCCAAGGAGGAGGAGGTGTCAAAATCAAAATAAATGGAGGATCTCAAAGTAATGCCCAAGGAGGAGGCGATGTCAAAATCAATGGGGCGTCTCAAAGTAGTGCCCAAGGAGAAGGAGGTGTTAAAATCAACGGGGGATCTCAAAGTACTGCCCAAGGAGGAGGAGGTGTTGAAATCAACGGAGGATCTCAAAGCAATGCCCAAGGAGAAGGCGGTGCCAAAATCAAAATCAATGGGGGATCTCAAAGCAGCGCCCAAGGAGGAGGTGGTATCGAAATCAACGGAGGATCTCAAGGCAACGCCCAAGGAGAAGGTGGTGCCAAAATAAAAATTAATGGGGGATCTAAAAGCAATGCTCAAGGAGGAGGCGGTGTCGAAATCAATGGAAGATCTCAAAGCAATGCCCAAGGAGGAGGCGGCGTCAAAATCAATGGAGGATCTCAAAGTAATGCCGAAGGAGGAGGCAATATCAAAATCAATGGGGGATCTCAAAGTAGTGCCCAAGGAGGTGGCGGTGCCAAAATAAAAATCAATGGAGGAAGTCAAAGTAATGCCGAAGGAGGAGGCAATATCAAAATCAATGGGGGATCTCAAAGTAGTGCCCAAGGAGGTGGCGGTACCAAAATAAAAATCAATGGAGGAAGTCAAAGTAATGCCGAAGGAGGAGGCAATATCAAAATCAATGGGGGATCTCAAAGCAGTGCCCAAGGAGGAGGAGGTGTCAAAATCAAAATAAATGAAGGATCTCAAAGTAATGCTCAAGGAGGAGGCGATGTCAAAATCAATGGAGGGTCTCAAAGTAATGCCCAAGGAGGAGGAGGTGTTAAAATTAAAATCAATGGAGGATCTCAAAGCAAGGCTGAAGGAGGCGGTGGTATCAAAATAAATGGGGGGTCTCAAAACAGTGCACAAGGAGGAGGTAGTGCAAAAATCAAAATCAATGCAGGATCTCAAAGTAAAGCCAAAGGAGGAGGCAATGTCAAAATCAATGGGGGATCTCAAAGCAGTGCCAAAGGAGGGGGCGGTGTCAAAATCAAAATCAATGGAGGAAGTAAAAGTACTACCCAAGGAGGAGGCGATGTCAAAATCAATGGGGGATCTCAAAGCAGTGCCCAAGGAGGAGGAGGTGTCAAAATCAAAATAAATGGAGGATTTCAAAGTAATGCCCAAGGACGAGGCAATGTTAAAATAAATGGGAGGTCTCAAAGTAGTGCCCAAGGAGGAGGCGGTGTTAGAATCAAAATTAATGGAGGATCTCAAAGTAAGGCTGAAGGAGGAGGTGATGTAAAAATCAATGGGGGGTCTCAAAGTAATGCTCGAGGAGGAGGCAGTGCCAAAATCAAAATCAATGGAGGATCCCATATTAATGCCGAAGGAAGAGGAGATGTCAAAATCAATGGGGGGTCTCAAAACAATGTTCAAGGAGGAGGCGGTATCAAAATCAAAATCAATGGAGGATCTCAAAGTAATGCCCAAGGAGGAGGCGATGTCAAAATCAATGGGGGGTCTCAAAGCAATGCTCAAGGAGGAGGCGGTGTCAAAATCAAAATCAATGGAGGGTCTCAAAGTAATGCCCAAGGACAAGGCAATGTCAAAATCAATGGGGGGTCACAAAGTAGTGCCCAAGGAGGAGGCGGTGTTAAAATCAAAATTAATGCAGGATCTAAAAGTAAAGCTAAAGGAGGAGGGAATGTCAAAATCAATGAGGGGTCTCAAAGCAACGCCCAAGGAGGAGGCGGTGCCAAAATCAAAATCAATGGAGGATCTCAAAGTAATGCCGAAGGAGGAGGAAATGTCAAAATCAATGGAGGGTCTCAAAGTAGTGCCCAAGGAGGAGGAGGTGTCAAAATCAAAATCAATGGAGGATCTAAAAGTAATGCCGAAGGAGGAGGCAATGTCAAAATCAATGGGGGGTCTCAAAGCAATGCCCAAGGTGGAGGCAGTGTCAAAATCAATGAAGGTTCAAAAAGTAATGCCCAGGGAGGTGGCAGTGTCAAAATCAATGGAGGTTCAAAAAGTAATGCCCAAGGAGGTGGCGATATCAAAATAAATGGAGGTTCACAAAGTAATGCCCAAGGAGGAAGCGATGTCAAAATTGACGGGGGGTCTCGAAGCAATGCCCAAGGAGGAGGAGGTGCTAAAATCAAAATCAATGGAGGATCTCAAAGTAATGCCGAAGGAGGAGGCGATGTCAAAATCAATGGGGGATCTCAAAGTAGTGCCCAAGGAGGAGGTGGTGCCAAAATAAAAATTAATGGAGGATCTCAAAGTAATGCCGAAGGAGGAGGTGATGTCAAAATCAATGGGGGGTCTCAAAGCAATGCCCAAGGAGGAGGCGGTGCCAAAATAAAAATAAATGGAGGATCTCAAAGTAATGCCGAAGGAGGAGGCAATGTCAAAATCAATGGGGGGTCTCAAAGTAGTACCAAAGGAGGAGGCGATATCAAAATAAACGGAGGTTCTCAAAGCAATGTCCAAGGAGGAGGCGGTGTCAAAATCAAAATCAATGGAGGATCTCAAAGTAATGCCGAAGGAAGAGGTGATGTCAAAATTAATGGGGGGTCTCAAAGCAGTGCCCAAGGTGGAGGCGATGTCAAAATCAATGGAGATTCTCAAAGTAATGCCCAAGGAGGAGGCGATGTCAAAATCGACGAGGGGTCTCAAACTAAAACCCAAGGAGGAGGCGGTGCCAAAATCAAAATCAATGGAGGATCTCAAAGTAATACCGAAGGAGGAGGCGATGTTAAAATTAATGGGGGGTCTCAAAGTAGTGCCCAAGGAGGAGGCGGTGTCAAAGTGAATATTAATGGTGGGTCTCAAACTAATGGCCAAGGAGGAGGTGATGTCAAAATTAATGGAGGATCTCAAGGAGAAGGCGGTGTTAAAATTAGTGGGGGATCTCAAAGTAATGCGCAAGGAGGTGGCGGTCTTCAAATCAACGCCGAAGGAGGAGGCGGTTTTAAAATCAATGCCCAAGGAGGAGGCGATCTCAAGGTCAATGGAGGTTCTCAAAGTCAAAACCAAGGAGGAGGTAGTTTCGAATTTAATGGAGGATCTCATCATGAAATCCAAATTCCGGGAGGTGGGATCAGTTTCCACTTTAATGGAGGATCACATAACCTAGCTCGGGGAGGAGGTAGTTTCAGCTTCAATGGAAGATCATCAAGCCATGCCCAAGCAGGAGGGAGTTTCAAATTCAATGTAGGATCACAAAGTCATGCCCAAGGAGAAAGTGGTGCCAACATCAATGTATGAGCTAGCTAGATCTAGTACGGAGTTGGACGTCCATGATCAAATCGGATTAGTTCCCCGATTTAGATTAATCACAAATATATTAGGCTTTGAGTAATGGGCACTCCTCTTTATTAATTATAATTGGGGTATTTATTTAAAATAATTAAGTATTTATATATTAATAATGTCAATCAGCCTTGTACATGAAATTTTATTTGGAAACCTTTATTAATCAAATTTATTATTATGGATAAGCTTTCAACCTTGTGCAAAAAGTGTAATACTACGTAAAATTTTGCATGCTTTGATTGATTTTCTAATTTAAAAGAAAATCAGACATAAATGATAATTAAAGATTCAATATTCAAGCTAAGTAATGGCTAGTTAAGCTCAACATATATGCTAATCTGTCACGGAGCACATTCTAAGTAGAGTAATATCTAATAACACATTTCAATTCAACCTTACTAATGAAATTGACATTTACTTATTGTATAATTGTGTGTGTGTGTCAAAGTAAGTTTAGTTTTTTTTGTTCCTCCTATAAGTTATACGCGTTCATCAACACTTTCGTGCCTCCTAAGCTAGGTAATCCTCCTCCCTTTTTCCTCCCAAAGAAACGTCTTTCAGCTGGCTTTAATTTCTTCGCACACACAAAACCCATTTTTTTAAAAATTAATAAATTATACTACTACATCTCCTCTATGGCTCTATCTATTAATTGATCAGTGCTCTCTTTATTAAATATTGAACCACTTGGCAAAATAATAAGCCAACACTTGTACTAATAAAATTCCTGAAACGTGCAAATTCTTATTAACTGCTTCTCCTTAATATAAGCTGATAGTATTTAATAGTAAAGTTATTATATGTTCAGGACTTCGAATTAAATGTCAATTCTCAATGAAGAAAGACCTTTATGTTTCCTCAATTCTTCAAAATAATAAAGATGGTGATTTTATAGTTTGTCGTTGAATGTTACGTTGAAAGAATATTTCAGTTTCTATTAGATGAATGTTGTAAAACTAAAAAGTCATTTTAATCTTCAAATAGGTTTGATGTAAAGATGATGCTTGAAAATTTGAGGAACTGAAGGATTGCATTTGTGGTGACTCAATTGGAAGAAATCAATAGGAGTCCCTTTTATGTATGCTTGGATCTGCAATCCCCAATAAGTCCTCAAGTTATGAAGTAAATGGAAGACCTATTTCAAAGAATACTGGATTTTTGGTGATTCTATTTCGTGATTCCAACTGCATTGTCGAGTATTTCATGTCACCGTTCTTAGTGCTTCATTGTCGGGCTCCAATCGAAATGTGAAGATGATTCTTCAGGTTGATCAATTGGATTGGAGCTCTCATCTATGTAAAAATGTTGGCATGCTTATATTCAACTTTGGGCATTAGTGGAATTATGAGACGACAATAAGGATGGAAGTGTACGTTTTAGTGGTACTATCTATGTTCAAAAAAGAATGTCATAAGGGTAAAAAAGTTGACGTGCAAATGTGAATGAAATCACAAGTTACAACTTAGCTAAAACTTTTTTAAGACTCCAGCTCTGATTCCTATGCGCTTTTACTTCCAAGAAGGGGGAGGTGAAGATGAATATAAGCATCGTTCCAGAAGTCGATTGCAGACATTGATGCACTGGGTAGATACTTGATACTGAGGTAAATACTCACATGACATGTGTTTTCTCTCGCATCTATGCTCCCGTACACTTCAAGTCTGTTTCTTTGTCCACTTCTCAGTACTCAATCCCTTTCATAAGCTACAAAAACTCAACAATACTATTAGGAAAGTTTCTTTATGGATGGATAAATAGAACTCCTTCTCTTTGTTGGAAAATATTATGTAATTGTGGTCGTTGAATATTTGCAGCGCTGGTGACTGGAAAACTGGCGGTAGGTGTCACTTCAACATAATACCATCCACAGGTAAGATATGGCCAAAAAGTAATACTTATCATATATATCCATAAACTCTCCTCCAATTTGGTCGCTTTTTTGAATTGTTCCTTAAAGGAAATGTCTTAAGAGGAGAAAATTGGCGTCCTCGGTATCTGCATCTCAAAAGAAACTACTCCCTTTGTCCCATAATGTTTGTCCACTTTTCTTTTTCTTTGTCCGAAAATGTTTGTCCACTTTTGTATTTATTTCCTTTTATATCTATATTTTTCTTACAATATTATCTTCATTCAATATATCTCTATTCTCTACCCATATTACCCAATAAAAAATCTACCCCAATATCCTTTTTAGTCATTTCCTTTCACCTTCTCTTTTTTCACATCTTTATCCATCAACATCACAATCACTCCCCTCTTCATATTGGTTACTTTGTCCTCACTTTTTTTTTTCTTAATTTGTTTGAAAATTTCCTTAGGACAAACATTATGGGACGGGGGAGTATAAAATTACATTTTTGATGTTATTGAGCTTATTTTGATTTTCTATAATTCTTCCTAAAATGTATCTTAATGGAAACTTACAAATAATGTATTTTTTAATCATGCTCTCTTTGTATCTTGGCTCTCACCTTGCAGAATTGATCCAGTATGTTTCTATATCCTAAATCAAGTTTTTTTATCTATATCATCCAATATTTTAATGTGTAGAGAACTGCTTCACTTTAATGTTGAAAATGTAGATATTTCTCAATCCTCTTGATAAATGTAGATATTTATCTATAACTGTTTGATCAAATTCAAGCTCAATGCCTAATCAAACTGATTACAATAGATGTCTTGATTTGATTAAAAAAAATTACATCAACAAGTTACCCCGCTGTTAATAATGAGTGTTCCTATTAAGAAAATTACGAAAGTATACTTTTTACTAGCTTTCAAATCACAATGTATATATGTAATGATTAGGGTTGCTACAGATCCAATAACAATAAGGCAAAGCTATGAGACTTTTCTACTTGATTAGGGTTGTTTTAGACCATATTGTTACAGATCCAATAACAATAAGGCAATCAGCCCTAAAAAATCCCACAGAAGCCAAAGCTATGAGACTTTTCTACATCTATGAATACATTAAGCAGTATTAGAAAACTGACATGCTGATATCCAAAGTAGGATTCACCTCTTTTATAATTCAAAAATAGCTACAACCATATTTTTCGGAAGTGATAGAGTCATCTGATTCAATCCAGGATTACTAAATATTCAGAAAACTTGATGAAACAAATCGTGACACCCTTATACCCTATGACGTATACTATGTAAAACTTATTTCTTATATAAACGAATAATGTACATATAACAACTATCCACGTAAGCATATAGCAGACATTAACAACCATAAAAAGGTTGCACACACACACACATCTATGTCATTACTACTCATACTAAAACATCTGTCCCTCTAACTTATATTACAACCCATATGTCTAAGATGCAAAATGAGGAGGAGAAGGTTACATTGAGCTTCAGCCGGTCGACCTGTATGAATGTGACCTCTAACAAGGACACAAGTCAATAAGAACTAGCTGGACCTGAAAAATTGTTTTGCGATTTACGTGAGTCGCATACTTAGTAAATATATAAACCATCATCAATTATTTCACACAAAGCCAAGCAATTGGTCAATATACATATTCATACATATTATATATGTCATATATGGATTTACTATGCAAATGCAAATGCTAATGTATCCGATTTATTATTATGTGCAATGTACAAGCCTGAATCTGTCCCGGGTTTCCATTACCGACTCTTTTCCATATACCAACTTTTATTTTTTTCCATATACCAAATTTTTTCTCTTTTCCATTACCGACTTTTAGGCATCTTAGGCCTCATTTGCTCATATACCATCTCTTAGGCATCTTAGGCCTCATGTATGACCCGTAGGTCTCACTGCTGGAAAATGCGTCTGTAGCCAGGAAAATAGACACGACTTCCGCCATAAAAATAACCACGAAATCACATTAGCCACGACATCCCCAACGGATTGCCCTACGAAAGGTGCCCTGGAGCTAAAACACGCGAGGCTAAATATCACTCTGAAAAAGAACCACAGAATTCTAGTTTTGTGGCTATTTAGCTGCAAATAATAGTCACGAATTAGTTCATTGTTAAATGTGTGGCTATTGGCCACGAAAGTCGTGTTCAACCATATTAGCCAAAATTGAATTTCGTGGTTGATTTTGAGTGCATCACCATTAAATGTTAGTCACAAGTGTATTTTGTATCTAAGTTCGAGTCGAATTTGAACGCATAATTGCACATATTTCGTGGCCATTAGCTTTGAAATTTGACCTGAATCTATTTTGTTTCAAATTTTGTGGTTAAAAAATTAGGCATTAGATGCCCCTAATTCGTGGCCATTTAGCCTTGAAATTTACAATGAATCTATTTTAGTGCGAAATTTTGTGGTTAAATAATTAAGCATTTAAAAAAAATAAAAAAAATATTATACCATAATATTGCATATTTGCATAATCATAGTAATGCAATTACATAGTCTATAATACATATTTGTTGAAACATACAACAACAAACCACATTCGATCCACATGCTAATCAAAACCCAAAACAAACCAAAAAAATCCTAACAAATGAAGCAAAGTCTATACTTACTACATGTTAATGCTAGCCAACCAATATAATTTCCTATGGCAACAAATGGAGCAATGCCTAAACTCAAATCTTAATTTAACAAATCTATGCCTGCAAAATTGAGATAGCAACACCACCACCGTTTGCATTTCCTAGAACTTGAAAGAGCAAGCAAACATATATTAGCCTTATATTTTTCAAACTAGACAACAATATCTGATATAAAGAATGCAAACTCATGAGAAGGTGATGATGTACCTCCTTGAAAAATAAACTCATATAATGTACCTCCTTAAAATCACATGTTTCTTGAGAAAATTGCGATGTTCAACATGAGGGACAAGAGGATCATCTACAAGATAAATTTGAAGGATTTGTTACTACATTTACTACCATACAATGTAGGAGGTTACTTAATTAGTGCATATTATAATCTGACTGGTATTGTATCCACTATCTAGTGCAAACAATAAATGATATGAATGTCAAAGTACTTTACAAGAAGCTTGGATTGCATTCAGGTAATGACAAACTTGAAAAGTAAATTTGATTGCCTAACATCTTATTTTCAAGAAAATACAACCAGTGACAAGATCTAGAATTCATGCTCAAGGCACCCATAGTAATTGATAAACATCAATGATCAACTGATAGAATCATAAAATAAATGACATTTTAAACAGCTCAATTCAGTAACAAGATAGTGAACTCACACTCAAGGCACCCGATGATATCTATGATCAAATCATCACCAAAAATCTTTTCAAATATCTGCTGACTATTCAATAACACTGCACTTGAAAGAAAAATAACTGATTAATAACAAGTAACTTAACAGAACAGCAAAAACAACAGTATAAATGAACATAGATCACAGAGAGCTCACTGATCCCTTTCACTATCTTATATATCACGTGAAGGCTATCAACATATATATTTTAAGTGACCACAACTTATCATCACAAACAGTACCAATCAACTTACCTCTGTGATAGTTAGACCTTTAGATACACGCAAGAGTTGTTCCTCAATCATAGCTTTCTTTTTCAACTGATCCTCATACATTGCCTATTAATGTGAAAAACACGAGATTATGAAATTATAAAACCAGCCAAACTTGATAAATTCAAAAACTCATTACTACAATGTTCTTGCAAACTAGTTTGCCTAAAACTTCACATTCACTGCTCCAAGTTCTCTGCAAGTGGGTATAATCTCTTCTTCAACATCTCTACTCCACAATGACCACTCTAGTAGCACAGCGGTTATAGGGTGAACAACATGCGCCCTTCTAATCGTCGAAGCACAAGCTTCAGACAAACCAACGTACTTGATCTTCCCTTCTTCCACCAGCTTCTTCAACTCACTCATCTATATATAAATTCATGAATTTAAGAACACTGCCAACACCTAAATTACAAGAATTGGTCAATGGTCAGTAATAAATAAGCCGATGTTAAACATATATACCATGACTTCAATAGGAACGTTAGTATCAATCTTGTGTTGGTAATAGAGATCTATGTAATCAATATCAAGCCGCTTCAAGCTATTCTCACAGGCTGCCCTCAGATAAGCTGGTTCGCCACAAACTCTCGCCTCGCCGCCCAACACCTTTCTTGATATTCCGAATTTGGTAGCTAGCTGAACTTTTTCCCTCATTCCTCCTAATTTCAAGGCCTAATTTTTATAAAATTAGGAAAACAAAGCTCAAAAGTCAACGCACAAGCATAAGAAGCTTGAAATTGAACATAGTATCAACTAATCAATCAAAGACAAATATGTAAGTAATTGAACACATCAATTTCAAGCCTTTTCGTTAGTGTGAGGGCCGTAAACATCGGAGGTGTCAAGGTGGGTGATTCCGGAGTCGATAGTGTGGTGGATGAGTTTGATCATCTCTTCTTCAGGCTTAGGAGAGCCATAGGCTTGAGACATGCCCATACAACCAATCTGAAGATATACCGGCGATCAATTTGGAGACGAATTTGTGAACTTTGACGAGGCGGAGAAGATATGCCGGCGGCGAAGAATCTGAATTCTTTCTCCCTGAGTCTACCATCATTCTTCATTCTCTCTCGGGTTTCCTTTCGAAAGTTTAGGGTTTTTTGGTGAGAGGATGCGATGAGGAGTTTTGAGATCTGGTGAGAATGAAGAAACGAGGAGGCGCCATGGGATCTGGTGAGTCGTGAGAGGAGGCACTGGAGGAGAAGGGATCTCTATCTGGTAAGGGACAAAGGAGGAATTAGGGTTAGAGAGATAAGGGACGCCCAAAATTTCAGCCCAAAATTTTGAGCCCGCCTAAAATTTTATTTGACCAAATATTCCCTCCTTAGCCCGCCTAAAATTTCATTTAACCAAATATTCCCTCCTTAGCCCGCCCAAAATTTTTTTTAACTAAATATTTTCTTCTTTTTTCCTCCTAAACCAAATGTTCTAAATGATTAAATTATCAATTATTTTATTTTTTTTAACCAAATACACTTTTCTACATACAAATAATCTAAATAATTAAAACACTTCCCTATCTGAAAAGGACAATAATTAAAAGTGTGAAATTGAAAATATATATATATAAAACGATATTAATCTAACATGATAATAAGATAAATCTTCCATACAAAAAACATTGTATACCTTTTTTTTGGGGGCGCTGCCCCCAACCCCACCAGGGGCGCGTTGCCCCCTGGACCACCAACTCGCTGACCGGTCAGCGAGACCACCGTCGTGGGGCGTTGCCCCCCGAACCCTCTACTAGGGGGCTCCGCAACCTAGGAGCCCTGGTGTTGTCAGGGGCTCCGACCCCGAACCCCTGGCGGGTCCTTATCAACATCAAGCATATGAAGATCATCATAGAGGTTTGGGTATTATTAATCTTAAACGAATATAATGGTTTCTTATAAGAACGAACGACTCTAAAGAAATATGACGTTTTCTTATAAGAATGAACGACTCTAAATGAATATAATGGTTTCTTATTAGAAGGAACGATTCTAAAGAAATATAACGTTTTATTATAAGAATGAACGACTCTAAAGGAATACAATGGTTTCTTATAAGAATGAACGACTCTAAAAGAATATATTGATTTCTTATAAGAATAAACGATTCTAAAGGAATATAACGTTTTCTTATAAGAATGAATGGTTATAAAGGAATAACGATTTCTTATAAGAATGAGCGATTCTAAAGTAATATAACGATTTCTTATAAGAATGAACGATTCTTAAGGAATATAATGATTTCTTATAAGAAAGAGCGATTCTAAAGTAATATAACGATTTCTTATAAGAATGAATGATTCTTAAGTAATATAATGATTTCTTCTAAGAAAGAACAATTCTAAAGGAATATAACGATTTCTTATAAGAATGAGCGATTCTAAAGTAATATAACGCTTTCTTATTAGTATGAACGATTTCTTATAAGAATGAATGATTCTAAAAAAATAACGATTCTTATAAGAAAGATCGATTCTAAATGAATGTAATGCTTTTTTATAAGAATGATCGATTCTAAATGAATGTAGTGCTTTCTTATAAGAATGATCGATTCTAAAAGAATATAACGTTTTCTTATAAGAATTCTAAAGGAATATAATGCTTTCTTATATGAATGATCGACCCTACACTCTAAACCCTAAACCCTAAACCCTAAACCCTAAACCCTAGGCGAATATAACGCTTTCTTATAAGAATGATCGATTCGAAAGGAATATAACGCTTTCTTATAAGAATGATCGATTCTAAATGAATGTAACGCTTTCTTATAAGAATGATCGATTATAAATGAATGTAACACTTTATTATAAGAATGATCGATTCTAAATGAATGTAACACTTTATTATAAGAATGATCGATTCTAAATGAATGTAACACTTTATTATAAGAATGATCGATTCGAAAGGAATATAACGCTTTCTTATAAGAATGATCGATTCTAAAGGAATATAACATTTTCTTATAAAAATGAACGGTTATAATCAAAGGAATATAATGATTTCTTATAAGAATAAACGATTCTAAAAGAATATAACAATATCTTATAAGAATGAACGATTCTAAAGGAATATAACGATTTTTCATAAGAATGAACGATTCTAAATAAATATAACGATTTCTTATAAGAATGAACGATTCTAAAGGAATATAACGACTTCTTATAAGAATGAGCGATTTCTAAATGAATATAATGATTTTTCATAAGAATGAACGAATCTAAATGAATATAACAATTTCTTATAAGAATGAACGATTCTAAATCAATATAACAATTACTCATAAGAATGAATGATTCTAAATGAATATAACGATTTATTATAAGAATGAACGATGCTAAAGGAATATAACGATTTCTCATAAGAATGAACGTTTCTAAAGGAATATAACGATTTCTCATAAGAATGAACGATTCTAAATAAATATAACGATTTCTCATAAGAATGAACGATTCTAAATGAATATAACGATTTCTTATAAGAATGAAAGATTCTAAAGGAATATAACGATTTCTTATAAGAATGAACAATTTCTAAAGGAAATTATTTTAAATTATTATTCTCGAATAATTTAGTCTTAAACATGCATAATAATATTATTCTCATAAATATTATTATTCTAGGAAGTCATTTATAATTTATTAAAAATTATTAATTTCTTAGGTGAGCATGATTGATATTTTATTTTAATAAATATTTTTTATAAAGGCATATGGGTAATATTTATTAAAATTTTAAAATAATTATTATAACGATTTCTCATAAGAATGAACGATTCTAAATGAATATAACGATTTATCCTAAGAATGAATGATTCTAATTGAATATATAACGATTTCTTATAAGAATTAACGATGCTAAAGGAATATAACGATTTCTCATAAGAATGAACGATTCTAAAGGAATATAACGATTTCTTATAAGAATGAACAACTCTAAAGGACTATAACGATTTCTTACAAGAATGAACGGTTCTAAATGAATATAATGATTTCTTATAAGAATGATCGATTCTAAAGGAATATAACATTTTCTTATAAAAATGATCGATTCTAAAGGAATCCTAAAAATTATTAATTTCTTAGGTGAGCATGATTGATATTTTATTTTAATAAATATTTTTTATAAAGGCATATGGGTAATATTGATTAAAATTTTAAAATAATTATTATTTATAGTGAAAATAATTTTACAAATAATAAAAATTAATTAGGAATGGGCTTGTGAGGTAATAGAAAATTTGATGGGCTTGGGAGTCAAAAGAAATGGGCCCGTTTTTGGATCACCTTACTCGCCCCATATGGAGGAGCAGCCCAATCCAAACTCTTCTCCTCTTCCTTCGTTGAAATCTTGTGGTTATTTCTTAAGATTAACCACGAAATGAAGAACTCGTGGCTAATCTCGTGACTGTTTCTGCAAATTTTTCCAAACAAACAAAGTTAGACACGAAATGAAGAACTCGTGACTAGTCTCGTGGTTATTTCTGCAGATTTCTCACGAAATGAAGAACTCGTCTCGTGACTGTTTCTGCAAATTTTTCCAAACAAACAAAGTTAGACACGAAATGAAGAACTCGTGACTAGTCTCGTGGTTATTTATGCAGATTTCTCACGAAATGAAGAACTCGTGGCTAATCTCATGACTTTTATCGCAGATTTTTCCAAACAAACTAAGTTAGACACGAAAATAAGAACTCGTGGCTAGTTTTGTGGTTATTTCTAAAAATTCTAACAAAATGAAGGAACATTTATAAGTCAATGATTCAAATTACCCACACAAATAACCACAAAACTAGCCATAAATATTATGTGGGTACTTAGCTCCAAATTTTGCCGTGAATATACACTCGAATCCTTTTTCGTGGCTAATTAGCTACTACACTAGAAATGAATCTAGCCGCACGAGACATTCACGTCAATTTGGCCTAAACTTTAGCCACGGGCATAATTTCATGACAACATTGCCAGAAATCTACAACCGAATTTAGCCGCGCGCTCTTTTCGCGGCGATTCAGCCTCAAATATAGCCGCAAGTGTATTTTTCATGGCAATATAACCACAAACGTAAATATTTGTGGCTAAACTTGTGGCCGTTGCCACCCAAATTAACCTCGACAATTTTCGTGGTTAAATATTTTCTGGCTACAGACGCGTTTTCCAGCAGTGTCTCTTTTGTATACAAATTCAGGGCAAGACAGTCACATGTTCTTTTAATCTCATTGCAATATGATGTGCAATCAAGTGCATCATGTAATCATATATCATATGCCATCTGTTAACATACTTTCTGTGCAAACAACTCTGGAAATTTTTAGAGCTATCACATATAACACATATATCCATATAACTCATATAACACAAATACCCATATAGCGCATATAGCACATATATCACATATATCCATATACCACATATAGCACATATATCCATATATTCATATTTCACATATAACACATAGGGTTGAATGTCCGGTCTATACTCACCTGTTTAGGACAGATACTATATCTCTTCCTCTTGTCTTTGACCACGATCTATAAATCGTGCTCCTATATATAACCCAATGCAAATTAGGCTATTTACTCTTACAAACTTTAACCCCAAATGCAATGAAATGTCAGTATGCATTATAACTTCTTGTGCATAATTCCAACTCCTTTAAAACTTGACAACGATAAACTATATATATAGAAGAACATTTTTCTAGTTCAAACCTTTCTCTAAAACTTGATCAAAGGGCTCCCTAATATCCTTATAAAACGAAACCCTAAAAATACTCTGAAATCTTTTACCGGATATAAATACAATATCGAAAACACCCTCTGAAAACTATAAATCGACTGATTTCTCAATCAAAATCAACTGTAGATCTAGATCTGGAAAAATCAGTGGAATCCAGATAAACCATTTACTAATTAAAACTTACCAAACCACGCTTGTACTTCGAGATTAAAACCCGATAGAAGAGATCTTATACAAAATCGAATCGATACTAATTAAAGCTTTTTCTCTTATTTTTCTCTCCAATTCTTCTCTTTTTTTTTTCTCTTACGTAGCTTGAATGAAAATAGTGCAAAGATCTTTCAAATAAATAAGATGATGATCGAAGTCGGTTTGGAAAGCCGGCAAAATTTTTAAAAAACCACACTTTTCACCCTCAAATCCTCTTTACTATAAACTTTACCCTGAAATAAGTAATAATTAACTTTAAGTTAAAAACTATTTAAAATATAATAAACTTAATTCGAAAATAAATATTATTTTTAAAAACTCACTATATATCATGCCACTATGCTATATGCTACTAATCTTATATGCATGCAGAATGACGTATGCACTTTGGTCGGAGATGTTACATTTCTCCCCCTCTATAAGAATTTTGTCCTCAAAATTCGCTATTTCTTCATATCACTTTCTCATCTTATCCTCTATTATCTAAGTTGTTTCCTGTATACCATGATTCTTCTAAATTACTTTCAGAATCTCCCTCTGCAACTGTTTGATACTGTAATCTGCTATCTTGATCGGTTCCTCTATGTAGCTCAAATTCTCTACAAGTTGTACTTCTGAATTTTTTAGCACATGTGATGGATCAGATCGATACCGTCATAACATATTGACATGGAAAACATTATGAATCTGAGCCAAACATCAATGTGTCATCTTGAAGATCAAATGGTGTATCTTTACTTTATCGATCTTGTTCAAAAATTTATATCAACTTCCCATCTCTTACTTGTGCATCTTTTATTTTCTGTCTCAGCATTGGTCGAATCTCCAAGTTAGCAATCAGTACTCCATTTGTGTCAAATTATAGTCTGACATTTAGACCTTGCAAAGCAATCGAATCTGACACTGAAATCATATGCATAATTTCCATCATACTTCTAGACTTTTGACTCAAAGCATTTGCTACAACATTGGCCTTTCTTGGATGATACTTAATTGTACAATCATAATCTTTTAGTAGTTCCATCTAGCACCTCAGTCGCATGTTCTACTCCTTTTAGCTCATCAAATACATCAAACTCTTATGATCTTTCCATTCAACATCAAAACACAACCAAGACCTTGATATGAAGCATCAATATGTAAACAACAAACCCTCATGTACCTGTAGGAATTGTCAATATTGGTGTTGTATTCAGAAGGTGCTTTAACTCATCAAAGCTTTGTTGGCACGCAGAATTCCAATGGAATGGAGCATTCTTCCGCAAAAAATTAGTGAGTGGTGCAGCTACAATAAATAATCCTTGGACAAATCATCTGTAGTATCATGCCATACCAAGAAATCTACGAACTTCTGTAACTATAGTTGGTACTTTTTAGTTTACCAATGCTTCAATCTTCTTAGGATCAACCTCTATAACTCTTCCAGATATTATATGTCCTAAAAGTATCACATGATCCAACCAGAATTCACACTTACTCAGTTTAGCATATAACTGTTTTTCCCTTAAGACTTGTAGCACGGTACACAAATAATCAGCCTGCTCTTCTGTAATTCGTGAATACACCAATATATCGTCAATAAAGATGATCAAAAATCTGTCTAGAAAAGGTTGAAATACCTTATTCATCAAAGCCATAAATGTCGTTGGTGCGTTAGTCAAACCAAATGCCATTACCAGAAACTCATAATGTTCATATCGAGTCCTGAATGCTGTCTTGGTAATGTCATCTTTAGGTATCCTTAACTGATGACATCCTAATAGAATGTCTATCTTCGAAAATACTTGTGCACCTTGAAGTTGATCAAACAAATCATCTATCGTTGGCAATGAATATTTGTTCTTCACTGTTACTTGATTCAACTTTCTGTAATCTATGCACAGTTGTAAGGTACCATCTTTCTTTTTAACAAACAAAATTGGTGCACCCTAAGGTGATACACTAGCTCTAATGAATCCTTTGACTAATAATTCCTGCAATTGTTTCTTCAGTTCTTGTAACTCTAGTGGAGCCATCCAATATGGAGGAATAGAAATCGGTACAGTATCTGACATTAATTCCATAGTAAAGTCTATCTCTCTATTAGGTGGCAATCCAGGAAGATCCTTTGGAAACACATTAGGAGAATCTTTAACAACTAGAATATTTTCGACCTCGTCACATTCAAGTGTACAGTCTATAACATGGGTAACATATGCCTAGCTCACATCCCTCTCTGATCATGCGGAAAGTCGTTGTTGCAGATATTAAGCAAGTGGGTACCTTTTGTCTATCACCATAGAAAACCACTCTAGATTTGCTAGGCGAGTCTATAACTACTTCCTTGGTACAACAACCCACTTTAGTATGGTGTCTTGACAACCAATCATATCCAATATAACATTAAACTCATGCAGGAATAACAATATCAGATCAACGGGTAACTCTATTGTATCCACCCATATTATACAATCTCGATATACTATATGTACCTGTACTATTTCCTCTGTACTTCCTCTTCTTATGGTTCATATGTATGAAATGTATGCTCATGTAATGTAATGGTGTATGAGATGCTCTTATAGATCGACGTGGCACGGCTGAGCCTTCTCTCCTTTTTTTCATTATGCTCATGAATGCAATTCTAATGTCAACTACATATGCTTATGAAAGCAAAATGCCCCTAACGAATCATATCCCTGCTCTGATACCAAAAACTAGGTGTGATACCCTTATTCCCTATGACGTATACTATGTAAAACTTATTTCTTATATAAACGGATAATGTACATATAACAACTATCCATATAAGCATATATCAGACATTAACAACCATAAAAGGTTGCACACACACATCTATGTCGTTACTACTCATACTAAAACATCTGTACCTCTAACTTATATTACAACCCATATGTCTAAGATGCAAAATGAGGATGAGAAGGTTGCATTGAGCTTCAGCCGGCCGACCTGTATGAATGTGACATCTAACAGAGACACAAGTCAGTAAGAACTAGCTGGACCTGAAAAATTATTTTGCGATTTACGTGAGTCGCATACTCAGTGAATATAAACCATCATCAATTATTTCACACAAAGCCAAGCAATTGGTCAATATACATATTCATACATATTATATATGTCATATATGAATTTACTATGCAAATGCAAATGCTAATGTATCCGATTTATTATTATGTGCAATGTACAAGCCTGAATCTGTCCCGAGTTTCCATTATCGACTCTTTTCCATATACCAACTTTTCTTTTTTTCCATATACCAAACTTTTTTTTCTTTTCCATTACCGACTTTTAGGCATCTTAGGCCTCATTTGCTCATATAGCATCTCTTAGGCATCTTAGGCCTCATGTATGACTCGTAGGTCTTTTTTGTATACAAATTCAGGGCAAGACAGTCACAAGTTCTTTTAATCTCATTGCAATATGTTGTGCAATCAAGTGCATCATGTAATCATATATCATATGCCATCTGTTAACATTCTTTCTGTGCAAACAACTCTGGAAATTTTTAGAGCTATCACATATAACACATATATCCATATAACTCATATAACACAAATACCCATATAGCGTATATAGCACATATATCACATATATCCATATACCACATATAGCACATATATCCATATATTCATATTTCACATATAACACATATGGTTGAATGTCCGGTCTATACTCACCTGTTTAGGACAGATACTATATCTCTTCCTCTTGTCTTTGACCACGATCTATAAATCGTGCTCCTATATATAACCCAATGCAAATTAGGCTATTTACTCTTACAAACTTTAACCCCAAATGCAATGAAATGTCAGTATGCATTATAACTTCTTGTGCATAATTCCAACTCCTTTAAAACTTGACAACGATAAACTATATATATAGAAGAACATTTTTCTAGTTCAAACCTTTCTCTAAAACTTGATCAAAGGGCTCCCTAATATCCTTATAAAACGAAACCCTAAAAATACTCTGAAATCTTTTACCGAATATAAATCCAATATCGAAAACACCCTGTGAAAACTATAAATCGACAGATTTCTCAATCAAAATCAACTGTAGATCTAGATCTGGAAAAATCAGTGAAATCCAAATAAACCATTTATTAATTAAAACTTACCAAACCACGCTTGTACTTCGAAATTAAAACCCGATAGAAGAGATCTTGTACCAAAATTGAATCGAAATAACAAAAAGCTTTTTCTCTTATTTTTCTCTCCAATTCTTCTCTCTTTTTTTCTTGTAAGTAGCTTGAATGAAAATAGTGCAAACATCTTTCACATAAATAAGATGATGATCGAAGTCGGTTTGGAAAGTCGGCAAAATTTTTAAAAAAACACACTTTCCACCCTCAAATCATCTTTACTACATACTTTACCCTGAAACAATTAATAATTAACTTTAAGTTAAAAACTTTTTAAAATATAATAAACTTAATTCGAAAATAAATATTACTTTTAAAAACTCACTATATATCATGTCACTATGCTATCCATATGCTACTAATCTTATATGCATGCAGAATGACGTATGCACTTTGGTCGGGGATGTTACACAAATAGAGCTTGATTTTGAAGAAGTGGCTGCTGTAAATCGGGAGGATAATACTGGAGAAGAAGGCATGTACAACATCATGATGCCAAGCCATGTGGACCACCAGAAGGAATCTCTTTAGTGTATTGTCTTTTTTATTACTGCTCAGTGTGCTTTTTCTTTTCAGAGTGATGGCACTGTTTGCCATGTGAGTGGATTCTCTGAGGCTTTGTCCGTATCAAAATGTAATTGATAGAACATCCAATGCTCTTTCAGGCTCTATAAATAGGATCCTTGTAAGCAGAAGGAGGGGTACCGAAAATCAAAAAAACAAAGTCTAAATCTAGAGAAAGAGAAAGCTTTGAACTTGAAAGTGAAGTAGTGTTCTCTCACTCTGAGAGTTCAAATCCTTCTATGGATCTTTCTAGTTGGAGTTTGTTTTCAGTGTGTTTGTGTTCTTATAATCCTTTCAAAATTCAATAAAAGTTCGTTTTTAAGTTAGGGAAAACTACTTAATCGAAAACTATGTCTTGAATAAACCTCTTTCTTGATTACAAATCCCCGATCCACAGACTACGATCTGAGGTAGGAAACGAAACAAATATGTGTTGTGCTTGAGCTAAGGGAGTCTTGGTTGAGGATTAGCAACCCCTATAAATCCGGAAGCTACAGGTACACCGGAGGTCTAGCGATACTACGCTCAGGTAACGATCAAACCTCTTTAATTTATAATTTCCTTTAACTACGGAGCATGGTGGGCTTGTGTTCATAGAAAATAGTTTATTCATGATATAGTTAGTAGATTATGGTAGTTAGTACCATTTAAAGTCATTAAAATTAATAAATCGCTTTAGTTTGGATATATTCATATAAGTTTAAATCTTTTGGAGAGATCTAGTAATTTAACCTAATTGGAGGAAAAAATTGAAATAAAACAAAAAAAATCTTTAATATCCGGGTTGCATAGTAAGCAAAGTTGGACCGCCTACTCCTTTTGAAAACATATAATATATAGTAAAAATATTATCGATTAATCGCCCGTGAAAATATTAATAACCGTATCTAAACCGTTAAAAGTATCGGTTGGTTAACCGTAACCGATAAAAACATAATTTCAGTTCGGCATAAAATGTGATCGGCTTTTCGGTTTTTCGGTTCAATTTTTCAGTACGGTTTTCTTTTTTTGCCCAGCCCTACCGCCTAGCAAGAGTCTAAACATTGACCCGAATTCATATTGATCCGAAATAAAAATGGATCTAATCCGAACCCAGCTGGACCCGCCAGATTGACACCCCTACCTACTTCGCATTATTCCTCCATATTAGACCTTATCCACACTCTCCGTCCAAATCAATAAATACTGGGAAAAAAAAAGGATATTTAGACGCCAAATTTCCACGAAATTACTCGCCGAAATCCAAAATCTCTCTGCGATACGGATTACAGAGAGAAGACCCCCGTACGCGCGTGTGGTTTCAGTTTTCTTCCCTCTGGCACGACTTTAACGTTCATTTCTCCCCTACTTTCTGTTTGATTCTCGGGAAAAGCTGGCCCAAACCTAGCTAGCTGCCATTTGATTTGTGTATAGAATTCACGCTCTTTGACGAAAGAAAATCATCTGATAACCAATCCAACCCCGTCCAAACAGGAAAGGATTTGATTGATTACTCGATTCCTCAACCTAAGCGCATGGATCGGATCGTCGGAGGCAAGTTCAAGCTAGGGCGTAAGATCGGAAGTGGATCATTTGGTGAAATCTTCCTTGGTTAGCACTTCCGACTCTTTCTATTTGATTTTGAATTCGATGTCTTCTTATACTTGTAAACGATGTGTTATGGTTTTCAAGGTTAATTTACTAATTTTCAAGTCGTCCTCTCTGTGTAAATTTCATTTTTTCTGCTATGAAGATGATGATGACCTTCGAATTCTGCTGTTTTGCTGTACAGCTACTCATACTGAGACTTGCGAAATCGTGGCTGTGAAGATCGTAAGTCTAATTTTTGTCTGAGTTGTTTCTGTTGTCGGTCTATGGACATTCCGCGATGAGCTCCTCTGAGTTAGCTCAACGTGCACAAGAAGGAAAATTTTATTGCCGTTGAGTATGTGTTTTTGGCATAAAAATGCAAAGCATGGTGAATATTCTGTAATTTAAACTGTCTACTTTAGCAAGAGAATAATGTAAGGGTTGAGTTTTGATATGATCTCCTTTATTCTCTGAAAGTCTTGAAGTGCTTACAAGTGCATTCAAGTGATAACTGATTTAGTAACTTCCATTTGTAGGAAAACAAAACAACAAAGCATCCACAACTCCTGTATGAGGCCAAGATATATAATCTTCTTCAAGGAGGAAGTATGCTTTATGCTTGCAGTTTATTTTTTGCTAAATCATTGTTCTGATATGAAGTGTTAATTTGTATCTATCTCTCTTCATGTTCTTCCACTTCTACTAATTTGCTTATATATCTGTGTAGGTGGAATTCCCAACATAAAATGGTCTGGTGTGGATGCAGAAGATAATATTCTCGTGATGGACTTACTGGGACCAAGTCTGGAGGATCTGTTTGTATACTGTGGCAGGAAGTTTTCTTTGAAGACTGTTTTAATGTTGGCTGATCAAATGGTAAGCAGAATATATATATCTTGCAGGGTGAACTTGCCTAATTTGTTTGTTTGGCTTAACCATAAAACTTAACATTTCTCGTTGTCCTTAACCATGTGATAAAATCCCACTTAAAACTCTACTTCTTATTTGCAAAGTTACTTGGGAAAAATATCGTTGGGAATTGATTATTCATTCTGTTCTGTTTATCTTTCAGATCACTAAAATTGAATATGTGCATTCCAAAGGATTTTTACACAGAGATATCAAACCTGATAACTTCCTTATGGGCCTTGGTCGCAAAGCGAATCAGGCAACTGTTTATTCTCTTTTCATCTTCAATCATATTTCTGCACTTAAGCTTGCCTCATTATTGAGGTGTAAGTATCCATATTATTGTTAACTTAACAGGTCTACATTATTGATTTTGGGCTTGCAAAAAGATATCGTGATTCAACAACTAATCGTCATATTCCATACAGGTGAGATTGTTGTGCAAATTTTGTTAGTTTAATACCAGGTATATTTTCTTCCTTAAGTTGGTATGATCAGTGGATGCAGCTTCCATATAATAGTTTAATACCAGATATCATTGATTTTCTTCCTTCTTTGTGGATTAATTGTGTTAATGAAAGTGATGCCTTGATCAAATTTTGCAGGGAAAACAAAAACCTGACTGGAACTGCACGTTATGCAAGTTGCAATACACATCTAGGGATTGGTTAGTAGGAAGATTTCTGTTTTTATAAAACCATAGGCCTTCAATAACATGTATTATAAATCTTGTTCTTTGTTGTTTCCTTCACAGAACAAAGCCGCCGTGATGATCTAGAATCCCTTGGATATGTGCTTTTGTACTTCTTGAGAGGAAGGCAAGCTACTTATTGCTTTGTCTACTTCCTCATTTTTTATTCCTTTGGATTAGTTCTTACCTGTGGTGTCACAGTCTTCCTTGGCAAGGTCTTAAGGCAGCCACAAAGAAACAAAAATATGACAAAATATGTGAGAAGAAGCTGTCTACTCCTATTGAGGTTTGTCTTTCCATAGAGTTGTGGACCATTCCCCAATATGCTTCTTTTTGGAATGTATGACATATTCTAGTTGATGTTATTATTTCCTTCATGTACAGGTTTTATGCAAATCTCACCCGGTTGAGTTGGCCTCTTACTTGCATTACTGTCACTCATTAACATTTGATCAGCGTCCTGATTACGGATTCTTGAAGCGTTTGTTCCGAGAATTGTTCACCCGTGAAGGTATTTGTTGTGATACTAGTTTCAATATATTTTTAAAATAACGCGAAATTCTTCTCTAGGTTGTAGGTCCTATGCAGCAAGATATTTTCCTACTCTTCTCTATGTTGTCGGTCCTATGCAACAGGATATTTTCTTAGTGTTGAATGATGGATATAGAAAACTTATTTTGTCCTTATTCTAGGACCTTGGCACTCACAAATGGCACGCCTAATATCACTCAAGTTTGTCAGGAGAAAATCGATCATACATAACTAATGATTGTGTTTTTCCTATGTGTAGGGTTTTCTTTTGATTACATATATGACTGGACCATGATGAAGTATCAACAAGCACAAAAAAGGAGTCAGCCCCAATCTTCAGTAAGTTATCAATGCTGCAACTATCATCAAATTTGTTAATTTTGCTTCTAATAGGGCTTCACTGTCTGACACTTGCAGCTAGTAGTACCAGGAGGGAGTAGCAGTCGAGCAGTGCAAATGGGTATGGACAAGAATCAAGGTTAGACCTTGTTTTTAACCAGCTATCAGGCTAATCATTTGAGGACATTCATGTTGCCGGATCACCTTGTGTTGTCTTTGAAAACCATTCAAATTTGCAACCGAATGAATGACATCACAATATATGGAGTTGGCAACTTGAGTTGATACTTGCTCCACAATTTGCCCTGCAGTCGTTCATGTTGTTTCTGAAAGTTCAGGTGTCTTGATTCTTGATGGATGTATTGTATACCACTATATGATAAAATGTAATGTTCACATAATGTACTATGCCGATTGCTATTACCTTATTCTTGTGAAACTTTACCCTGTAGTTTTATAATCCAATTTTTATTTGGTCAATCGTTATTTTTCACGTATAACCAAACTTGGGCAAGCATTTTTAAGAATTATTACCTAATGCAAAATTGCTAATTATAATGTTGAATTGTTATGGTAAAAAACAATTTACAGAACAAAAAAAAAAAAAAAAAGCAAATTCACTCTCGTATCAAGTTCACCCTTCTCTTTGATAGTTTTTTTTTTTTTTTGGAAAATATCTCTTTGATTGTTGCTTAGGCCATAAGATTGATAAAGTTGCCATCGTATTAATCTTGAACATCCTACAAAGTTAATGTGCTATTCCATCAAACAAACAGATATGCCACACTAAGTTAATCAACAGAGGAAAAATTGTCATTCCAATTGTACCATGTCAAGATCCTAACAAAGGACTCAGAAAACAGATTTTAATATTGTCACACTTCTAACAAAAACAAGAAACAACTGCCCATGATTATTACCATATAACGCCCCGTACCCTCAATACAATAATTAACCCTACTCTACAACCTAAAAAAAACATACCCTTTCAGCTCTTTGCCGAGGCGGCAGCATTGCCAGTGCCAGAAAATGATGCCAAACCACCGCCACTGCCACCAGTGCTACTGCCAGCAGCCGCACTATCAGTGGTGACAGCCGGTGGCTCTTCTGAAGCATGCTGGATAAAATCTTCAGGAGACATGTGGAGACCGTGGCAAGCACAAACGATCTTGATCTGGTTCGCACTGAATCTGTATGTAACGCCTGAAATAGTGCGCCCATTTGGGCCAGGCCCGGTTGTTGAAACCCATGGTAGATTCGGTAATGAGCCTGACCCACCAAATTTCAGGTCTGCTGCCATTCCAGGCCTTATGGCTGGGTACTCAGAAGGGAAACTGTTTTCTGTGTGGATTACTGAGGAGTTGCTCACCCTATTGTTGTCATCTGCCCTAGTAGAGGATCCTTCTTCAACTCCTGGCTGTTTTCCTTCCGATAGGCCATGGCTCGTTCCTACAATAACCCGATTAAAAACCCGTTACTATCTTCTAGCTATTCAGCAACATTTAAAATTCTAACATCCGATACTATCAGATGACCGGTTTGGATCTAGTATAGTTACTCAATCCATAGAGAGAGACTGTTACTCTAATAGATATGGGTGAGCCCTAAAAACAAAATTAATAAAGGTTTAGATTTTACCAACTCTACCAGCACCCATCCACAGATAAGGATACTCATACACAAGTATGGCACATACTACTTAAGCCATATCATTGAAGAACTATAGTTAACATGCAAATGGTATTTACCTGTAGCTGACACAGGTCTACCATGATAAGGATTAAACGGAGGACGACCGGCCATACCCCAGGGACTATCCTTATCCAAAAAGGGAAGCTGGCCATTAGAGTATCCAAATGTCATTGGTGCATTTCCAGCATTTAACATTTGTGTCCGGTCACCAGATACAGGATAAACTGATGAAGCATTTGCACCTACTGGGACGGTCTCTTTGAAGGTTATGGAGCCAGGCACATTCAAGGAGTTTAAAGACTGCAGGGAATAAGGTGGAAGACTGACATTAACTTTTCCATGCAAATCTTTTGGAGTCTCAGAAGAAGCACGAGCGTCGGCGTGTTGTTTAGAGCTCTCAGTTAAATTAGTCATTGGCCTTGAGGTTTCTGCATCGGACTCTGCCACGTCTTCATTATCTGCTGTGGAACCGTCATCTGTTGTTATGGAAATATGAGACGTTCTACCCTTGTCAGAGTTTCGATCTGTCTCCTGTTTCTTATGAGAATTCATGTCGTCGTATGAGTTTTTTCGTTTACCCATTGGGACTTTGTCACTCTCCAACTCTACTGCCCTTTCGGTGCTTGAAGTTGATGACCTGAACCTAGTAGAATTCCCGTCCCCAGCAGAAGGGGGCAAGTTGTTAAAAAAGCTTCCTCCTTGAGGCTGTTGTGGAATGCCTCCATTCAGGAAATTTCTGAAATCATTCAAAATCTTGCTCGTCCTATCCCCTTCATTTGGGCTAGCATCGAGAGAAGTGCTGGTTTTCTCGTTCGACTTGGAAGATGATCTCCCGACTGGTAAACCCAAGCTGAGGTCAAGCCCTTTGTCATCTTCCATCCTTTAACTGCAATATATACTGTATGACAAGTCAAACAATAATTTCAAGAGTCAACCTTCACAGATTAGATCATACAACAACAAAATTTTTGTTAGATCATATGTATGGAAAAAATGGAAATCCCCGCATTAGATTTGGTCACAATAAATAGTAGCCGAAAACAAGAAAGATTCCCACTAGAATTTCATGTGCATCCTGGCATGTTGAATAAGAAAGTTTATCTCACAATCGTAATAAAGAAGCTCTATTCTAGCATAAGATGAGCATAGAAGAATATAGAGAGGCCAAAAAGGAATAGAATTGTCAGGATAATTAGCTAGATCACGTTAATCCCTAGAAAGTTAAACTGATTGCAAACCACTGTTCAATTCTAGTATTCTACTCCTAACCAAAAGAAGGATCAAAAATTAAAATCATATTATTTTTGTTCAACTCTGAATTTTTACCTAGCAAAAACTTACCCACACATAAAAGAAAAAGAAGAATATCAGGGACAGGCAACCCCAATTTCATAACTTACCTAATTTTATCAAGTACTATTTTAAGCAATTTACAGAGTTTAAAACAACGTCAGTGTCACTTCAATACAAATAGCTGAAGATACTACTCATGATGGATGCATTATAAGTGAACTACATATATTTGAACAGACGCAATTAAACAGAAGTAGGATGTCACGGCAAAAGACCTTTAATTCATCAATGGAAAAAATCCTCACATGTATCAATCCAACCTCCATGTTTGTACAATCTATGTTGAAAATAACAGGAGGAAATCAAAGGTTTCACATTAAGGATCCATCTGGTTGAACAATACGGAAATGGAAAGGAAACGAAACGAAACTAGTCCATTTTATTGTCCTAATACATTAGTGAAAAAATTGATATTGGGTTGCAACATCTTTATCTTCCATACAAAAAGGGGCTTGCAACTCTTTATTCATTTCCCCGATATAGATAGAGGCTGGTTACAAAATGGTGAAATCATTCAATTCTCTTGACTTTTGAGGTACAGGTACATTAAAACCAGACCAGTATAACTTGGACAGCAAAAAATTATACAAATCCCTCACGAGCCACATCATTCAAATATAAAGAGATAGTTAGCATCAGAAAATCAAGCTCTGAGTTCCCATCTGCTGATTTCATTAGCAATGAGGTTAACAACAGATCATTCAAATATAAACCTCGTCTAATAAAAAAAGATCCTATCAATTTCAGCATAGAAAAGCAAGAGAGCAAGACACGTAACAGTACTAACAGTAAAACCCTAGTTTCTCCATTATCAGCCAAAATCTCAATTAAATCCAATCCTAGTTTGCCCCAAATGCGACAATAATAATAGAAAAAGATAACAATTGCAACTGCCAATCCCTAAATTTCCCAAACACCCACCCAATGAATTGATCTGGGGCATGCGAAAAATTGCTTGTCAGATCTAAACAAACTGACCCAAATGATAGAAACCCAAAAAATTGATATCAGAGGATTACTCACCGGCAAAGCAAGATTAAGTTTGGGTGATTGAAATCAACGGGAGACCCCCAAAGTCGCCCGATTTGGCGCGTTCAAGTGCGCCGCCCTGAGCTGAGGCTGGTAAGATTCGTGGAAAACAAAGTTCGCAGACGAATTAATCAAAACACCCACGAAAGGAGAAATCAAAGACTCGTCACAAGATAGAGATGGAGAGACAAAGAGGGATTAGAGAGGATGGGAAAAAATTGATTTCATCGGCAAAGACAAAAGCGCGTGGTAAACGTGGTCACGGCTCCTTCATATGCTGCCATTAAAATTTTTCACGTTTTTCCTTTGCAAATTGCAATCCCACCCCCTCTACTTTTCACTTTTTGGGTGTTGATTTTGGTGGCGGGTGAGTGTGGCTCGTTGACTGGTCAGCCCCTACAGATGTACTACTAGAATTGGGAAATTATTTGCATTGTTTTAAACCTTTGTTTGTTAGGAACTTTTTCCATATTAAAAAATTAATTTTAAACTCTATAAATAAAATTTTAAGTAATTCTAAAAACTACACTTAATTATTCTAATTGAAGATTATTATTATTATTATTATTATTATTATTATTATTATTATTATTATTATAGAAAATTTGATTTATTTATTTGTCGGTGCGTGTTTTTATGAAGATTAAGATTATGTCTTGAAGAACATAAAAAATAGAAATGTGCAGATTTTAAGAGTACTAGTTTTACCCGTCGTACCATGTACGACTACGATTCGGTATTTTATAGACATTATAAATAGGATATTAATAAATTAAAATATATAATATAAACTTTAATATAAGTAATTTATTGCTCGTAAAATGTATACTTTCTTAATCAAATATTATATTCTTTATATTTTATTACTTTTTCATGATGTAAATTTAGAGATTATCAAATATTTCAATATATCTATTAAATATTTTATTATCTAATTTTTTTAATTTTAATTTTTTTAAATTAATATTATTACAATATTTTTTATTGCCTTTTTTAAATGAATATTAATTTTAAACATTATAAATATTTATCATTAATTTTTTATAAAAGAAAATCACTACATATTTATAAATAAATTTGTCAAAAGATATATGATAAAAGATTTATAGTTATTTTAAAATATAATAAATATTTTATCTTTAATTTTAAATACTTGTATATGGAAGCTTTCAAAAGATATTGATATATTGAATAAATATTTGTTTGATGATGTTAGAGATAAATTTAAATAGTTAAAAAAAATTTAATAAAAAGAGGTTATAATAATAGAAATAAAAAAAATTAATTTTTAAAATTTGAAATGGGGTCAGAATCGTTCTGGTAACTCGAAAAGGTACAACTTTAATATATAGTTATAAATTAAAAGTATTTTTTAGCCTCATAAAAAATTAAAAGTAATTTTTGTTTGAAAACTAGTTTTTGGGAACATAAGGCCAAGATGTTGCACGAATCACTAGTTTAATTTGATTAATTTTTCCAACTAAATATTGTACTGTACTAATCTTGCTTAGTTTTCCGAAACAAAGGGAGTTGGTCAATTGTAATTGTTGACTAACTAGGCATTTTAAACAAGGGGAATTTGGCTTTCTACCAACAGTATGCGAGAGATTAGGAAGGGAGGGACAAGGCAAATCACAAGAAAATAAAAGACAAGATTTCTGTGGAGTGTTGACCCGTGTTCTTTTGAAATTCTTGTGGCTAGGCCAACTCACAACAAGATCATAATGATAATCAAGAATCAATAAAATTTTGCGGGATAAAAAAAAAAAACTAAACACTCTATTTTTGGCAACATGGTAACTGCATTTTCCTCTTATACTCTCCTCACTTCCTCTCTTTTCTACTTTCTGTTTTCTTGTACTATTGTTTTTGTGTACGTACAAAAAAAAACACCCAAAAGAGAAACAAACACTAGATTCCCAAGCTTTTCATCTGTCTTTGCTTCATTTTCTGACAAACCATTGATTTACTAGTAGATTAATTAGTAGTATACATAGCAACAAAGATCGAGCCTTCATAATCCCATCTTTACAACAATACACATTTCCGATACACCCTTTGAAATTTTTATATAAGTCTTTCTGTTTTCTGATATATATGGTGTTAAAATTTCTCAATCCAATGTTGTTTAGGATTCATCTATTTGTGAAGAAAAAGACCTTTTTTTGGTTCCCTTTCTAATCTCCTCAGACAGTATTTGTTTTCAGTTTTTGAGAGAAGGAATAAATTTTATAACTTTGAAGATATGGCAGGGGGTGGATTTGTAAATGGAGGGCCAGTGGGGAGAGTAGCCTACTATGATTATAAGATTACTCCTTATTTCATCTTAGCATGTATCATTGCTGCCCTTGGAGGCTCTCTCTTTGGCTATGATCTCGGTGTTTCCGGTATGTGCGTTTTCCTTTGCAAAAGTTCACTTATCCTTTTCTTTGTTCTAGATCTGAAGTGAAATCTACTTTGTGGTTCTTGATCATCTTCCACAAATGGATTATGTGTTGGATATGTCACTAGGAGAAAAAGATCGAGTTGAAAAATCATTAAGATTTCATGTTATAGATAAACAATTGGTGCTCATAACTTAATCAGAAATATCCTTAGTCTAACAACAAAACATCAAGCTTGTTTTATATTTAGAAACAAAAGTGATACTTAACTTGTAGACTGTCAAATTTCAGGTGGAGTGACCTCAATGGACGACTTCTTAGAAGAATTCTTCCCAGAAGTCTACAGAAGAAAGCGTGCTCATCTCCACGAAACCGACTACTGCAAATACAACAACCACATCCTAACTCTCTTCACATCATCCCTATACTACGCAGCGCTCGTATCCACCTTTTTCGCTTCCTATGTAACCCGAAACTTTGGCAGGAGAGGCAGCATTTTAGTTGGATCAATCAGCTACTTTTTCGGCAGTGTAGTAAACGCAACTGCTATAAACGTCGTTATGCTAATTATAGGAAGAATCCTGCTTGGCATTGGCATTGGATTTGGAAACCAAGCAGTTCCTCTTTACCTCTCTGAAATGGCTCCTGCAAAAATTAAAGGAGCTGTCACACAACTGTTTCAGCTAACAACTTGTTTAGGGATCTTGGTGGCTAGCTTTATAAACTATGCAGCTGCTCATATTCATCCTTGGGGATGGAGGCTTTCGGTTGGGCTAGCTGTTGTTCCTGCTTCGTTGATGTTAGTTGGAGGACTTTATCTCCCTGAGACTCCAAACAGTCTTGTGGAGCAAGGAAGTTTAGAAGAAGGGAGAAGGGTTTTGGAGAGAGTTAGAGGGACAGCAAATGTTGATGCTGAATTTGCTGATCTTATTGATGCGAGTGAAATGGCGCAATCTGTTGAGAACCCGTTTGGCAATCTTCTTAGGAAAAGAAACCGGCCCCAATTGGTGATCGCGCTTTGTATTCCAGCTTTCCAACAACTTACTGGCATGAACGCCATACTTTTCTATGCTCCAGTTTTCTTCCAGACTTTGGGTTTCAGTTCGAATGCGTCGTTGTGGTCTGCAGCCATCACAAATGGAGCACTTGTGGTTGCTGGTTTTATATCCATGAGCTTGGTAGATAAGTATGGTAGAAGAAAGTTCTTTCTTCAAGCCGGCATAGAGATGCTCATCGAAATGGTACGAAATATATATATCCCTTCTTAAATCATACCCAATTAAGCTAGAACACTGTATCTAATGTACATTCAAATGCAGGTAGCGGTTGCCATTTGCTTGCACCTCTACTTCGGTGAAGGAAAGGATTTACGAAAGGGCGTTGGGATCATTTTGATCCTCTGCATTGTATTGTTTGTGCTTGCTTATGGGAGATCATGGGGTCCTCTTGGATGGCTAGTTCCAAGTGAGATCTTTCCTCTAGAGACTAGGTCAGCTGGCCAGAGTGTTGTGGTGTGTGTCAACATGATCTTCACAGCTGTAATAGCGCAATCTTTCCTCCCGATTCTCTGCCACTTAGAATACAAAATCTTCTTGTTGTTTGCTGGACTGATCTTTGTCATGAGCAGCTTCATCTACTTTTTCCTACCAGAAACAAAGCAAGTTCCCATTGAGGAAGTTGTTATCCTGTTCAGGAACCACTGGTTCTGGAAGCGATATGTCACAGAGGATGATTTCAAGGCTTACGAATACAGGGGCGAGAAGGTTAATGTATAAGGCTTCTTTGGGAAGTGGGTTTCACTTTTTTTTGTGGTTTCTGCAATAAACAACTTCCAAGATTATCATCACAATCACCAGATTGTTGTGGCTGCAATTTTGCAAATGCAATCACCAATGATCTGGCCTTGTTGCAAGGTTTGGGGTGCAGAAAGGTGCTGTTGCAATATAATGCATATAAAGCTATCAATCGAGGAGAGGAATATTGTGGTAATTGAAAGTCTTTTGGTATGCAGTTTAAAAGATTTCCTTTCACTTGAGGAATGATGAAAAATACGTGTTACTCACTCTTAATTGCAAATGATTTTGTTTTTTTTTTGCAAAACTTATTTTGGAGTATTGATTATCATTTATGGTTGAAACACGTACTACTTGAAAACAATGCAAGTATAATAATTAATAAGTGAGATTCAACTGTTTCAAGCATGAAGAGCAACTAACAACTTATTTAGAAAGCCTCAACCCAACAATTTAGCAAGCTCGTCTACTCCTAGGCTTCCTTGAGGAAGTACACTTCCATAATTCCCATGGAAGCCTTTAATTTTACGAGTTTTAGTAGTTTTACCACGAGGATTTCGTTCTTTTGGTTTCTTTCCTACCACCGGAACAGCCTCTTGCACTTGTTCTTCTTCCGTTTCTTGATCCTCAGACTTCTTTAAATTAACCCTTTTTGGCCTGTGCCTGAACACAGGTCCTGGTGAAGCAACCTGGGCAAGGGAAACCGACCTTTCGTAAACTAAATCTGCATCTAAAACATCTTCATCAAAAACAATTGCATTTCCACTCTCCACAGCTTGTCTTAAAAGCAGGAGAACTTCTTGCATATAAGGTGGTTCCAAATCTGCAGAGCCGCTGTTCTGGTCTAGCGTTTCTCCATCGGTACTAGATACATCTTGAGTATCTTCTAACACAGAGCCAGATACCGTAGGAATGATACTAGACTCGTCGTTTGATACGTCTTCTTTGTTATCAACTAGAATTGATTCCTCATTTTCTTCTTTAGATGAGCACTCTTTACCTGCAATGCCAATATTTTCACCAGATTTCATAACTATGCTTGATTCGGCATTTTCAGCACTTTTTTCTTGGTTCAAAACTTCTTCGTCTGATGCTTCTTCAACTAACACTTCTTCAGATGCTTCTTCGTCTTCAGAGGATGAGACGTACATAGCGTCTGAAGTAGTAGATACAGAATTATTACTAGTAGCGTTTTTATCAAATGAGGACTTCCACTCTCTTCCTCTCCATGCAAGTATGTGCTCGTTTTCAAATGAGATCAGCACACATGGGACAAGATCCTGCACATAATATTAAAATGCATTTAAGTTTATTTCTCTCTGCATTTAAGTAGAATGTAAAATGGAAACAGAGAAGATTCACACAAGACCTTGAGCTTTCCACCAATCTTCTTGTAATCACTAGGGTTCAGCCCTTGACAATCAATTCTAACCAGTTCACAGGCTTCAAATGCTTCCCTGATATCGGTTACTAGGTCAACATAGACACCATTTTTTGCTGTAAGCATAGCAAACTCCATTTAGTTAGCCTTCTTTCTATAAACCGAAGACTCAAGAATTCATTAACTCAGAAAACCATAAGCTACCTAATTTGCATAGGGGAATAAGGTCACGGCCTTTCCTGCGCATCTCCGTAGCTTCCTCCAAAGTCAGCCCATCTGGGGCCCGTTTGACTAGTCTAGGATATACAGGTGTAATGGGCTTCCACAACATAAGAGGGAACTGTGGACGGGTCCTGTAGTTGTAGTTACGACCACGGAAAAGGAATATAACCCCTCCTCGGCGATAAATGATCTTCCCACCCGTCTTTTCCTGTAAATCAAACAAACATAAGCCTTCCTGGCAAAGACAGGACCATCTAAGCATGCTACTACTTCTATGTTCTAATGAAATCATACAGCTATGCCGCACACTTCTAGTTCTCCTCTCCCTCATAACATTTATCATTATAAGAGTCAAATAGAATGGGCACATAAAACTTCCTCGTGCTGAATTTTTACAATCAAAGATAACAAATTGAATGACAATAGGAAAAAATCATATTTGGTCCTCAAATTTCAGGGTCGTGTGTCATGGGTTTTCTATTCTTGACTTTATGCAGTTCCAATAACCTGAATTTATGACAAGCATTTCAGAATTGGTTCTGTTCTTAATTTTCCATTTAATGAGATGAGTTTTAAAAGTTGAGACCCAATCATGCAGTTTACTCGTTGAGCTAAATCTTGTCAAGTATATGCTAGTAACACTCAACAATTTTTCAGCGAAATTTGACCGAAAGAAACAATTTTTTTTTGCAGCGTCTGATTGTTTGTTGTTAAATCAGAATTTCATTAAAACAAGGTAAAGGTTGGAGGCAATCATAGAACAAATTATGCAATTTACTCGATGGAAAGCACTTAATAGCATGCTAAAGGCAGCAAGAAACATAAGAGACTACAATTTGCAGTGTAGGACATGAAATATAAACCTCTAGTTGCTGAGAAACGTTGTCCATGTCCACTGTGCACACCCCTTTACATTTGATCTTGCAAACTCTTCTCCTCTTCCAATGGGCATGGATGTTATTTAGCATGTTATGTGTCAATCCATCCCTACCTACCAGGGGAAATAACCCAAATCAGAAAATACCAATCACCAAAAAAACTACAGTTTCCTATGCAAAAGCTTTCATGTACTACTACAAAGACAAACTCAAAACACTCCATCTCAACAGCACTATCTTCTGTCTAGCATGATAAGCTGATAGTTCTGATGTCACCCAGCTTTCAATAAAATCAGGTTTTGAGTCTTATCAGTAAGCTTTCATTGATTCAAGGCCTAAAAATCTTACTACAATATTCTTCAAGCAAGTTTCAGTCTTTCAATGAGATAGAGAGATACCCATGTTCAGCTGCCTCGAGGATTTCCTACATCCCTCAATCAGCTCCGTCACCTCCTCCTTAGTCAATGGCTCCCCCAAGATTTCCTCCCTCTTCCACACATACTTGGGGCCTGATCCGGGAAGAAACGGGCCGGGTCTCTGAACGGGCTTCATGCCCTTCTTCGAAGGCGGGGCCGTAAAAGAATCAAACTCCGGCAGCTTCTTTTTGCTCGGCGGGAGCGGCTTCCGACCCGTCCACGGCCTCGGCATTGATTGCGGCCCGAACGGCGTGATCGGCGGCTCCCTCAGCGCAAGCGGCTTCGCCTTGGGTGTTTCGGTGTAGCTGTACATGTACTCAAATGGAGCTCCGGGGACTACATACGAGACCCCTCCTTTTACAACCTTTACATCCAGCGGCTCTCCTTCTCCTCCCTCTGCCACCTCTTTGGTCGGAATCGGCTTCAATTTCACTTTCCGGAAGGCCGGGTGTGTGGTTGCCAGGGAGAATGGGGGATTCGGGTTAGGGTTTGGGTTTTTGGAGTATTTGGATTTTTTGCCCGGGATGGAAGGGGGAGAAGGGGAAGACGGAGTACCGATTGATTTGAAGCTCGAATTATTCGGCGGAGGAGGAGGATTCGTCGGGAGATTGGCGATGGAGAGAGCCGACTGGTACCGGCGGTGACGGCGAATGTCGTCTTCGATTTCCTTTAAAGTGCGCTTCTGCCGATTGAATGGCTCGGCGTTGGCATTGTTCCACCGGGAGAACCGTACCTCCGTCGTCGACGTGGTGTCTGTAGCGGCGGAGGATGGCGCCGGTGGCGCGAAGATTGGGAAAGGAGTAACGGTCGGCCTTATCAGCGCCATTGTTGTGTTTCGGAACAGGCAAGCCGTCCAATATATATATATTTGGGGCCAAATATGTAATATAAAAACAATAATTTTTTTTTTTTGAGAGAATATAAAAACAACAATTCAATAGTTATGATACTTTGAATATTATAAAAAAAAATTGAATTTCGGTCTGTCAATCCAATTCGGATATTTATTGCCCCTTTGTATGTTTCCCAAAATCGTCCGTCTGTCAATCCAATTTCCTACAGGCAGCATCGTCCGTCTCTAGTGGAGTTTATCACTCTTTGACCTCTCTCCATCAAATGCGCGAATTTGCTGAATGGCCCGTAATTCAAATTTCCAGTTCAATTACCTTCTCTGATATCTCACTCATGTTGAGTTTATCGTGGAGCGTAAACTCTTTCGGGTTTCTGGGTAAGCTCAAGTTTATCATATTTCTTACTTGGCTTATTGCTCATTCTTTGTGCGATTTCTTCCTTCTGTTATATCATTCGTTCACTACACTGCTACAAAAATTGCCTGAAATGCTCCATTTATAGTATGTGCTTTCTTGTGTTCTTTTAGCTGCAGATTTGAGGCTTTATTGAGTGTGTGTCTCTTTGTGAATTTAATTCGAGATTTATCAACTGCTGGTGTCTGTCTGATGCTTGAATTTCTCTAGGGTTTTTTCATTCAATTGTGAAGTTGCTAAATTGGAAGTTGTAATTCCTGTCTTCTTCTTTTGTTTCTGCAGTGGCTATATAATCCTCATGTCAGAAAAAGGAAGTTCCGATGAGTGTTGCTAGGGTTTTTTTGCAGCTAGTTTTTTGAGAAGTTTTGAGTGGATCAATTCTGCATTCCTTGTGTTTTTGGACAATGAAGCTCTCTTTTCAGTTCCAAAATCTTCCCCATTTTAACCCAAAGCGAATTGGTTTCCTGGTGGGCTTGATAGTCATCATTCAGTTATCTTTCCAATCCCTGGTTCTGCCCTCTGGAAATACGCTTCATTCTTTATCGACTAATAACAAGGAAGATATAGATCTAAAGTTTATTGAAGTGGAGAAAGTTGTAAAGGATGGTGTGAAATCAGAAACTCAGGATAAAATTGCTTTGACATTGCAAGATGATAAATCTAAGTCAAGGAATGAATCAATCGCCATTGAGAACTTTGTTAGAAGAACAAGGGGGAGAACTTTCACATTTACTGAGATGAATTCTATGCTGTTCAAATCCCAGACCTCATCTGGTGTATCGGTATGTTTTCACAATTCAAAGGGTGTGTGAATTCTTGGTATTTAGAATCCAAAACTTTCTTGTTCAACAAATTAGTGTCTTTTTTATAAAAGAGAAGACGGCTTTCAGCACGTGAACGTGAGCTCTTGACTGCAAGGACTCAGATTAAGATGGCACATGCTCACTCTTCTAACACAAGGACCAACTCAGAGCTTCATCATTGTTTATTTCGAAATGTTTCCATGTTCCGAAGGTAAAAAAAAATGACTAATGGGTAAATCTTTACAGTTTGATTAGTTCTTCCTTATGCAAAACCCTTTTCCAGGAGCTACAAACTGATGGAGCGCACGTTGAAAATTTATATATACAAGGAAGGGGAAAGACCCATATTCCACAAGCCGAGGTTAAGGGGCTTATATTGTGCAGAAGGATGGTTCATGAACTTGCTTCAGAAAAGCGGACACTTTGTGGTGAAGGATCCTCGAAAAGCTCATCTGTTTTACTTACCCTTCAGCTCAGAATTACTCCGGGTTACTATTTATCAACAGGACAACTCTCCAAGTTTGAAGAAACTAGAGATGTTTCTGATGAACTATGTGGCTTTGATCAAGAGAAAATACAACTTTTGGAATAGATCAGGTGGAGCGGATCACTTTTTCGTGGGTTGTCATGACTGGGTTAGCACTTCTGAAAGCCTTGTTCTGAACTATTTTTGCATTAAAATGTGTAATCCAAATGCACCCTTATCCTGTTGTTTGATTTGACCTTATGGTATTTTTTTAACTTTCATTATGTGAAAACAAATATAATGTGGCTTGAATCTGAACTTAAGCTTGCAAATTTTTAGGCCCCAAGAATCACAGGGCAGGAAATGAGCAATTGCACCAGAGTTTTATGCAATGCAAACGTTGCAAGAGGATTCAATATAGGCAAGGACGTGAGCATTCCAGTGACTTACATCCGTAGTGGAAATAACCCGTTAGAAGACATTGGTGGAAACCTACCTTCCCAAAGACACATTCTTGCATTCTTTGCAGGGGGGATCCACGGTTACCTTCGTCCCCTTTTGCTTCATCATTGGGGAAACAAAACAGAAGACATGAAAATCTTCGGTCCAATGCAGCGTGATGTTGAAGGCAAAGCAGTATACCGACGCTATATGAAAGAAAGCAAGTACTGCATTTGTGCTAGGGGGTACGAGGTTCATACACCTAGAGTTGTGGAGTCTATTTACTATGAGTGTGTGCCGGTTATCATATCTGATAACTATGTTCCTCCGTTATTTGAGGTGCTGGATTGGGGAGCGTTTTCGGTATTTGTACTTGAAAAGGATTTGCCTTATTTGAGGGAGATTCTCCTAAAGATTCCCGAAGAGAGGTATCTTGAGATGCAGAGGCGAGTGGTAAATGTTAGGAGGCATTTCGTATGGAACAAGATCCCAGAGAAGTATGACTTGTTTCATATGATCCTTCACTCAATCTGGTTCAACAGGCTGTCTCAGATTTAGGGGCGTGTAAATTATGTAGAATTGCTAAATTAGGTGATGAATTTGATGTCAGCCTTTTCAGGGAAAAAACAGATGATTTTCTTGGTGAGTAGTAGCTAGCGGTTTGTTCTAGCTAAGTTGATCTTTCTGAAGCAAATAGTGCAGGTAAATTTGTATATAAGAGATGTTTGTGGCCGCTTCAATTCAAGCATGGTTTGGTTGAACTGGGAATTTTTTTTTTCTTGAATTTAGGTTTGAAGGGTCTGTAATGGAAGATACCTCCCTTGATACAAGTAGGTTCATTTTTAACTTCAAACACTGTTTGCATATTATTCAACTCGTGTAACAAACCCTTGATCCTTTCATCGTTCACGTAGTTAGACGTTCTGTTGCAGGGAACCTAGCCCACCGATCCTCATTCGTGTAATTGGGCAGCATGGATTAAGTTCCAGTCATGTCTTTTAAGGTTTGGTTCAATTTTTTTTGTTGAATTATTTCAGATACATATATATGAGTGTAGATCAAATGAAACACACATTATGTGCAATATGAGGCAACATCATGCCGTTCGATAAGTTAAATTTCGGGCACATATTAAACGCCCTTTTTTTTGGACGCGGTGACATTTTCGTAATTTCTCGGAAATTACAAAAGTCCAGTTTGTATGGAATTCATGGAAAGAACACCCTCCACAACCATCAAACCGCATATGGAATTCATGGACAGAACGCCCTCCACAACCACCAAACCGCATCTGCAAAGATCGAAGGCCATTCTCCACCCTGCTGCAGGTTGTTAAGGATCCAAGCTTGTAAGTCATCTTGGAAGAACGTTTGTATGGAATTCACAGTGATGACTAATGAGTCTCTCCTCTCTCCCAGACATCTTTCGTTCTTGGGCAATCACTGACAATACGAAGTCCAGTTTCCGCAATCGCACCAAAAGTATTGCAAGAGGGATTGTTTGTTAAGTGGTGTCTTTGTCTTTGGGTATTCGAGAGAATGCAATCATGGGAAAGCATTCATAAGAACATTCTCACCCTCTTAAGAGGGTCAATTTGTCAAATTCTTTCTTGGACAATACAACGGGGCGGGCCTAGGATCGAGATAAGCCGTTAGGCAAATAATTTTGATACCATATTAAACTTTCCAGAGCCGGTAAATTGAGGCTCATGCGTATGTAAAGCCAACATACAAGCCTAGAGGTTTCATCATAAAATGTAAAATCAATTGACAATAAAAGGAGTAATTTAGGTACAAATACACCATTTATATTCTTATTTCATGTATGAGATAAATAATTAAATAATTCGATTTTTCTAACCTATGCCCTAGGGCATAGATTAAAAGACTAAAAATGATAATTTATTTTGAATTTGTTTTTATTTAGATTTAATTATTTTTTCAATTGAGTTTATTAATTTCTTATTAGATTTTAGTTTCTCAAATTAGTATTTTTAACCTAGGCCCTAAGGTTAAATAATTAAACCACCTTCTCTTACTATGTCACAAATCAAACTATTCTTTAAGATCTCAAAAATCTTATCCATTATTTCATTTAGATGCCCTTAATCAAAATTTCTTTCCTATAAAAAAAACAATAATCGGTTTATTAATATCGTAAATTTTGTCACAAAACATAAATATGCATCACAACATTTATACTTCCCTTTTTTAATAAAATTTCTGCCGTCTATTACGCTCATTCATACCAAATGAGTTTTTTTCTCGGTATTCTTATTGTCTGTGCGAGCTGTACTCCTAGATTCAATTTGGATTTTTTTCCTTGATTAATTGCTTCCCATACGGGGTCACAAGATCCTTCCCGTTTCCTGTTAGTTTATAGCTCTTTAGCTCTTCTACATCAACTGCGAAATTGTTCAAATGGCCCGTAACTCCAATTTCCAGTTCAGTTCCCTTCTCTGAATGATCTCTCACTTTGAGTGTTTGGGAATTTGGAAAATAAGCTCTATTGAACTTCTGGGTAAGCTGAAGTTTCTCATATTTATTGCTCATTCTTTGTGCTGTGTCTTTCTTCTTTTGTATCCTCTGTTTCAACTGTGCTCTTTTTGTCACTTGATTTGCTCGCTGCACTTCTGCATCGCTAGAAATTTTCCATTTATTGATTGATCTTCTTGTGCACTTGTAGCTTCAGATTTGGGGATTTAGTTAAATTTGTCTCTGTTTGTGGATTGGAATTGAGATTTTCTTGGGTATATAAAATGTCTGCTGCTTCAATTTCTTTAGGGTTTTATAGCTTCAACTGAAAAGTTGCTAAATTTGGACTGTTTATTCACCATAATTCTGCTGAAGTTTCTGATACTGATCTTGTTCTGCATTCACTTGTCCTCGCATAGATCAGAAAAGGGAGTCCTCGGTGGATATGTGATTTAGTTTTAGAGAAAGTTTGAGTAGATTAATACTCTCTGCCTTGTGTTTTGGGAAATGGAGTTCTCTTTTCAATTCCAAAATATTTCCCAATTTAAGGCGAAGCGAATTGTTTTTCTGATGGGTTTGATAGTCATCATTCACTTGGCTTTACAATCCCTGGTTTTGCCGTATGGAAATGCACTTCGTTCTCTGATGTCTAATAGCGATGAAGACGTGGATCTGAAATTTATTGGAGCTGAGAGAGTTGCAACAGATGGTGTCTTATTGGATACTAAAGACCCTGGTGAACAAGCTTTTATAAGAAGTAACAATTCATTGGACAATGGTGCAACGGAGAGTGTTATAAATGGAGAAGAGGCTCAATTGTTGAAAGAAGGGAGTGAAAGTTTGCATTTGGAGAAATCTGTGCCCGAAAACAATCGCAGTTCATCAGGAGACGACCTAGAACTGATGAGAACTCAGGTGCCTACTGGAAATGGAAGCCATGAGACTGATTCTGAATCACAACCATCCACATTAGGTCATGAACATTTGCCAACTGAAGAAATTTCGGTAAATGATTCTGAGTCTAGTATGGCGAAGGATTCAGAAATAGCAAGTTCTGAGGATGAGGCAGAGCTATCACATGATAATCTTGATACTGAACGCAATACTTCCACAGTGATGCGTAATGATGTGCCGCCAAATTCAGTTGTAACTGTAGGTGGGATGAATGAAATACTAGCAGGCTATATAAAATCGTCGTTATACATGGTAATTAACTCTTCCTTAATTAGACTTTTTGTCCTATTCAGATGCTCATGTTTTATTTTTAGGAGTAGGGAGTTATTTATGAAGCTATTTACATGTGATTTATAGTAGAAGCCTCAATGGGCATCATCTCAGCGTGACATGGAAATCCTTGATGCAAAGTCGAAGATCATCAATGCTCCTGTAACTCAGAACACTGAAGATCTTTACAGCCCTCTTTTCCATAATATCTCTATGTTTATGAGGTAAGTGAGAAGATTACTATGTAAAAGATGATGGGATTTTGTTAATTTGTTTAAATAGATCAAGTCATACTGTGCTTTGACTTCTTTTATCCAAATCATACCTATTCTTGTTACAACTTTCTTCACAGATGATTCTTATCATAGCCAATTTTTCTAAGATGGTATGGATGATCAACCTGTCGATTTTCTTTTATTACAAGAAAATTTGTTTGTCTATTTAGATTTTTGTTGCCTTAAAAGCCTTTCTGGGAAGAATTTGAGAATATTGAACTTTGAATTATATGACATTGCAGGAGCTATGAATTAATGGAGCGCACATTGAAAGTCTATGTTTATAGAGACGGGGGAAAACCGATATTCCATCAGCCAGTACTAAAAGGTTTGTATGCTTCTGAAGGATGGTTCATGAAGCTGATGGAAGGAAACAGACATTTTGTGGTAAAAGATCCTAGAAAAGCCCACCTCTTTTACATGCCCTTCAGCTCAAGAGAGCTAGAACATACCTTATATGTCCCAAACTCTAACAACCTCACAAATATCCTTCAGTTCATGAAACAATACTCCAACAAGATTGCCACAAAATATCCCTTCTGGAACCGAACTGGCGGAATGGATCATTTTCTCGTCGCCTGCCACGACTGGGTACGTATTCAAAACTAAAAACATGTTCTTGGAAATTTTTTTTCTCGTTTTCAAAATTTTGTTGCAAGCTATATGTGAATAGGGTGACTTGGCATATTTTGAAACAATTATTTTAATAACTATAAGAAACCAAAAATGTTTCATAAAAAAAAAATTGAAACTCAAAGTTGAACCAAACGAGCCATTTCTCTTTTCATTCATTGTCTTTTTAATGCTTTAATAGTTTTTTTTCTTGAAAAATGTAATAGGCCCTCTACGAGACTGAGCACATGGAGAATTCCATCAGAGCGTTATGCAACGCCGACATAACCATAGGCTTCAAACTTGGTCGGGATGTCTCACTCCCCGAGACCTTCATCCGCTACGCACGAAACCCGCTCCGAAACGTCGGAGGAAACCCGCCTTCGGAGCGGAAAATCCTTGCCTTCTACTCGGGAAACAACCACGGCTACCTGCGCCCGCTCCTCCTCAAACACTTCCAAAACCGACATCCCGACATGAGAATATACGGGGCGATGCCTCGTAATGTAGCCAAGAGAATGAGCTACATTAAACACATGAAGAGCAGCAAATACTGCGTTTGCCCGAGAGGGTTCGAGGTGAACAGCCCTCGCATCATGGAGGCGATACTCTACGAGTGTGTCCCAGTTATCATATCTGATAACTTCGTTCCGCCCTTTCTCGAGGTGCTGAATTGGGACGCCTTCTCGGTTTTGGTTCCCGAGAAAGACGTCCCGAGGTTGAGGGAGATTCTGGTGGCTATACCAGAGGAGAGGTATATGGAAATGCAGCTTGCTGTGAAGAAGGTTCAGAGGCACTTTTTGTGGAACCTTAGGCCTTTGAAATATGACTTGTTTCACATGACCCTGCATTCGATTTGGTTCAGTAGAGTCTTTCAGAAGAACTGAGGATTATGAAAATGGTGAAATTGTGCATAGGTGGCTGTATACTGTAGATGCTAATTTTGCTCCTGATTGTTATAGGGTAAAGATTTGCATTGATTAAATTGTTTCAGAGATTGAAACTACCGTTTAATAAACTTTTTTCCATCGATCATCTCATTGTAATTCTTGTTACTTCTTTTATTCTCTTGATTTGAGCCTGTTAATATATTGTTTCGAGCCAAAAAACTATTAAAGTTGGGCATTAGGAGCCTGTTAATATTGACATTGGTTAAATTGGGCATTAATAGAACTGACATTTTTCTGGCTCCATCAACACACTAAGCATCAGCAATGGTGGGCTTGCCCAAAATAATTACCAAAGTAAAACAAGAACTTGCATTTTAAAACCAGGATTGGAATTGACCATTTGACAATGTATGTAAGAGTATTAGACCTATAAGATTGGCCCAAAAGAGTATTAGAGAGCAAGCCAACATACTCCTTCCTTTAAGATTTACATGTTCTCTTAAACATTTTCAAACATGTTAATAAATCTTAATATCCTACCAAAATATCCTTATTAATGGATTTTTACATCATTCATTTATTATTCATTGTTTACCTTTGGAGTTAAAAACAAATTTAATCCGAACTTTGCCTTTTCCAATTGATTTAGAGTATGGCACATAGAAAATTATTTTAGGGAGTAATTAATCTGTGAGTGGATTAATTAATTCAAAGGGTAGATTTGTAAAACTTTGTTCAATATATCAAAAGGACAAATTTTCTTGAACAAAAAATAGAGGCTAAGAAGACCAATGAATCGTAACGGAAGGAGTGTTAATCACGTGATTTAATGTACGGTTTGGAGAGTCGGCCGATTACAAGGGTTCTAAAGAAAAAGTTGATGCTGGCAAAGATGGGGATGTTCCAATTCAATGGATTTGTGGAAATACAAGGTTAGATAAGATCGTAAATGAGATCATTAGAGACAAGGTTGACGTAGTTAGAATAGGAGGTTGCAAGAATCGCAACTCTGTTGGTTTGGACATCTACTGAGGAGGGACAATATCCCCGTGTAAAGATGTCAAAGGCTAGTTTTTGAAATTTTTTACGCAAAGACCAAGTTAGGCCCAAAAAGAGTTGGAAGGTGATTAGATAAGATCTCACCTGATGAAATCCGAAATGAAAGGCTCACTAGAAGACAAGAAACGAGATTATTATATTCGAAAGTGCAAACACTTGTTATGATTTTCTTTACAGCGAAGTTTACAAGCCAACGAGGCTAACAGATTATTTGAGAATTACACCCTAGACCTCCTACGATTATCTGAGATCTCGACCTAACAATGTCCGAGATCTCCTAGTTGCTAGCTGGCTCTAAGTGTCACTTGCCGGTCCCTTTGAGCGAGGTTGAGTTGCGGAGTCTTTGACGTGAGGTAGAGCGAGGTGTAAGAGGCTTGCGAGGTGGTGTAGCGAGGTCTTTGATGTGAGCGGAAACTCTGTGAGACTTGAAGTCTTTTTGTGGACTTCACTTATCTATAGCGAGGCCTTTTAACGGTGTTTCGATCACGTCGATCTTCAACGAGCAAGAAAGTTCTTGAGTTCAAGATGTTTTTCGACCCCTTTTCCATACGAGAATCTCCTCTATTTATAGAGGATTGGGGAGTCGAGTTTTGGTCGTTGTCCGATGTGGGACGCCCGAGATCAAGGGCTCTGATTGGCCTAGAGGCGAGGCAGCCGTTGATTGGCTCGAAGAGCGGCGTTCGCTGAGTGGTCATGGTGGGCGGGCGCAAGTAGAGTCGGTTGCGAGGTCGAGACCTCGCTCCGAGGTCGAGACCTCGCTCCGAGGTCGATGGGGACCTCGTGGGGTAGGAATTTTGTTGATTATCTGTGGGCCATGAAGATTTGCCCTTGGCCCAGCATATCGTTGATTATCTGTGGGCCATGAAGATCTGCCCCGCACAGTTGTTTCCGAACGCTTGGCGGTTGCTGTGTGCGGGCGCAGTCGCGAACTTGGGGACGGACCGAGACATGACTTCCTGTCGGCTTTATTCCTAGCGAGGAGAGACACTCGGTCCCGAAGCCTTATCAACCTTAGCACGCCGCTTATCAAGATCACCACGGCACCTTCGAACGTCGGGTCGTGGAAGCCGAATTGGTTCTTGGTTCGCGACCCCACCGGGAGATATCTCAATTTTCCGGTAACGCCGGGCGAATTCGTTCGGTACGTAACCCCGCTGGAGGTTGATGAGCTCAAGGCGCTCAGGGTCCGATACGTCACAGCGAGTCAGGCACCGTTTAAGGTGTATCTTTCTCAGGACCAGCTTGAGCGGGCTGGTCTGAGCCTCAGCCTCCCTCCCAGCGAGGGAAAAGAGGGTACTCAATCTCTTTCCTGACATTCCTTGATTCGATTTTTTTCTTTTTGAAGTTGAGGGGAGAGGTTTATAACCTCGTTGGCTTATTTTGTCTTATTACTGTCATTAACTTGTTTCTTGCTTTTCTTATCTAATTTTCTCGTCCCCTTTTTTTTTTTCTGACAGTGAACCTACTCGGCGCTCTTACCTCGAAGTCACATGGCAAAAGGCATGTGACTTCTTCCTCCAACGCCCCGAGACCCCAGGGCCAACTTGGGGTCGTCATAAAGGAACCGACCTCGCAGGCGAGGCCTCCCGCCCCGCAAAGCAAGACGACAGCCCCGCTGCTGAAGGCGCCGACGGTGAAGACGAGCGGGGGGGTGGCGTCCAAGGGGGACGCTGCGAGGACGTCCTCCCATCACTCTCGAGGATCCGGGGATAAGGCCGGGTCCAAAAGGAAGGAAGAGGGTTCTCCCCGGGGGGAGAAAAGGAAGAAACGAAAGGAGGATGGGCAGGGGGAAACCCCGGGGGGCGTGATGGTCGAACGCCCTGGGCCCGCGAGCCGAGTCATCTCGGCCACCGGGCCTCCTGCCGAGAAGTTCCACTGTCCTGGTCCTTCCCGGGGCGTGTCCGAAGACTGGGACAGGTCGGCCTGGACCGACGAGGTTGCATGGGCCAACAACCTCTCGGAGGCAGCCCTCAACGATGAGATCCTCCGCTACTCCGCGATGGTATGTCTTGCTCTTTTTTGTTCATCATTTTTTATTGGCTTTACTATTCTTGTTCTTGTTTTAACGTGCTCTTTTATTGCTGTAGAATACCTTCTTCGCGAACTACAACTGCGGCCGCGTCATCCTCCTCCATAGGAATTTGGGTAGGATGGAGGCGAGGCTCCAAGAGCGGGACGCCGAGATCGAGAAGAAGGGAAAGAGCCTCGCAGAGGCCGAGAAACGCGTTCGCGCCGCGGAGATCGCGGCAGCGGACGAGGCCAAGGCCGCCTCGCGGGTCAAGGAAGAGCTGAGGAAGGCGAGGGAGGAGAACAAGGATTTGAAGTACGAGAACGGGGATTTCAAGGACGAGGTTGCAAAGCTCAAAGGCCAACTATCCGAGGAGCACCAATTCTTCAGAGAGAAGGAGGCGGAGCTTCGGAAAGCTGAGGAGGTGGTTACCAGGCTCCAAGGGCGTGTTGTTGAGCTCAGCAAGGAGCTGGATCTCGAGGGGCCCAGGTATGTGAAGTCCGAGGCCTTTCAGGCCGAGATGGTGGAGAGTGTGAGGAAGATGTTCCAGCAGTCCGTCAGGATGGGGGTTAAGCAGGCGGTCGCAAAGTATGGGCACATCGACCCCCGCATCAAGTTCTTCATCCCCAACTATCAGGAGACTATGGGGGAACTTGAAGGGGAAGAGCCTGAGGGAGAGTGCGAGTTCTTTCTTAATGAGGATGGAACTGTGGCTAGCGAGGCGCCTACCGTGGCAGCCATCGCTCAGGAAGATGCGCCTAGCTCCCAGCCTTCTGCCATCGCCGCCCCTGCCCTGGAGACTCCCCAAGGACTTACTGCTCAAGCCCCTGAAGATCCTCCGAAGACCTCCGAACCTGCCGCCGAAGCCTCGAAGATGTAAAGGATGTCGTTGTCTGCTTCTGTTTTTTTTTTGTTGTTTTGTTGGTGGCCCTGCGGGGCCTGTAATTAAACATCTGGGCACACGTGCCCCAGCTTTTTATGTTATTTTCCTTACCTTATGATTGCTTGTTTGTTCTAGCTTTCTCGTATATGCTCGCACATATTATCTACCCCAACCCCATGGCCCGAGTGTCACAGCTATTGTGGTATTCGGGCCACATCGGGTGTTTCTAATTATGTATCGAGTTCTCGAGCTTTGCTCGGATTCTTACAACAATTCGCCGAGGTCCCGAACCTTTTTCGGACTTCGCACAACGACTGTGCCGAGGCCACGAGCGGGAAGCGAGGGATGGATTTATCGAAATTCTCCAACACCACGCGGGAAGCGAGGTTTGGACTTTTAACGAAATTCTCCAACACCTCGCGTGAAGCGAGGTTTGGACTTTTAACGAAAATCTCCAACCCCAAGCGGGAAGCGAGGGATGGACTTAACGAGATTCTCCAACACCTCGCGGGAAGCGAGGGATGGACTTAACGAGATTCTCCAACACCTCGCGTGAAGCGAGGTTTGGACTTAACGAAAATCTCCAACCCCAAGCGGGAAGCGAGGGATGGACTTAACGAAAATCTCCAACCCCAAGCGGGAAGCGAGGGATGGACTTAACGAGATTCTCCAACACCTCGCGGGAAGCGAGGTTTGGACTTAACGAAATTCTCCATCACCTCGCGTGAAGCGAGGGATGGACTTAACAAAAATCTCCAACCCCAAGCGGGAAGAGAGGGATGGACTTAACGAAATTCTCCAACACCTCGCGTGAAGCGAGGTTTGGACTTAACGAAAATCTCCAACCCCAAGCGGGAAGCGAGGGATGGACTTAACGAGATTCTCCATCACCTCGCGGGAAGCGAGGTTTGGACTTAACGAAAATCTCCAACCCCAAGCGGGAAGCGAGGGATGGACTTAACGAAAATCTCCAACCCCAAGCGGGAAGCGAGGGATGGACTTAACGAGATTCTCCAACACCTCGCGTGAAACGAGGGATGGACTTAACAAAAATCTCCAACTCCAAGCGGGAAGCGAGGGATGGACTTTTAACGAATATCTCCAACCCCAAGCGGGAAGCGAGGGATGGACTTCTAACCCGGAGTTTTTATTTTTGAGAGAGATTTTGAAAGTCCCACAACCCTTTATTCACAAAAAGCAGTAACGGAATTCAGAGAGTTTACACGAAATATTTCTTTAACCGGTCGACGTTCCACGTCTTACTGAGGGTTCGCCCCTCGTTGTCTTTAAGCTTAAAGGCTCCGGGAGCGACCTCCTCCCCGAGGATGTATGGTCCCTCCCAGTTGGGGTCTAGTTTGCCACCTTCGGTTCTTCTCAAGACGAGATTTCCTGTGGCCAGGAACCGAGGTCTCACCTTCTTGTCGTGGTAAACTGCCACGCGGCGCTTGTATTCCCTGGAGCGAAGGTCGGCTACTTCGCGTAGCTCGTCGCGGAAGAGCAACTCGACCCTGAGATTGGCCGCGTTCTCCTTTTCATCAAAATCGAACACCCTCGCCGATGGGACCAGGGTTTCTACCGGTACTAGGGCCTCTGCCCCGTAGGTTAGGGCGAACGGCGTTTCTCCGGTTGCGCGGCGCGCGGTGGTGCGGTACGTCCATAAGACGAGCGGGAGAAGCTCTGCCCAACGACCTTGTGCCATGCCCAGCCGCTTTTTTAGATCGGACAGGATGCGGGCGTTGACGTTCTCTACCTGGCCGTTGGACTGAGGATGGGCCACGGAGGAGAACTTGAGGGTTATGCCGAGTTCTGAGCAGAATGTCCGAGTCTCTTCACAATCAAATTGGGGGCCATGGTCGGTCATGATGGTCATGGGAACGCCGAAGCGGCAGACAAGGTTCTTCCACAAAAAGTCGCAGACCTTAGTCCCCGTGATCTTCGCCATTGCTTGTGCCTCAACCCACTTTGTGAAGTAGTCGACGATGACCAGGATATACCGCACCTGACCGGGGGCCTTGGGGAAGGGGCCGAGGATGTCCATCCCCCACATCGCGAAGGGGCACGGTGCATGGATGGAGCGACGCTGCAAGGTCGGGGCGTGCAAGAGGTTACCGTGCTTCTGGCATCCATCACATCGTTGGACATAGTCCCTTGCGTCCTACCGGAGGGTGGGCCAGAAGTACCCCAAGTGGGCGATCTTATGCGAAAGGGTTCGCCATCCGGGGTGGCCGCCACAGACCCCTTCATGGGCCTCATAGAGGATGTGCTCCGTAGACTCGGTCGGGACGCACAATAGATTAGGTTCGGCGTAGCCTCGGCGATAAAGGCAGCCACCTATGACGCAATACCGCGCCGCCTGCATTTTCAGCTTCCTGGCCTGCGCGGGATCCTCTGGGAGGACCCCACTCTCCACATACCGTGTTATCGGGATCCTCCAATCCCCCGCGGTGACAGATAGAACCTCGCTGTTCACACTCCGCGAGAGTTTTCGCTCTACCATCACGCGGTTCCCCACTTCAAGGGGAAGGGCGGATCCTAACCTCGCAAGCGCGTCTGCCTTGGTGTTCGAGGTTCGAGGGATGGACTCCACCGCGAAGGTTTCCAGGCATGATACCAAGGCTTTGACCTTTTCTCGGTACGCGGGCAGGAACCCCGTTTTGGTGTCGTACTGACCGTTGAGCTGGCGCGCTACCAGCTCGGAGTCGGTGTAGACCCTGATTTTCCGGGCCCCACTAAGGAGCGCCATCTCGATTCTCGCGATCATGGCTTCATACTCGGCCTTGTTATTGGTGGCGTCGAAGGCGAAGTTAAGTGAGTACTCCGTCTCGATCGAGGGCCCAGTGAGGAATACACCAGCCCACCACCGGCATCACATCGCGAGCCGTCGACGAGCACCTTCCACTCTTCTGAGCTTGTTTCTGTTTCGGGGAAAGTGACCTCCACCATGAAGTCAGCGAGGGTCTGCCCCTTCATGGCAGTTCTTGGGAGGTAGCTGATGTCGAACTCGGAGAGCTCGACTGCCCACTTCGTCATCTCTCCGGGCGGGCTGGTGGAGGATTTGTCGAAGTGGGAGGTCAGACAGGACCTGGATGGGGTGCGCATGGAAGTAAGGGCGCAGACGCCTTGCGGCGGTCAAAACTGCCAGCGCCATCTTCTCTGCTGGGGAATATCGCCGCTCCGCGGGCTGGAGCACACGGCTCACGAAATAAACTGGGTGCGTGGCCTTTCTGGTGAGCACCACGCTGACCGTCTCGGGGCTGACGGCCACATAAAGTTGCAAGTCTTCACCTGCCAGCGGGGGCGACAGTGTGGGGAGCTTTGTCAGGAAGGCCTATAGCTCAGAGAAGGCGAGCTCCAGATTCTCGTCCCATACGAACTTGTCATTCTACTTGAGAGTCGCGAAAAAGGGGAGGGACCTTTCCGCCAGGCGGGAGCAGAACCTCCCAAGGTAGTTGACAGCACCGTTAAGCCGTTGCACCTCGGTGCAAGACCGTGGTGACCTCATGGAGAGGATCGACTCGACCTTGGCAGGGTTTACGTCGATGCCCCATTCGCTAATCAAAAAGCCCAAGAATTTTCCCGATGACACGCCGAAGACGCACTTCTCGGGGTTCAGGCTAAGACGGTTGTGCATGAGAGTTGCGAAGACCTCAGCGAGGTCGACCAGATGCTCCTTAGGGGTCTTGCTCCGGACAACAATTTCGTCGACATAAGCGGACACGTTCCGTCCGAGATGGCTCTTGAAAACGCGGTCGACGAGGCGTTGAAAGGTTGCCCCCGCATTCTTCAGCCCAAACGGCATGACTTTGTAGCAATAAGTGCCTCGCTGGGTGATGAAGGATGTCTCCTCCTCTTCTCGCGGGTTCATCAGGACCTGATTGTACCCCGAGTACGCGTCGAGGAAGCTCAAAACCCCGTGACCTGCGGTTGAGTCAACGAGCTCGTCGATCAAGGGCAAGGGGTAGCTGTCTTTGGGACAGGCTTTGTTGAGGTCCTTGAAATCGACGCACATTCTCCACTTCCCGCTGGCTTTTTTGACAAGCACGACGTTGGACAACCACCGGGGGTATTGGGCCTCGCGTATAAACCCCGCAGCCAGCAATTTTGCCACCTCGTCATTTGTGGCGCTTGCCCTTTCCTCATTCATTTTTCTTCGTCGCTGCACCACATGGCGAGTGGTGACGTCGACGTTCAGAGAGTGCTGGGCTACGGTCTGCGGGACACCTCGGAGGTCCTTCGCAGTCCAAGCGAACACGTCGCGGGACCCAGCGAGCAAGGCTTCTAGCGACGTCGCCGATGCCCCCGAGAGGCATTCCCCGAGGTAGATCTTCTCGGACTCGCTCTCGAAAGGGGATATCACCCTTCTTTCCAGCTCTGGAGTGGGGACTGTGAAATCCCGGACTTCGAGGTCGGCCTCGTCGGGAGATTCCACCATGAACACCGGGCACTTTTGCTTTGCAGAGGTTGCGTAGCAAACGCGACCTTCCTCCTGATTGCCCTTTACCTCTCCAACCCCGCCATCGACGGGGAACTTCATCTTCAGGTGATAGATAGAAACTACCGCCTGGAACTTCATCAAGGAGACCCTCCCAATGATTGCGTTCCACACCGAAGGCAGGCGCACCACTGTGAACTCCACCATTTCGGTCCTCCTGGTGGACCCGGTGCCGAGCGTCATCCAGAGGTCGATGAGTCCGGCCACGTCGACTTCGTCTCCCGAGAAGGAGGTGAGTTTCCCAGCGTAGGGCTTCAAGGAGGTCTCGGAGATGCCCAATTGCTCGAACGCGCCATAGTACATGATGTCCACGGAGGATCCCGTGTCCACCAGTACTCGCTTAACCATCTTTGAGCCCATCTGCGCGTGGACCACCAAGGGGTCGGAGTGTGGCATGTGAAGCCCCTCGGCATCATCTGACGAGAAGGACAAACCTACGTGGGCGCGCGAGGTTTGTGCGACGCTGAATATCGAGGGTTCATGATGGCTTTCCCTCGCGTATCTCTTCCGCTCTGCCTGGCTTGACCCAGCCGGTGATGGTCCGCCCGAGATGGTATGGATGTACCCATCGAGCGTCGTTGCCTGTCCCGACCGGGCCTGCTTCGCGGGCGCTTGTTGCTCGACGTTGTTGTTGTTGTTAGCCTGGGTCTGACTTGGGCCTCGCGGCTCGAGGTTGGCTCCTGACGCGGGGTTGGCACGACCCTTTTCATTTGGTTCATATGCGGGACCTCCCTTGCCTCGGTAACCCCGCGGTCTCCTGCCAAAGCAGTTCCAGCCTCCGCCACCGCCTCCACGGTTGTTGTTCCGGTTATTGTTGTTGTTGTTATTGTTTCGGCTATTGTTGTTGTTTCTGTTGTTGTTGTTGTTGTTGTTGTTGTTGTTGTTGGGGTTATGTTCCTGCGTCACATACGCATCGCGCGCGGCCGGCGCGGCCACCTTTGCCTTCCCCTTGGCCTCGGCGACGATCTCTTTGTCAGTTCGTGGTCGCGAGCTCTGGTTGGCGGCATCCTCGGCGTATACTTGGGCCGTGATCCGGGCGCACAGGCTTTCGTACGTCTCCGGATTCTTATAAAAAATGCGGTTTTTGAATTCCCCGATGCGCAGGTTGCCCATGAGGGTGTCGCGCACCGACGACTCGTCGACGTGCGCGATCTCCGCCACCGCGGTTGTGAACCTTGTGAAGAAAGTGCCTAAGGATTCGCTCTCCCCCTGCTCGATCCCGCGGAGGTCCCGCATGTTCTTCTTGCACTTCCTGGAGCCGCTGAAGTGCGTGACAAAGGAATCACACAGTTGGGCGAACGAGGTCACGGAGCCGACCTTCTTGCTTGAGAACCATGTCAACGCGGCCTTTTCCAGGGTGGTGGGGAAAACCTGCAGAATATCGCGTCATTGTAGGCATTGACGTTCATCTGGACCGCGAAGTGTTTTACGTGCTCCTCGGGGTCCGCTGAACCGTCATAAAGCCCCATTTGCGGCCTCAAGAAGCCCTTGGGCATGGGCGCGTTCCGGATCGCGTCCATGAACGGGGAGGTGATCTTGGCTTCCTCCTGATTTTGGGGCGGTGGCCTCGAATTATGCGATCGAGACCTCGGGTAGTGCATCGCGCTCCCCGCTGTTTCAGACAACTCCGGCTCCTGCAGCCTCGATCGACGCGATCGAGACCGCGAGATCTGCATGGGATCTCGGGGAGGTCTCTCTGTTGACGAGCCGTTGGTGGAGGACTCGGGCTCATGCGCACGCCTAGGGACGTACGCGGGGAGGTACTCAGAGTGCGGCTCACCCTGGGGGGGATAGGGGACGTACGAAGGGGCGAAGCCCTGCTGGTATTGCCCATAAGCCGGGTAGGGATATGGCTTCGGGGGCGCGCCGCCCTGCTCGAGGCCTTGGAATGGGAATGGATTTTACGGGGCGACGTACGTCCATCCCGGAGGGACCACGAACGGGCAGCCCGAAGGTCCCGCGGCTGTCCATTGCGTAGTTTCTGGCATGTTGTCGGGGTGTTGAGGGAAGAAATTGTTTGGGCAAGCCATTTTGAGGGAATCGAAGCTAAGGTTTGCACGAATCGAGGAACTACTTAGGATGAAGAAGTTCCCACAAACGGCGCCAGTGATGAAATCCGAAATGAAAGGCTCACTAGAAGACAAGAAACGAGATTATTATATTCGAAAGTGCAAACACTTGTTATGATTTTCTTTACAGCGAAGTTTACAAGCCAACGAGGCTAACAGATTATTTGAGAATTACACCCTAGACCTCCTACGATTATCTGAGATCTCGACCTAACAATGTCCGAGATCTCCTAGTTGCTAGCTGGCTCTAAGTGTCACTTGCCGGTCCCTTTGAGCGAGGTTGAGTTGCGGAGTCTTTGACGTGAGGTAGAGCGAGGTGTAAGAGGCTTGCGAGGTGGTGTAGCGAGGTCTTTGATGTGAGCGGAAACTCTGTGAGACTTGAAGTCTTTTTGTGGACTTCACTTATCTATAGCGAGGCCTTTTAACGGTGTTTCGATCACGTCGATCTTCAACGAGCAAGAAAGTTCTTGAGTTCAAGATGTTTTTCGACCCCTTTTCCATACGAGAATCTCCTCTATTTATAGAGGATTGGGGAGTCGAGTTTTGGTCGTTGTCCGATGTGGGACGCCCGAGATCAAGGGCTCTGATTGGCCTAGAGGCGAGGCAGCCGTTGATTGGCTCGAAGAGCGGCGTTCGCTGAGTGGTCATGGTGGGCGGGCGCAAGTAGAGTCGGTTGCGAGGTCGAGACCTCGCTCCGAGGTCGAGACCTCGCTCCGAGGTCGATGGGGACCTCGTGGGGTAGGAATTTTGTTAAAATAAGAGGTGGGTATGGTTGTGGGCCCCAGGATCATCTTCGGGGGTCCCTTTGACCTGGTTTGACCCTCATACCTCGGGCCCACCTCTTGCTTCGCTATTTTGAGCATCATCATCACCTTGTTGACGCTAACAAAAGATAGGCCTCAAGAATCAAGATAGAAACTATGGAAGAATATAATTAGATCAAAAGAAGCTTAATTCTCCCGTTTTTTGTGTGTTTGTGTGTGGCGTGTTGCTCAATTGTTTTCATTACTTTTTTTGTGTTATATTAATATGATCATTTTTTTATTTCTAGGTCAATTGAAAACATCTTCTTGATATATTTAAGATAAAGAAAACATACAACAACAACAACATTGACCCAGTGAGATTTCGCTACAGCAAAATCTGGGGGGTTAAGATGGAGGTACCCCTGCCCAAGGGATGGGGGTACGCCCGCAAAAACCCAAAAACTTGTATAGAGCCCAACCTGCACAACTCAGAAGGTTAGCACCAAATAACGAAAACACACAAAACAGGAAAGGAGATACAAAGCACGACAATAACAAAGAGAAACACAAACATCTTCTTGATAAAGAAAACATCTTCTTGATATATTTAAGATAAAGTGAATGCATCTAAACTCCCAGATTCTGTCTGTCTAAGCAGAACTCGATCTACTAGAACGAGGTTGATGGTGTAGGTTGGCCAGTCAAGATCTAAGTTTAATCACAAGAGTACATTATTGACAATTTTCAGAAGAAAGTAATTCGTCAGAGCTCGTGGTTTCCAAAACTTTGAAAATTTTATTAAAGGTTTATTATGCTCATGTATGATTTATATGTTAATAAAAAAAATAGTGAAGAAATTCTAGAATTAGATAAGAGTACTTATAGTAGATATAGTCAACAAAACACATTGTTGTACCCATAACGGAAAATACAAGTTATATATGAACTACTCTTCATATCTTAGAGATCAGAATGGTTTTATATTTCTAAATACAAGCACTTGTAACTTGAAAGCAATTAAGAAGGGTCCTCCATTGGTCTGAAAAAAGGACCACTAAATTACCATATACACAATTTTAAAACAAAGTTGTTTTTGAGGGTTTCCCAAATGCAACAAAAAACCAAGGCATTGGGCTAAATTGATAAACCTAATCATCTTTGATCTTATATCTCTTTTAATAATCTTAGTGTGTTTTGTTAGTGTGATCTGATATATTAATGTTTGATATGACTAAACTAACAAGTACATTATGTCTATAAACTAATTAGATTACGTATATGAATTGCATGCTCTGCTATTCAATTATTATCACCTACTACTATAAATTATTTTACATAAATAAATAAAAAAGATAAATATAATATAAATTTCATTATTTTTAATTAAATTTATTTTTTTTAATATAAATAGATATAAAGAAATTTGATTACAAAAACTAAAATAATATAAATATAAATTAGTTTTTTAAATATAAATGGTGTCAGAATGACTCGAAAAAAATATGTTTCATTATATATAGTTATTGATTATTGATTGATATGTCCAATTAAGCTTAAAGTGCATTACTTTTCAAATAAAATAAAATAAAGTGCATTAAGTATTTTTTTTTCTCTTATCTTAAATTCGTAGGTTTTCAAGCGTACGTTTGTCGTATTTTATATATAAAAAAAACTGATATTAAAAGCGGGAAGAAGAAGAACATCTTATCTACCCTAATATATTATAAAGTAGAATCCAAGTCTGTTGTAAAATTTGTGCCACGTGACATTTTTGAATAAATTAATGTGAAATTATATTTTAATAAATTTTGTAACAACTTATAGTATTCTTGCTATATATACTAAATAGATAACATGTTTATATAATTTTTAATGTATATAATTTTCTATCTATGGATTATGTATTAGTTTACTACAATAGATAACATATTTATATAATTTTTATATACATAAATTCCTATGAGATGATATTTTCCATATTAATTTAATATTTTTATCTCTTAACAAGATTTAGGGTCTTAACAAGATTTATATCTATATAATGATATAATTTTAAATAATAAATTTTGTAATGTTGATATATTTTTATTTTGAGAAAAAGATATAATTTTATGTTGATGACTAAGATTATATGTAAATGTCAAAAAATAAATAAAAATTTTAATTTTAATTTAAATTAATAAACGTTTGATAAAAAAAATAAAAAAATTGAAGTTTGATAAAAAAAAAAAAAATTTACAAATCTTGATGAATACTTGCTTAAATTGAATTTTGATAAAAAAATTTACATTAAATTTTTCTTAATTTCCTTTTTATTTTTTTATATGTAAATATAGAATATTTTTTTATCTAGCCCCACCTTACATTTAATTGTATCTCTATGTTTTTTTGTAATTTAATATGGATAATAGGTTGATTAATACATTGAATTTTGTAAAATTTCATATACATTAATTTCCTTTATATTTTATTTCTTCGTTATGTAAATTTAGTATGGAAAAAAAAACTTTATAGATGGATTGAATTTTGCAAAATAATACATAGATAATTTTCTCTATATTTTATCTCTTAAATCGAGGACAATGTTCTCTTCTATACTAATCTTTATATTTATTTTCATATTTACAAACATTTTTATTATTATAGAGTAAGAGATAAAAATCCTAATATATAATTTTAATAAATTAATTTTAAAAAATTATATTATGCTTTGTAGATAACCTATCCTAATTATTATTAACTTTATAAAAAAACAATTATTTTATACATATTAGTGTCTAAAAAAATAAGAAAATATTATTTAAAAATATTCAATAAAAAGTAAAATTGGTATTTTAATAATTTCAATCTAATTTGTCTATTGCATAATTTATTATGATATTATATAAATATATTTAGTATTTTCAATTAAGATCTTAGAATTATATAGTTTTTTAGTAAAATTATCCCGTGAATATCACGGGGCTTCAACTAGTTGTAATTAAAAAACATTTCAAAGAATGAAAGGTTTTTAAATTTATGCGTACCACTAGAATTATTAGGATTTTCATTATCACTTCTATAGTTCTATTATGTATTCAATGAGAAAAAATAATAATGAATCAGCATTATCATGGTATATTAAAAAAAATCTATGAATATTCATTTTATATGTCACGTACTAGTGGTATTGTAGGATTTGCAACCCTGTATTATAAAAAGCTCAAAACAATTTACAAGTCTAAAAGAAAATTACTCAAATACAATTAAAAAATAAAAAAACGTTCTTCCTTAAATGGTCAAATTAATATCTGCCGTCAATTCGACCGAATTCCGACTCCGATCTCCTGCAACTGTCGGCGCCATTGAACTCCCAACTCCGTCCAATCGCTCACGCCCCAACGTCTGGCTCCCATGTTACTTTTTCTCTGCGGCTCCACCTCGCCCTCACCCCAACCCCAAAAACGCTCTCTACATATCCCTGCTCCTCCAGCGCGAGTGGGGGCTGCAGCCCCCACTCGCCCCCCTCTCCCTCTGCCCATACTAATACCTACCAAAATAAGTCGAAATTAATGAAGGACAAAAGGGTCCATTTATTCCAAACTTGAACGGAAAACACAAAAGGACAAAAAGAGTCATAAAGAAGAAAAGCCCCCATGGGTACGCTGGTCATTGGAAAAATGTCTTGCTCCCCAAGAAGAAAATGACAGTTTTGTCATTTCAAGAAGTAGCTAGCCATTACTATGAGAGGAAATCAATTGAGCTAGGTCATGCAACTCTTTGATCCAAATGAACAGTGCTATCTAGAAGAAAGCAAACAATTCTAAGAGTGAGAGAGAAAGAGAGAGAGAGAGAGAGAGAGCCCAGAGCAACACAAGAGCAATCAACAATCCATTTCTGAAGAAGGAAGTCCAGATCCAATCGATGGAGAGTACGTGAGCTCAACATTGACTTGAAAGGTTGATCATGTGCTAAAGGGAACCGCACAAGGAACAAGTGAGGTCCGGGTACTATTATTATTTGTGTCTAGCAGACATAGGAGCAAGATAGGTTAACTCGATAATATTGTTTGAATTAGATGATTGCAAACAGAAGTTAGTCTTTGTATCTTGTAACTAAGGATGTATCAAATTAATATAGTTTCCATTCAAAATCATACATCGAGGCTTACTCATTAGCTTGTTGGCTAAAGTGAGGTTCCTCTATAAAGAATCATGTCTGCTTATTGTTTTAGTTTCTTACATATTATGTGTTCTTTTACTCCGCTACGTAAGAAAAATGTCGCTGGAACAGTTCCCTGCTATTTTGAATTAGCTCAAATCTACGATATCCTACCACCAGCATGCAATTCTAAACGAACACCTAACAACGGCTAGATAGTCTAGACGAACACCTAAGTAATTTGGAAGAGTTTCAGTTCTTTTTTTTTTGGTCGAAAAAGACTTTCAGTATCTAGCCATGGCTTGATGAAAATGTTTAAACAGTAAATTTAAAATTCATGAGGTGAAATAAATTATTTAACGCAAAGGATAAAAATGTGAAAATGTTTATTAAACGTATATAGATTTAAAAAAAAAACTAATTACAGTAAATTAAAAAGAGAGATGGAAAAAATATTAAAGAATATTGAAATCAAAACTTCACAACTCAATATCCCCACGCTATGAATTGTGCCAATCTACCAACCACTAGCCTTAAATTCTTTGTTCTTTGACATGATCTTTCCTATCATTTGACATGAAATTTCTAATCAAACAAACACGTACAAACTTATAAGCTAGGGCCTCCATTGCGCAGACCATTGCATAATATCTTGTAGTTCTACTGTTCTAGTGTAAGTGGAGATCTATATCTTTACCTTGTACTATGTTTGATTGGCAATGATAAAATTTATACGTTCAACTTATACGTAGAAACACACATACACAGACAAGTTAAGTACATAAATCTGATGAGATTCGATCTTAAAATTAATTATGTAATTGTATGTTGAATCATACTAAGTTCAATTTCACCAAACTTTTAATGTGAGAAATTATTTTCATAAACTGACTCAACTCCCAAGTACCCAACCAGCTCAATTGTCCAAAATGTGGATGACTTGTACAGTATAAAAAGTTCATAAGTGTTCGATGTACGTACATCGAGGAATTGCATGACTTCGGTAGTAAAGCTATGTTAAGATAATATCTGTTAAGATATTATTCTAGGATTATTTTTGTATATAAAATCCTAGGAAAATATTCTAGCTTATCTATTGTAACCATATTTATCTTATTGTTATCTTTTGTATTAGGGTTTTGGTAATTCACCTCTGTAAACTTCTATAAGTACGTTTGTAAAACTGATGAATGAATTATCTTTTGCCCAATCAATTCTATTGTTCATATGGTATCAGCCTAACTTCGATCCTCTCGATCCTAGTTTTCCGCTCAAACTTTCGAACCATGTCAGGCATTGATCAACCCTCCAGCAGTGCCTCTGGCTCTCTTCTTGGGGCTGCCATTGGAACTGCAAACCAATTTCACTTTCCCAACATCACGATCAAACTTGATCGATCTAATTACTCTCTCTGGCGGAACTGTTCGTTCCGCTCTTGAAGCATATGGCCTGTCTTCCTTCTTAACCGCATCATCGATGCCTTCGGAGACCATGCCAGTTGATCCGGCTGATGCGGATCCAAAGAAGACGATTCCAAATCCGGCCTATGACGAGTGGCTTCGCAAGGATCGCCTCATTCTGCTATGGATGCGCTCCACACTGGCCGTTTCCTTGCTTGGATCGGTCTCCCGAGCTGTGTCTACATTTCAAGCCTGGGCTATATTTGAGCGTATGTTTCATGCTCAGACGAATGCTCGCCAGATGCATTTCCGCCATCAGTTACAATCCCTTCAAAAAGGTTCGCTTTCGATACTTGATTATGTCGACAAGAAGCGTTCATTTGTTGATAATCTAGCTGAATGTTCTTATACGGTTGATGATGCTGATTTAATCTCCCATATTGTGTATGGGTTGGGTCCTGCTTATGGTCCTTTCCGAGCGGCCTTGTCTATGAGGCCTGGTCCACTGAACTCGGATGACCTCTTTGGACTGTTGTTGCAAGAGGAACAGAGGTTAGAGGAGGAACAAGCTGCTGTCAATACTGTCCCGCCTGAGGTGAACTACTCCTCAAAACAGAGCTCCCGCAATTCTGGTCGGGGACGGTCGTCTTTTGGGAACAATGGTGGTGCTGGCGCATTGGGCTCGTCGTCGAACACCTCCGGTCGTTTGCTGCTGCAGCCGCCTGCCAGTTCTGGAGGAGAGCGCAACAATAGACTTCAATGTCAGCTCTGTCGCAAGCCTAACCATGAGGCTAATAATTGTTGGCAGCGTACCAACTTTGCAGCGTTTCCAATCACCAACAACCGAGCACCACCACAGCAGCAGCATTCCGGCAACACTACTGGCGCCTCCTCGTCGTCGCCGGGTCCACATCAGCAACAGCCTAACGCCTACACAGCCTCAGCACCTTCTTCTGGTTTGTACGACCCCTGGTTTGTGGATTCCGGGGCGTCGCATCATGTGACGGGTGACTTCGGCAAGCTGAGTATCCAGGCTCCTTACGACGGCAACGACGGTCTAGTCGTCGGTAACGGTCAGTCCCTTCCCATTACCCATTTAGGGCACTCTGTTCTACCTGCATCGTTAAATTTGTCAAAACCTATTGCCTTAAATAATATCCTCTTTGTCCCTCAAATTTCCAAAAATCTTATCAGTGTTTCCAAATTAACGCGTGATAATAATGTTTATTTGGAATTTCATCCAACTTACTGTCTTATAAAGAATTTGCAGGGGCAGACAATTCTAAGAGGAGCACTTGAGAACGGAATTTATCGGTTGCCGTCTGTTTTATCGTCATCGTCTTCGTCCAGTCCTAGAGTCTTCCTCGGTGTTCGCACTTCCTTACAGTGTTGGCATCATCGTTTAGCTCATCCACATGAGTCTATTTTGCGTCGTTTAGTTATCGATTCTAAGTTACCTACTACTTGCAATAAATTATCTAATGTTTGTAGTGCTTGTCAACTTGGCAAGAGTCGTCGTTTACATTTACCAGATCGTATTGAGTCGGCTTAGAACCCTTTTGATTTGATTCATTCAGATGTTTGGGGTCCGGCCCCTTTAAATTCAATAAATGGCAACTGTTATTATGTTACATTTATCAATGATTATTCTAAATTCATTTGGATTTATTTCTTATCCCACAAATCTCAAGTGTTTACAGTCTTCAAGAACTTCAAAGCATTGGTTGAAACTCAATTTTCAACCAAAATCAAAGCCTTACAAACAGATTGGGGAGGGGAATATCGATCAATTTCAACATTTCTTCAAGATAGTGGTATTATTCATAAACTCTCTTGTCCCTATACTCCCGAGCAGAATGGTTCTGCAGAAAGGAGAAATAGAATCATTACTGAAAAAGGACTTGCACTTTTAGCTCATGCCTCTATGCCTCAACAATTTTGGGAAAATGCCTTTCACACAGTTGTTTATCTGAATAATCGTATTCCCACTCCAAACTTAGCATATAACTCGCCATTTTATTGCTTATTTAAACGGAAACCGGACTACGAATTTCTGAAATCTTTTGGGTGCTTATGCTTTCCTTTTTTGCGTCCTTATAACCATCACAAGCTTGAATATCGGTCTCTTCCATGTGTTTTCTTAGGCTATAGTCCGAAACATAAAGGATATAATTGTTATCATGTTCAAACTGATCGTATTTATATTGCTCGACATGTCATATTTGATGAAACTGTCTATCCATTTTCTATGCCAAATAAAACTGATAACAGTTCACCTCCACAAAATAGCATGTCCTCCCTTTCCCTATTACAACAGGCCGCCAGTTTTGAAGGGGGGGAATCTCCTCCTAATCTGGCCCCACCGACGGCTCCTACTTAGCAATCCGCGCCTCCGTCGGTGACCCGCGACTCGCCATCGCCAAACCTTAGCCCAGCCGCCACACCGCTCCGATCAACTCCTATTGAGGGTTCCATGTTGTTGTCAAGCCCCCTCAACAGTGAGTCGGTGTCGATGATCTCTCCCTCAGCCAACCCTTTAGAGTCTCCTCCGGCGCTACCAATAGCACCGTCGTCTTCTCCAACTGGATCTCCGCGTTCTCAAGTGCCTGCTCATTATCGTCCTGCCTCAGACTCTACACATTCAATGGTAACTCGTGCTCAAACTCACTCTCTTAAGCCAAAAGCTTTGAATACTGTCACTAAATATGCCATGCCTGTTTCTGCCATTCCTGATGAACCAAAATCATTCATTCAAGCCTCAAAAGACCCTAACTGGCAAAATGCGATGCAAAATGAATATGATGCTCTAATTCGTAATGGGACCTGGGTCTTAGTTCCCCGGCCTCTTAGTTTTAATGTTGTCGGATGTAAGTGGGTCTACAGGATCAAACGGAAAGCTGATGGCTCTCTTGATCGCTACAAAGCCCGATTAGTGGCCAAGGAATTCAATCAGGAGGAAGGCGCCGATTACTTCGATACATTCAGTCCAATGGTTAAACCGAGCACAATTCGCTTGGTTTTGAGTCTTGTTGTCACTTATAATTGGCCTTTGCGGCAAGTTGATGTCAACAACGCATTTCTTAATGGAGATCTACAGGAAACCGTGTTTATGAGTCAGCCACCGGGCTTTATTTCTCAACATCAGCCGACCCATGTCTGTCGTCTCCGAAAGGCTCTTTATGGCCTTAAACAGGCCCCTAGAGCATGGTTCCACAAGCTACAAGCGTCTCTGTTTCGGCATGGATTCTGTTCTTGTCGTTCTTACACGTCTTTATTCATCAAGAAGCATGGCACTGAGGTCATTTATGTTCTCGTTTATGTTGATGATCTCATCATTAATGGTTCTAATAGCAAATTCATCAATGATTTTGTTCACTATCTGCATTCTGAGTTCTCTCTAAAAGATCTTGGGAATTTGCATTACTTTCTTGGCATTGAAGTCCATCGTTCTACTGACTCCTTATTGCTTTCCCAAAAGAAGTACATTTCTGATCTTTTGGAACCCAGCAAGATGTCCGGGGCCAGACCCATCGCTTCACCTGCTGAGCCAGCATCACGTCTCTCTGCGTCTGGAGATCCCATGGTTGATCAGTTTCTCTATCGCAGCATCGTTGGTGGTCTACAGTACGTTACTATTACTCGCCCTGAGATTTCTTATGCCGTCAATCGCGTTTTTCAGTTTATGCACAATCCCACTGAGACACACTGGTCAGCTGTCAAACGGATTTTACGATATCTTAAGGGTACAATTAGTGATGGCCTCCTAGTTCGACCAGCTCGGGACACTCGGCTTGTTACCTTCACTGATGCTGGATGGAACTCCGACCCAGATGATTGTCGCTCTCAACATGGCTATTGTGTTTTCTTTGGTGACAATTTGGTGAGTTGGTCTTCCCGGAAACAGAATGTTGTTGCACGATCTAGCACGGAAGCTGAATATCGTGCTATTGCATTTGCTGCCACTGAACTCATTTGGATTCAACAATTGTTACATGAGATGTCTGTGCCTCCTGTCGGCTCCCCTATTATCTTGTGTGACAATCTGAGTGCCACTTTTCTGACCAAGAATCCAGTTCTACATCAGCGTTCCAAACACATTAAGTTGGATTTTCACTTTGTTCGTGACATGGTTCAAGATGGTTTGTTGATTGTTCGACATGTTCGTTCTCTTGATCAGGTTGCTGACATATTTACCAAAGCCCTTGGCTCGTCCCGATTTCTAAATCTTCGGACCAAGCTTCTGGTTCGTACCTGCCCATCAGCTTGTCGGGGGGTGTTAAGATAATATCTGTTAAGATATTATTCTAGGATTATTTTTGTATATAAAATCCTAGGAAAATATTCTAGCTTATCTATTGTAACCATATTTATCTTATTGTTATCTTTTGTATTAGGGTTTTGGTAATTTACCTCTGTAAACTTCTATAAGTACGTTTGTAAAACTGATGAATGAATTATCTTTTGCCCAATCAATTCTATTGTTCATAAGCTAGCATCTTCATATTAATTTGACAATTTGATATGGGTTTTAGACTTGCAACTCTGCGAAATGCAATTGTGCTCGTGCCAAATTTGATCATTGTGGAATTATAAATGCTTGATTGAATTTGGTAATTACCTTGTTATATACTATGTGAAATGCAAGTTTGACGTATAGAAATTGCATTGTGTACGTGGGCAAAATATGCATTGCATTATGAAACTAATTAAGCATCTTGCTTGGGTGTATGGTAATCGGACAACAAGCTTGCTTTAATAGACAATTCAACACAAATGATGAAACAATTGGTAAAGCAAATTTGTATTTTTATGGTAAAAAATTAAGAGATGACTAATGACTATACGTATTATCACTTCCATTTTCCTTGCTGGTCCACACTATATATGTATATATAGCTCTATATATAAATAATGCTTGGCGATTAAAAATTAAGTGTTTGAATAATCTGTAACACCATACATATATCATAAAAAAAAAATCACAAGTACTGAGGCCATATATGGAAAAATGAGATTTTACAAATTGAGTCTCCATGTTGAAAAAGAAAGGGCAATTTCATCAATTCCTTATATAAACTCCAACTAGCTAACCCCAAAACATTAATTAATGTAGTATCTATATATCTAGCTAACAAGCTAATTAAGAGTGTGTTTGGGATGACCAAAACAACAAGACTGGTGTTTGGTTGGATCGGTGAAAAATAAACTCTTTCAATTCCAGGATTATTCGTTCTTTTTATAGTATATAGTGTTTGGCAATAACATATATAGAAATTAGAAAACATGTTCCTTTTCAAAACATTTCACGTGAAAACATAAAATTTCCTCAATAATAGAGATTTATTATTTTTGGATGAAATCTCAATAATATAGATCGTAGAGAGGGAAAGTTATATTTTTCCGAAAAATATAATGCATCTAATTAATTGTAACCTTAGCCAAAGTCTTCAAAGTACACTTAGAAAGGAAAATTATTGCTAAAGGTTGGTATGAAACAACCACCCTCATTATTCCTTATACATACACACCCTAGCCTAAATCTAGCTATAGTTATCCTAATCCTACATACTAATTAATAATTTAGCTAGGCTAATAAATTATGATTTAAGTCCCGTAAATTGAAAACAGCTGCAGATATTCAACTTTAGAGATAATGTTTGATGTTTGAAGTTAACGGCCATTATTTATGGACAGGAAGGTGTCAAGATACAAAACATCTACGAAAGTCTTTAAGGTCCAAGCTCTCACACTTACGGACCGACTCCCCTGTACCCCGCCTCTGCACATGTCCGAACTATCGTAGTCTGGATTCTCTCAGCTTATCCCATATACTGGCAACCCCCACCTTGCTCCTGATCTCCTCATTTCTGATCCTGTCCCATAGCATGTGACCGCACATACATCTCAGCATCCTCATCTCAGCTACCATCACTCTCTGCTCTTGTGTCCTCGTGATTGGCCAGCACTCTGTCCCATACATAATGGCAGGCCTAATAACTGTCATATAGAACTTACCCTTGAGCTTTAGCGGTACCTTCTTATCGTAAAGAACTCCTAATGGAAAGAATCTAACATTTGCTAAAAAGAAATCTCTTTGGTTACCTTGTGGAGTAATTGGATATGATTTTTTAGGAAAATTGGGATATCTAGTATGCTTCCTTTTCCATCCTTTCATCTTCTCTCCTTTTACTTAACTCCCTCTTCTTTCTCTCCATCTTCTGAAAACCCTAGTTACTTTCTCGCTCTCTCTGCAAATCCATTTGTTCCTCTCAATCTCTTGTTGTCACTTCAATAATGGCCAACCAAGAACAGCCCATCACCACTCATCCAAACCCCATGATCGAGCATCTCTTCAAAAATGATCCAGATTACCTACAAAAAATGCTCCTCAAAGATCTTGACATTGAACATTATCAAAATGAATACATTCATGATGATGTCAAGTATCACCTCTTCTCGTTCTTAAGGAAGAGAGATGGTCATCCTCCTCTTACTCCTCCTCGTTCTCCAACTCCTCCACCACAATCTGAAATTCCAATCTTGACCACCTATCCATCTAGGACCACCACTCTCATTGTAAACATAGATGGTGGTCCTACCACTATAGTTGAAAGTGTTCCTAATCTTCCTCTCCTAGAAGACGGTTCCTCATCTTCTCAAAAACACCACACTTAGATAGTTGGCAACTTCAACCCTAGAAGTTCCAAACTCAATCCTTCATTCTCTCAATCTCCAAATTCCAAGACTCAAAATCAACCCTCACAACCCAAGGAACCTCAAAACACATCTCACTCCACTCCTCCTCAAAATCAAACTCCAATCCTTCCTTCTCCTCAACTTCAAAACCCCACTCTTTCAAATATGGATGCATATCTGACGCAGTTTGAGCAAGAACAATTCCCATCTAACAAGGGAACTCCATCCAAAACTCCCTCGAAAGAAACTCTCTCAACAACTCCTCTTTCTAAACCCCTAACAAAACTCAAATCCACACCATCAAATCATCAATAAGTCTGATGAAGAGCCGAATCCACTGTTCCCCACCTCAATCATAAATGTTGATGAAGATGATGAGGAGATGAATGAAGGGACTGCAATTCAGGAGTACAAGGAACCACCATTGCAGCTAGAGTTCAAAGAGTCAAGTTTCAGCCGTCCTACAACAAGAGGCTCAACAAAAGTAGCCAAAAAGGCAAAAAAGAATACCATGAAAAAGGGAACATCTATTGATGGTGAGAGGAAGTTGGTAGTTCCTATGATAGTCACCGAAGAGTTTCTTGAAGAGAACAACTTCAAGGAACGACAAGAGCTCATCAGCTTTCAACAATGGGACAATCTCTGCTCAGAACCATGCAAAAGTTGATCCCTCACTAAGGGAACTTCAACAAATCCAATGGTGTGTTGCACCTTTGATGAAGATGGGTTCACCTTTACCGTCGCTCTCATCCGCAAGATTCTTCAAGTTCTAGTTGAAGGTTTTCACACTCTCCCTCTGAAACCATGTCAAGACATAGATGGAAGTGATCCTTAAGAGGCTTTTGGGACACATTGCAACTCAAGGGAAGGACGACAAGGGAAACAATGCATAATACTCTGGAAACAGTTCTTACATGCGTGGCATATCAGAAGGACAAAACGGTCTTTGCGGAACAAACATGGGCGGCAAGTGAAAAAGGGCAAATGCGTCTTAAAAAAGAAATGACTCCCAAGGGCACGCTAGTCATTATGAGATATGCCTTGCGTCCCGAGTGAAAAAGGACATAAGAATACTTTGCAAAGAACCACCACTATAAGAAGAAAGCGATGAAGCTAGGGCAAAGTGGATCACCAGCCGCATGAACAATATGCACTTGAAAGCTACGTACGAGAGACTGAGAGTGATCTAGAGCAACAAGGAAGAATCCAAGAAAAAGAAGAAGGTCCAGAGCTTGACGATGGTAAGTGCGTGAATTTGACGTCGTCGTACAAGGTAATTCTGGTGCTAAAGGGAACTGCACTAGGAAGTTACGAGGTTTGATTGCTTTTTTTAAATCGTTAGTGTTCTTAGGAACTAAATAGGTAGATTCGTTAGTATTGCTAGAATTCGTTGATTGTTAGTAATAGAGAAGTTCAGATCTACATTTTGTAACTAAGGACCTATCGTTTATATAAAGTTCTTATTCAAAATTCTCCAAAGAAGGTAGAGGTTTACCCATTCAAGTTGTTGGTTGAAGTAGGGTTACTGTATAAGGAATAATTAATGTCTGTTGTTGCTTCGTCTTTTACATTCTACAAACTGATTTTACTTTTTCGCTATATAAGAAAACTCTCACTAGAACAGTTTCCGCTTATCTGAATTAACCCAAATCTACGATCCTACATTATCAAATCCGAACACACAATCGGCCAAGTATTTAAGTCGAGTTTAGTAATAAGAGTGGATCAATTTACTTATAGTACGCTAACTTTCCTAAAATGCTAAAATGCGTTAAAGTTTTTTATAAATAATTTTAGAAAAAACAAAGCCAAACTTTTTATTTCCTAAATAATTTCATAGCGAAAAAAAAAACAAAAGATTTTATGCGTCGTCGGACAGAGAGGGCAAGTGCCCCTTTCCCCGGCTGTCTATAAATAGCAAAAAAATTATTCCTATTGCGCCCATCTCTCTAGTGTTTTCCTCTCTACAAAAACCCCCTCTTTCGATCATATATACTAATTAATTCTGATCAAACAGTTCTTCTAATCATCCACCAATCACCTCCATTAATTATATATATCCAATGTCAGAACAGCCCATGCCCGGCCCGACATCCGAGGCCCGGCCGGACGGCCACAACAAGGGCGGGAGCAAACACCCGGTCTACAGAGGCGTACGGATGCGGGCCTGGGGCAAATGGGTATCCGAAATCCGAGAGCCCAAGAAAAAATCCCGAATCTGGCTCGGCACTTTCCCCAGCCCGGAAATGGCGGCCCGGGCCCACGACGCCGCCGCGCTCGCCGTCAAGGGCGACTCCGCCTTCCTCAACTTCCCCGAACTCGCCCAGCTCCTCCCCCGCCCAGCCTCCAACTCCCCCCGCGACGTCCAGATCGCCGCCGCCAAGGCCGCCGCAATGGAGGACCTCGCCTCGCCGGCGTCAACGACGACGACGGATCACGAGGAGGAGCAGTACTTGGGGGAGATCGTGGAGCTGCCGAGTCTGGGGTACATTGACTCGCCCGAGTTCGTGTACTCGGAGGCGCCCCTCGTGGACGCGTCGTGGTGGTTGCATGATGACCCGGTGACGGGCCCGCCGTGGCTGCCGGAGGGGGCGGGCGGGTACGGGTATCTCGATGACGATTGCGTGGGTCCCACCACTAGTGTCAGCTTTGAAACTCTGCTATGGCAAAATTAATTTGCGGTGCCTCAATTTTCTCCTTTTTACGAAACGGCCCGTTTCTTTTTCTTTTCTAAGCTGTCATGGGCTACAAGACATTATAAGTTTCCCACCATTTTAGCGTGTTTGTCCCTCTTGTTATATAGTATGTGCATGTGTTTATATTTTGACACATTTTGTAATGCAAAAAGAAATGTTGCGAAGGCTTTGAAATTGATCGAATTGGAAATATTATAAGAAAAAAAATTGGAGATACATGTTTCATTTCAAAATATAGCATTATAATCTTCAAAATGTAAGTGGTAAACAATTGGTCATCAGTGTTTGGAGTATGTATACATGCAATGTGATGATGACTATACGTGTCTTGTACGTAGTATCAATGGAAAAAAATTATTCAAAGAATACATACACTATGATTGTACGATTCGATCTCAATGATGAGAAAGGATCAATTAAAAACTTACCACATAAAAACAAACAAAAAAAGGTTGTGTTTTGGAGACGTTTGACATTGTCTCATATCATTCTATACGGAAGTATCATTTGATTCTATATACAGCCTTTACCATTGGGCCATCTTGCCTCCATCAATTAAAAAAGTTATTTAATTAGATCGATCTTTCTTCATGTCTCTTTTTTGTCCTCGAGCAAACCCGGCCAAAAAAACCCATGAAATTATTGTTTATTTCTTTGTTTTAGAATGATATCTATATATCTGTAAGCATATATCGACTCAAGTGTTAGCTAGCTATATAAATGTCTTAAAAATAATGTTGATCGGTAGCAAACATTCTTGCCAATGGGACAAAATGATAGCTTTATGCATATGTTAAAAATAGTACTATAATTGAACCGAAGGAAATGTGAATTGTATTGTTGGTTACATTTGTACAGTAGCACCAAAATAAAAAGTAATTTTTTCTTCATCACTCACAAGCTAGTTAATTAGTCTAATGATTATGGTGTTAAGTTTCATGTCTATATATATATATATATATATATATTCAAGGTCGAATCTTCTTCTGATAGTATGTATAGCTGCGTCATTTATAAGTGGGAGGATCTACTTCTTAAATGGGCCATACAATATTTGGTTCAAGTGTAGAGCCAATCTGGTTAAATTGGAGCAAGGAAAAACTATAAAACATAAGTTATTTTTTTTGTTAAGAAAAGATAGAGATCAATTTTTTTTTGCAATATATGTGTCATGATTTTAATAATTTCAGGCCTGATTTTTTTTTTTAGGTCATTGCCACCTTAGTTCAGCGGAAAGCTTTGCTCCATCAAACGCCTACATCTGGAGTTCGAGTCTCGCGAGGGCCCCTTTATTTTTGGGTGGGATCTACTCTCCCAACAAGTTCATTTCTCCTTCACTGAGAATCGAACACTCGACTTCAACGAAGGGAAGCATATTTCAGGCCTGATTTTGAGTTTCAATTGAGGGTGCTATTTTAATGGAGTTTATTAAAAAACTCTTATGCGAAAATTAAAATAAAATACGAAAAGAGGCTAAATTTTAAATAATCACTTATTTATAGATTAAGAATTAAGATATAGCAGCATCAACTCTACCTGTAGTAATTTCATAAAAACTTTCTACCAAAAAAAAGTAATTTCATGAAAACTAAATTCTTTAATTGAAAATTAATTAATGGAGAAAAACTTTTGGGATAAATATTCATTAAAAATAAAGCTATATTTAAGCTCACATGGAATTATATATGTACAACATATTCCATGAAGTCATATCTTGGACAAAATAAATGTAAAGATATGATAAGATAGCCTTAAAAATTAAGGACCAAACATGTAATAACCGTTCAAGATTCCCACAACCCGATCTCTAGATAATTTGCATGCAATTCAAGCTCAAATGATTATTCTAATCTCAAGTGGCATTATTTAACCTTTCATTTAAATTAGTTGCAAAAGTTATACGTCGCTAACGTACGCATTAAACTATTGTTTTGATTACAAAACTTTTCTAATTTTTTTTTTTATCAGGATTAAAAAACACTTTCTATATTGTACACGATCAATAGAACCCGACAAAATCGGCAAGAAAATCAATTTAGTATCCTAATATATCGGGGGATCTAATACTACAAAATAACCATCGACACGATCCAAAAATAATTAACATTGCACATTTGTATTATAAAATACTACTAATTGAACTTAAAATAAATAAAAACATTGGTCAACACTAACTGGACCCCCATCTCTCTCTGGATAGTTCCATCTCAACGACCATTTCATTCCACCTAATTCGACCCAAGAAGTTAGACTCTAGTGGTAAGTGGTCTGCTCTATATCCACGAGGTATGAGGTTCAATTTCAATGGATGTAACAAATTTCCGTTGGAAGACTCACCCTTCAAAACCAAGTGCGTGACCCGAGTCGAGCTGGACGAAGTCAAGACGAAACTCTAGCAAACCAGCGGGCAACAAAAAAAAATTTACTACATAACAGCTCGTGTATCGGGTGTTTAGGTTAGTTAGTAACTTAGTTTATATAATGATACGATTAAATTGTTTATATTAATTTTAACTAATAAATAAAAAATACTTATCGTTTTGAGAATATTCTTCAGTTATCTAGCTACCGTCCTATCAGTTATCACACAATCATAGAATAAAAACAGATAAATTTGTCAATTATCAACTAACTAACATATTAGTGTGTTTGGTAATAAGCTTATAGACAAGATCGACACATATATATATATATATATATAGAAATACTAATATATCGTTATTTAATGTGATTAAATGTAAAAATAATGGAATGTGATACACGAAACTCAAAATGGGACAAAGAATCATAATACTTGATCAGTGAGAGATAGCTAGCTAGTCATTTGGTCCGTGTTTATGTATTTAATTTAATCCGTAACTAGTCCGATCCGCTCATGTGTTGTGGATAGTAATCATGTAATATATGCTTCAGTAACTATATATTAATTTATCATCTAATAGATTGGCACAGCAATGTAAGGCTATATTGAGGTGATATGAAAAGGGGGAGATCTACTTTAGTAGGAGGTCTCGTGCTCAATTTTCTCCGTGCAAAATTTCCTTGAACCAAAGATAGTGCCACTCATATGCTCGAAGAAAGATACATGATCGAAGAAATAAACAATAACACCTTTATCATTAGTGACTTTACGCAAGTAAATCAATCCCTTTCCCTAATTTTAACATGGGGTAAGTAAATCTTTCATTCTCCTCTAACTATTTCCCTTCTCCCTTCTCTAAATTCATAAAAAAAATTGTTGTCAATGTATTGTGACACATAAGTGGTCTATATTCGTTTCATTTCTGTTTACGTTTCCGTGATTCGAAACCAAACAGACCTTAAATGTGATTGGGCCAAGCCATGCATTAATTAATTCTATCATGAAAGAACAAAGTTTAATCATAGTATATATTTTGTTGAAAGGAAAAATAAGTTATCTAAAGGTGCGTATATAGCTCCATATATCCACATATAAATTAAATTGTGTTAATTCCAATCTCAATCCTTACGAAATGCAGTAGTACGTACTATATATTCAACGTTAACAATTTCCTTAACACGTCAAAAATTTATGATATATGCATTTAATTTCAAGTCCCAAAAACGTGTGAGCTTTGTGTGGGACCAAATTTTATTAATTGTATATATCCCAAAAATATATACTCCTTAGCTAACACTAACTTTATTGGTTGCTGGCTTTCCTCGGACACTCCGTGTTGCCAAACATCCACATCTCGCCAGCTAGCTAGGTAGCTGGAGCCCCGCCACGGCGGCGCTGAGGGTCGCTAGCCGGACCGGGCCGACAAGCCCGAAATTTCCTGGATTTCATTGTCATCTAATTTGACCTTGTGTTTAAGGTGGGGTTGTGCCAAGGGCGACATGCATGCAGTGTTTGTTGTACGTGACACTAGCTAGACTCGATATATCATATTATCATACATGTAGTACACAACACATTTAAATTAAAGAGCGACTGTCGGCGTCTCCTTTGACGGACACGTCGACTACTCTTTTTTCAAGCACTGAAGCACTGAGCCCAGTGGACCCGGTCAACTGTTTGACCAGTGAGTGGCTGGCAGTGGGCAGTGGCACATGAACAAGGAGAATAGTGGTCGTCTATTGGCTGATTGTTCCCACACGGGCCCCACCCTCCTTTCTATCTTTCTCATCGAATATATAGTGTCTAGATTTGCGGCTGTACCGCCACAGATCATCGACTCGATCCATCATATACTATATCGAATAATAAATATAAATGTCAATAGTTAATTAATCCATCGACAAGACCCTTAAAGTAATGATGCATACATTTATTTATATATACTACTTGATTGATTATAAGTCCGATTTACATTTTCTAGCTAGCTTGTTTATTCGATGGATTAACGTGGGTGATGATCCACTGATTTACAAATACCATATAATGTAGGAAGCACACCTGAATTTGACCTATTAACACGCCAAGATCTCACCTTGTCTCAACTGGCCCACTACTCGTTTGATTGATCATAAAGGCATTAAATGCTGGCTAGCGTTATTGGTGGTACTTGGTAGCTAGGTCCTATTTGCCAAGACCAATAATTGCTACCTTTCTCAACAATTATTAGTGCTATTTCTATGTAACAAAAATGTCATCAATTGTGCATTTAATTACTTGTAATACTCACTAGTCTCATGTCCCGCAATATCGGGGGTAACTCTCGGACAATGGTCGAGCATAAAAAATAAAGGGCTAAATGACTTTAAAATTTTGCGGTGGAATCAAAATCTTCGTACGTTTCTTTGGATGTCAAGGCAAACCAACCTGGTTCAGTGCAGAGAGTTTGTCCCTAGTCTTGAACTTCACTGTGATGAAGAAGAGTTTAGGCCAACCCTACCAAAACTGGTCGGGGGCTAGAGTACTTGTTCCCGTGATGAGCCCATGGCAGGGCAAAACTATTGATTGTTCTGGGCGAACAAGCTGGCCCCGCAAAAGAAGGGGTGTCGCTCGGGCTTCGAGGGTCGAAACTTTAGGCCCATGCCAACACACTAGCGTATAGGAGTAATTAAGAAGAAACGACAAATCTTACCAATTTATATTCTTAGTCAAAATAAGTAATTATGATTTATGAAACAATCTAACCAAATTGTAATACTGCCGCACCGTAGAAATACGAGTAAAATCGAGCATAGTAAGATACCCGATCATTGTTAATTGATTTTGGGTAATTGGGTTGAAAATCAATTTGACTTTCACGTTGAACATATTGCACGCATTGCACACGGACGAACACGGCCTTTAGTAGCCCACCGATCGAACTTCTTAACATTACTTTATTTGTTCGAGCTTTGTAGCTTTGAGTTGCAAATTTTGACCAAAACTCAATACTAGCTCACCTGTATTAGATAAATTGATTACGCGGTATTGGTTTGATTAATTTGAGTTGTGTTAATTCATTAGCTCCGATCAGATTTTAATGAACAATCATATATATTGCCCACAATCCATGTTAAAGTACAATCAATAATGCAGATGCGTGAATTTTTTTGGGGCTGTAACATATAATTCAAATTCTTATACATACAAGCTAGCTAATTTGTTTTTATATATGAAGTACTATGTACAATAGAACATGTAATCGATAAAAGTCTTAAAAACTAAGGACCAATGATCATGTCGACCTTAAAGCAGAAATAATAATGACACATACAGTGTGAGTCATAGAAGTTATAATTTTAAATCACTATATTTGAAAATAAGAATCAAATCAAGTCTAACAAAACGGTAACAAATCCGACAAATCTCTCCCAAACTCGATTCACAAATAATCAAAAAAAATATCGCATTGAAATAAGCATTAGACAATTGAGATGTTGACGTTGTTCGACAACCCTAATCTACGGAGTCTCGGGAGGGGTGACTCACCCCAAAGAACCCACTAAAGTAAAACTAGGGAGTGTCAAGGTAAAAGAAGTGGATGAAGGGGTTTCAGCCCCCTTCAAGGTTGTGAGATGAGATGAACGAATGAAGTTTCGATCACCACAAGACCACCAACGAACAACTTCACCGACAAATATTATATTGTGTATATTTTAGATATAATTGTTATCTAAGTGAAACAACTTGTTCCTTGAGCTTTCACTTTAATGAGTTGACAACTTTTGGATGTGATTAAGTGAATTTAAAAGCCGTATTTAACTCTAGCAAATGAAGTATGTGAAAAGTACCTTTTAACTAATCAACTGAGTGCATCATTTGGATTATGATTGGGGTTGGGGACAAAATGCAGCCCAGGCCCATGTTTTTGACTTTTAGGGTCACTTGAAATGGGCCTAGCTTGCCTAGCTAGCTAGCTACTCCGACGCCGACTGTTTGCTAAGGTCGGTAATCCGTACCCCTCTTTCTTTGTCATGCATTTTCCACATTCCAATAATTCAATCCAAATGTCTACATTCCTTTATTAGAAATTATTATATATGGATCCAACTTGGACCACCTACCTCCTCTTATTCATCTCAAACTAAATAAGGTGCTTAATTAATCACAAAATAAACTGAGATAATGTATTAAGTTACAAACATAGTCCAAATTAATGAAACTCGCTCTCTCATTGTTTTGGTCGAAATAGAGACGGCGGCCTCGGGTATTTTAATGAAAATTGAAACAAAAGACTAAATAGACAGTTAAAAAGGAATAGCCCGACCCTAGTTGCAATTTAATTATGATGACTATCGAGTACATACAATTGTAACTCAAGATACAATATTGTACGAGAAGTGAAGGGTAATGTTAATGAGTTTAATATGCATATATAAAATATAAAATGTACGTTTTTTCCCCTCTTTCGTAGTTGGTGGATGGAATTTGGAAGCGTCGAAGCACGAAAGTTAGGCCACAAGCGACGGCCTTTCACTTTTTATTTTTGTTTCATTTTTTGTCAAACTTTTTTAAAAAAAAAGAAGAAAAGAAGTAAGTGTGCATGATTCTCTGTTTGACGAACGTGCCACCCCCGCACGTGCGGTCCCCACCCCAGGTTACCCTACTTGATAATCCTTGTCGTTGTTGGACCCGCATACGGGCTGGCCCAAGCATAGTCTCTTTTTCCATCTCACTTATTTTGGGGGCAAATATAACCCAAACCCACTCATGATTTTGATCACCGTTACAAAACTTACAATGTTATATTTCACCAATAAAAGCCAAAAAAAAATAAATTATTACATTATATGTGTTATCTTAATTACTTCTTGTAAGGTAAAATGTCTATGGTGTTGAATTGCTTAAAAATTATATTTTTCTTGATAAAGGGCAATTCTTAACCTGAAAGATGTGGTAGTAAGTTCCTCACTTTGTTAACATAATTATTGAACTTGGGTCTCAAGTTATTAAATCATGGAGATTCATACAAGAGATGAGTTCATCGAGATGAATGTTACTATGAGAGCATGGACAAGTATTTTCCGAACCTAAAATTTCAGAGAAGCCGATTAAAAGCCCAGGTTTAATTATGGACCTATAAATATGTCATTTGAGCCTAGTAGTCATTAGATGGGCTCACTAAATAAGGCATTCAGGCCCACTACTAGTCTGCTATGGCAACACGGAGGCAAGTTCAATCAAACCCAAATTGACGCCCCTCATGCTTGACTACAAGTTGTAGTCCTTAGATGTGTTTGAATGTTGTGTAATGTCCATTAAGCTTTATCCTTTCGTTTGAGATGGGGAAAACTGGTTTCATTGTGCACCTCTTTGGTAACGTTTATTGTTGTGTCTTTGATTATTAGATGTTTGACAAAGACACGGTTGTCTTTGCACTCTTGCTTATGCTTTGCTTCTTTATTATTAGATGCAGAAGAAAGGAAGTTACTTCTTTATTATTATTAGCTATTAGGCTATTAGTACAAGTGCAATTAGCCCCACAAATAGAACTCTCTCTTGATGTTACCAAGAATTAGAACTTCAATATATAATCGATAGAAATCTTGTTGTTAGCAATACAAGTGTAATAAACTTGTTAAAACTTACCTATTTTCAACAACAACAACAAAAAAAAAACAGTTAGCTAGTTTAGTACTTTTCGCGCTCGCGGAAAAGGATTAGTATGTACGCCATATAGAGGTGTCCAACGGGTCGGTCGGGTCGGGTTCGGGTTCAGTTATTTTGGGTTCGGGTTGAGTCGGGTTCGGGTCGTAACGGGTCACCGGTCAAATCGGGTCGGGTCATTGCAGGTTGTCGGGCGGGTCGGGTCGACCTAACAGGTCAAGAAAATTGATTTTTTTTACAATTATTAAAATGTTTTTTATTAAAAAAATAATATAAAATATTAAATCTATTATTATTATATATTTTAATAATAAAATATATTATATATTCTTAAAATATATCAAATTGGGTCAACCCAACGGTTTTTTCGGGTTTGAACCCATCGGGTTTTGGGTCTATCGGGTTCGGTTTATTTTGAATTTCGCTTCAAATTTTCGGGTCTTGACCCTAAAATTTTCGGGCGATTCGGGTAGATTTTTTGAGTCGGATCAGCTTTTGACAGCTCTAACGCCATATCATCTTGCTATTATCAATACAAGTGCAATGAATTTATTATGTCCATGCTACTATATTTTTTTGGTAAAGCCCTTCATAGAATTCTTGTTTCGAAAAACTATATGAAAAATTGATAGTATTAAAGATATACTCGATAGTAAAGCACTCAACTATGTGGAAAAGAAAGAATGTCAAAACGATACAAGTTTGTGGCCAAAATTCCATCAACTCTTTTTTTTTTGGTGAAGTAACATCAACTTGTTTTATAATGCATAATATTAATCTCTCCCCTGAAATGGTGATAAAATATACAATTCAGACTTAGGACTCGTTTGGTATTAATATGAAAAAAAAAATTTAAAAATTTATCTAGTCTATTTTTAATTTATAGTTTATTAATCAAAATGATAAATTTTTTTTTGATAAGGAAAGGAATTTGGGTGGTCACTAACAAGCTAGTGACCGCCCAAGAGCATCCTGCTGGATGAGGGTGTGCAAACCCGAGTCAACTGCTAGTGGAATAGAGGAGACGCGTCGGAAGGAGCCAGCAATGTAGTCCGCCACCGAATTGCGCTCACGGTTGACGTGAGCGATATCCCAATCCTGGAAACGAGCCAACAAGCAGTGGATGTCCGAACGAAGCAACTCAATCTCCCACGGGCAGCACCAGTCACCAAGAACGGCCTTGACCAACTGCAAATTATCGCCTTCAATCTCGATCCGGGGAATGCCACGACGAATGGCCTCGAGTAGTCCCTGGCGTAAGGCGATGGTCTCGGAAGTCAGAACGGACTGATGACCAATCAATCCTCCGTCGAAATGGATGGGGGAGCCGCCGGAATCCCTGAGAATGAACCCGTAAGAAGCCACACCATCCGCATTAACTGCACCATCAAAATTCAATTTAGTAAAATCACTTCTGGGTTTTGCCCATTTTGTGAGCTTTCGCTTTGGCCCACCTCTAGCCGTTCCGGAACATGGGTTATCCAAGGCCAATGCATCCGCGTTTTTCCAATTTTTGATTTGGTTGTGAATAAAGTCGCAAATTTTTGTGGCGTTATTCAAGTTATTGTTACTATTGTTGTCGAAAACTCTTTTATTCCTAGAGTACCATAGGCACCACCAGATGTTAGCGAGGAGTTCCATTTCCTCTTTTGTTAATCGTATCCTTATCTCATCCAGGACATGGTGTGGTTTTTTATCCCCATAGGAAATTTGGTTGAGGATTCGACAGAGTTTGGGATTTACTGATTTGATGGTTTCCTCGGCTAAAGGGCACGAGAGTAACACATGGTTAGTGTCTTCCTCTAGGCTTTTACATGCCTCACAACCCGGCGGAACCGGGATATGGTTGGCAACGAGCCTCATCTTAGTTGGCAAACCATTTCTGGCTACTTTCCAAACAAAGTTTTTCACTTTGGGAGGGATGTTAAGTTTTTTGATCCAAGCTAGGTTTATTTTTGGTTCGCCTTTAGATTGGTGGATCCATTGCATGGTTGAATGGGTTGAGTACCAGCCATTTTTGCTAGATTGCCAGTATAGTCTGTCCGGAATTTTGTTAATAGGGTTTATGATTTTGGATATGATTTCAAGGTCGTCAGGGTTAATTACCTTGCTCAATTTCTCAGTGTTCCACGAATTATCCTCTCTGAGGTACTCATCCACGGTTTCGTCCCAATTAATGAGGTTTTCCACATATGTCCTTGGGTTGAGGGGGCCCTTACCAGTCCAGTTGTCTTTCCATACACGGACGGTTTTTCCATCCCCAATCTGCCAGATAAGTCCTTTCACGAACAAGTCTTTAAGACCTATTAGCTTGGACCATTGCCACGAGGTGTTATGTTTTTTCTTGTAGTTTAGGATGTTATCCGTTTTAAGATATTTTTCCGTAATAATTTTGACCCATAGATTGTCTGGTTCAGCTAGTATTTTCCAGAGCAGTTTCATTTGGAGTGCTTGGTTCATCTCTTCTGCCTTGGCGATTCCCCCCCCCCCCCCCATGCGCGGGTGGGCGGCAAATGGAGTTCCAACTAATGAGAGGTTTGTAGTTGTGATCCTTGTTCCAAAAGAAATTTTTATTGATTTGGTCAAGTTCTTGTAAGGTAGCTTGGGGTAGCATAAAGGATTGCATAATATAGTTAGGTTGTGTCGATAGATTTGCTTTAATTAGGGTTTTACGTCCCTCCTGGTATAGAGTGTTTGCTTTCCATTTTGCAAGTTAGGATCTGGTCCGCATAATTAGTGGTTTAAAGGTGTTTTGTGTTACTCTGCCATTGATAATCGGACATCCTAAGTATTTGTCCAATGCAATCGTGTTTGTGATTTGGAGAATTTGTTTGATTTGTTCCTTAGTTGTATTACTTGTATTGTTGGTGACCTGGAAGGCAGATTTGTGGAAGTTGACCTTCTGGCTAGATACTTGGCAATAGTTGTCAACAGTTTCTTTGATGTTTTTACATGCAGTGGTATTCGCTTTAGCGAAGATGATGATATCATCGACGAAAGCGAGGAATGGAATTTTTGTTCCATTTCTAGTGATTTGGACCCCGATTCCACTTTTGGGGTTGGTGCTTTGCAAGTGAAGTTGTCTTGCAAGAATTTCGGATGCGAGAATGAAAAGGTAAGGTGATAGGGGGTCTCCCTGTCTAAGTCCCCTTTGGGGGAAGAATTGTTCTGTTGGCCCGTTATTGACCAACACAGAGAAAGAAACGGTTTCAACCATTCTCGGATCCATCCTAAAAATTTATCGTTAAAACCAAATTTGTGTAGGACAAAAGCTAGGAAGTCCCAACTAATTCGGTCATATGCTTTTTCCATGTCTAGTTTGACAGCAATCCATCCCTCCCGACCTTGTTTTTTCCGGAAGGAATGAAAAATCTCGTGCGCGATAAGGTTATTATCGTGGATACTTCGGTTTTGGACGAACGCCCCTTGCATTGGATGTATGAGCTTGTTTAGTAGGTTTTTCAGGCGGTTTGCTAGGATTTTTGATATTACTTTGTAAATTGTATTGCATAAACTTATTGGCCTATAATGGTTGGTGGAGCTGGGGTTTTCGCATTTTGGTAGTAGGGATATGAATGTGTGGTTTATTTGTTTTAAGAGTTTTCCGGAATGGAAGAAGCTTTTGACGGCCCTTATCACATCTGGGCCTACAATGTGCCAATACTTCTTATAAAAGCATGCCGGCATACCGTCCGGGCCAGGAGATTTATCGTCCCCAATGTCGAATAAGGCCATCTTGATTTCATTGTTTGATACTGGTTTGGTAAGTTGTAAGTTGTCTTCATCGGTAACTTCTTTTTGGATGGTTTGTGTCATGTTTTGGAGCTTTCCGTGGTTAATTTCCAATTCCCGAAAACGGTTATGGAAGTCACGTTTAATTTCCTTTCTGATGTTTTCAACACCCGTAATTTGTGTGCCTTCCGATGTACGGATTTCTTTAATGTTGGTTCTGTTCCTTCGTCCAGTTGCAATCCGATGGAAATATTTTGTGTTTTTATCATTTAGTCTAATATGGGTGTTTTTGGCCCTTTGTTTCCAATAGGAGTTGTGGAAGTCTAGGAGGCATGTTCGTTTTCTCAAAAGACGTTCTTGCTTTTGAAGGAGTACCATGTTGTTGTGTTCAATTATATCCCTCTGGATTTGGACTAGGTTTTCGTCGAGGTTTTTAATTTGTTCGAATATATTGCCGAACGTTTGTTTGTTCCATGCTTTGGCTTTTGTTTTGAGAAGTTGTGTTTTTTTCACTAGATTAAACATATGGGATCCACCAGCGTTGTGTCTCCAGGCTTGTTTAATGACGTTTTGGAAATCTTTCCTAGATGTCCACATCATTTCAAATTTAAATGGTTGTGCTTGAAATGTGATCCCCGTGGGGAGGTCACATGAAATTGGGCAGTGGTCGGAAGAAGAGAAAGCATGGTTTTTCGTCGCTATGGACGGGAACCATTGAATGATTTGGTTGGCGACCAGGGTTCGGTCCAACTTTTCGAGCGTGGTATTGTCAAGATTTTTGGATTTTCTCCATGTATATTTATTCCCAATTGTCGGGATGTCGCACATGTCGCAGTCATTTTTGAAATTAATGAGCCGCTCGAAACGGGAATGGGTTGGGTTTGCGCCCCCTACTTTTTCGTTTGGTTGTTGGATTTCATTAAGGTCACCCATCAATAAACATGGGTGGTTGCAATTTTGTATTAACACCTTCAAAGTGTTCCAAAATTGGTCTTTTTCTTGCGACCTGGGTGGCGCATATGCGAATATTAAGATTATTTTCCTTCTTTTTTCAAGGTTTTCGTATAGGAACCCAATGAAACGACTGTCTTTGTGGATAGTTTGAATTGTTTCATTTGAGAGGAGTGAGCTTTTCCATAGGACGCAAATACCGCCCGAGTATCCGCTTGCAGGGATAAATTCCACGGAGTCGAACCCCGCCTTTTGCCACCCATTATCAGGTAGTGATTGGGCTTTTGTTTCCATAAGTGCAATGAGATTAATGTGTTCAATGCGGCAGAACGCGTTGACCTCCGTCCAGAAGGACTTGCGTTTGATGCCCCTACAGTTCCATGCACAGACTTTCATAGGCAACCGATTACGTTGTGGCTTTTGGCCTTGGGTGGAGAGGAATAGCTCCAATAATTTTTTCCCTTCATTTTATATAACTTGTGGACAACGGAATAGTTATACATAATTTCTAATATATGTATTTGAGTTGATGCACTTTTGGAATAGTGCGATTGTACCCGTAATGAATTGGGTTGTTTGTTTTTTTGGTTTTTTATTATATGTACGTGGTAGTGAATGGTGATTAGCAATTGGTTAACGCCAATTTGTGCCGCTCCAATATTTACGGATGTAATTTTATACTTAGGGTTGTTTTTACATTTGATTTGTTCAATATATATAGTGGTCATAAATTCCATGGGAACATCGACCGTGAATCCGAACAGCGACGACTCCATGGACTTGCTTGTTGCCTCTTTTGCTTTTTCCAAATTGGATTTGTATTCATCCGAGTCGATTTTAAGTTTCGACAATCTGTTTTCGAGTGGTTGTTGTTTTGATGTTTGGCCATCTTTGTGTTGGTTGTTTTGGTTGGGGATTTGGGTTACTACCTCCACAAAAGTGGGTTGGGCAGTAGGAGTTGTCGTGATTTTGTTGGACTCAGTCATAAGATTGAACAGGGCACTTGAGTGCCAATGAGAGGAGAATGAAACAGAAGAGAAGATGAGGAGGGCCGGAGAAAAAGAAAGAGTATTTAGATCTTCATACACAGTACCGACCCTGAGGGTGTGCAACATGGGCATATGCACAGGGCCTCATATTTTTGAGGGCCTCATATTTGGCTTTTTATAGTAATTTTATTTGGCTCATGTTTAGCTAATAGTGAATCATATATGTAGGTTATAGAATACTACGTCATATATAATTCAAAATAATACCTAACAAGTTAATAATTTAGTAAGATCATTTAATAATTTCTAAATATTTTTTATCATCTAATTATATTTTCATCTAATACTAACTTCATCCGATAGTATTTGTCATTATATACCTTAAATTATGTTAAGAAATACAATATTTCTTATTTTGGATTTTCAGTTAATGATTTATTGGTATGTTAGGAAGTTTGTTATTAAGAATTGCAAAAAAATAATTTTTTTTCTAGACAAATTTCTTTGTGTAATTGATTAGAAATGAGTGTATTGAAAAGTTTTATTAATGTACAAAGCGTGTCAAAAGTTAAATTGACAAACTTTATTATTTCTTAAAAGTAAATACAAAGAGATTTTAGACAGAAAGGCTTTTTTTTAATTTTGACACAGGGCCTCCGATCTTGATTGGACGGCCCTGTTCATACAGATGGGAACAACCAACCCTTTTAAGATCGTGTTGGATCTTTTTGGTATTAGTCAGCATTTTAATCTCAGGGTATCTATGCCAGAGGTTGTAAGTAATCGGAGTTTGAATATGATGTATCCAGACATCAAATATTAATGTGGTATTTCCACCGGTTTCTTTATTGCTTTTGAGCACATACCAGGTGTTGATTTTGGTACCTTTCGACTCCTTTCGGAGATGATACATGTATATATCATGCTTTTCAGTCTTTGTGAGGGGTGGTGGAATCATAAATTCGTAATGCAAGGAAACCAGAAGATCTTTACCAAGACAGCCTTTTGCTTGAACACTAGAAGCATCACGTGAGCCAAGAAAAACATGCTTGGACTCATAAAACAGTAGATGGTTTTCTCTTTTCTTAGACTTGGTCTTCTTTACCACAAGGAACGAGGAACACCCGAGCAGAAGAGACCTACTGGTGTGGGTTCTTGCAAGGGCATCAGGAAGAAAGATGAAGCCACGAACCTGGCATGCGTACCGAAAGGCCGGTGTCCGCGGACCTCGCCATGACCAAGGAACTCCTTCCATCACCAAGAACCAGCCAAATCGGTGCCGATCTCCGTCATAAATCCGGAAAAATCCTTTTGAGTGTGTTTTGTACCATCGATTGGTTGGAGCGGGAGGGCGACACTTTTGTGACGGCGGCATGTCATCCATGCGATTAGCCGTACAACTTGGCAGGAGGCAAGAGATCGAAAGCCTCCAAGAACAACAACATGGGCGATTATTTGAAATCTTTTGAGAATTGAGAGCCCAAATAAGGTGGAAGAGCCATAAAAAACAAGATATTGAGTTGCTTATCCAGTTTGATCTTTGGGGGAATTGATTTGATCGTGATTGTTTGGAAACGAAGAGGTTTTGGGTCCTTTCTCCCATTAACGATGGATGTGGACTAGATCGGAGATCGGAATTCCGGAAAGGATGGGGCATCTCGGTGACGGCGGCCCTAGATCTAGGGTTTTGGGCATCTCAAAATGATAATAATTACCCTTCTCCTATTTTTTATATAAAATTTGAGCTAATTCTCCCATCTCATTGACTAATTTTAATATAATATAACTATATCACTCATTCTCTTCTAATCGTATCCAGGTATATATCCTCCCCCGCCTTTTTACTTTTTTTTTTTTTTTGGGGGGGGGGGGGGGGGCTGGGCCCTCGCCCAGTTCGACACTTTGTGCCTACGTCTGGACCGGAGTGAGGTTGGACCCCCTTACGGGTGTTGCTCCTCCCAAGGATTAAGCGACCTCCAGAGAGTCTCTCTGCTGCATCCACACCGCCAGAGAGTCTCGAACTCGAGACCTCTGGACAAATGCTTAAGCGACCTAGCGCCAATTACCACTAGACCAACATCATACTTCCATACAATTCTGTTTTTTTTTTTTTTTATCTTTTCTTTTCACACTTTTATACCAACTACTCAACTAGGCCCTTAAAACGACACTCGTTGATCTAACTGGATAAGTCATAATACAAGGATTAAAAAAAATGCCATTTCTGTAATTGAATTTTATGATGCCTCTGATAAGTATTACAATTGTTTTAGTTTAATTTTTATGTGTCCAATAACTCGGTAAAACTCAAGAGAGTCAATCTGCGCAGGTTTAGACAAGTATTTCATCAGCATAATATATTATTACACGATCTAAGAATTTGATTGGTTATCCCATAATCACATTTGATTAAAGTTCCAACAATGACACAATCAAAATATCTAAAGGAGGAGCTTCACAATAATAAACGCACAAAAGTCTAGTTTTATCACATCCTTAATATATTCATTTAATTTGCTCAATCTCTAAACATACAATTTCTCCCCAACTTACCATAATCGATCTTACATACTATAAATACTTGTCATTATGCCTATACACTTGCCATCAAAATTTCAACAAACTACATTTTTTAAGAGATTAATATCTTCCCCATAGAAATGGAAACAAGCACAAGTATCCAAGTGGCGATAGCAAAGCAAATCTGGAAACTCATACGAATCGCCTTCAAATTCCTGAAAAGGGGAATCCTCAAACGTCCTCCAAACGACGTCGTCCGCTCCTTCGCCGCGCTTAGGGAGTACGAGTTCAGCTGCAGCAACAGCCCCGCCGTCAAGAAGAGCCGGCCAGGGCGGCGCCGCCGCTTCCACTACAGCCGCTACTTCTACCGCGTGGACGAGAAGGCCATCGCCACCGCCGTTCAGCGCGTGTTCGACATGCTGAACATCGAGGCCGTGGAGGGGGCGGCGGAGAGCGCGGCGGAGACGCCGATGGTGATGCCGGGGTTCGGAGGGACGCCGGTGAGGCAGCTGAGGGTGACGGACTCGCCGTTCCCGGAGGCGAAGGGGTGCGAGGAGGAGGAGGCGCAGGTTAGCAAGGCGGCGGAGGAGTTCATAAGGAGGTTTTATGGGGATTTGCGGAGGCAGAAATCCTTCCAATCTCCCTCTCCCTCCCGCGGCATCTGGATTAATTAATTTAATTTCAGGAAAAAAATAATAATCGTAACTTGTAAATTTGAGTGACGGAGTTGTTGTAACTTGTAAATTTCAGGTGTGGGCAGGGGTAGGATGGTAAATTGGCATTTAGTTGTAATGTCAATGTGGATAGAATAATGGGTTTACAATGGGTAGAACTAAGTATTTGAAAGGGGTCTACTACCATTTGTGTAAAATTATGTAATTTGTGTGTATATATGTTATGAACTTTGACCCAGAAAAAGTGATGAATAAATATCTGTTGGTTTAGTACTAATCACTAGATCGTTCTGACAATTTATCTGGGTTTAACATGTATATAAGAAAAAATATTGGACAAACTGATTGTGATTGTTAGTTTGTTGCATTTTTAGGATACATGATCGAATACTTGATTGCGTGTCGTTTCGGGTTCACACACTGATCACGTTAATTTTAAGGTTCGTGTAGCGTTTTAATTTTGAGCAAGGAACAAAGACGTGGATTCGGGAATTTGTCATAAACTCTTTTGACCCTGGTGATGTTGATTTAGTTAATAAGATTTCACTATATGGGAGCTTTGAAGTCGATGCTCGAATTTGGATGCATAAGTTGAATGGGGTCTACATAGTTAAATCGGCCTATATTGGTTTGGTGTTCTTCATCGGCTTCAAGCTCTGTTAATAATATTGTGTATATCTTTTTTTTGTATATTTATTTTTATCCTTATCAGTTTAGATTTTATACTGATAAGATTTCATTCCTGATCTCAAGGGATCAATTTGTAACTGTACTCTCTTTATATACGTAATCAATAGAAAATCAGAGGCATCAGTTTCCTCACCAAAAACTATAGTGTTTACATGGTATCAGCCTGACTACGATCCTTTCGATCTATGGCTTCTCAAACAACTACCTCCCCCACGCAACTTCTGTTTTCCGCCTCCTCTGATGGATCTCAACCCAATTTCCATCTCCCAAACTTTGCGATTCGTCTTGATCGCTCCAATTACTCTCTATGGTGGAATACGGTCCGCTCCGCTTTGTAAGCCTTTGACCTTGCCTCATTTCTGACTGAGAGCTCTCCCCTACCAGCCACGATCTCTGATCATGTTGTTCTTCTTTCAGCATCGTCTGGAGTCTTAACTGAGGCCGTTATTGCTGCGTTGACAACCACGAACTCCTCCGGTGAACAATCCGTTCCTCGGGTCCCAAATCCGGCATATTTGGCGGGGGTTCGTAAAGACCGCCTTGTCCTGCTCTGGATCCGATCGACTCTCACCACCCCATTACTAGGGCATGTGGCACGTACAAACACCACTGCTGAAGCCTGGGGCATTCTTCAACGGATGTTTCATGCCCAAACTCGGGCCCGACAGATGCATCTTCGTCATCAACTCCAAACTCTGACGAAGGGATCTTTGTCGGTTCTTGATTATGTCGAGAAGAAAAGGGCTCTCGCTGATGAACTCGCGGAGTGCCTTCATGTGGTCTCGGATGACGACCTCGTCAACTTCATTCTCCAAGGCCTTGGATCTCAGTTTGCTTCATTTCGCACCGCTATCTCCATCAGCAAAGATCCAGTGTCCTCTGATGAACTTCTGGGTCTCCTTCTTCAAGAAGAACAACGACTCGAAGAGGATAATTGGGGGCTCGCTGAAGAGCTAACTCCGACAGCTAATGTTGCTGTACGCGGAGGCCGCGGTCGCGGTTCTGGGCGCTCCTATTCTGAGCGTTTCTCTGCTGGTTCCTCCTTTGATCGTGGCCCCTCTGATCGTGGTTCTTCCTCTGTTGGTTTAGATCGTGGTCGTCCAACATGCCAGCTGTGTGGCAAGCCCGGACACGAGGCCTTCAATTGCGTCAATTGGATCAATTTCTCTGATTTCCCGGTCACAAACTAGCACGCCGCTGCTATCTTGAATTAGCCCGAACCACCTGCGCAGAGCCGTTCTGCCTATACTGCTGAATGCCAGTTTGACCTCGTGGCTGACCCATGGGTCGTTGATACCGGCGCCAATAGCCATGTTGCTGCTGAGCTTGGCAACCTGTCTATCAACTCCAACTACGATGGTGGTGATCAGTTGGTACCGACGCCAATACCCAAGGGTCGTTGATACCGGCGCCAATAGCCATGTTGCTGCTGAGCTTGGCAACCTGTCTATCAACTCCAACTACGATGGTGGTGATCAGTTGGTCGTCAGAAATGGTACTTCCCTTCCTGTAACTCAATTAGGGCACTCTATTTTAACTGATAAACATGCTGCTACATCTCTTCGTTTAATTGATATCCTTGTTGTTCCTCAAATTACCAAAAATTTGCTCAAGAGAGGAGAATTGTCGCATACTAATGGCTCTATCTCTCTCTAGGTTTCTAGATCTGGCGTAGCTATGCCCTTAGATCCCTTTATACAGTAGGGAGAGATATATATAAACAGTTACAAAATCAAGCATAAACATTCTCCTCAAAAATAGGTAGTGGACGTTGTGGTAGATATGGTCAAAGGCGGTTGTAACTGCCCCGGAGATCTCGGGATCTCGCTGGCGCTACGGGATAGTCAGATGACGATTGACGTTAACGGTCTTCGGTCTTTGTGACGATGACAGTCTTCGGTCTTTGTGACGACGACAGTCTTCGGTCTTTTTGACGACGATGGTCTTTCTGACGATGGTCTTTCCAACGACGATGGTCTTTCTGACGACGATGGTCTTTGGTCTTTGTGACTATGACAGACTTGAAATTGTACTTGGATTTTTTGGGTCTAACAATGTCTAGTTACACAAAAGTGTTGTACCTACATAAAAGTATATATGCATGTCACACACCGTCCTTAAATGTAGTGACATTCTTCTATTGCATCTTCCTGACTTTTATGCTCTTCATTGGTTGCTTGATTCCCTTGAGTGTGTTGTTCTGCACTGTTTGTTGCTTATTCTGCTTGTAGTCCTTATACATCTCCATGAACAATGTTCCATGCTTCCATAACTGCCCACATAGGGGCTTCTATTTCCCTTGGTAGATCTCCTTGAGCAACTAATTTCTTCTTGTTAACATGTGGCAAGTCAAAGGCATTGTTTCCTTTCACTTTTAGTATTTCATTCATTACATATTGCAGTGACATCCATACATCAGCTAGAGTTTTGGGGTCTAGCTCATAGAAGGCTTCATACACAACATCTAACATGCCATCAATATTTTTAGGCTTTTTTTGTGCATCAAAGATTGAACGCTTCTAAAAAATCTAGGTTTAGTATGTTCAAATCAGGACAATTTGGTGGTTATTGAATTAAAATCAAAGTGAATCCCTCTTGTTTGTATACCTATTGCCATTCTAGATCTTGTTGACATATGTGCGCCTTTCCATTATCTTGTTGTATGAAAATCACATTCTGAGCTCCTCCATCATGCGAGCATTTTGCCTTGATTGCTGGGAAATGTGGTTTTTAGCATCTTTCTTGTCGCTTTCTAGTTGACTGATTCAATGGGCTTTGTTACAATTGTCCCCTTGTCTCTGTTTTTTATTTCCTCTTTGTTGCTTCCTTGTAAGTAAATGAAAAATACCTATTTTTTCATCAAAAGTGCATTGTCCCTTTGAATCAAACCTGAGTCTTGATACTACAACTGTGAACATATTGACCTTGGGTATGAATTTGCTTGAGATTGTAACTCTATATTCTTCCCCTCTCATGTTGTGCTATATAAACTCTTTGGGACTTCTTGCTTAATTGGAACCATTTCTCATCTATGTGAACACAATCAAACATGGGATAATATTTTTTCTTTGTTTCTGGTGTGCATCCTTGTAGTAGACTTAGTATCCACTCTAACTTTGTTGTCTTGTTTGAATCCTTCAGTCCAGTTTTAAGTGCATTTGCATGTACCTTAAGGTTCCTCTTTTGATTAGTCTATGAGTTGCACTCTTTGAAATGTTGAGTTTGCTTGCTAAATCCTTTATGCATGATCTGTCCCCTATATATGTTTATTATCGTGATTGATGCCTTATCAATTACAACCCTCTTTTAACCATTTTTGTGATACTTTATACTTACATCGGGCATTTGCATTGCATCATTTTGTTGCTTTGTTGTGTTCCATATTCTGGTTGTGGTCCTTGCTAAAACATTGAACTCTTGAGCAAATCCCTTCATTGCACTCCTTCTAAGTTGTCCTCCACTCTCTATGTGAAGAAGCTTCATTAAGATATGGGCCCTTTTATCATTGTTGAGTGTGGTTTTTTATGGCTGATGATATGAACTTGTTTGTGGATGTTGCCTTTCCTCTTCTTTCATGTTCCTAGCTGGTTCATTTAGATCGAAAAGATAATTTGTGTGTTGAAGTGGGGCGTCACCCTCTAGAAGTGGATCTTCATTAAGGTCGAATGCTGAAGCCATAAAGCCCAGGCTCTGATTTCTAAGGAACACAATTTCTGATTTTTTTTTGAAGTTGATACTCTGTTTTTGGTTTTGGGTTGTTAGAAAAAAAAATGGAATTGTAATGACTGCCTTTATAAGGCAAATTTTCTTATTTGTCCATAATCCATGTGAAATGTATAGTGCTTTTCTATTGATTGTTGAAAAAAAAAGGCTTTCCTATTGGTTAATTACTCTCTCCGATTCAAAATAAGTGTTATTTTAGTTTTAGACACAAGATTTAAGAAAAATATTAATTAGGCTCCGTTCGTCAATGAGTAGTTGATATAGTTGATTGGAGTTGATGGAGTTGATAGTAGTTGATATTTTGCAAAAAATATAAGGTTGGGGGAGGTAAATTATGTAGTTGATGTAGTTGATTTGGGGGTAGTTGAAATTTTTTTGACATTGCCGAACGGAGCCTTAAACTCAAAAGTGTAATTTTTTTATAAATTTTACCACTCATTATTTTTTCCAACCAATTCAATGAATGAATAACATTAATCAATAAAAACACATTCAAATAACAATTTTCATAACTCACGTCCGTAGAAAACCTAAAATGACAAATAAATTGGATCATACTTAAAGTGCTAAAACGACACTTAATTTGAATCGGATGGATTACAACATACTTGGATACCCCACTTTTATACTTGAATTGTAATGACTTGCCTTTATTAGGAACTGTTTATTTGTAGAAACAAATATGCTTACGTCTGCTATAATATTAAGAAACAAAACCGGAGATTATAATATTAAGAAAGAGTATGAAACGTACGTGCATATTTGAAGATATTTAAATTCAAAGTGAAAATTCATTGAAGTAAATTCTAATAAATTCCCTGTCAAAAAGAAAGTGTAATAAAAGTGGAAAAGAAACATTTTAATAACCTTATTGATTATATTGCAAGTCCTTTTCAAGCATATACTGCTTTTCCCGGACGATTTTTTTTTATTGAAAATCAATTGGCCGGTAGGTTTGAATTCTTCCATAAATTTGTAAGTGTACATGTATTTTCGTAGTACCGGAGTAGTATATACTTCACGTCAATAATTAATCTATGTATGAACATGTCAAATGCCTCTTTCGGACGTTCGTCAGAGTGTCTGGTCTCTCAACTGCATTTTCTGAGAAATCCTTAACTATATCAATATACATTGCCGTAAAAAGTTGTGGGATGCATAATATAACAACAACAACAACAACATCTACCCAGATGGATCCCGATATGAGCGGGATCTAAGGGGTCGAGATGTACGCACCCTTACCCCGAACAGAAAATCGAGAGGGTATTTTTGGCGGGCCCAACGCTAAAAGGGGAAAAACACGCAGGATGCATAATATAAGTTGAAGAAAAATGACAACATAAAAATAATAAATTACCTATGGTGTAAATTTTTTACTGTTAGTGTAAAAAAATTTGTCTTCAATGTACTAATTGATTACTCCTTCTTCACCTTCCATTCTAACTGTTTCTTCAAACTGGAACCTTCAAAATAATGGAGAAAGGGGACGGGGACCCCCTAATCCACCTCTGATGCCTAAGTTAAAAGAATAGTCGTTGATCGAGCGTCAGGGTAAAGACAATAATTGCTAGAGAATTCAGCGAATATGAGGATGCTCTTCATACACGGCAATGATGTGTATTTATAATGGAAGAGAGAGGGTAGGGGGCTGAAAAATATGCCCCCTAGGGCCGGCCGACTACCTTGTTCCACAAGCAAGCGGTATTTTGCTCCCCATTCCAAGAGAAAGTTCTATCTCTTCGTTAAGAAAGAATATTCCATTATGCCTTCCATTATGTCGAATAACCACCATATTTAAATTTATATTAAATATTGCTTAAAAATATAAAAAGCACAATAAATAAAATACCTTTTTGACAATAGATAGAGAAAATAATAATAGTGATTAATTTTACACGCTCAAAAATGTCCCACCTATGTCTTTGTTACGCTTCTCACATAACTAGGACGGAGGGTACATAGGTCTCAAACAAAGTGGCCATGCAGATTAGTCGCTTAGGTCCCCTTACGTGCGCTTTCGTATATTCGTATATTCGTACATCCATGAGCGAATATAATGGGATCATTTGCTCTTCTACATACACGCATATGTAGAAGTTCGTTAGTGCAATGAACTAACGTTGCGCTCGATTTTTTTATGCAAGACTCAAACTAATGCAAAAACCGACTTTTATATGAATGACATGATCTTAAGGACTGAACTAATGAATGACAAGTAAAAATCTAAGGGCCTCATTAAAACCACGTGGGAAAAAGAGTTCTCTATTTACATGTATTTCCTAATCCCGAGATCCCTGCGTTGTGGAAGACGGGTAACCGTGATCGCGCCCACGCGGGCCACGGTCGCGGTTCTTCTCTTGAGAAGACAAGTTTTCAGATGCAGGTCCGCGGTCGCGGAAGGGTGGTCCTCAAGCGCGAACCTCGGTGTTGCAGTCGCGCTTTTGCCCTAGAGAAGGGGTCTTGTTCTCTGGACCAGATCCGCAGTCGCGACCCTTGGGCCTGCGATTGCGGTCACGCTGTTGTTCACCATCGCTTGGCTCGTCTTCAATCCTTTGCATGAACCCTTTCTTAGGGCGATTTCCCTTAGAACACATATGCACTTCAAGCTGATTAGCCCAAACTCGAACTATAACATCTTCATCTCTAAACTAGATCATTTGATGGAGGGTCGATGGTACCGCTCCTATCCAACGAATCCAGGGCCTCCCCAAAATCAGATTATATGGGGTTGGCACGTCGACGACCAAAAACTCAATTGTCATCACTTTCCTAGCCAAGCGGACTTGAGTTTTGTACATTCCAAGCGGGAACGTCGGATATCCTCCAAGTCCTGTAAGTTGCATCTTGACCGGAATCAAGTCTTCATTCTTCTTTTCAAGGAGCATGAAGACATCATAATACATGATATTAATAGAACTTCCCGGATCTACTAAGGTCCGACGTACCTTAAAGCCTTCTATCTCGATTGCTAAGACTAAGGGGTCATTGTGCGGGATTTGGACTGACGCAAGATCCTTATCCCGGAAGACCAAATCGTCCACCGCGGGCGCGGCTGAGGACGGCGATCGCAGCTCGGCTTGCTGAACTCTCATCACTTCGAGCTCATGGCATGATCTTCTGAAATTGCTCCTAGCTTCATCATCTTCATGCTTATATGTCGCCGAGATTGTTTGAATGACTTCAATTTGCTTCTTTCTCGGCTATCCCTTGTCTTCTAGCTTTTCTTCATCAATGTACTCACGCAAGTACCCTTTTTAAACCAAGCTTTCAAGGAACTTCTTAAACGGCTCACACTCCTCAGTCATATGTCCCTGTATTTTGTGGTACATGCAATACTTTCGGCTACGGGGATCATCTTCAGTACATTCAGCCTTTGCAGGGTAGAAAAAGTAACTCTCATGCTTAATGCGCGGTAAAATCCTATAGATTGGAACGTTGAAAGTGGTGTAGACTGCTCTAGCTTGATCCTCCAATGAGTGTCCTTTTCTGAAGTTCCTGTTTGTCTCTTCGGCGCCTAGAATTCGCCAAAGAGACAAGCATCATGAGTCGGCCACGCGTAAGAGGTCCCGAGCGACGGACCACCCTCAGTCCAACGACTCGATCTTAGGCGACTCGGAGAGTTTTAGGGACCGCGGAAATCACCGCGGGCACAAAAGCCCAAGCCGCGACCGCGGTAAGTCTGGTCGTGGCTGAAGCGATCAACACAAGAAATCGCGCAAGCGTGATGAGGATCGCTATGACCCATCCGAAAACCCCGCGTCAACTCATGACCGAGGCAGTAAGAAGAAGAGACGACGTAGTCGACTTCGGAGTGAGAGAAATGAAAGGCGTGAAGGAGAAGATCAAGCGTTAAGGCGCACTGAAAGGAGGATTGCTTGATATCTTAAGAGTGCAAGGTGGGACCTTGTAATCGGCTCAAGAGCAAGCCGAGCACAAATTGGCTATGGTGACACTGACACCATTCCATAGGAGCATCTAGTGCGCTAAGCCTCCGGCCAAATTCTCTCCACCATCATTCACTCTCTATGAGGGGCATTCGGACCCCGAAAGCCACATAGCTACTTTCTCACATAAGATGGCTTTATTGGTTTTCGATGGTGCTACCATGTGCAAGATGTTCTCGTGTAGCCTTAAGAAGGGATCATTAAAGTGGTTCCAAAGTTTGAAACCAGGATCAATCCGGGCATGGGATCAACTTGCCACCGAGTTTGTGAGGCACTATATAGCCAACTCCGGGACGCGATGTCTTTGGACACACTCTTTGGCCTTAAGAAAGAGAAAGTGAATGCTTGCGTTGCTTCGCCAATCGTTTCATGGAGTGCTACACCGAGATCGATGAGTGTGATGAGAAGGCTGCAATTACCACCTTTAAGAGGGCGATCCCATTTGAGAGCAAACTAAGGGAAGATTTGACACTTCGTCTCCCTTACACCATCACCGAGCTTCAAGAACGCATCCACCAATATGTGCACTTGGATGAAGCTAGCTACAAGACAAGAGGGAAGTCGCCTTCTCTACTTCGAAAGCCCCACTGTCCTTCAACCGGGGGCTTTAGGCAAAATACACACTCATCGAAGGAACATGATAGAGCGGTCAACACAACTTTCAACATCCCGATCTATAAGATTCTACCCCGCATCAAACATGAGAGCTATTTCTGCTATCCATGTCGGGATGAGTGTCCCAAAGACGACGTCCGAAATCGAAAATATTGCATGTACCACAGAGTATGGGGGCACATGACTAAAGATTGTGAGTCCTTTAAGGGCCGGGGTGGCTTTTGAAAGTTTGGTTCAAGAAGGGTACTTGCGCGAGTACATTGAGAAAAATGAACCAAAAGATAGTGAAGAGTCGAGATCGAAGCAAATTGAGGTCATCCAAACAATCTCTGCGACATACGAGAATGTTGACGCCACAGTCCGGGTTCGGGCTAACCAGCTCGAAGTGCGCATGTGCTCTAAGGAAAATCGCCCCGAGACAGAGTTTCTGCAAAAGATTGAAGACGAATTGAGAGGTAAGGACCAAGAGAGTAACTGCGAGCGGGCTCAATAGCTGTGACCGCGGGTCTAGTCCAGAGAGCATCGCTCCGTCTCTGAGGCACAACTGCAACCGTGGGACCATCGCCCTCAACTGCGGACCCTTAGGCAACGAACCTGAATATAAGAGTGACCCTCCTCGGAAGAGGAGTCGCGGGCGCGATCGCGGCTATCCGTATTCCCCTACGCAGGGATCTCGGGATTAGAAAATGCATGTAAATAGGACACTCTTTTTCCCACGAGGTTTTGATGAGGCTCTTAGGTTTTTCTTTTCCATTCATTAGTTCAGTCCTTAAGACCATGTCATTTATGTTTACTTTTAATAAAGGTCAGTTTCATTTATGTTTATTTTTGATAAAAGTCAGCTTTTGCATTAGTTTGAGTCTTGCATATAAAAAAAGTGCAACTTTAATTCATCGCATTAACGGACTTCTACATATGCGCATATGTAGAGGAGAAAAAGATTCCATGATACTCGCTCATGGATATACGAATACGCACGCTAGTGGAACTCGTCGACTAATCCGCATGGCCATTTCATGTAGGACCTATAGTACTTACGTTTTAGTTGCATTTTATCATAACGTTTTAGTTGTGTTCTAGCGTAACTAAAACCTAAGTGGGGCATTTGTGAGCGGGTAAAATTAATTGTCATAATTGTTTTCGCTATTATCCGTCATAAAGGTATTTTTATTTATTATGTTTTTCTATCTTAAAGTATTTTATTATAAAATTAAATATGGCGGTTATTTGTTATGATGGAACATTGTATCTTAGTCGAAAGATAAAATTTCCACCTAGATTGGGAGCAAGAAATCGCTTGTTGAGCTTGGAACATTATCGGCCCGCCTTTAGAGATAGAGTTTTCGACCTTCTCTCTCCCTGTTAGTGCACAAAAACTCCGTCTTCAATGCACTAATTAAGAACTCCTCCTCTTCCTCTCCGCCTTCAATCTCTTAACCTAGAAACCTGCAAAATAATGGACACAGGGGGCGGGGACCCTCTAATCCACCTCCGATGCCTAAGTCAGAAGAGCAATTGTCGTTTTGAGCGACGAGGTACAACAAGAGAGCGGTGAATCCTTGAACAGTCGAGCTAAGCGAGTATTAGCCTGTCCAGAGTTTCTGAATATGCCGATGCAAACATGTGTCTCTCCCTACACGCCGGGGGCGTGTATTTATAATGGAAGAAGGAGACCAGGGGGCCTAATTTTACTTATCTCCTAGGGTTGCTTAAAGCCCAAGCTAGGAAGATTCCCACTTTCTCCAAGTTTAATCTTATCATATTTACAGGATAGATCTTCCATAAAGTTGCATAACTACCATAAATTTAATAATATGAAAAATAATAATAAATGCGCAGTAATTTAAGAAATACCTTTTTAATAGCGAAAATAACTATGGTAACTATGTTTGTTTTACCCGCTCACAAATGCCCCACCTACACCGCCTTACATGTCTTACCATGTTCGGCGGCGTAGGGCACAAAGGGTTTCTAATCAGAGTGGCCATATGGATTTAGCGATTTGAGGTCCCCTAACGCGTTCATATATTCGTACATTGGTATATTCGTATATTTGTATATTCGTATATTCGTATATTCGTATATTCTTATATTCGTACATCCATGAGCGAATATCATGGGGCGCATACTCCCTTTTTCGAGTCGTGTCCTCTGTCAAGGATTAAGGTAGAATCATTAGAACAGACAAAACAGACTAGGGAGAACAGAACGTTTCAAGTTTAAAAAGCGTCTGGCCAGACTTTTTGTTTAAGAAAACAAAGGAAAACATAAAAAGGTGTCTGTTCTAACAATTCTATCCTTAGCTCAACATCCACGCAAAGGAGCCTTCAACAAGAGACCGACTGCCGGCGATTCCGCGAGCGCGGTCAGCAGTGTCGCGGTCGCGGTCGACAATCTCGCGGCCGCGGTTTTTCCATTTAAGGAAAGATCTCTTCAAACGAGCGAGATTCTAAGTCCGGGGGACATTTCCCTCGTCAAGATTTTTTAACGATATGCTCTCCGACCTTGCACTGTATAGTAGCAACATCACGATAATCCTCGGCAAAGACGAAGTGGTCGGAAAGAGCGTGACGATTCTTTTATTGGCTTTCTCGAGGCACTTTTCATATAAAAGGCCACCAATATTTTTGCAAACGAGCTTGGAGAGCCGAAATGCAATCTCTGACGTACACTTCATACATGTTTTCACGGATCTCATACAATCTAGGCCCAACCTTGCTTGGGGGTACGCTTCTCAAGTTTGGCTTGGAAAAATAACGATAATATAAAATCCTTTCTCGCGATAGCCAAAACCTATGAGCCTTTAAGAGAACTTCCCGTGCCCCGGCGATATCCAAGAGCCAATGTTCTCATCCAAGTTACACATCATGGGCATTTTCTATTTGAGATCCTTACACGGTTTCGCTTATTGTGATCACAATCACAGTTGCAAGCACGCTCTTGCTCACAAATTCGACTTAGATGCCAATTTTTTGGACATCCCGTTGCCTCGACGCGCATCGAGGTCTTAAGGGATCATTCCACGAGTGGCTAACGTTGCCAATGCATCAATGAACTTGTTTTGATCGCGTGATTATTGTCCAATCTTGAATAACTTGAACTCTTCTATCATATTCGAGCATTGTTGACCTTTCGGTTTTACAATGCCTCAACACTTATTCTCGAGTCCTTGATTCCGACACGCGTCGTACGATTTCAAGGATTGATCTTCAATTTGAAGTTTACAGGGGTGAACCGCGGCCGCGACCACGGTGTTCTCTAACTGAGGCGACGAACAATTCTGGAGGCTCGCCGTGACTGCGGCCTCTGGGCGCCGCGATCGCGGCGATCCTGGCCGCGACCGCGGTCTTCGTCATTCGCAAGGTTCAGCGATTGCGGTAATTTCCCTCGTATTTGGCTTTTTGTATTTCTTCGATATTCTCACCAGCGTTTACCGGCTCGGGACCACGGCGATTATCGGCGAATCCGATAATGCTATCGAGCCGTCGATTGGTCCTTTCGATCTCCGATTCATCGATGAGGCACTTTTCTTGGATCTTTACAAAGAAAGCTTTTAGCCTAACAATTTCTCCAAGGCTTGATAGCAACAAGAGTTCATTCAATTATGCTTGCCTTGAATCCGCTGGTTCTCTTTTAAAGCAGAAGCTAGAGTGCGTGTTAAGCACAATCTCGTCCTTATTGTTGGTTGTGGTCGATGCCCCACTACCTTGATTGCTTTCGAGCTTAGCGACGCGCATCGCTGATTCCCAGTGATGATTGATTTCAACATGCTGTAAAGCGCTATGACCGTTGATTCCGTCGCTTGATCCGAACCTCGCTTGGTTTGCAAGAAAAGAAACTATGCTTTGACAGTGAGGTCGGGTCATGGATTTGATCATCCTAAAGCAAGTTGTCTTTCTTGGCACTTTCTAGGGTTTGATCCTCCGAGCGAATATCGGAGTTTCGATTGATCACCCTGTGAGTCTTGATTATTTTCCGAGTGAAGATCGGACTTTGCCCCTAGCGCTTTTAGGGTTTTCAGATTTCGAAAAAACCACATGGCGATTGCTTTCTCCTGGGCTGCGGTCGCGGTGGTACGGACCGCGGTCGCGGTTGTCGAGGCCGCGGTCGCGGCCGACGGGGCCGCGATCGCGGTGGCGCTAGAATTCGCTGACGATTTAGGGTTTACGAGTTCGTCGTTTGCCAAGAAAGGTTGTTTCTTGGTTGTCAGAGATCGATTCCAGCCTCACAATTGCATGGATTGATCGCTTTTTGACATCCTCTGAGAACTTATCTTGACTTGAAATCCATTGATTGGTTGATCTTTGAAAGCAAGAACAAATCTTTGGATACGCTCTATTAGGATTGGTAAAGTCCGCTCAGACTCTCCAAATCCCTTGATCCTGAGGGTGTTTGATGACCAAGTTGGACACCATATCCCTTGAATAGCGGTGATCTATCTTAATCCCTTATTTCAGCGATTAAGGTTTCTGATTGCTAGAAAGGATCGTTTCTCTTGCTTTTATGATCAGCTTTACATTTGAGAGATAGTTCAGCCTATGACAAGTAAGATCCGACTCTATTCCAAGCAATTGTATGGCCCTATGCGGAGAGGTCACGATTACCCCGCAATAGGTTTACGATTGTCGAAAGCCTTTCAGGTTTGCCCCAACGAAAAAAGAACTTCTTCTTGGGCTCGTCTTCTTCTTCGTCTCAGGCGTTTGTAGACACCCCATTCCAGCCGTTTGGAGCGGATAACCAGGTGATGCGATTGTCACCTATAACAGGATTAGACCCGGCACGACTAGATTGGCCTTGCTCTAAGCGAGGGCTAACCAAATTGGGGTTTGGCTCGCGAAAAGAGAGAGAAAGCTCAGAAACACGTAACCCGCGGTCGTGGTTTTCTGAACTGCGGGCGTGGTTTGACTGCCCGCGATCGCGGCCCTCCTGGTCACGGTCGCGGTTCGGTTCGGCGATCGCGATCTCTTGGATCGGCTCGCCTTGCTCTTGAACCCTTTGATTATTCTCGTTTTTGGCAACACGCATTGCCGTTTCCCAAGCTTTATCAAATTCAGTCGATTCAGACCTTAAAGTACCACGACTGACGATTCCTTCGCTTGACTCGAGCCCTGAACGGTCTGTGCGATGAACAACCGTATCAACAAGAGGGGCCGGGTCACGGTTCAAGTCGCTTCCGGGCACAAAGGTCTAACCTTCCGAGCGAATATCAGAATTAGATTGATCAATTTTCATTATGGTCGATTTTCCGAGCGATTTTCGGAAACTTCGGCGTCGTTCACCGATCCGCGATTGCGATGTACAGTACCGCGGTCGCGGTCGCCGCCTTCAGTGCCGCGATCGCGGTTTTTTTCGCCGAGCATATTTCGCGCGATTTCGCTTTGCGATGATGTCCTAGTGTCTTCAAAGACGACTTCTTTATTTTCTGGGATCGATTCCAACACCACAATTGTGTGGATCGAGTACTCTTTTCCCAAAATTGCTTTTCGTCGCTTTGATTGTGGTTGAGCGTTGGTTCACAATCAAGTTTTCAACTTTGGACTACCGGGCACGCACCCGGAGTCTAATCCGTCAATTGTGGTGATTCGATCATGATTTTGCTTAGCATTCAAACAAATCCCAAAGCGGATCTCTTTTGTTGATTTTTGTGGACGCCCTTATGCTAGAAAAAAACCCAAAAAACCCAAATTTCCGGAGTCACATATTTCCGGAGGCGCCAATTTCCGGAGGCGCACTCCGCTTGGCCGCGGTCGCGGCCTATGGGGCCGCGAACGCTGAGGCTTCGCGATCGCTGAGGCTTCGCGATCGCCCCAGGGCTTCGAAAAGTCGATTATTTTTCTGCTAGGAACGATTACTCATGGATTTAATCCTCGTTCTCACAGACGGCGCCAATTGTTAGTGCACAAAAACTCCGTCTTCAATGTACTAATTAAGAACTCCTCCTCTTCCGCTCCGCCTCCAATCTCTTAACCTAGAAACCTGCAAAATAATGGACACAAGGGGCGGGGACCCCCTAATCTACCTCCGATGCCTAAGTCAGAAGAGCAATTGTCGTTTTGAGCGACGAGGTACAACAAGAGAGCGGTGAATCCCTGAACAGTCGAGCTAAGCGAGTATTAGCCTGTTCAGAGTTTCTGAATATGCCAATGTGCACATGTGTCTCTACCTACACGCCTGGGGCGTGTATTTATAATGGAAGAAGGAGATCAGGGGGCCTAATTTTACTTATCTCCTAGGGTTGCTTAAAGCCCAAGCTAGGAAGATTTCCACTTTCTCCAAGTTTAATCTTGTCATATTTGCAGGATAGATCTTCCATAAAGTTGCATAACTACCATAAATTTAATAATATGGAAAATAATAAAAATAATAATAAATGCGCAGTAATTTAAGAAATACTTTTTTAATAGCGAAAATAACTATGGTAACTATGTTTGTTTTACCCGCTCACACTCCCTTTCCTCCATTATAAATAAATGTCTTCGCCATGTATGATGAGCACCTCATATTCGTTGAGCTCGCACGCAAGTCTTGTCCTTTATCTCGACGTTTAATCGACAATTGCTCTTCTGACTTAGGCATCGGAGGTGGATTAGGAGGTCCCCGTCCCCTTTGTTCGTTGTTTTGCACGTTTTAGGTTAAAGAGGCAATTGAAACGAAAGGTGAAGAAAAAGTATTCGATCAGTGTATTGAAGACGAATTTTTGTACACTAACATGTAGCTATTCCAATTTTTACGTTTATTTTTTATTGGCCTTCTCCTGCAATTTGCGATTTGTATAGATACATAAATCTAAAAGTCGTGACTTTCTACCAAAAAAAAACTAAAAGTCGTGACTTTGGTCACGGGTGGGGAAATTACATTGACGTAACACCTCTCTTGCTCGCAGAAAAGATGGGGGAAAGATAATTAAGTTAAGCCGCTAATTAAATAATCCGTCCTAAATAAAATAAATTAAAAGTGATGTGTACAAGCTCTCGAGAGTTTCGAAGTCGAGCACTTTATGAGCATACACGGCCGAAATTTCAGGGTAAAGTTTGCTTGAAAAGGATTTGTGTAGGAAAAATATGTGTTTCCATGAGTAGTAATATGAATATGATAAATTATTAATCATGACCATCGCAATGTTACCTAATAATTTGGTTCAATTCCAAGAGATTGGGTTGAGATTAGGGATGCACATAAAATCTGTGGGGACGGGGACCCGTCTCTAATGGGGCGGAGATTTCCCGACTTAGTGGGGAATGGGGTGGGGATTATTTTCATATTTCCGATTTTAAACGGGGTGGGGACAGGGAATGCACTATCCGCCCCGAATCTCCACTATATATACCCGATATGTTTTTTTTTAATTTATAAAACATAGTATAAAAATAAATTTTAAATATAATTGTAGTTTTTAACTTAAAAGCTATATATCTACAAATTATATAATGAAATTTAAAATTTATGTTATTAAATTTGATTGTAAATTTTCTTAAAGTTTAAAATTTATTTTTATAATAAACGGGACACCGTTAACAACACGATAACCGACGGGGATTTCCCGCCCCGTTCCCCGCGGGGATTAATCGGGGACGGGGCGGGAATGGGGGCATAATTCTCTGTCCCGCCCCGCCCCATGTTCATCCCTAGTTGAGATTATAAATTTTATATCCAATTTTTCTTTCACTTTTTTTAAAAAATTCTACCTAAATCTAAAATGGCTTGGATGTGAAGCTGTAAGAAGTCATTCACCTTACAATCTGAATTAAAATAGCCTTGAAAATTTAATTTGGTGTTAAGTCGCTTTCTATCATACCTACATATATGATGGTGCCTGAATAACACCGTGTGATAGTAGATAAAATAGTTTATCTCCGTTAAAGAAATGATGACATCGAAAGCAATATACGTATCCTGCACTCAGAGGTCCCCCGAAAAGATCCAAGGAAGGCATCCCCGGAGAAATTCCCCCTCATATGACTAAACGCACACATTTGTACGTAAGGGACGCGTCAAGAATATGTGCCTCGAGTCTAAAGAATGAGAAGTGGAAACAACACGCATGTTAATACGTAGAAGGGCAAATCGCAAGCTCATACCAAAGAAAGAAGGATTGAGAAGGAAAGAAGGGTAAACTACACGTTGTTGCCAAAGGAAGAAGGATAAGAAGAAAAGGCACACAGTGCATCGACTCGTCCCTCATCGGAAGATTCAGAAATATCACAACCGCACCTCACACCAATCAAGATGCACCCCTTTTTACACCAATCAGAAGGCACTTATTATTTCTCAACCAATCAAACGCAGCAACTCGTTCATCCCACGTCGGGAGTATTGTAAATGTAGCTCTGCCCAACCTCTATAAATAGGCTAAGAGGGCGAGAGTTACAAGGGGTCGAAAAACAACTCTAGCTCAAGACCTATCTTGTTAAAAGAGTTCGACATGTTGAAACATTCATAAAGACCACGCTATCATCGAAGCGAGGTTGACAAAAGACCTCAAGTCGTTAAAATTAAGGGTTTTCCCGTTAGAGAGTAATCAACACCCTTTATCTAAAAGAAGGCGTGAATAATCAAAATTGTAATCATCACACTGAAATATTGATCGATTTAGCACATCAATTAAGAGCGAAGAATCTTGTTTGTCAGTTTTTAATTGGGTATGCGTTCTCTATTTTAAACGAGCGTGCATGATGATATAATTGATTGCACATGAATATACAAGTGAATGCGCATAATATTGTTATTGAGTGTGCATGATTATATAAGTGAACTAGCACAAGTACTCGTACTTAGTACGAATTTGGTTAAATACAAATAAATTATTTTAGATACATTTTATTTTAATTTTTTATGTGAATTTGAGCAAAAATTATTGATTGTTTTAGTGTGACATTTAGTGTTTTTTATAAAAAGAAAATAAATTAGTTTAACAAAATTTTAATTTATATGTATATATTTAAATTATATATATATATATATGTAGACCTGTCAAAACATGACCCGACCCGACAACCCGACCTGAACCGCCCGATTTTTTCTGGGTTAAAACCCGAAAATTTAAACCCGAAACCCGAAATAAACCGAACCCGCTAAACCCGAAAACTTTTAGGTTAGGGTCGGGTTCAACCCGCCGAGTCAAGTTTAATTGCAACGCTGTCATAATGTCATTCTATATAACTATTGTCATTGCATATTTCTTTGCGCTAATTCCCGACATTGTATAATAGCGGAAAATGAAAACTTATTCCCGCTAAAAACACTCTAAAACTTGTATTTTAATATAGTTTAAATAGTTGTTTAGGAAAATTATTCTCAATTATATTTTAAAATATCAATTAATACAATTTTTTATTTTTAAATCAATTTTTTAGACCTATTTATATTATTATTTAAACTTATTTTAATAGTAATTGAAAAATAAAAATTATGTTATTGACCCACTGGTCAATCCGAACCCGCCCGATAACTCGCCATGACCTGACCTGACTTAACCCGTAACCCGATTGACCCGAACCCGTTTTGAACCCGAACCCGACCGACCCGACACGATCGACATGTCTATATATATGTGATCAAAAAATATTTAATATAGCTTATACAAAAAAATTGTCCTTTTTTTTGGTCGAAACAAAATTTTTTGTCTTGATAATATGAAATTTGAATATATATTAATTAAGAAAAATGTGTAAATAATCAAGAATGAATGAGCTAAGAATGAATTGAATTTAAGATTTACTTATTATTTTTTAACAAACTTTTAAAATATAAAAATAGATATAAATATCTTTTATTAAAATTAGTGTTAAATTAATTGTTTAGAGTGTTGATGATGTGGCGCCATGTAGGCGAATTAAATTTGGAGGCGACACATATGCTAATTGAACGTGAGGTTGACATATGCCAACAAAATTCTTCTTTAGTATAAATATAGATGTGCAAAACTTTTATAATTATGTTTGCATTATCTTTTATAATTGAGTGTACATGCATGACTTTATATCATTATTCACACTTAAGTATATGGTAATGCACACTCAATTATAGGGTCATATACACTTAGTAACATGATTATGTATACTTACTTGTAAGATTATGTACAATTATTATAAAGTCATACACACTTGACACTCCTTTGAAATAGAACATGCACACTCGGTGAAAAAAACATGTACACTCTATTACAAAACAATGCACAATTAGTACGAAAATTATACATAGACGGTAAGAAAATTATGCACAGTGCCACAGTCATTTATAAAATTTATGCATAGAAAATTATAAAATTATATACATACAAATTTTTTCTAATTTTTTTAATTTAATTAATGCATGATCGTAATTATTAAATTTTCGAAATCGAACGGGCTGAGAAGTGATTTTAATTTTCTTCTAAAAAAATGTTCCTTCTTGAACCGAACCATGTCAGCATGCTTCATGGCAATGCCACTACCTCGATCTCTCTTGGGATAATGACTGGTGAATTGATTTTAAATGTTTGGCTTTTGTAGTGTGTTGGTATATATGGCCCAATTGTTCAGATTAAAGACAGTGGAGGGAAATGTAGTGTATTAATACGTGGTGGCCAGATCTTTTATCTCCACTACTAGATTCAGCAAATTAAAAAGCCACCATTTATTATTCTACAAGTTTTCTTTAATAAAAAGTATAATGGAAACAAAAAAAAAAACATAGGTGTATGATAAAGTAACATTGTTTTTTTTCCTGGTAAAAACAAGCGTCTATTTAATTAATCGATCTTGTGTATCAGCATTTACACCCCCCTACACCCAAATCCTAAACACATCGATGTTAAATCTTCGTGTCACAATTTGTGTGCCGTGTGCGACCTGACCTATTGATATCCCATCATCTATATTAATAACATGTTTAATAAAAAAAAAGGAAAAGAAATAAGTTAAATATATATGTTTAGTTAGTAAGAATTGTTTGAGTTGATGAAAGTGCTTATTAATAATATGTGTTTAGCTTAAGATAGTGGAGAAATATATCGATCTATGAAGGGGACAACGAACATAGTCTTTGCAATGGGTTGTTTAATTTATTGAAATAATTGTACCGAATCAACATCTATTAACTAGTCTACATTTATTAATATAGTGGAGTATTGCATAATCCATTAATGAAACTAAAATTACTATAGGAAAAAAAATTGAAGTCTTTTGTCGTGTATTCATAATTATAATCTTTCATACCCTTTAGAATCAATGAATGAAGTTAAGGGAGTCCAGTGAAAATTTTCAATAATAATTCTTGTAAATTGTAATTTAGGTTAAGTACATTACTGGAAAACACGTCTGTAGTCAGAAAATATTTAGCTATGAATATCGTCGATGTTAATTGGGGTGACAACGACCACAAGTTTAATAGCAAAAATCTACATTTGCGGCTTTTTTGTCATGAAAAATATAATTGCGGCTATATTTGAAGCCGAATTGCCGCGAAATTAAGGTGCTCGCAGCTAGATTTGGTTGTAGGTTTCTGGCCATATTGTCATGAAAATAGACTTGTGGCTAAATTTTAGGCCAAATTGACGACAATGACTCGTGCGACTAGATTCAATTCTAATGAAATAACTAATTAGCCATGAAAAAAAATTCGAGTGTATGTTCACTCACGGCAAAGTCTGAAGCTAAGTACCCACATAATATTCGTGACTAGTTTTGCGCTTATTTGTGCGGGTAATTATCTGAATATATATTGCCCCCTCTTCATCATCAATATTTATGGCTAGTTTTGTGGTTATTTGTGTGGTAATATGCAATAATAATTTTTGCAAAACCAGTCACGACATTAGCCACGAGTTCTTCATTTCGAGAGAAATCTGCAATAACAACCACAAGACTAGCCCCGAGTACTTTTCGTTCCTGACAACTATGCATATATAAATAAGTAAACATTTCGTTCGTGACACTATTTCTTTTGTCTTGTGGTTTATATTTTTTTAATCATAAGGGGTGGTTTATATAGAAGAATTTAATAGATGTGGTTAAATGAAAATCATCTATAAGCCCCTTTCTAACAAGTACATTACCTATAATATTATGGAATGTTGTAGGTCTTAATAATATAATTCAAAGTGCACTTAAACCTGGTACAAACCTACTCAAAATGCACTTAAACCCAAAATCTTGCATATGATACAAACAGTTTCCAAACACAATCTTGCCCAAACCTGCATCAATGTTCCAAACACAATTTTGTCCAAACCTACATTGGTTCCAAACACCATAGACCTTAATTATACAAAGTGCACTTAAACCTGGTCCAAACATGCACCAATTCATAGATAAAATGTTCCATACACATTCCCAAAATGCATTCACAATTGCATGTCATGAACGTGTTCAAAAAACACATAAAAATTGGGCAAAACATCCCCCAAAATGCACATAAACCTGCCCAAACATGCATAAACCTGCCTATCCAACACAATTTTCAATGTCAACATTCATCCAACATTGCCAAAAGATGTCTAAAACATCACATAAACCATCTAAAGTCACATAAAACACATGGACAAGATCACATAAAATCATAAATGTCAATTCTCCTACTCCTACTCTTAACACTTACACTTATTCTTACACTTACACTTACACTTACTCTTACTCTTCCTCTTGCTCTTGCTCTTCATCTTCCTCTTCCTCTTCCTCTTCTTCTTCCTCTTCCTCTTCCTCTTCTTCCTCTCCTTCTATTCCTCTTCCTCTTCCTCTTCATCTTGATTGCTACAACCCCCTTCTTCCTCATCGTCACTACTCAAGTAGATCACCATCTCTTCATCTTCCATGATTCGGCCAATAAAAATATCATCCCAAAGACGACTCATATTGAGGTCCATACCACCTTTTCTAAAATGCTTATAATATCCGCATTACTAACAAACAAGAGAAGTGAAAGTTTAAAAAATGAAAACAAAACATAACATAAGTAATTAATGTAAACAAGAGAATTTGCACTTACTTTGAATTTCACCTCCCACCACTCGTCGTGACCTAGCTTGCTCCTGTTCTAAGCTTGGAATCCTCTTGGAGGGCCAGTTTGAAGGCCGAGAATGCCGACATTTCATCGCACCCTTCGATCTCAACGTGAAGCTCCATGAATCGTGATGCAAAATGATGTGTTCCCTTCTCGCAAAAGGCGGGTTGGATTTTCGCTAAACAAGGACCGAAGCCTCGTATTCCGAATCCCGGTCTCGGTCTAGGGTTGTGATGGTGAAAAAGTAGGCTGATCTTGTCGGCACTAGGGGTGCCGAGCGGTGCAAGTGAGCAGCGAAGGATGCCGTGTCAAGCGGCCCTCGAGAACGCGCGATGTTGGGCTACGTCAATGCAAGCAAACACGCGCGAGGTCGGATCTGATGGCACGATGGGATCGTGTCGGGCTGAACGTCGGCATGAGAGATGTGCGACATAGGGGCAGCGGTTGATATGCCGCAAATCACAAGGCACTAGGGCTCGGCGGATCAGCGGTGTCTCTAGTGCGGAATGCGGCGGCGTGGGACACGAAGCCTAGAATCATAGGGCGACTAGAAAGTTAGGATAGAAGTTTGACGCCTAAAGGCCTTAGGAAGAGGAATCTCAAGCGTAATAATCGAAGAGTGTTCTAGGCATATTAATAATAGTCTAACAATTACTAAACCCTAGAAAGCTAAGAGGAGTTGGGCCCGAACATGCAAGTCCAACCCAACTCGTTATAATAAAATAAATAACGGAAATAAAAGACCTACTAAATTTAGAAAAGTGTTTGTTAAAATCAAACATAAATAGAAAGGACGAAACCAAGACAAGTGCCATGAGTCTCGGAAGCATCGTCGCCATGACACGGGGGGCGTGGGCTCGTGCAGGAGAGCACGACCGCGTCTTGGCCAGATTAGCCCGCGTCTGGATTTCTGAACATTCTGTCGACGTGACACGGTTTGGGTGACCTATGGTGGGGTCGCATCATGGCATGGGGTGGTCGCATCGAGGAAAGGCGTGGGCGCGTCGTACCGGAGCAAGCCCACCTCGACGGGTGTCAATACGTCTTGGCGAGGCTCGATCCTTGGCTCCTCAAAATGGCCTGAAAGGCGGATCTTGGACCGAGCTCATGGACTGAGTAGCTCGACTTATGAAGGAAGTTGTGGCCCGAGCTATGGCCTTGGCGCAAGCGCGCGTCAAGGGTCTGTTGGAGCGAAATGACATGGGTTCTTCTTCCTCGGTGATGGTCATAGTAGGGATCGCATCATCCTCCCCCCTTTAGTTAGAAGCGTCCACGCTTCCTCAAAATCAAAATTGGGCTCAACAAAATGAGCAAGCCCGACACGTTGACTGTTGCATGCACATTTCCATAGGAGTCCGGGAGGTCTAGCTTGTAGGCATTGGGACCAATCCTTCCAAGTACACAAAATGACCCATCACCTCGTTGATGTGATTTTGTCTTCCGGGCTGCCGGGACCGTTCTTTGAGCAAATGGAGCCAAACTAGGTCGATGGGCTCAAAGATCATAGGAATGCGGCCCCGGTTGTGCTGCACCGAGTATTGGATGGCGCGCCTCTAAAGATGCGCCTTGATCCGAGCATGGAGTTGCTGAATTTGATCGGCTCTATGTGTAGCATCAACATGCTCTCCTAATGGCTTTGGGACCAAATCCAAGGGTGTAATGGGATTGCGCTCATAAACGACCTCAAACGGAGTCAATGAATGCGACGAGTGTTTGGACCTGTTATAGCAAAACTCAAGGGTGGAAAGTAAGTCCTCTCACCAGCGTGGTTTCAACGTGAGCATCACTCAAAGGAGATAGCCCAAGGTTTGGTTTGTGACCTCCGTTTGGCCATCAGTCTGGGGTGGTAACTTGTAGATAACAATAGCTTGGTGCCAAGTTTCCCCCACAATGTTATCCAAAAATGGCCCACAAACATGGTGTCTCAGTCACTAATAATAGTTCTAAGCACATCATGGTACTTTACCACATTGTCAAAGAACAAACAAGCCACTTCCGTAGAATTATTAGTGCTCTTACAAGCAATAAAGTGAGCCATCTTAGAGAATCGGCACACAACAACAAATATGGAGTATTTGCCTCTCTTTGACATAGGCAAGCCCATAATGAAGTCCATAGAAATGTCTTTCCAAGGGGCGTTAGGCACATGAAAAGGAGAGTAAAGTCCATAAGGTAAAGTAGTCGACTTGGCCTTTCGGCGTGGAATTCAACTCTTGCCAAATTTCGTGACATGGCAGGTCATGCTTGGCAAAAAAAATTGTTCACGCAGTGCCGCAAGAGTTTTGTTCACCCCAAAATGGCCCCATCCATAACGAGCCTCTTTAATAAAGAGGTGCTTTATAGAAGATCTTGGAATACAAAGTTTCCAACCTTATATAAGTACCCCTCATCCAAAAAGTAAGAGTCCCACTTATGATGAACTAAGCACTTCTCAAACATTGGACCAAAGAAGGGGTTCGAAGCATAAAGCTCCTTAATCAAAGAGAAGCCAAGTAGATGAGTATACAATTGAGTTAGAATCACATACCTGCGAGAAAAGGCATTGGCTACCACATTCTCTTTTCCTTTCTTGTGTTGGACGACATAAGGGAATGTCGCCAAGAATTCCACCCATCGAGCATGTCTTCTATTCAAATGAGCTTGGTTGTTAAGGTAGGAAATCACCGCATGGTCACTATGGATCAAGAACTCCCATGGCCACAAGTAGTGCTTCCAAGTTTGGAGCACCTAAATCAAGGCATAGAGCTCCTTGTCATAAGTAGGATAGTTGAGTTGCGCTCCGGTTAGCTTCTCGCTAAAATAAGTGATGGGCTTCTTCTCTTGATGTAGGACACCACCAATGATAGTGTTGGAAGCATCACATTCCACCACAAATGGCCTAGAGAAGTTCGACAATTGTAGCAAAGGGGCATGGCTCAAAGCATCCTTCAAATTTTGGAACGCTTTCTCATGGTTCGTTTTCCATTCTATAACGGTGCCCATTTTAGCCAAGGCATGTAAGGGTACCGCTATAGAATAGAAATTGCGCACAAACTAGTGATAAAATCAGGCCATGCCCAACAAAGAGGGAACATGCGTGGCCGTAGTAGGTGGTGGCCACTCGGTTATAGCTTTAATCTTAGCATCATCCACCTGTAAGCCACGAGAAGACACAACAAAGCCAAGGAAAATGGTGGATGGGGTGCAAAAACTACACTTAGCCAAATTGGCATAAAGTGTGTCACGACGCAGGCGCGCCAAAACGAGCCTCAAATGGTCTGTGGTCAGTCAAAGTCTTAGAATAAATTAAAATATCACCAAAATAGACCACGAGGATATTGTACCAAAGAAATCATGGAGGACATGATTCATCAATCTCATGAATGTGCTCGGTGTATTGGTGAGGCCGAAAGCCATCACTAACCACTCGTAGAGGCCAAACTTGGTCTTAAAAGCGGTTTTTCATTCATCTCCCTCCTTCATCTGGATTTATTGGTAACCGGTCTTCAAGTCAATCTTGGAGAAGATGGAGGCGCCATATAGCTCGTCTAACATGTCATCGATCCTAAGAATAGGATGTCGGTACTTGACGGTAATCTGATTGATCGCTCAGTATTCCATGCACATGCGCCATGAGCGGTCCATTTTAGGAACAAGGATGACTGACACACCGCAAGGGCTCATTGACTCTCTAACATAGCCTCTATGTAGGAGCTCTTGAATCTATTTTTGAAGTTCACGAGTCTCATCCGTACGGCCTCGTAAGGAGCCATATTAGGCAACGAGGTACCGGGCACCAAATCGATTTGGTGCTCAATACCCCGTAGAGGTGGCGAACCAACAAGAAACTTGTTAGGGAAAACATCTTTGAATTCACTAAGTAAGAAAGTTACCTCATTTGTCAATGCTGAAGTGTCGGTGCTAGAAGACGCCAAGGACATCGGCACCAAAAGGGAGCACGGGGTGTGCCCTTGCAATGGCGTCGTGAGAGAAGACAGTCGTGCCATCAAGACCAGACGCTCGACAGTTCCTTGAAGTGGCGCGCCTTGGGTTAGGGGTTGGCGTGCTCAAGGTTGCGTCTGAGTGTGCCGCTCTACAGGGTGCGCTTGATCGGGCCGCGTGGGTGCGCTTGGCGGCCTCAAAGGTGAGGGCTGCGAAATCGGGTTGGCTGATGCCGGTGTGGCCGTACCTTGCTCGAATCATGGATGGGCGTGCTAGTGCCTTGCTCATCGAAGAGGTTTGGTTTTGGCACGCCCTTGGCTTTAGAAGCTTGCTCCTCAACTTCAATTTCTTTTTGCCTATCTCTTTGTACCTGGTCTTGCAAAATCTCACTTGGCGACATAGGTAAGAGCATGACGCGCTTCCCGTGGTTAGTAAACACATAAGTGTTCAAGTAACCATCGTGAAGAACACACCTATCAAATTGTCATGGACGTCCCAATAATAAATGTGTGACATCCATTGCAACTACATCACAAAGTATAGTGTCCATATAAGGACCAATGGCAAAAGAAATCATGCATTGTTTAGTAACTTGTGTACCTGAGCTCGAGGAGAGCCATTTAAGACCGTGTGTAGCATGGTGTGGTGTTGTAGGCAGCCCAAGATGAGTGACCACCTTCTCATTAATCAAGTTTGTGCAGCACCTGAAGTCTATGATGACACTTAAGCTCGCGGAACCAATGAGAGCTCTAGTATGGAAAAGGTTCTCCCGTTGGTAATTGAGATTGTTTTCAAGAAGGATTAGGGCCTTTTGTGAAACCAAAATCAAAGGAATCCCAATGTCAGCCGGCAGTGGAGCACAATCTAGCTCTTCCTCTTAAGGAACTTAATACTCCTTGTTAGGCCCAAAAATCCACCGGCCCATCTGGTAATCCGAGCCCGTGAATACACAGAGAAGTCATCGGTCGTGCTGAATGAGACGGGATCCTGGAATAGGGAAGTCTTCAGTCATCCGATGGAAGGAAGAAAGCATTCGTCCCATAACGAATAGGTCTGTTCAGAATACGCTGGAGAGAGTATTTCGAGCCTCCGATACATGCGGGAAGTGGGAAGATAGTTACAAGATGTGCCCTGGAAATCCGGAGAACATGATATTCGAGAAGTAACCATTGTAATGTAGACATATATACAGAAATTATGTATTTTTGTAAGGACAAGGAGAATCACACGAAAACATACGAGATAACAAATTTCTTGAGGAGATCATTTCTCTTTGTTCTTGTGAATTCCACGCTCATTCGAATCTGTTAATTCCCTTTGATTTCGATCGTGCCCCAATCTAGGGCAAAGGTTTGTTAATCAAATTTTTGTCCAAAATAATTTGGCGCCCACCGTGGGGCTTAGCGATCGAAAGAAGATTCAAATTTGTGCATCGAAAAGAGTTCCAGAAGATCACCATGAGTAACCCTAACGAAGGTGGTCAAGAACTAGGCATCGAGGAGGAAGGAGGCGCACGCCAGGACGCACCGGCAGCCCTTCATCTCGAACTGTCTGAATTCGCCCAAAGGCTCCAAGCTCTGGAGAAAGAACTATTCGACTAGCGTGCCTATAACGAGAAGCACAAAGCAAGCATTGAGCAGTTAACCGCCAATAACGACGGATTACACTCCCAACTTCGATCCGTGTCCTCTGTCGGTCCGCGTGCCCAGACGACAGATCGAACCCGAAGCCACGGGCGTGAAGGTTCCTCTGGGAATCATACTAGCCGTCGCGGAGGAAATCTTGGCTTGGAGTTCATTACCCCACCAGCAACGGTCCCCGGGGTACCATCAATCACCACCACTCAAGGAAAACCTGGTAGCGAGGGAGCGAGGGCGCCCATACGTCTGAGATCGATGCGAGAGGTTAGCCCCCGACGCTTGGAAGACGAGACCATGGATGATGATGAGGACTTGGACCACCTTCGTCCCCGAGATCTCGAGGATATCGTTCGGGACCAATTCAGGATGTTCACTGAACAGTTATCGAAGATACCCGGGGTCCCGCGACCCATAGAGAAGGAAGCAGTTGACGGTTACGATGAGTCGCCCCTCACATCGCCCAAGTCGAGATACCGAAGAAGTTTCCGGTGCCCAATATGACTTCGTACGATGACACAGGAGACCTTGACGAGCATGTGGCCATATTTAAGCAGAAGATGATGACCAGCGCGGTACCGTACCATTCCCGCGAAGCATTGATGTGCAAGGGGTTCGGAGCCGCCCTCGCCGGGCCAGCCTTGAAGTGGTTCGTTAACCTCCCAAGGGGAAGTATCTGTTCCTTCGCCGAGTTAATGGATTCGTTCTGGGTATAGTTCGCCAGTAGTCGGAGATTCGAGAAGCAGTCTAGTGACTTGTACCGGGTTAACCAGAAGCCGGAAGAGTCCACCCGGGAATACCTGGATCGGTTTAACCGAGAGAAGATTTCCATCCCGCACTATGACGTGCCGACGGCGATGGAAGCTTTCCGTCAGGGGGTAAATCAAGACGGAGAACTCTATAAAGAACTCACTAGGCACCCTTTCCACAACTTCGAGGATGTGCAAACCAAAGCTTTGGCTCAGATCAGGCTCGAGGAGGATTTGAAGATGAGAAAACCCACGAGTGTCTAGGAGAGGGTAGACAAGAAGGCAGCACCAGACCACCGCCGAGAGCGCCGTGACCAACCATACCGGCGCCCTCACCCCGACGCGGTGAAGGTAAGCGTCGCCGAAACCAAGCCAGCCAAGTCGCTACCGCCGAAGTATGACGAGTTCAACCTGGGCATATCCCCCAAGGACCTAGTGAAGAACATAGCTCAGACAATACGAGGCGTTAGGTGGCCGAAGAAGAATGAAAAGCCTTATCCGAACAAGGATATGAGTAGGTGGTGTGACTTCCACGACGATTACGGGCATGTAACTAAGGAATGTGTCGCCTTAAGAAGAGAGATTGTTTACCTTGTATCTCGGGGAAGGATTACAGAAGTCGCGCCGAATGCGCAAGTCCCCCCAGAAGTCGTGGAAGCCTCACGCGCGGGAAGGCCAGCGTCACCGGTGCCAGCAAAAGTCGTGAACGTAATCACTGGAGGGTCGAGCATGTGCGGTCTCACTTATTAAGCAGCCAAGAGGAACGCACAAGAAAGCACCCTTCCTCGCCCAACGTGTGAGAAGAATGACGTCTTCAACCTCGCAATACACTTTGACGAGGATGACGTCAATGGTCTTGACGGACCCCATCATGATGGCCTCGTGATTTCCCTGTCAATCGGAAACGTCTTAATGAAGTGAGTCCTCATCGACACTGGGAGCTCAACCAATCTCATGACGTTGGAGGCTTTGAAAGGAATGGGTCTGAGCGAGAAGGACGTGGAGAGAAATCCCACATCACTCGTAGGCTTTAGCGGAGAAGTGAAGCATACCGTAGGAGACATCGTCCTCCCCACATACGCAAAGGGCTTAAATCTCCAGGTTAGGTATTCTGTTATGGATTGCCCTTCTTGTTATAATGTAATAATGGGAAGACCATGGCTTCACGACATGAGAGTCGTCCCATCCACCTATCACCAAACGGTGAAGTTCCCAACTCCGTGGGGGTTCAAGAGATCCGTGGTGATCAAAGAACATCCCGGAAGTGTTACAAATCGGCGTTGAAACCAGCCGCCGGTCAAAAGTCCACCTAGAAATTAAAGGAGGCCACTAACCCTACCATTCCAAAAGAAAAAGAAAAGAAACATGAACAGGTAGAGGAAGTGGTCCTACACCACTCCGACCTCAATCGGTCCGTGAAGGTTGGAAAAGATTTGGAACCAGCTATGAAAACCGAGCTGATAGACTTCCTCAGTAAAAACTCGGAGTGTTTCGCTTGGTCCCATGAGGATATGGAGGGAATCGATCCGGATGTCATCAAGCACCGATTAAATGTGGACCCCAGTCACCCACCAGTAAAGCAGAAGAGGAGGAAGTTCGCCGCAGAGAGAAATAAGATAGTGGATGAGGAAGTGAGAAAGTTGATGGAAACTGGAAAGATCAAAGAAGTTAAGTATCCTGAATGGTTGGTGAACGTAGTCGTCGTTCCCAAGAAGAACGGGAAGTGGAGGATGTGCGTTGATTTCACGGATTTGAATAAGGCTTGTCCCAATGATTCATTTCCGTTACCTCACATGGATGCACTAGTAGACGCCACAACGGGTCATGAGCTGTTGACTTTTATGGATGCCTTCAATGGATATAACCAGATCCGGATGGAAGAAAGTGATCAGGAGAAGACATCCTTCATCACCAGTAAGGGAACGTACTGCTATAAGGTGATGCCCTTTGGGTTGCGGAATGCTGGGGCCACATACCAGAGGTTGGTGAACAAAATGTTCCAAGACCAAATTGGAGAAACCATGGAGGTATACATAGACGATATGCTCATCAAATCAAAGAAAGCTGTAGACCACAGAAGTCACCTAGAGGAAGCTTTTGAAATCCTGAAGCAATTTAACATGAAGTTGAACCCACAAAAGTGTACGTTCGGCGTGAAGTCGGGAAAATTCCTAGGGTATTAAGTCACCCAGAGAGGGATAGAAGCTAGCCCCGAGCAGGTTCGAGCAATAACTACGTTGAAATCCCCCATGTGTGTAAAAGACGTCCAAAGGCTCACTGGGCAGATCGCCGCCTTCAACAGGTTCATATCTAAGTCAGCAGACCGATGCCGTCTCTTCTACGAAGTCCTCAGAAAAAATAAATGCTTCCAGTGGACTCCCAAGCATGAAGAAGATTTCTAAGAACTGAAGAATTACTTTTATAATCCTTTGATCTTGGCCAAACCCGAAGCAGGAGAAGCTCTGCCCTTGTACCTTGTCGTCACTAAAAAAGCCATCAGTGGGGTGTTGGTCCGAGAACAAGATGGGCAGCAACAACCCGTGTACTACGTCAGTAGAACTCTTCTGTCAGCCGAGACTCGGTACTCTTCCTTAGAAAAGTTGGTCCATGCCTTAGTCATGTGCTCCAACAAACTTCGCCCGTACTTCGAGGCCCACCCGATAGTGGTAAGGACTACACATCCGTTGAAGACAGTAATGCACAAGCCCGAATTCACAGGAAGAATGGCCAAGTGGGCGATTCACTTGAGTGGGTTCGATATCAGGTACGAGCCTAGAACTGCATTGAAGTCTCAGGCGCTGGCTGATTTTGTGGTTGATTTTAGTCCTACGACAGAAGAAGGATCCGATACAACAAAGGTAATGACACTAGAAGCTAAGCCTCCAGCCCAATGGACGCTTCATACGGATGGCGCTACTAACGCTGGGGGAACAGGGACAGGAGTAGTCCTAAAATGAACACAGGGGGATAGGGTGGCACAGTCCGTAAGGTGTACGTTCGAGGCCACGAACAATGAAGTGGAGTATGAAGCTCTGATCTTTGGGCTAACCCTCGCCAAGGACCTGAGCATACAACAGATTGAGGTCAAGTGCGACTCATTACTGATAGTCAATCAAGTGTTGGGGTTGTACGAAGCAAGGGATGAAACGATGGCAGCTTATTTAGAGGAAGTCAAAAATCTAATTCCTTGTTTCGAGAAGGTTTCCTTCGCACAGATCCCAAGGGAGCAGAATGCTCAAGCAGATTCTCTTGCCCGCCTAGCGTCAGCCATTGATCCTGAAGAGTACCCTGTAATCCCGATGGTTCACATCACGGTTCCCGCCATAAGAAGAGCTCACACTGGTGATAGCAAGAAGTCTGTAATCCCGATGGTTCACATCACGCTTCCAGAAGACAAAATTGAAGCTAAGTTGCTAAAGATGAAGGCCACCAAGTTCACGGTAGAAGGCGGGAAACTGTTCCACAAGTCGGAGGTGGGAACGCTACAACGTTGCCTAGCTAAAGAAGGTGTTTAGAGACTTCTTGAAGAACTCCATGAAGGAGATTACGGGAACCAAACCGGAGGGAGAAGTCTATCCAACAAAGCCCTTCGGCAAGGATGGTTCTGGCCTACTATGAGGAAAGATGCTGTACATTTCTGTCGTAAATGTGATGCCTATCAAAGACACACACCGACCGCTCACCAACCTCCTGAGCCACTCTACCCCACACTTACACCATGGCCCTTTATGCGCTGGGGGATGGACATAGTCGGGAAGTTACCCCCTTCATCTAGACAGAGAGTGTTCTTCCTTGCTATGATTGATTACTTCTCCAAGTGGATCGAAGCTGAAGCTTATCGAGAGATCAAAGATAAACAAGTGATAACTTTCATTATCAGAAATATCCTCTGTCGTTTCGGGGTGCCCGCGGAGATTGTATGCGACAATGGCTCTCAATTCATAAGCCATAGAACCAGAGACTTCTGCAGTCACTGGAAAATCAGCCTGGTCATTTCAACCCCCCGCTATCCCCAGTCAAACGGGCAGGCCGAGGCTAGCAACAAAGTGATCATAAATAATCTGAAGAAGAGGCTCGCGAAAGCTAAAGGAAACTGGGCTGATGAGCTCCCATACATCCTTTGGGTTGATCGCATGACGCCGAAGGTCGTGACTGGTCAATCTCCTTTCTCTTTAACACACGGATGCGAAGCGGTCATTCCCGCCGAAATTCTCATTCCAACCGCTCGTACCAATTTTGTGACTGAAGAATGTAATCATCTGGAGCTGTCGGCTGATTTAGATACCTCAAGCGAACTTCGTGACCAAGCCCGAGTACAATTGGCAAGACATCAGCAGCAGGTCACCCGAAGCTATAACCAGAATGTCAAGATCCGGACTTTCCGGATCGGTGACTGGGTACTACGATGAGTCTTCCAAAACACCCATGAAACCAAGTCGGGGAAACTAGCCCCGACCTGGGAAGGACCCTATAAGATAACAGGGGTCGTTGGGCAAGGTGCTTACCAACTAGAATCCAAGGACGGAGAACCTATCCCTAAGAGCTGGAACGCAGTACATTTGAAGAAGTATCACTTCTAAGGGAGAACTCCTTTTATCGGAGCGAAGACCTCCCCGAATCCTCAGCGGAAAGCTCTCAGCACCAGATAGTCCAAACGCTAGAGGTCATCGGTCCGCAGTTTGTTATCTTGCTTTTGCTTTAAGTTCATCTTTCTTAGTGTGTTCAACTTATTTATGTGAAGACTCTTTGTTGTGTGATTTCTATGCTATGGTTTGCTCTTATCGAATGAATGACATTAACGCATCCATGTGTGATTATCTCCATTCTCTCTTCTTGCATGAATAGAACTAGAAAGTCGAAAGTATATTTTATTTACAAATAGAATGCCTTATACAATTAAATGCGAATCTAAAGCAACAGAGGTAACCAATCCTAGACTGAAAACGTCTCTAATCGACCGTCCTTCCCGAGCGTTAGTCCCAACGCGATACTCGTTACACGCCTGGAAACTTCATCGGTAAACGCAGCTGCCACCCGCGACCAGAGACTTCTGCAAGAGTCCTCGTCTTGAAGCCTTCTATCCGAAGCACCTATCCGTCCTGAAAATTCCTGCACACAATGGAAGGACAATACCAAACGAAAATGCGCAAGAAAAGGAAAACATGCATGCATCAAAAACTATTCACTTCCCCTTCCTGAGATAGAGGAAACGTCCAGACAAAGGACGAACATTCTTTATGGCCCCTATGCAGCCCATACGAGTCACCAGAAGTTTGTTCAGACAAAAACAAAAAAAACCATCATAAGAAATCTTTTACAAGGGCTCACGGCCCTAATCTTCATCGTTCACAAGAGTGCCTCCTAGCTGCTTCGTGGCGTCCGCGGAAGGCCCGTCACCTTGCTCTGATTGCTCGCCCGCACTCGGACTACGACCACCGTCTTCCTCTTCTATGTCCAGAGAAGCCAAAATCTCGTCACCAGGGGCCGGTTGATCTGGAGGATAACAACCATGGAAGGACGCGATCTTAGCATCCAGATCCCAGTCCGAATGCTCGCCAGCCGCGAATTGTTTGATCGTCTCCACCCTAGACATCATTGAGCAATAAGCCCTAATTTCGCTAGCCTCCTTAGCGATCCTCTTGTTCTTGGGCTCGAGCTCGGTGATCTTGGACCGGTCCGACACAGCTTGGGAAGAATGACGCTTGACCGTCTCGGTAAGTTTCGCCAGTTTGCTCGCGCCGCCTTCTGACGCTCAGCTGCCAGATGAACTTCCCTCTCCAAAGCGGCCTTCTCAGCATCCCACCGGACTTGACGTTCTTTAAGGGTCAGTTCCTCTCTGTCAACGGCATCCGCAACCCACAGGACGCCTTGCAAGGCCTGCGCACAAAGATACGGTATTACCCGCGATCAAAAAAAGAGAGAGAAAGAAGGAGAGGAAAAGACGATTGGAGAAAGCGAACCTTCCAAATCGATAAACCCGCGCCCCTGACCAGAACGGAGTGGGGAACGTCCAGACGTGGTTTCTTAGAGCCGTGGGCACTCCGAAGTTTCTGCCATAAGTCTGAGGGACCTTTTTCGTCCAGGTCGATGACTTCAGTAGCGCCGGGTGATGATCTCTTAGCCGGGGTCACTTTCGCTACGGCCTCTACCTTCACCTTCGGATCCAAGGGGGGTTTCTTGTCACTTGAGCGGAGCTTGCGCTGAATCAGGGCTGCAACAGAAAAACTTCTCCCCAGAGACGAAGAAGGCTCTAGGAAGACAAGCGTTAGAGTTCAAGAAAACAATCGTTGTCACATTCACAAGTAAAGAAGAAGAAACAAAAAAAAAGAAGAGAGGCGCATACTGGTAGGGTTTTTAACAGGGCTTGAACCCTTTCCAGCGAGTTCCCCAGACGTCGGAGCATTATTCTCGATCGTCTTCTCAGAGTTCCCTGATCCCGCATCATCTTCATCGTCCTTCGGATCCCCAGTGACTGTCGTTGTCTTATTGCTGGATTCACCCTCGAGCATTAGTTCCGCAGACCTCCGGTATGTCCTTCTGGCCTCCAGGAGATAAAAGAGCTTTCTGCAAGCTTCCGATTCCAGAACTTGGGCCTCTAGACTCGGCGGAACTGCACGAGAAACCCTCAAAGTCAGAAAATTGAGAAAGAAGCAGCTTGAGAAAGCAATTGGGGGTTGAGAAAATTAGGGCAAAAAGTACTTACTTTTGGTAGTCCAGAAATCAAAGAACGCAGCTTGGTACATTTCTCCCAGAGTGGACTTCTGAATGAAAAAGAAACGCGAAGCCCAATCTTTATCATTGACCTTCGATTTCGGGATCAGAGGGTTCCTGGCATCTCGTGCATGAAGAGTGAAGCGTCCAGCCCTGATGGGACAAACTCGATACACGCACAGGAGGTCTTGTAAGGTGAAGTCGATCTTCTCGCCCCGACAGATGTCACTGATCTGGTACAAAATCTTCCATACCGACGGCATCAACTGCGTCGGAGAAGCTCTAAGCGTCCTTAAGAAGTTTAGGATCAGGGGGAGAAAGGGAAAAGGGCTCCCAGGGTGAATGGGTACTCCAGGAAGCAGACCCATCCCTCCTTGACCTACTCAGCAGACTCGCATGTAGGGGTGTAAAAGTTAATATCGGAGGGGAATCTGTAGCTTCGGACTAGAGTCTCCACCTCATTTGGAGAAAGAGAACAAGGGCGACATTCTTGAGGTTCGAGGATATGAGAGGATTCGAAGCCAATGTCTTTGACATCGGTGTTGGCCATGGAGGTTAACAACAGAGGAGTAAAACGAAAGTTAGAGAGAGGGGCAAGAGGACGATGAAGCACGGAAGAGAAGACGCGTATCTCTGAAGAGGTCTAAAGCAAGACATTTAAAGCCTGGGTGATGGGACTCTTCAAGTTCTTGAGGGAGATCGAACGGACGGGTGACCACCACGTGGCACACGCTGCCTACGCTCACGCGGCAAATCCGATCCAAATCCCGCCTAAAAGATTTGGATCAGGATTTGGGGTTATTGTTAGGCCCAAAAATCCACCGACCCATCTGGTAATCCGAGCCCGTGAATGCAAAGAGAAGTCATCGGCTGTGCCGAACGAGACGGGATCCTGGAATAGGGAAGTCTTCAGTCATCCAATGGAAGGAAGAAAGCATTTGTCCCATAACGAATAGGTCTGTTCAGAATACGCTGGAGAGAGTATTTCGAGCCTCCGATACATGCGGGAAGTGGGAAGATAGTTACAAGATGTGCCCTGGAAATCCGTAGAACATGATATTCGAGAAGTAACCGTTGTAATGTAGACATATATACAGAAATTATGTATTTTTGTAAGGACAAGGAGAATCACACGAAAACATACGAGATAACAAATTTCTTGAGGAGATCATTTCTCTTCGTTCTTGTGAATTCCACGCTCATTCGAATTGGTTAATTCCCTTTGATTTCGATCGTGCCCCAATCTAGGGCAAAGGTTTGTTAATCAAATTTTTGTCCAAAACACTCCTCCTCATATGGCGCCGGATATGAAACTTCCTCTTCATCCACGGACTCATAGCTAACTGAAACTTGAACAAACATCACCTTCTTGTGGTTGGGGCACTCCTTTTGGTAGTGACCACGCCCACCACAAGTGTAATACTCCAAGTCTCGGGCACATTCACGTCTCGGTTGGGCCGGCTTTTGAGGATATGGGCGTGTAGTATTAGGAGTTGAAAGCTTGCCCGAATGAGTAGTAGAACCCTGTTCTGCGGCACTAGATTTGTCACTAGTAACATAATCGTATTGACGAGGGTTAGAAGAAACATACCTGACCGAATTAGGTCGGAAGCCGTAGCTCTTATTGCGCACTTGTTGAGAATGGATCTTCATGGTCGTATGCACTAATGTGTTAAGATCCTTAATAGGAAGAATCTCAAGCTGATCTTTAATAGACAAATTAAGTAAGCAAAGTCGAAGGGGAACCACTAATGTTCGCTTTGAAATACATGTCTTCCAATTTCTAAAAATACTCGAGTGGAGACAAGTTTCCTTGGTGAAAACTAGCAATGTCCAATCGCATTTGATTACGTTAATCAGTTGGTATGTAGTTTTGAGTCATGACATAGACCAATTATTCCCATGTGGTCACTTGGGTAAGATTCCGGATCAAACGATCATCTACAAAGCGTTGCCATCGAACCCGGGCTGAACCACGGAAATGTAAAGTGGCCGCTTGTACATACTCATTAGCGGGAATATTACAATAGCACAAAGTGTGCGCCGTCGTAGTGACCCAATCTAAAAACACCGCTGGGTCATAATGCCCTTCAAACGGTTCTATCTTGACCTTGACTTTGTGTCGTTGGTACCGGGGAGCATTTCGGTCGCCATTAGTAACACGTAAATCATGGCCACGATCAATGGGTGACGAAGGGCGAGTCGGTACCTACCCATAATTATAACCATGGCCGCGGTCATGGTGTCGTGGCGGCCCTTGGGCGCTCCGGTCGACATCATAGTCCCGGAAGCATTGATTTTGGCGCGCTTGAGCATTGGTATAATCATTGGCCAGTGCCGGTGGAATCTAATCCGATGGGTGCTCATCTAATTCAGGAGGGTCTCCCAAAGGCATAAAGTTATGAGGATTAACCATGCCCGAATCTTCGATTCATTCGTCATCAAACTCGTTATAGTCGTCATGGATAATCGGCTTAGCATAGTTATATCCCAAGCAACCATGTTGTGGGGTACGAGGAGGTTCCTTCTCATAAGCCCTTTGGTCCTTATCAAAGTAATTATGATCCAAAACCGGTGCCGAAAAACGTTTGTCATGCATTTCGTGAAGTCGACACACTTGGGCATCGTCAACAAGTTGTTGGCGAGGCTGAGCGCTAAGAGATGTTGTGGAATAATAACCATCATCTCTTGGACCATAAGAATCATAAATAGGCGGTTGAGAATACATACCTCTGTCTTCGTCATAGGCACTCGAAGACGGAACATAAGCATTTGGGGCGCTATGAAGCACCCGAGTGTCTTAGCCTTGCCAAGACTCGCTGGCAGACTCGAGCCTTTGGATTGGCAGCTGGCTAGGCTCGGCTAGACCCTTTTCCTTGCGAAGAGGGTCTTCAGTATCTTGAGGAAGGGGTTGGACAACCGCGGCTGGAGCAACGAGCGTCGGTGGCACACAAATGGTGATGCTCTATGCTTTGGCGCGCGCATGCATGACCGGCCCGGGGGGGGGGGGAGTTGTTGCGGCACCCGGGGACTAGCCAAGACAAGGTCTTGGGGGCTCTCATGTTGGCGACGCCGAGCTGGCCCATAGATGCCGATGTAAGTGGCTACGCCGGTGGTGCTCGCTCTTGGTCTTGGGCGACAAAGCGGCACGCAAGTCTGCAAGTTCCCAACGCAAAAGAGCGACTTCTTGCTCTATTAGAGTAAGCTCAACCAAGGTAGTGGGGTTGAGTGTATGATAGACATCATGCTCCTGTATGGTACCTAAATCCACATTGGAAGACGTGGCGAATAAAAAGGAACAATAACCAAACAAACCCACAAAGTCTTAGCTCTTGATCTAAGTAATGCACTCACACAAGGTCACGGGTGGCTTTTGTGCAAGAGGCAGCTTAGACTCACGACTAAAATAATGGTGTTATTGAACAAAGCAAACTTAAGGCAACACTTTTGTCCACATAAGAAAGTAAGATCAAAACAAGTAGTAATTAAACAAGCAAGGAATGATGAAAGTACTATCAACCAAGCAAGTGTCGTTAATGGCTTACCTTATTTTGGCTATGCCACCCACAAATATAATTTTATTTGATGAAAACGAGAGTTCTTCAAATTTCTTGAGGTGTTCTTCGAATCACCATATGTTGATTTTTTTTTAAAAGACAACCGATTACTATTTTTTATTTTTTATTTGTACTAATTTTCGGCTTTAAACAACTAATCAAACAAAAATTGTAGCAAAAATCTAGTTATATGCCATCAATCGCAAGCAAAATATCCTATCAAGTAATGAAAATTACTAATTGATGGACAATCAATCAAGCAAATAAGAAAGCAGTGAACAAATTACACCACAATGTCTACTCGAAGGACAAATGAAACAAGATGATTGAATTAGGGTTAGGGCTAGAAAAAAATTCTGATTTTTTTGATCAATTTATGGCGGAATAATGGTGGTGAAAGTGGAAAGACCAAACCAAGAGACTTACGAGACGATGGCTCTGATGCTAGTTGACGTGTTCCCTTCTCGTAAACGGTGGATTGGATCACTAAACAAGGACCGAAGCCTCAAATTTCGAATCCCGGTATCGGTCTACAGTTGTGATGGCGCATAAGTAGGCTGATCTTGTCGGCACTAGGGGTGCCAAGCGGTGCAAGTAAGCAGCGAAGGATGCGCGGCGTTGGGATGCGTCAGCACGAGCAGACGCGCTCACGCGCACAAGGTCGAATCTGATGGCACGATGGGATCGTGCCGGGTTGGAAATCGGCATGACGCAGGTTGGGTGACCTATGGCGCGGTCGGATCGAGGAAAGGTGCGGGCGCGTCATGCCGGAGCAAGCCCGCGTAGGCGCGCCTTGGCGAGGCTCGATCGTTGGCTCCTCAAAATGGCCTAAAATGTTGTCTTGGACTAAAGATGTAAGCACCATGGTAGAATGCAGGTCTTGGACCGAACTCATGGATTGAGTAGCTCGACTTATGAAAGAAGTCGTTCCCCGAGCTATGGCATTTGCGCAGGCGCGTGTCAAGTGCCTGTTGGAGCAAACCGACATGGCTTCTTCTTCCTCGGCAGTGGTCATAGTAGGTCTCGCATTACAAAAGCCTTCAACCTATCGCCTCACCTCATTCGGTAAGTGAAGAGATTGTCTATGGAAGCGGGCTCCCGACTGTTTGCGACATAGCGGTCGACAAATCTATGCGCCAATTGTTCCCAAAAGTGGATTGAATTTGCGGGTAGGGTGTGGAACCATTTGACAACGTTCTATTCCAGACTTGTAGGAAACATTTTGCATATGAGAGCATCATTGGAGACCTAGAGTTCCCAAGAGTGGATTAAATTTCCATGTTGGAAGTGGAACCATTTGACGACATTCTTCCCCTGACTTGTAGGAAACATTTTGCACATGAGAGCGTCGTTGGAGACCCAGAGTACCAACTTATCTGTGAATGCCCTGATATGGTTGACGAGTTTACTCCTTCCATTGTACAACTCAAAATTTGGGCTCGAGAATTTTGGAGGTGGTTCTTGTCTCCGAATCTCATGCAGAAAGGGTGTAGAGGTTAGCCTAGCCAGCTTTATCTTTGTGTGTTCCTGAGTCGATAGCATTGCCTCTCATTGATTGTTCAATAATCATCTTAGTTGGGCCTCTATCATAGGCTCTTGAGCTTTGTGCCTCTCTTGAGATCTCGCATCCCTTTCGTTCATGCGATGATGCCTTACATATCGTCTTCTGAGTGAGGGATCTCGTTCCCTTTCGTTCCTTCACATGCTCTCGTGCTCTTCATTGTACGTTTCTTCATCATCCTCCCATTATGCTTTGACGATTATCATGCCTATGAGATCGTTGTGTGTCGCCAAAGTGATTGCGGGGACATCCTTGACGTTCAGGATGATAGCGATCCCTCTTCCTCTGTCGCATCGTACATAGTTGGTCTTCTCTAGGACTTCATGCGGATCGGTCGCACTCTGATTCGGAATTTTCATAGCTTTCCCTATCAAAGCCTACATCCTTTAATACGTCATGAACGTTAGATCCGCGTCCGTTTCATCCTTCGATTACGCTTGCGATCCTTACCGTCCTACTTTCGGAATTAGTCCTAGGAACGAGGCGCATCCCTTGCACCTTATCGAGCAAATGCTTAGCCTATATCAACTCTTGTCTTTGGGTCTCGCACACTGCTTCCATCACACTTGGGTATGGGGTCCAACATCGGGTCTCTAGTCTCATCACTCATATTACTGATGATTGTTCTTGCTTGTATGCGAAGTCGGAAATTTGGAACTTGTTAAACCCAAAAGCTTGGCTTAGTGATGACGACAGACTATTGGCGGATTACGATGATCCTTTCGAGAGTTTGACGATGGTGGCTCGGGTGATTTCCGGGATCGGTCCTCCTCTCAACCGCGACTCTTGTTCACAAACTACGATCGGCGATGGTGTTTGGTGATGCTGCGATCAGTGATTTCGGCGGAGACGGTCGATAGTCCTTCCTCTCCCGAGCGATAGCGATGGTGGTTGGTTCCTCCGAGTGTGTCGGCTATCGCATTTCGACGACGTGGCGGCCGGGGGTGGCTTCTCTACAATGGTTGACGACAGTTTGTTCATCTTCCCACAAACGGGGCCAATTGTAGTTCCCAAAATTGTCCCAAACAATTGGTACTAGGGTTTTCTAAAAGCAAAATCAATTTGTCTTTTCTATCGATGGGAGACCCTTTAAATAAGGCTTAGAAAGGGAATATTTCCTAGGATATTTATTATTCTTTCTTGTGAAATAATCTATCTCTAATACATTAATTGCCTAATATATTAAATACATTAAAATATTGGTACACACAGTTAAATAGTTTTACTATTCAACTTATTAGGCTTATGTGTTGGTTTTATCATGTTGGAAATTTTGATGTGTTGAAAATCAATCAAAATACTTTGACTTGGATGTTGGATTAAATAGTGTTGAAGCACATTTCAAAAGTAGTAATTCCACCTTTATATTTCACCTTAGGGTTTTACATGAATTTCACTCAGAGATAAGACAAAAAATGTCCTCAAAAAGTTCTATGATGGAAATAATGGGAGACAAATTTTTTTTGGTTTTGTTCGAATGCTATTCAACCAAGGAAGATATCAATCTCTTATGACTTTGGGCATCCAAAACCCAACCTGACACGTCCTTATATAGGTGTGGGGGCCCAATCAAAAGGTTACCATGGTGGTTGGGCCGTTTACGCACATTAAAAATGTACCTAAATCACTGCAAATGCTATGTCGATTACCATAGCGGATGTGAGCGGGTTAAAAAATAGCTACCATATTATTATTTTCTCTATCGCCATAAAGGTATTTTTTATTTATTACGTATTTATTATCTTTTATCTATTTTTCTATTATTTTCAATATGGCGGTTATGCAATTTAATGGGAGATTTTATCTTTCATTAAAGATAGAATTTAATTGAAGAAGGGGTTAGAATATTCCTTGTTTGGGCTTTAAGGCAGTTGGCCAGCCCTAAAAGGATATAATTTTCGGCCATATTGATATAATTTTCGGCCCCCCTGACTCTCCTCCTTCCATTATAAATACACGTCTTCGCCGTGTAGAGAAAGCATATTGACACAGATATTGAGAGCTTGAACAAGCTAATATTCGTTTAGCTCGACTGTTCAAGGAGATTCATATTCGTTGGATCTCTAGCTTTGTGTGTATTCCTCGACGCACAATCGATAACTGCTCTTTTGACTTAGGCATCAGAGGTGGATTAGGGGGTCCCCGCCCCCTGTGTCCATTGTTTTGCAGGTCACAAGTTGAGAGAATCAGTTAGGAACGGAAGAGTAAAGGAGCATTCATTTAGTGCATTGAAGGCGGAATTTTCAATGTGTCATCCTGAAGATGATCCTCGTAGTAGAAAGTATTGCATGTACCACAGAATTTGGGGATATTTGACTGAAGAGTGTGAATCCTTCAAAAAATTCCTTGAAAGCTTGGTTCAAAAAGGGTACTTGCATGAGTACATTAAAGAAAACAAGCCTGAAAATAAAGGAGAGCCGAGACAAAAGCAAATTGAAGTTATTCAAACAATTTCGGCGACTTACAGACATGAAGATGATGAAGCTAGAAGCAATTTCAGGAAGTCCTGCCATGAACTAGAAGTGATGAGAGTTCAGTAGGTCGAGCCGTGACCGCCTCCCTCCCCCGTGCACGCGGTGGATGGGCTGGTTTTTAGGGACAAGGACCTTGCGTCAGTCCAATTTCTTCATAACGACCCCTTAGTCCTAGCAGTCGAGCAAGAGGGCTTTAAGGTGCGTCGGCTCTTGTTGACCTGGGGAGTTCGATTGACATTATGTACTTTGATGTCTTCAAACTCATTGGAAAAAGCAATTAAGATTTCGTTCCAGTCCAGATGCAGTTGACAAGACTTGGTGGCTATCCAACGTTCCCGCTTGGAATGTTCAAAACACAAGTCAGCTTGGTTAGAAAAGTGATGACTGTTGAGTTTTTTTATCGTTGATGTGCCTTCCCCTTACAATTTGATTTTGGGGAGGCCATGGATTCATGGGATAGGAGTGGTACCATCGACCCTCCATCAAATGATCCAATTCAAAGATGAAGATGCTATAGTCCGAGTCTGGGCTAATCAGCTTGACGCTTGTCTATGCTCTAAGGGAAGTCGCCTTAAGTCATAGTTTATGCAAAAAATTGCGAGTCAAAAATTGAAGACCGCCAATGTAACCGCGACCGCGTCGCTGGTTCAGAGAGCCAGACATCGAGTTTGGGGCAAAGCCGCGACCGCGGGTCACCAGGCTGCGATCGCGGCACCGAGGTCCGCGACCGCAAGGCATCCTGCCGCGACCGCAAGGCATCCTGCCGCGACCGCGGAACTGCATATGAGAGCTTGATTTTGCGAGAGTGTGATCATGATCGCGATTACCCGTCTTCCCCCGCGCAAGGATCCCGAGATTAGGAAATTCATGTAAATAGGGCACTCTTTTTCCCATGTGGTTTTGATGAGGCCCTTAGGTTTTGTTTTGCATTAATTTGTTTAGTCTTGTAAGTTCATGACATTCACGTTTATTTATTAATAAAAGTCAGTTTTTGGATTAGTTAGAGTCTTGCATAAAAAAAATTAAGCGCAACATTAGTTAATTGCACTAATGGATTTTTACATATGCGTGTATGTGAAATAAATTTATGATATTCGCTCATAAATATAAACTATGATATTCGCTCATAGGTAAAAAAATTAAGATATTTGAACATAAATAAGTGAACTATGATATTCGCTCATAGATAAAGATTTATGATATTCGCTCATAAATGTAGAAGCCCATGAAATTCGCTTATGTGTGTACGAATATACAAATATACGAACGTGTTAGGGGACTTGACATCGACCAATCCGCATGGCCACTTCGATTAAGAAACCTCCGTACCCTACGTTGTAGTACATGAGAAACGTGTACAAAGACGTAGGTGGGACAATTATGAGTGGGTAAAAAATTAGCTACCATATTATTATTTTCTCTATCACCATAAAGATATTTTTTATTTATTACGTATTTATTATCTTTTATCTATTTTCCTATTATTTTAAATATGATGGTTATGCAATTTAATGGGAGATTTTATCTTTCATTAAAGATAGAATTTAATTGGAGAAGGGGTTAGAATATTCCTTGTTTAGGCTTTAAGGCAGTTGGTCATCCCTAAAAGGATATAATTTTCGGCCATATTGATATAATTTTCGGCCCCCTGACACTCCTCCTTCCATTATAAATACGCGTCTTCGCCGTGTAGAGAAAGCATATTGACACAGATATTGAGAGCTTGAACTGGCTAATATTCGCTTAGCTCGACTGTTCAAGGGGATTCATATTCGATGGATCTCTAGCTTTCTTTGTATTCCTCGACACTCAATCGATAACTGCTCTTTTGACTTAGGCATCGGAGGGAGATTAAGAGGTCCCCGCCCCCTGCAGGTCAAAGGTTGAGAGAATCAGTTACGAACGGAAGAGGAAAGGAGCATATATTCAATTAGTGCATTGAAGGCGGAATTTTCTTGCACTAACAGCGGATATATTGGTTACTATTATTGCACAAAAATTCCGCCTTTTAATGCACTAATTGAATGCTCCTTTCCACTTCCGTCCTAACTGATTCTCACAACCTGTGACCTACAAAACAATGGACACAGGGGGCGGGGACCCCCTAATCCACCTCTGATGCCTAAGTCAAAAGAGCAATTATCGAATCGAACGTCGATGTACAATAAGAAAGCTAGAGATCCAGCGAGTATGAATCCCCTTGAACAGTCAAGCTAAGCGAGTATTAGCCTGTTCAAGCTCCCAATATGTGTGTCAGTATGCTTTCCCTACATGGCGAAGACATGCATTTATAATGGAAGAAGGAGATCGAGCTGGAGGCTGAAAATTATATCTATTAGGGCCGAAAATTCTATCTTCTTAGGGCTGACCAACTGCCTTAAAGCCCAAGCAAGGAATATTTTATCCCCTTCTCCAACTTTAATTCTATCTTTAATGAAAGATAAAATCTCACATTAAGTTGCATAACCACCGTATTTAAAATAATAGGAAAAATAGATAAAAGGTAATAAATACATAATAATTAAAAAATATTTTTATGGCGATAGAGAAAATAATAATATAGTAGCTATGTTTTTTACCCGCTCGCATAAATTGTATACTAAATGACTGATGACACTAATATCATCAACATAACACGATTAATATGCACAGAAATTAACAAACATTCTCCATTAATTGGTCCATCAAACTTTAACGTGGTACTAGAGCGAAATTGACCTAGATCTCTTTGCTGATTATTTGGGTTGGATTTAATACTATAATACCCGCTCATTTTAGTTGGGTTAATTAGCTTTCCATGATAACATTACTTGAGTTAGCTCCTTGCGTTTATCAGCTTGGCATGACAATTGGGTTAGGTAGTTTACTAGTTATCACTTAATGGAATTGAGATAAAAATCTCACGTTGGAATTTGGAAAAAAAATAAAAATAAACCTAATACGGAATATATAAAATTAGGGGACTACTTGGCCTATGAGCTTATGTACGTGTTGAGCGTGTCGTACGCATGATCGCACACACCACACGTTAATTGGGCAGCAGACTTTAACAAGTAATGACAATTAGCGTTGCATCATTCGTGGATCATTTATTCACATTTATTATTTTTTTGGTTGAAATTTATTCACATTTAATAAGGCATTAGTTAGACGACTTTGAAATAGTGGATGGATCACTAGTTCACTTTTGATTACATACTACGACGTCTTTGAAATAGTGGAATATGAGGTCGGGTCGTACATATAATCGGACAAGGGATCCTCCATAATTTGTTAATGCATGCCAAAATCGGTTTTGATCAGTAAAGCATCGGAACGTGGAGGCAGAAATGGTTGCAGAATAATACTTGAAAACTTAAAAGAGAGCTTTCTCTTCTTTCCATGTTTTATACAGAATGAAAAAGCCTACAAATGGGCCTATTTATTTGTTTGTGGGCCCTAAAGCCCGATCCAGATCCTCGGTCCCCAACTTGTGTCTCCTTTGTAATTATTGATCAAGTGTACTATGTTTTTTTTTCATAAAATACTACTAAAAGTCTAAAATTTAATTGTTTTTTAATTTTAATTTAGAAAATACACACAAGAAATTATAGATCAATAAATACAAAGGGGGACACAAATTGGAGACACAAGTTGGGGAGAGAGGATCTCGCCCGTCCGAAGAAAGATGGGGCCTAGTATCTCCTCTTGATGGATGAATGATAGCGGAGATATTGAAACGAGCATCTAATAATGTGCCACGTGTCAAATGTACAACATCCGATTAAACGATTTTAGCGAAATCAGTTTTGTCACGTATCATTTCTATCAAGAAAATAAAACACCTTTTGCCTATTTTTTTTGTTGGGAGATGCCGAGATGGATAACGTAAAAAAGCCGTTGTATGTAAAATGTAAATAAATCTCGTCTGAGTTTCGTCGAAAAAAACCACACTCTAGTTAATTTCTATTGGTAGTGAGGATAATTGAAAGAATACACAATACATCATACAGTTATATCATCAAATCTTCATGCGTGTTTTTAAGTTTAATTAATCCTTTTAATCATCGAATTAAAGTGTAAGTGTTTCGTCACTCTTTCTCCGTTGTTTCTCTAACAAGATACGTATCAAGAGCTAGCTGGATTGAAAGATCGCGTGATATGGCTAGTATAAAGAAAAAATTAGGGTGCTATTAGCACATAGGAGTATTATTGAACTGACAAATAGGTTGACGAATTAAGTTAGATTAAATTATAATCTCCCTTCTATAATTATAATGACATAAATCACATAATAAAAGATGAGTGGTGCATCTTTTCCCCTCTCCGACTCTCCTTTATGAAAGTGGTTGCGTGGTCCAATTACACTCGACCAAACTAAACAAAAGTGGATTACTTAACCACATTTATCATCATATGTTTCATGCTGCAAATTAATGCCCCTATAATCATTTCTTGCCAATTATTATGCGACCCACGATCTAATTATACTTGTTAACCACACATTTATGCTCCTTTCTTGTTCTTGATGTGTCCGTAATCATGTTTTATTCATTTTTACTTATCTTTATTACAAAGTTAACCTTATCCCTAAATTAAAATTAAATCACACGACATAAATTAGAACAAATATAGCGTCTTCATTTTCCAAATTGGGTACAAATCGCTAAAGGGCTCGTCTGACAAGAACAAATTTATCTTCTTATGAATAAAATGAAATTTGTATAAAAAATAATTCTTTATAACCTAAAGTATTGAATCAAAATAATTAGCATTTTTATAAACATGCATTCAACACATTATCGTGTCTATATATCTAATTGTATGAAAATTACAAAGTAGTCTAAGCAATATGTTGGGACGATGTTGGGACCTCTAGTTCTAAACATCGGAACAACGAGACCATTTTCCAGTTTTGATAATGACAAACACCATATGGAAACTAATGTGCTTTGTCCAAGTATTTCTAAGGAACACAGGTCCAGCAAAGAAAGTTCCCACGCTATGAGAACTCCCATGAATGGCTAAGGAACACAAGCATACACGCTGAAGAGGTTCTCTCAAAGGAACTCTGAAGAAGACAGTTCCCATCACATGGAAACTCACATGTGAAGACAAAGACCGTTCAGCGCAAATCGCGGGATCCTGTCTTGGACAGAACGAAGGAACAGTCTGATGAGCAGACTGTCACGAGTGATTCAACGGTCCGATTAATTCAAGAAGTTGACCTAGTTCAAATCGAAGTCACATGTGAAGATTGTACACTTGGGCTGCAAGCAAAGGGCATTTCGGACAACATAAAAGATGCGATTGAAGCCCAAGTACAACCGAGTATAAAGCTAAATGAATAGTGCTAGGTTCAAGAACTTCTCCTAGAACTCACATATACTCCCAGAGAAAGAAAAGAAAGAAGAAGAGAAGTCCCCGGCGGCGAGTGTCCGATCTCGACGACGGTGAAGCTAAAGTTCCCAAGAGCAAGGGAACTGAAACTGCCAAGGTGTAAGGTTTGACTTTCTTGTTTTAGTTGATCAGTTGTTCGCTTAGGAACTTAGTTGAGAAGATTCATTAGTGTTGCTAGAGTTAGGTAGAACTCGTAGGAACATAGAAGTCTGAATCTGGTTGTTTGTAACTAAGGAACAAGCAATAAAATAAGTAAGTCATTCAAAATCCTCCAAGCGGAGGTAGAGGTTTACCCACACAACTAGTTGGTTATCGTGGGGTTCCTCTATAAGGGAACTGTGTTCTTTCAGCTTTTAATACTTGCGATATTGTTTCTTCCGCTGCACTGGGAACAACTTAATAGCCAGTTCCCAAGCTCTCGCTAACTAGTTACGATCCAACAATTGGTATCAGAGCAGGCTGCTCTAGATTTGTGTTAGCATCGCAGGTTTCAAAATGGCTCACGAACTCACCCAAGTCGGTCACAACAACAGCAAGCCACCAAGGCTCATCACTGGTAGATTCGAAAGGTGGCAACGTGCCATGAAGAATTGGATGCGTAGCCAGGACTACCAAGCTTGGTGCGTTATAGAGCAAGGGAACTTCAAAATTGATCCAGCTATTGAGAATGACCTCACGAAATGGGGACCAAATGAGTACAAGTGCATGGAGGCCAACTTCAAGGCCATACAGTACCTCAAGAACGCTATGACGGTGCAAGATTGCGACAGGGTGGCAAACCTAGACACAGCCAAGGAAGTGTGGGAAGCCATTCAACAAATGCATATTGGGAACTCAGACCTCCGAGAAGATCTTCAGATGAATGCGAGGAGGGAGTTCTTCAACTTCCAAATGGAAATGGGAGAGTTTGTCGATAGTTACCAATCTCGTTTCGAGGGACTTTGCACCAAGATGGCTGGTCTTGGGATTACTAAAGAGGAAATCACTGACAAAATGAAGGTTCAACAACTCTTCAACAGGCTGACTGGAGAGTGGGCAAATGAGAGAACGATGTTCAAGGAGAACCCCGAAAACAGAACTCTTATGCTCCACCAGGTCTTTGGAAAACTGGTAGGACATGAGAAAAGAAAGATAGATGACAAGGAGCAAAAGAGGGCACACCAAGGGATTGCTCTCAAACTTGAAAAGATGCTCAAGTCAGTTCAAGAGCAACACGAAGAATCTGAAGAAGAAGGGGATGAGGAACTAGTCCTCGTAACAAAGGCCCTTCGATCCTTTTACAAAGGAAAGTTCAAGAAGGGAAATGGGAACTCACAAAAAGGACAAAGTTCCCAAAGAAAACCTGTTGAGAAGGACCTCTCGGACGTCACATGCTACAAGTGCTACAAAAAGGGACACTTCGCGAAGGAGTGTCCACTGGGAACTGACGACCGTAAGCAAGGGAAGAAGGCCTACATCGCCACCTGGGACGATGACGAGGACGAAGATCCTGAATCTTGGGCATCCCCCGACATGTGCGCAATGGCCATAAGAGACACCACTGAGGAACAACCCAGTGAAGTAACTACTGAATCCGTTCTTGCTTCCTTGAATAATTATGAAAAACCTGAGTTGCTAAAAATTCTTTCTAGCCTTGTCAAAGATAATATTAAATTACAAAAGAAGTTGGAAAAATCGGAACACACCAATGCTAAACCGGTTGGTCTTGAGCCATGTCCCAACTGTGTGTCCCTTCTTGAAAAACTTCAGTCCTATGTGTCTCACATAGTAAATCTTGAAAATGAGCTTAAAACTCTAGAAAGTGATGAGAACACCCTTCTACAAAACCTGAGTAAAACAAATGGGAGTCCTGAAGCCTCTAGTTCCCAAACCAAGTTTGTCCCTGCCAGACACGGAATAGGGTATGAGTCAGAGAGCCCTAAAAAAGGAAAGTCCCGTTTGAGTGAAAAAGAGATCAACGAGTGTAGGGCCTTAGAGCTTCAGTGTGAGAAACAGAAAAATGCACACTTAGAAGAGAAAATCCGCGTCTTGGAGAGTGGAGTGAATGGAGAAGTAGACTATTACACTGGACATAAGTTGTATGTTCAAATAGCTAACAAGGAAACTATGGATAGGAACAGGATACAGAGACCCCATCCTAAGTACTACCTAGGAGAATACTATAAGACCTGCTGGAACTGTGGTGCTCATGGGCATTACAAGGAAAGTTGTCCCAAAGCTAAGGCCCAAACCCAGAGAAACCACGAGTACTGGAACAGGCAAAATCAACAAGCCAACAAGTCTGCTAGAGTTCCCACAAAAAGGAACAACCATAGGAACCTTGCCTATAACAAGTACTCTCGTGATATTAACATTGCTGATTATGTGTTATTTGAAACTGTCTTCCCTTGCAAGGGACCAGGCAAGAGTAATCTTGCCTGGGTCCTCAAAAACTAAATCTTCTTGTAGGTGGCAGTGAGGGGGAACAGCACATGGTTCATTGATAGTAGATGTTCTAACCACATGACTGGAAACAAAGACAACCTCACCTCACTTCACCCAAAGGCCGAAGGAGGTCATGTGTCCTTTGGCAACAAGAATAAAGGGGAAATCATAGGAACAGAGGAAGTACTACTCAACAAATCAATCAAAATCAGCAACGTTAACCTGGTGAAGGACCTGAGATTCAATCTCTTGAACGTTTCACAGATATGTGATCAAGGGAACAACATCGTCACCTTTGATTCAAGAGAGTGTCTAGTGATCAACAAGAAGACTAACAAAATCATCCTGAAGGGACGAAGGTCCAACAACATCTATGTGGTGGATACAGACTTTGAGCCACCAAGGAAACTGTGCTTGGCAAGTTCCCTTGATGAAACGGAACTCTGGCACAAGAGACTGGGCCATGCAGGCATTAGTCAGATCCTAAAGCTCTATCTACAAGATCTGGTCATTGGCCTTCCTCGAATAAACATCGAAGGTGCCAAGATGTGTGAAGCTTGCGTTTGTGGCAAACAAACCAGAAGCTCCTTCAAACCAAAAAGGGTAATCAGCACAATAAGGCCCTTGGAGTTAATTCACATGGATCTTTGCGGTCCCATGGACACCAAAAGCTTCGGAGGAAAGAGGTACATGTACGTTTTAATTGATGATTTTTCAAGGTTTACATGGGTTCTTTTATTGAGATCAAAATCAGATACCTTCAAAGAATTTGAGACTCTAATCAAGAGGATGGAAGCCAGCATGGGAATCAAGCTCAAGGCACTCAGATCTGACCATGGGACTGAGTTCAAAAACTCAGAGTTCCTAAGGTACTGTACCAACAATGGTGTATCCCACAACTTTTCGGCTCCACGCACTCCTCAACAAAATGGCGTGGTGGAAAGTAAAAACAGAACCCTGGAAGACATGGCAAGGACCATGATGCTAGAGAGTGGAGTTCCTCCAAGTTTCTGGGCCGAAGCCATCTCCATAGCTACCTACATCCTAAATCGAGCCATGACAAGGCCCATGATCAAAAAGACATCCTACGAGCTGATCAAAGGAAGAAAGCCCAACATCTCTCATCTAAGGACCTTTGGATGCAAATGCTTCGTTCACAACAATGGGAAGGACAACCTCGACAAATTTGACCCCAGAAGCGATGCAGGGATATTCCTAGGATAATCTTCCCCAAGCAAGGCGTACAGGGTCTATAACAAGAGGACCAAGAAGGTAGAGGAAAGTATTCACGTCATCTTCGACGAAAAATCTATAAAGATAGGAACAGAGGTCCAAGGAAAGGGAACTCTATTCAAGCTGGTCAGACAAGAAGAAGACGACGACGAGGATGAACCAAGAAAGAGAGATGAAGACTATCCAAGTGGGAACAATGCCCCACAATCAGGGAACAACGAAGGAGATAAAAATTCCACAGATCAAAGCTCCTTTGAAGTTCCCTCCTCAACAGAAGAACCACAAGATGCATCGAACTCTCTTGTTCCCCAAAATGAAAATGTACCAGAATCCAGTGTTCAGGGGGAACAACGAGGGAACTCTGAAGAGAATCCTGACGAGAGTCTCAGCGAAGAAGTTGAGCATAACTGTTCCCCTGAGGAAGAGGAGGCTCAAGATACAGATGAAGAAGAGTCAAGGGAACAGGTTGACGTCTCACACATCCGAACCAGAAACTACCACCAAAACTCCAAAAGAGAGATCACCCCATCGATAACATCATCACTCCATATGACAAAGGTGTTCAAAATCGCTCCTCTCTCAATAATTTTTGTACTTTTAATGCCTTTGTCTCGCTAGTGGAACCAAAAAGCATCAAAGAAGCTCTAAAGGACCCAGACTGAATCCAAGCCATGCAAGAGGAACTTCGCCAATTTGAGAGGAACAAGGTGTGAAAGCTAGTTCCTAGGCCCAAGAACAAGAACATCATAGGAACTCGATGGGTCTTTCGGAACAAGCTCGATGATACTGGTGTCGTAGCAAGGAACAAGGCTCGACTGGTTGCTCAAGGCTACAGACAAGAAGAGGGGATCGACTATGACGAGACCTTCGCACCAGTTGCAAGGATCGAGGCTATCCGTCTTCTCATAGCCTATGCAGCCCACAAAGGATTCAAGTTGTACCAGATGGATGTCAAGACGGCCTTTCTCAATGGGCACCTCAAAGAAGAAGTATACGTAGCTCAACCCCCAGGATTCGAAGATGAAAAGCTACCTAACCATGTCTACTTCCTAGAAAGGGCCCTCTACGGACTCAAACAAGCTCCTCGAGCATGGTATGACAGGTTCGCTCAATTTCTTTTGTCTCATGGATACCTTCGAGGTTCCATAGACAAAACCTTGTTCCTAAAGAAAGAATCTAAGGATATCTTGATCGTACAAGTATATGTTGATGACATTGTTTTTAGAACAACTAACGAAACTCTTGTAGAGAAATTTAAGAACCTCATGAGCAGTGAGTTTGAGACGAGTCTCATAGGGGAACTCACGTTCTTCCTGGGACTCCAAATATCTCAAACAAAGGAGGGAACAAGGATTCATCAACAGAAAGACATCCGTGAAATGCTAGTGAAGTACGGGATGGACCACTCAAGGCCCATCGACACTCCCATCTCACCAAACTCAAGGCTCAACGCCGATGAAACAGGGGTAAGTGTCGATCAAAGGAACTTCAGAGGTATGATTGGCTCTCTCCTATATTTAACTGCTAGTAGGCCTGATATTATGTTCTCAGTGTGCTTATGTGCACGTTTTCAAGCTAACCCCAAAGAATCACACCTGAAAGAGGTGAAGAGGATTTTCAGGTACCTCAAAGGGAACGATAACTTGTGCCTCTGGTACCCAAGGAACAGTTCCCTTGAGCTCATTTCTTACACAAATGCAGATTTCGATGGGCACCTTGTTGATAGAAAGAGCACATCGGGAATGGCCCAGTTCCTTGGGTCATGCTTAGTCTCATGGGGATCCAAGAAGCAAAATTCAGTGGCACTCTCCACAACTGAAGCAGAATACGTGGATGCCGCATCATGCTGTTCCCAAGTGTTATGGCTCAAGTCCCAACTTCAGGATTACGGTATGTCTTTTGGCCCAGTTCCCATACTCTGTGATAATACTAGTGCCATTAACGTTTCCAAAAATCCTGTGCATCACTCTAGGACTAAGCATATAGACATTAGGCATCATTTTCTACATGACAATGTTGAAAATGGGAACATCTCTATGCAACACTGTAGAACGGAAGAGCAAATTGCGGACATTCTCACTAAAGCTTTGGACAGACGTCCCTACCAGCGTTTTCGAATGCTTCTAGGGATGATAACTCTAAACTAAGCAAGTCCCTGTTTGTCTCTCCCTCGATGCTTGACTAGTCTAACTAGAAATGCATGATAGGGAACTATAGGACTCCTTGCTTTCATTTTGCCATATTACTAGTCTAGAGCTTCATATGTACAATGGAACATCATTTCTTTTTGGCCAAAATGATCAACCAGAGTTCCCTTTGACCCTCTCTACAAGCCACTATGACGGTTGATCATAAAACCAACCCTGAACCAGGGACCAGACAAACGCTTCTCATGAGCCAAACTCTTTATCCCTTTATCGCGTTGTAATTGTCTGGTTCCCTTTTAAGTTCCCTAGCCTCACAAAGAAAATTGAGTGTGAGTTCCCTTAACCTCTCCACTCAATATGACCTTTTCAAAAGATCATGGGAACTGGTGTGCACAAGCAGGGGAACACTAATAGATTTGAAAAATGAAACGTCACTTGGAAAACGGGAAATTGTGTCAGAATTCGAAGCATTATGGGCCAAGCGTTTGAAATTCTCGAAGTGACTTCCCTTGGGAGAAAGCGACGCGTGTCAGAGGCGTGCTACGGAAGTTGAAACGCTCCTCCGCACTCATTGGCCAACGGTTATCGAGGTCTTTCTAAACTTCCCATTCTACCCTCGCCTCTCTCTCACATAAAAGCCCTATTTTGTTATTTTTGGGTTCCTTCTTCCTCATTCTTCCTTGTAACCCTCACTCTCTGCAACTTCGCTTCCTCCCCCTTTGAGAAAACCTCCAAAAATCATCCCTTTCTAAAAACTTCCCATGGCTCCAGCCCACTCTTTCAAAAAAATTCGTGAGTGGATCCACAAAAATCCTAAAACCCTCTTTCTCTCCATGCTTAACGATATCGAGAAGGAGCAAGACACTGCCCTTCGCGATGTCTTAATCGAAGGGCTTTACAACTATGTATGCCCTTTTCTGCCTCCTCCTCCGGCAGAGCAAACACTAGTGATGCCTTCCTCCACCACCACATCCTCTCATTCTCTTCCTCCTCCACCTCCTCCTGCTCAACCCCCCTCCGTCTCGTCATCTGGAGCTGTCATCGTTGACAGTTTCGGCACCGAACCCCCATCTAAACACAAAAAATCCAAAACCTCCAAATCCAAACACCACTCTTCTTCCAAATCCACAAACGCAAACACTCTCAGATCTCGTCTTCTCCCTCTTCCCTTTACACTGAACCGAGAAAGAAATCTATTCTCGCGATGGAAGAAGTTCAACCTCTCGAAACTCGACTCCTATGTCATCGTCCCTCCTGACCAATTGGATCAACTTTTTCGTAAGCCCTCCTCCACCCCCTCCTCCACCACCCCTAAACCCATCTTTGACCCCTCTGGTCCCAAAGACTCAACAACCCCCTCTTCCTCTGTTCCCATGCTTGAGGGAACACCCAATCCCCCTCCAGCCTCTTCACCACAAAAGATTCCTCCACCCTCCTCCTCCCTCAAAGTCCCCACACCACCTCCGTCTCCTCCCACGAAAACTCCCTCACCACCAAAATCTCCTTCCACCGAAAAGCTTCCCTCTCCCTCCCAACCCCACCAAATCATGAACCTCGACTCCGATGAGGATGACCTCCCCATCGGCGTTCTTGCTCGCAAAAAGGCCAACATACAGCCTCCCATCGTCATGGGAACTGCCGAGGAAAATGCGCGCCTTAACGCGCTCGAGGCCGAGCTCCACGCAGAGATCTCGCGACCCTCAACTGCAGAAGGGACCGCTGCTTCCAAGGTCCCCAGAAGAAAGGAACCTAGCACCAACTGAGGGCGCCAGGGCAAGCACAAGTCATCAAGTGAACGATGACAACAAGGACATGGGCCTGTCCTCAGAAGAAGAAGGGACCTCGGATGGTGAGGCCACCATAGATATGCAAGAAACCGCTAAGGATCAAGGACGCCAAATGGTGGTGTCGGAGGTTGCCCAAGAACAAAGGGAGCCTCCCCTGATGATCGAAGCAGCTGACTCCCCCCAGCGGAAAGGAAAGGCTACCGCCTCCAGGGGGAACAAGAAAAAGAAGGGAAAATCAACCGCTTCTAAGAGGGTTCCCATCAAGGAGGACCGCAAGCTCATCCCTCCCCTCGTTCTCAACGAAGAAGAGCTCCAAGAAAAGGGCCTTGGGGAGCTCTGGGATCTCATTAAGGCCCAGGGATGGGAACATGTCTGTGACGCTGCTGTGACTGTCGACCCAGCTCAAGTGCGCCTCTTCTACAACAACTTTGCAATAGAGGGCACCAATGGAACTCTCTCCCTCCAGGGCGACGACTTTGTCTTCACCGCCTCCACTCTTCGCCACCAACTCCAAGTTCCTCTCAAAGGCCTCAGCGTTGTTCCTATTAAGACTTGGGGCGAGTTCAACAGCGAGGTCATCTACAACACCATCTACGAGGGCCGTGTTCCTCAGACTGGGACACCAACTCACAATTTGTCCCTCATCGCTAAGTTGGCTCATCAGTTCATCATCACGGTGGTGATCCCAAGGTAAGAGAAGCGTCACCAGCTCAACATCCAAAACGCCATCCTTCTCTATCACTTCCTCCACAAGATGCCCATCAATCTTCCCTGCATCATCCTTGGGCACATGGAGAAGTGCATGGCCTCGACTTCCCACTCCTTGCCTTATGCTGGCCTGGTCAAGAAATTGCTGCTCAAAGAAGGGCTCTACAAAGCCCACAAGGAAGATGTGACCATCGGAAGGGAACTGGATCTTTCTGTGATCCAGAAGATGTGTCACTCAGAGCAGGATGAGGACCAAGAGACGCTTCCCTCCGGTGAAGGCCTTGATTATGGGAACAATCAAGTGTTGGTCCACATAGCAGCCACACTTGAAAGGATGGCGGGAACTCAAGAAAAAATTCTGCACGCTCTAGACCATTTGTCTGAACTCCTGCTCCCTCGCAGCCCATGATCTCCCCTTCTCTTCCCCTTATCCTCACTGTTCCCACAAAAATTTTATTGTGTTCCTATATACATATTTTCGCTTAAGTAATGAAATGGCTTTTAGTATGATTGCGTGTTCCTTTCCTTCCTATTTATGTGTTATTTGTTTTCGATGATGTCAAAAGGGGGAAAGACAAAAAATGCGAGATGAGTTAAGTTGAAAAGATATCACAGAATATGCCTAAGCTAAGGGGGAACAATTGCATAAAAAGCTAAGTACGAACTCAGTGTTTCACAAGAAGTGGCTCCCTAAGAACTTATTTAGGAACTCATCTGCATATCATGCTTTGAAATACTTGCTTATTTTGTGATGGGTTTGTCATCATCAAAAAGGGGGAAATTGTTGGGACGATGTTGGGACCTCTAGTTCTAAACATCGGAACAACGAGACCATGCTCCAGTTTTGATAATGACAAACACCATATGGGAACTAATGTGCTTTGTCCAAGTATTTCTAAGGAACACAAGTCCAGCAAAGAAAGTTCCCACGCTATGAGAAATCCCATGAATGGCTAAGGAACACAAGCATACACTCTGAAGAGGTTCTCTCAAAGGAACTCTGAAGAAGACAGTTCCCATCACATGGGAACTCATATGTGAAGACAAAGACCGTTCAGCGCAAGTCGCGGGATCCTGTCTTGGACAGAACGAAGGAACAGTCTGATGAGCAGACTGTCACGAGTGATCCAACGGTCCGATTAATTCAAGAAGTTGACCTAGTTCAAATCGAAGTCACATGTGAAGATTGTACACTTGGGCTGCAAGCAAAGGGCATTTCGGACAACATGAAAGATGCGATTGAAGCCCAAGTACAACCGAGTATAAAGCTAAATGAATAGTGCTAGGTTCAAGAACTTCTCCTAGAACTCACATATACTCCCAGAGAAAGAAAAGAAAGAAGAAGAGAAGTCCCCGGCGGCGAGTGTCCGATCTCGACGACGGTGAAGCTAAAGTTCCCAAGAGCAAGGGAACTGAAACTGTCAAGGTGTAAGGTTTGACTTTCTTGTTTTAGTTGAGTTGTTCGCTTAGGAACTCAGTTGAGAAGATTCATTAGTGTTGCTAGAGTTAGGTAGAACTCGTAAGAACATAGAAGTTTGAATCTGACTGTTTGTAACTAAGGAACAAGCAATAAAATAAGTAAATCATTCAAAATCCTCCAAGCGAAGGTAGAGGTTTACCCACACAACTAGTTGGTTGTCGTGGGATTCCTCGATCTATAAGGGAACTGTGTTCTTTCAGCTTTTAATACTTGCGATATTGTTTCTTCCGCTGCCCTGGGAACAGCTTAATAGCCAGTTCCCAAGTTCTCGCTAACCAGTTACGATCCAACACAATAGCCAATAGGGATTTAGTTTATAAAGTCAAATTACGTTTTGAGGATATCGTACACACTTAAGTTATGAAATTATTATAGTAATACATTAATGGTGATAGCTGTAATTAACTTGTGGAAGTGGATTTTGTCAAATCACATTAATTTTACATGCAAACACGTAAAAGGTGTAGGGTTTCATTTAAGATACATAAAAAGGGGCATAATTAACGGTCCAATTATAAAACTTGCAAAGATGAGCCAACGGAAACCTGATCCTGACCGTTGATTCAATTCTGATCTAGCGATCATCCTGATCTTCTTCCTTTGAACTTTCCTACTCTACAAGAAACCCCCATGGCCCCAATATGCAATGAAATAACAACTTTAATAATTGAGGGACTAGGCCGGGTGCATGGTACACTAGTAACAGTACTAACATGTACGTACTGTTCAATTTACAAAAAATTTACAGAACTATCGCAAGTTCATAACTGCACCAATGTTAATTTCGCACGTTTTCGTACTTTGCATAGTTTCTATTGAAGCTGAACTTTAATTATTATGAATTGAAATGTTTCAGAAAATAAGATTAAATATCTCTATTTAGTTGAAAAAAATAGGTATTACCTTGAAATTTTAAAATTTAAATTTGTGCAAAATTCAAAAACTAAATTTTCATTGCGTCAAGCCAATAAGTGCAATCCGATTAACTTAATTTATTCGCTTTACAGACTAATTCACGAATACAAACTTTACTACCAAAGATAAAACTCTCGTCAAAAAAAAATATACTTTCACACTTTTTACGTAGGAGTATTAATCTAGTGTTTACAATAAATGAAAGCGACCCGAATTGAAGGCCGGACTAAGCCCATCAAGCCAGCTAGGCAACCAAATGATTTTCTTTCTAATCACCATATAATTTCAATTCATAATGTTGAAAACCGCTACTTTCCTTAGGGTTTGATAATGATAAACGCCAAAGAGTTTGAGTGTTTTTTGAGTGTTTTATGTGAAATAAACATAGTAAAGAGTAAGGGAAGTCATAACTGGAGTTAGCTTTGTTTTTGAGCGTGCAGGGAAACTATGTTAGGGAATGACGACGATCGATCAGAATAGCTTCTGCGAGAAGTCGCGTATTGCTAAAAGGGAAATGTTCCTATGTTTTGTTAAGGTGATTTAAAAGACAGTTTGACAACTCTATTTGGGATATTCTAAGAGAGAATATATGGGAACTAAAGTTATAATTGTATTTGGCACGCGTTTAATTTGGATAGAATTCTATTAGTTTGGATAGGATCTTTAGAATATTGTTTGTTTAATAATATTTTGATTGAGTTTTCAATTTTATGGAGATTTTAGGAAGAAAAATTTGTTGTTTTGTGACAAGTAATAGAGATCAGATCCTACGAGACTTTATAAATAAGGATATGACTTTTAGGTTAAAGTCGAAGTTTTGGAAAGACATTGACGAAATGTCTTCTAAGAGTGAGAAAGAGAAGCAATCGTCAAAGGGGTCGATGTCCTTAGGAATTCAAGGTGAATTCTAAGCATCCATTCAAGAAAAAGAGCAACAACAACAACAACAATATTGATGAGAGACCGTCGTTAAAGCTCACGAATTAGGTAAGCCGGTTTCCGCCAACCGGCTCGACCCAACAACAACAACAATATTGACCTAGTAAGGTTTCGCTACAACGGAATCTGGGGATACCTCTACCCAAGGGAAGGGAGTACGCCCGATAGATCCAAGAAAAACTGAAATTCAGTTATGTGACAATAAACACCACAATTGAAATGCACCAAAATTAATATAAGGACTAAATCCATCTCAAATGAAGTGTATAAAAATCAATAAACATAAGGATGCACTCCAACTTAACCGACTCGACCCAATAAAAAAACGAAAATAAAAATTAAACCTAAAACCTTATACTCTCTACCATTGAACCACCTCACACCTAACATGAAGCGATATTAGAAGTAGAGATGGCAATGGGGCGGGTTCGGGGCGGGGAATACCCTCCCCGTACACATCACCATTTAGATATATGCTCCCCATACCCGTCCCATTACCCATCGGGGAATAAAATTTATCCCCGTCCTCATCCCCGTCGGGTCCATGTCCCCGTCGGGTATTCCCCATCCCCGCTTGATTTCCCCATTTATAAAATTCACTAATTAATACTTATATAGTTATATAATTAACAAGCCTTTAACAAGAGTTTCAAAAAAAACAAATAAGACAATAATTTTGTAAATCCAATGATCATACCATTTATACGTATCAAGTATATAATACGGAGTATAAGTATATATCCCCCGCGAGATTCCCCACAGGGTTCCCCAATGGGTCCCCCGACGGGATTCCCCATGGGGTTCCCCAATGGGGTCGGGGTCGGGTTGGGTGGTGGGGCGGGGACACCTATCCCCGTCCTCGTGCTCATACCCTAGAGGGTAATTACTTTTCTCCCCATACTTGCCCCATCTCCACTAAAAATCCCCATACCGATAACGGGGAATCTTCACGGGTAATGAGAAATCCCCATTTCATTGCCATCCCTAATTAGAAGTTATATACCGGTTTGTCGTGGTGTGAACAATGGCATCCCAAAATTTTTAAAAATTTGTAGTAGTATATCTCAAAGTTTCACCCTGCCTTTTGACCAAAATGCCCTCGATACTTGACGCTATAGCCTATTAATAATGCGGGACAAATATTTTGTCCAATACATATTGATATGATGAATTAATTAAATACAATGTGGGCCCTCATATACATAAAATTATGTCGTCTTGTTTCCTTAGTTCCTTCCGCCCCGGGCTTTAAATAGGCTTCACCTCCACCCCATAACGTTCCAACCCAGTTACAACAGAGACTCAGAGAGATCGAGAGAGAGCTCGAGAAGCAATTCAAACCTCTCTCCATCTCTCTGCAACTACAAACAATGGAAATGGAGAAGGTAGCCAAGAAGCTAAGAAACCTTATAAAAGGGGTGGTCTACCTCCTGAGAAAAGGCCTCTCCAACTCCAAACTCTTCCTTCAATTCAGCACCCTCCTCCTCAAGCGCACCCACAAACTCATCGGCAAGCTGGCCCTCCAACCCCAAAACGACGCCGTTTTCGACTACGAGTTCAGTTGCAGCACCAGCCCCGCCCTCCCCGCCGCCAAGCGCTCCGCCTTCCGACGCCGCCACCACCACCACTACCCCCTCAACGACGCCGCCACCGTCGCCGCCGTCAAGCAGGTACTCGACATGATCAACGGAGGCGGCGATGCGGTTGCGCCGCCGGAGTCGCCGGCGGCGGGGCTGCCGGGGTTCGGGAGGAGCCCGGCGGCGAGGCAGCTCAGGATCACTGACTCGCCGTTTCCGGTGAAGGAGAGCGAGGAGGAGGCGGTGAAGATGGTGAATAAGGCGGCGGATGAGTTTATAAAGAGGTTTTACATGGATTTGAGGCACCAAAAGTCTTTGGCTCTTGATTCTCCTTACCATGATTTTTCCTGAATTATTAATTGTAACAATTGGTTCGGTCTCATTTACTACGTACATTTTTTGTTTTTTTGCCCCCTATTTGGGTTCGAGCTGAGTGAGAAAACTTTACACTGTTGATGTGTGTTCAAATTGTAATAAGGACTTGGAAATTGGGGTTATTTGTGATATTCTGGATCTGTCTTGTTACTAATTGGTAGGATCTGTGTTGTGACTAAAGACTTGATTACTAATTCGGCGTACTCACACATTTGATCATACTGTAAAGTGTAAAGGATAAACTCAAATTCACAACATATTTAATTTATTACGGAGTATAATATTATTATCATTAGTATTATTTCAATTAACTGATTCAGCCACAAATATTTACGTGATACATATAGCTGAAATGTGTATTTATTGGGATGCTAGAACTCGTACCTTTTTGTGCACGTCCATGCGCATTGTGTCGAGTTGAGAATACTGCAGGAATTAAAGAGGCTATGGTCATGTTTACTTTCCATTTTCACACGAAAACAAAACAGGAAAAAGGAAAAAAAAAATTAAGAAAGAAAACACAGATGGCCAAGTTGAATTACTACGTACATATAGCTAAAATTGTAAAACAAATATTTACACAGTACATGTCAGTTCACAAAAAGACTACATGTATAGTAACATAGATAGAAAATCATAAGTTAAAAGGAAAATTGGGTTTGGTAAGTACTTTCAGGAAACCTTTTTAACATTTTCACTAATAGTTCTAAAAATCGTATGATTTATTTGGTCATAATAAGCGGATTAATAAACTATTAAAGTTTAAAACACGCTAATTTTCATTGGAGCTACTACATATTTCATATTTTAAACTCCGATTTTTCTAATCTATACCCCAAGGTATAGGTTAAGCTCTTAAAAATGACAATCTTTTATAAGTTTATACTTATTTTAGATTAATTATTTTTTAATTATTTTTATTAATTTTATAATAGAATTTTAGTTTTCATCATTAATATGCTTAACCTATACCGTAAGGAAAACCATTTGAACCCCTACTATATATCTTGCCAATTGATCTACTACACACTACCCGGCCAGCACGTACAATATATATCTCTCTATAAATTAATATAACCTAATTAACCACAGTTTAAACAATTTGCTATGATTAAGCTATAATCAATTAATTAACCATGGCCCATGGGCCAGAATGATGTTTATTTTATTTTGAAGTGATTATAAAGCAAAAATGGGGATTTGAGTATGCATATTGTTGCATAGTGAGTGGGTAGGTGGCCTCTGGATTAATTGGGGATTGCTTCTTTATGTTGGTTTCGTTTCGGTGGTGGGGGATGGCTTCTTTTTGTGTTCCTGGCCCTGGATACTAAGTAACTAGCCAACCCCCCTACGTATCTCTAATTTTACTCTCTATATTAGGTATTTAAGTTGTATGTATTTTCTTGACATACCAAAAGAGTCATAGACCTTTTAAAAACTGACCTGACCTGTAAATCCAACTCGATCGACTCGTCCGAAAATTTCTAGGTTTTAATCCGAAAATTTAAATACATCATACAAAATCATAAATATACAACTCAAAATCATGAATATGAATTGGGCACACATTCATACTATAAAATTCATTTTACTTAAACTTATTAGAATTAAGATCAAGAAAAACGGCATGTTGTGGAGAAACAGATGTGGATCGTCGTTCATATTCGATCATCCTGCTACTACGTATATTCAATTTGATGTGTGTGATGTTTGAATATTCAAAATAATTGGTAGATATATTCAAACATTTTATAATTGTATAATTAATGTTATTCGTATACTCAAAACCTTATGCCTTCATATTCACTATTCAATACCAAACATTCAAACCATGGTTACTAATGTTCAAACTAATGGGCATATATATTCAATTAGTTTTGCAATTGTACAATACTATTCGTATATTCAAAGCCCTATATATGCTTCCATATTCATTATTCAATATCAAACATTCAAATACTGGGTTTTTTATGTTTATACAATTGCATATCGAATATCACACACGTTAAATTAAATATATGTAGACATTCAAATACTGGATTATTCATGTTCATACAATTGCATATCGAATATCACACACATTAAATTGAATATATGTAGACATTCAAATCCTTGATTACTCATATTCAAACTAATCGATAACTATATTAAAATATTTTTACAATTGTATGATGTTATTCGTATATTCAAAACCCTATGCATTTATATTCAATATTTAATAACACACGTCAAATTAAATATATGAACAGCGAGGTGAATAAAAACGATCACCCACGTCTATTTCTCCCCAACAACGATTTCTCCACATTAAACGTTTCTCTTAAATTTACCCATATATATGGGGTAAAAAGGGAAAGAAGATCATTATGATTTAAAAAAAACATCGATAAATCATATGAGATATTTTTGGTTGAAATCATATGAGATTCTATAATCCTACAAAAACAAAATAAAGGATGAAAAGGGAACAAGAAAACTCAGCTGTCATTCACGTGGGATGAGGGGAAAATATAGCACGAGGATTCATGGACATCAAAGGATTCAAAGCTGCCATGCAAATTGCTTTTAGAAAAGCTTGAAACTGTTATAGGTAAACAGTATCAGTTTTTGCAAAAAGCACCCTTAATAACATAATATTCACACAATTTCATTGACATTCTATGTCACTTTATGGTTATTAATTAAATACCTGAATTTTTTCTGAGAAAATAAATAATAATATGTAATTGTAAAAGTCGATGCATTAATATTAATGGAGGAGGTGTCCATCCATGTGCAGATGTGTCTTAGGCCTATATGCTTAGTACATAAGTTCGATGAGTTTCATCCTAAAAACAAATGGTAATAGAAAAAAAAATCATGGATTATACACTAATTTATTTTATCGCTCAATTTTCCATGTGGGAAGAGGTATTTACATCTAGCCATAGAGTCGTCTTGTCCCTGATATTTCCGATGACCATCATTTAACTAACGATTTATCCGTTAAAATGGTCTATCACTTTTCCTTTTAACAATATTAATAAATAAGACTTAAAATGGTATTACGTAACTTTTTCCTTTTAATCTTCACATCATTGTTATTAAAGCAGCTAAAAACTTTTTTCATTTTGGAAAATTGCTAAAACAGATAATCATACCTTTATCACTCTTATCCCACAATGTGATAACCTAATAACAACAAATCATTTTAGATCATCCAGCCTTCGTACGTAATATAATCGACAAGACAAAAGTTCATCGTAGAATGACTAAAGAAGACAATGGCCACCACCAACATGTATCCATTGCAAGGGGATTTTTATTTGTTCTTGAAAGAAATATTCACAACAATATTTTAAACGCTAATGAGATTTTTTCCTCCTTTTAGAGTAATAGGCATATGACCAAATCGAATGGCCCTTTATCATAACAATACTTGCAAAGTACGATTTCTACAAAAAAATATAAGGTGTATTGAGGAATGCATGCATCAAATCGGTTTCTTTTTCAATTCTTGTCAATAATGGATCAACAAATCAATTTTTCCTCAACGGGGATGTAGACAAGGGCACTTGTTATATCTCCATTCTTCATCATTCTATGCGCAAAAGTTCTTACCAAAATGGTACAAGATGTTTGCTCGGACAAAAAACAACCACTTTGGCATCCGGATAATAAAGAAAGGAACTAGTATCCCTTTCTTGATATTTGAGGGTGATATAATCATTTTTGTCAAAGCAAATGCCTCCCCGTTGGAGAATCCGAGGAGACCCCGTAGAGATAACATGTGAGTTTAACATGATAATTTTTTAATTTTTAATGCTATTATTTTTCTTATCAATTTCATTCTTTTTATAATGACATTTTTTAATGAGTATAATTTTACATGAATATAAAAAAATATTAAAATTATGTAGATTTTAACGGGAAATTAAATGGGGAAATATGTGGGGATAAACGAAGATGGGGAATCCCCGATGGGGATGGGGATTCGATGGGGATGGAGACGGGGAAGGTTTTCATTCCCCGATGGGTATGGGGAGTAAAATCCTAAATGGGGATTGGGACGGGGAGGATAGTCCCTGCTTCGAACCCGCCCCATTGTCATCCCTAAGTGAACCTCACGGCTCACTCTACTTTCATCGCGCAAAGCTTCATGACTCCAACAAGTCTACATAAATACACAGACAAGTTACACAAGATTTTTTTCTAGAATAAAAGAAACTCTTATAAACCACTTATAAGCTGGAAAAACATTTTTTCGCCCGATCTGGGTCTCTCAAAAGTAGAATATATAAACAAAGCACTCTAGCTAGATGAAAAACGTAGGGACTAACTTGAAGACCCTCGAAATTATCAAAAATATTGGGACTAACCTTTGCCCAAGACAACTCTTGAAAATCATCCACATGAGACTAAGTAGAGGAGACTTTGAAGAACCGGCTCTATTTTGGTAGTGCGTTTAGTACCAACGCAATTCTAAAATCCTTAGAAAACAAGATGGCGAGGAACTACATAATGTGGTGAGCTTCTTCCACAGACAAAAATATGATTGACACAAAGCACAAGAAGATGAGAATAAGGGTAAAAAATTGTCGCCTCATCTACCAAACAAGAAGAAAACAAAAAAATACTAAATAGGGAAAAGCTCAACCGAGTTTTGACAATTTAAACTTTAATGGTGCAAAACACCCATCCAATGTCTCAACATATGGTTTTGTGACTCATGACTCTGATGGTAGGGTTGACATTCATTGGGAGCACAATGTCTATGGCAACCAGTCAATCATCATAGCAGAAGCCCTTCTACGTCAAGGCTTCAAAAAGATTGAGATTGAGGTGATAATATTTTCCTCGTCAATGTCACCAATGACATTTAGAGATGCTCGTGGGAGGTCTAGTAGATCATGTTGGATATTCTCGTGTCCTTTTAGAGATTCGAGATTAAATGATTGAACCACATCAATAGAGAAATCAACAAGGAGGTGGACCTAGTTGCTCAAGCGACAATCCCCTGCCATGGCCCGAATCCAAACTCCAAGATCTTGAAGATCTCATCCACTTGGATGTTCTAGGGTGACCGACGGCGTTCCCCCTAATTCATTTCCTCATCAAAACAAGCTAAGTCAATATATTTCCGAGTTTCTAATAAAATAATTTTTTTTCATAAATATTTACTAAAGATATATATTTTTTACACTACGTACTTACAAAAAACTAATCGAGTGATACAAAACTTCAACGTAAGTGGAATTCTTCAAAATGACAATTGGGCAGTACCCATATATTGAGGGCGATTCCAATGTCTACGAAATATGCCTTGATGAAATAGGATGACACCATAGATAAATCTATATTGAATCGTATCCAATTAATTAATTACACGTATTTAATTTTTTGGTGGCCAGAGAGACAAACTACAGACACGTACGAGCTGTGTAGATATTAGATTCCCTTAATACTTGTACAATTATAACATGATGCATTGATGCCCCCAACTTTAGAGGAGATTATCAAGTATATATTCCGTCATTAGAAAGTAAATAAAAAGGACAAACAATAAGATAGGGAGCAATCCATTTTCTTGTTTTAAAAAGGGTACTTCGATCCTATAATCGTATCAACTCTGGATTCATTCATAATTTTGCCAGTTCCTTATGATTTAAAATTGATTATATACGTATAGGATTTTCATTGAAATCGATACTATACTTTATAATTTAAAAAACATATTTGATATTTGAGAAATCCTGTTGTAATAACATATGTTACACTTAAAAGATGAGAAATTTGTTATCACGTGATTAATATTCTTGTGCTCATATATATCCGTATATATCTTTGTCGATCGAATATAACGAATCTAGGTCTCTTTCGTTTCTCCCTTCTTTAATATGGAGTATATGTTAGAATGTTTGATGATTGAGTATATGTTTGTGGTCGTAACAAAATCCACGACTCCTAGAGTCTAGAAATTTTCGCTTTTATAATGTATTTAATACCCAATATATTAAACCATTTAAAAGTACACACTTTAGTAAATACCACTAAAATTTTTTGTAGTGAATGAACTTTAGTAATTGTTAAATCGGGAAAATTAAGAAGGGATTACAGCTTTGTTGCATACTTTTTAGCCATGTAAAAAAATACTATAAATAAAAGGAGAGATTGAGTTGTAATTAACCAATATTTTTTTTGGTTTGATGTAATTAACCAATATGAAACTCGTGAGTAGTGCCCATAGCAACAATCGAGTTAAATTGAAAGTTAGGTAAAGCAAAGTCACTACTTCACTGTTCTTTTTTTTTTTTGCTAGCAAATAGAAAATTCATCAAGACCAATCAGCCAAAAGAAAGTTCAATATATTGTTGTGACGGTGTTTACTAATGTGTTATGTTCAAGTATTTCAAGGAAATTTCAGGTCAAATAGAAGTTCTCATCAAAGTAACTCCGGAGTAAGATATCGACAAACAGAATGGAAGCTAAATGAAGCAATTCCCATGAAAAGGAAACTCACATGTGAAGACAAAAACAACTCAACGCGAAATGCGGGAGCCTATTCTAGATAAAACAAAGGCGCAGTCTGTTATTCAAAATGAGCCGATTGATCCAATAGTCCGATGAGCTTGAAGAGTTGACAAAATTCAAATTGAATCACATGTGACAAAAGTACACATACTTAGAAAGTAAGACAAGGCCATTTCGGACAAAAGATCATTAGAACAATCAGCCACAAGAAGTTCAATGTTAGTGCACAAAAATTCTTTAATTTATTGATCAAATGCTCCTCTTAACTCGAACTTGCACCTTCCGTTCCAAGCTCTTCTACAACCTATAACCTAAAAAACAATGGACACAGGGGGCGGGCCCCCTAATCCACCTCCGATACCTTAGTCAAAAAAGCAGTTTGTCACTTGAACGTCGAGATAAAAGGTAAGACTTGCTTGCGAGCTCAGCGAATATGAGTATGCTTATCGTACATGGAGAAGACATGTATTTATAGTGGAATAAAGGGAATAGGGGGTCGAAACTCCACCCCTAGGGTCGGCAGAACTGCTCAAGGTCAAACAAGTGATTTCTTGTTTCCCAATCCATGCGGAAATTCTATCTTTCGACTAAGATAAAATCTTCGACTATAGCAATTTAATTACCATAAAAAATAAGATAAAGTTTACCAAAATAAATACCATATTTAAAGTAAAAGATAGCATAATAAATAAAAATACCATTTTAGCAAAAAAAAAAGGTAATTATTAAATTTTATTCGCTCACAAATGCCCCACTTGAATGTTAGTTTCGTTAGAACGAAACCAAGACTCAAGTACTCTAGGACCTATTCGAAGTGGCCATGCGAATTAGTCGACGGACCCCCTAGCTCATTCGTATATTGGTACATTCATGAGCGAACATCATGGGATCCTTTGCTCCTCTACATACGCGCATATGTAGAAGTCCGTTAATGCGATGAATTAACGTTGCGCTAATTTTTTATGCAAAACTCGAGCTAATGCAAAAAGCTGACTTTTATTAAAAAAAAAAAAAAGCAAACATGAATTTCATGATCTTAAGAACAAGACTAATGAATGGAAAATAAAAACCTAAGGGCCTCATCAAAACCACGTGGAAAAAAAGAATGCCCTATTTACATGCATTTCCTAATCCCAAGATCCCTGCGCAAAGGAGGACGGGCATCACTGATCGCGATCACGCGGGCCACGCACGGGCGCGGTTTTGCTCCAGAGAAGGAGTGTCTTCTGCGTTGAGGCCGCGGTCACACTCGATGGATCCGCGGTCGCAGTCGCCGGCCCCGCGGTTCTGGTCGATGGCCCCACGGTCACAGTTTTTTCCTAGAGAAGGAGCAATGCTCTCTAGGCCAAATTCGCGGTCGCAGCAATCAAGCCTGTGATGGTGGTTATGCTCTTGATCCTCACTTCTCGGTATGTGATATCTTGCATTTAGGTATAGTTTAGGATGCATATTTATGTTTATTTTGCTTGGTTTTAGCCTAGTTTAGTTTAGTTCTTATGTTTTTAGGTTTTATAGGAAATACAGGTTTTGTGCTTGTTTTGTTCGGTTTTGCAGATCTTTAGGTAAACAAGGGTGGACAGGACGGATCTTAGATGATTATGGTGGAATTCGATGTTTAAGATGAAGCTTATAGTGATGCAAGTGAAGATTAGAAGAGCTAGGGCCCAAGAGGTTGCGGGAAAAGAACGCTTAAACCCGGGCTATGCATTGGAGTTCTTGTTTTGACACCTCTATCTTGCAATGCTTGGTTTGGGAAATCTAATTCAAAGAGATACAATTCATAGTTGTACTCGAAATCCAAATTCCAACTCGAAAGGGGTCAAAATAGTCTCTGAAGTATCACCTGAATGCTGAACTGTTAGTTCTGCCAACTAGATTTGAAGTTTAGGTCATAATCCTTAGTAGGATCATAATCCACGGTAGATTATTCAAGTGAATTGAGAATGAAGAGAATCAATGATCAATAAGCATATCTATGATAAATTTAACTAGTTGAACACGCTTTCCTCATACTTGTTTAACACAATCATATTTGCATCTATACTTAGATTTAATTATTTGCACCTTAGACTAGTTAATCATTCAAAAAAACCCTCTTGATTACTTGGCATCTAAGTGTTGGATCGTGACGCGATAGTAACAATACAGGGAACTAGTAATGTTCCCTGGGCAGCGGAAATAAATAGTAGAACACAGAATTTAGAGAGGAAAACTTTCTGTCCGACCAACAAGTCGTAGAAAGAAAAATCTCTACCTCTGAGACTCCTTCTCAGAGGATTTTCAATAGAATACCTTTATTAAGTTTCAACGATTACAAGGCAAGTCAAGTAACTAAGGCACCAACCAAAGTTCCTTGGTAACTACGGCACCGACCGAAGTTCAACCAACTAGACTTCTACAACCCTAAACGTAAACCTAAATGGAAGTAAACTATTGACTTACTTGTGGATTCTTCACCGGAAAAAGCCACACACTCATCCACTTGAAAAGCTCTCTCTTCAAGTTCGTCGTCTTCAACCACTCGAAAACCACCCCTTTAACCCTAGCTAACCCTAGCTATTTATAAGATAAGTTAAGTCTGATCTCACACGTAATTCTTGCCTAATTACGCTGATATTCCACTTAACAAATCCCACACAATAAGGAAAAAGATTGTTTGTGATTTCGGATCCTCAACCATGCCGATTCTTCCCAAAAACCGAATGATCTCGGATTTCCCAAGATAAGATCGTGTGAAGATTGATATTATCTTCTCTTTTATCTCCTTAAGCAACCGCCTACAGCTGTAAATCTTCGTAGAAGATCGCTTGCAGAAGATATGGTAACTTGCCATTTATAGAAACCCGCATTCCTTCTGAGACGCGCTTCCTAAATCTGTCACTCGTTCCTTCCATTGTTCCTTACAATGTTCCTTCACTCGTGACCATGTACCTGTTTACCTGAAACACTTACATGTAGAAGCAAGTTATATCAACTAAGTTTGTTATCATCAAAACTAAGAGAAACCATGGAACAACCATTGTTCCAACTCTAAGTAATAACATAAATACACGAGTCTCTATGGATCGACCCTTACTTACCATTATAGTAAGTTTGGCTAAGTTAGGATTCTTTAGTAGGTATTAACGACCACTGAAAAATACCTCATCATCACGTCTTCAATCCTTTGAAGGAATTCCACCTTGGGATGATTTCCCTTCGAGCACATGCGTGCTTCCACTTGATTATCCCACACCCGGACAGTGGTGTCTTCATATCTGAACTTAATCATTAAATGGAGGGTTGATGGGACTGCTCCCATCCCATGAATCCATGGCCTACATAAGATCAAGTTGTATTGGGCAGGTACATTGACTATTATGAACTCGAATGTCAACTCCTTTTTCCCAAACAGACCTGGGTCTTGTACATTCCAAGCGAGAACGTCGAATAACCTCCAAGTCCAGTGAGCTGCATCTTGAACAAAGTCAAGCCTTCATTCTTCTTCCCTATGAGCATGAAGAAATCATAATACATGATATCAACCGAGCTCCCCGGATCCACTAATGCATGACGCACCTTGAAGCCCTCAAGCTCAACACTGAAGACTAAGGGTCCATTGTACGAGATTTAGACTAACGCAATGTCCTTGTCCCGAAAGACAAAACTAAAACTAACTCTAACATAAAAACTAACCAAATCTAATCTAACTAGTCACTAAAAACCTACCTAAAAAGCGAATATCAGACATAACTGACGTTGTTGACACAAAAGTTCTTAGAGATTCTTACCTTACCAATACCTACGACTTGTCCCTTACTATTATTACCGAAGGTGACGTTGCTACCTTCTTGTTGATGAAGTGAGATAAATGACTCAAAACTTCCCTTCATATGAGTTGAGCAAGCACTATCGAAGTACCAGGTACCGCTTTCTCTCACTTCATTCTGCAAGGTAAAAGTCAGTTTTCATGAAGCCAGAGTTGTTTAACAACTCTTCTGGGTTGGACAACGTGATCATTTTCAAAACATCTTTCATTATAGACCCCCTCAGGATCTATGGTAGGCTCACGTTCATGAGCATACCAAAGTCCAAAAGATTTGCTATCCTTTTTCTTTTTCTTGCACTCATGTTGAAGATGACCTTCTTTTCCACAATACCAGCAAGTTTTATGAGTCTTAAGACCAACATACTTGCTAAACCCAGGATAGACCGGTTTGTTATTAATACGAGCTTGAAAATCAATTTTTGATGGCTTCAAGCTCTCAACTTGTTTCTTCCAGATTGTATGTGCTTTCTGGCCTGAATACCAAGGTCGCTTACCTTTGCTTGGGTTCCCTACCTCTGAAGTAGAACAACTTCCCTTGTTGTTACATACGGGTGTGTTACCTTTAGGTTCGGGTGGACACATGGTTTTCAAATCCTTGGGAACATAGGAATATCCAAGTCCAGGCCTTGAAGTTACAAAACTTTTAGCAAATTCTTCAACAACTTTCTTAGCAACAAACTCTTCCATCCATTTTTTCTTTTTAGACTCATTACTTTTCTTTTCATTTTCAAGGTCACTGACTAATTTAGCATTACCCAGCTTTAACATGAGATTTTCACCTTCAAGGTTTGTTACTTTCTTTTCTAAGTCATCCACTTTAGTTTTCATATTTTCACAAGTTTTGCATGCAAGAGACTCAGAAACAGAGGACTTCTACTCTAACTTAGCACATTTGAGAGACCAACCATGATTATCATCCATTAAATTAGAGATATTGTCTTCTTTTTCCTCAAGTTTTTCACTGAGGTTGGTAACCTGGGTTCCCAACTTCTCAATAATAGCATGCAATTGTTCTTTTGTTTTATTGGACAACATAGATAAAAGTTCAGAATCATATACCTCTTTTGGAGCATCTATGGCCATGAGACAAACTTCTCCTTGTTGACTTGCCTCATCTTCAGCATCAGAATCATCCCAAGTAGCCAATAAAGCGCTTTTGTCTCCTTCGGACTTCTTCTTGACACAATTTCTTGCAAAGTGTCCTTTCTTTGAACAATGATAACAAATCACTTCCTTCATGTCTTTGACAGGTTCTGTTCCTTTAGATGAAGTTTTCCCATTGCGATTCCAAAGCCTTTTCATGGCTCTTGAAATGAAAGAAACTTCCCCGTCACCGTCAACTTGATCATCATTACCTTGTGCAAGATCGAAGGCTCTTTCCACTTTCAAGGCAATATTCTCAACCTTGTCAGTTTCAAGACGATCATATCTTCTTTGCTTTATTCCTCCATACATAGTCAACTTTCCAATGACATCTTCCAAGGTGAGTGTCTTGGTTTCACTATTGGTAAGCATCGCAACAGCAGCTTCATTCCATTTTGCGTTGAGCCCTTGGATCAACTTGCTAACCTGCTTTCATTGAGGAAGCTTTTCACCAAGAGATTCAAGTTGGCTAACCACAGCTTGAAATCTTGAATGATAATCACCCAAGTTTTCATATTTTTCTTGACTCATTCCTTCATACTCCCTTTCTAGAGCAATGATGCAATCTTTCTTCACATCATCATTTCCTTGGTGGAGCCTCTTGAGAGCGTCCTAGATTTGCTTGGCCGTCTTGTACTGGACTACCTTCTTTAGATCTCCAGGAGTCAGAGCATGGTGAAGAACCTTTTTAGCACAAGCATTCTTTTCTAGCTTCTTATAATCAGCATCACCATAGTCTTCCTTCTTTTTCTCCTCTTTTCCATCAACAGTGAGAAAAGTTTCAGGACCTATCTCGATAACCTTCCAGAGTTGTCCATCGAGTGAGCAAATATGGGTCTCCATTTGCTCGACCCACCAATCATACTCACCAGCTTTGAGCACTGGTGGCTTCCAGAACGAATCACTGATTGCTGTGTTTGTCGAAGTCATCTTTCCTGTAAAACAATAAGTACTAAAACAGATCTAGATCCAGGCTCTGATACCAGTTGTAGGATCGTTCGTACGTCTATGTTGTCGACCTCAACTAATTCGTCAACCTCTTAAATAAATTGCAGCGGAAATAAACTACAAGAAAGACTTACTTGACCACGATGTTTTTATAGTGGAAACACTTGATTGATGAACTCTATCAACCAAACATGAAAACCACTCTCTTCCAAGTTCTCTCTTGGAAGGATTAAAAATCGTAGCTTGCTTTATTGATCTTTTGGATTGTTTACACGAACACCCTGGATCTAGACCTACTTCCCAAACACTCTAGAACTCGTTATGAACCGAGTAACTACAACCCGCACTCAATCTAACAAAAGCCTACGTCTTTCTCTCGAACTCTCGTTTCTTTCTTAGCACAAATTGCAGTATGAGTTCGTGCTCTATCTAACCTAAAGCCTTAGATTAAATTCACACAAACTATGTTAGATAAGAGAGAATAATATCTTCCAATTCGGTTATGGCAAGATATTATTTCTATTATCTTAACAAAATCATCCTAAGCATATAAAAGGATTACAATAAAAACGGCTTATGGCAAAGGCAATAATCGACTTACAATATAATCTGCATAAGATCTTTCCTAAAACAAGTTTATACTATCCAAACTACCAAGATCTTGCGTGTCTTTAAGATCTTCGAGATTTGCCTTCAACACACGTCGGCGACCTGACTGACGTTGGCGACTCTTTTTAAAGACTCGAGGTCGTTCACGTGTAAGACGTTTGGAACCATCAAAATCAAAGCCTCCAGCTTTTCTAAGACATCTTCCTTGACTGACCCATATGTATTGAGTTTCACCTTGCGCTTGCTAGTTGAGTAGTTGGTCAAATAATATTCTTGGTAATAAGATTTAGTCAATTGATCCTATATATGAATACTGATTGCAATAGTCATATTGATCCTATATAGGGTTGTTCAAAATTGATTTAGACAAAATAAACTCGCACCCAACCTGTGATATTCCGATCTTGTCTCTAGTGCTTAATATTTAGGGAATTTTGGTTCCGGTCTAAATCTAGACTTTTCGGGGTTGGACTTGAGACTTAATTTTTATTCAAAAAATATAAATAATTTATTTGATCAATAATTAATATTTATAAAAATGGTTATAAAGGACCCATCAAATCTTATAAAAAAAAACTATTTTAAAAATAATAAAAATGTTTTACTAAAAATGATAAGATAGAAAAATATATCCATCAAGGTCCAATCCACTAATGCCCTTGCCGGCTTTTGAAGATTAGGACCATTTTAATGGGCTGCAAAAATCAAACTTGTGAAAGTTGTATACGCCCATATATAGTTTAGTCATCATTGGGCTGTCTATACCTTATGTGAAGAAGGCACTTATATATAGTTCCATACTTCCATTGCTTTTGGTTTGGATCAATGCTTCTTGTAAATGTGATGTTTTAAACAAGTTGGGCTATCTCCCAACCCACCTTAAATTAAACCCACTACAAATTGTTCATATATGTATGGGTTACGCTACTAGGACTAAACCCGTCTAATTAAGATTCGTGATGAGTTCAATCACACATTAATTATTATATATCACCAATCTATGAATAGAATGTGCACTTTTCAATAATTAATCTAGGTTAATTGCATTGACACGTATAATACAAAAATAAAAAGTCATCATACTCATGTTCGACACGTAGTGGATTCAGCTGAGAAGTGGTTGAACTCAACAAGTCATACACTCCTTTGTGCAATTGTGCTTAATTGGTTTAATTAGGTGGGGTGGGTCAAAGTTTATGTTACTAATAACCTAACTTTAACAACATTTAGAGCTCGATCGATCTAACCCCAAGAATTTTAAAATGTTTTCACTTATCCAAAATAACCACGAGTCTATTTTCTTAATAAATAATAAATGCATAAATAATGTGCAAAAAAATCTTCTTTTTATTTGGGTACGTGGAAAAAATATCTAAAGTTGTGCACGTCACGAATGCTTGATTTGAGCTGGAACACATTTCCAGTTGGAATTGTAGGTCTCGTTCACAACGCAAAACTGGTGAGGCCCGCTAGGATGTCAACGTGTCCACCCTTCATATGCGTAAGAGCTACAATAAAAGGCGTCTGGTCACTGATCGAATCAAAAAAGAATTCCGCTGTCGGGATCCGACGTTGATGGGGACGTGGGTCCACCATAAAACGCTGTGCTGGCCCGTACTCGATAACTTTGCGTTACTTGTTGTTGCCGTGGAACGCCTTCCATCTTCCAATTCCAAATTCTAATCTTGTTCGCTTTTGAATGAGTTGTAGCCGTCCGATCTGCACGTGGTCGGTCTAGATCCGGTGACTTGCCTAGCAGAAAAAGGGATAAAAGGAATTATTATGATTGGGGGTGCCTTTTTATTGTGGAAAAGTCAAAAACTACCTAATGGTGGGGTCCCCGTCCCCGATTTCTGCCACGTACCTGATTTCGCCTGTGTTGTTGTCATCTGCCTCTCTACAATTGTATACTGCTATAATTGTGACATTGTGTAGCGCTCTTATTTTTATCGTTGCATAGTAAATTTCTTGTATTTATTTTACGTGTTTAATTCGAATAAAATGTTAATACACTTTGAAAGATACTAGTAGTATTTTCTTGGTTCATTTGACGCTAAGTGATTAGGTAATTTACTCTAATTGCACGTCATCATAAAGCTTATGTTAGTTAGTAGTAACTTCACGCCAACCAATTTCACCTACAATTTAGTATTCGTTTGATTAAACGCGGGAAGTTATAATTTAATTACAACGGAATTATTTCAAGTAAAATGTGAAATTTCAATTTGGTTCATTTAAATCCGAAAAATGAAAGACACTGTAATGCTTAGTGTGTTTTTTAAAGTGGGTCACATTGAGTTTGGATCGGTAGGTCGAGCCATTAAATATAATAATATTATAAATAGACACATGGAATATATGCTTATTTAAAATTTTGAATTTTAGATTTTCATAAGTAGGGTTTTTTATTTCATTTTTTTGTTTATATTGTGCTTTTGAATTTAGATCAACTAAAACATAAGTGAAAAATAAAAAAAAAAAAAATCAATGTACGAGCGCATAAAAACTATAGATTATACTTTAAATAAGTGTATAATTTAAAAACTACTGATGGTGGCAATTCTAGTATTTGGCCTTTAACCTAGTCTTTGAATGTTCCCTCAAAATTAAGGGCTTTTGCTTGGCATTTCCTATCCAGATTTTTATGTTTCAAAACCAGTTTTCAGCGACGCAACATTGTTGTGAATGTTGACCATTGCTCGACTACACAGGAATCATCAAAGACTTCTTGACATGCCCTGTTCAAATGTCCCAGATGCGACACATGTTTGGGCTGCTTCTTCCCTGACGTTGTTTCTCAACTCCATAACTATGGATTGCCCGATTGAAATCGCAATGATGATGGTCGATAATAAGGGGAAAGATGGTTTAACTGAATTCTTGCCTTTGGCATGGGTGGCGTGGAGCCGTGGACTAGTGGATTACGCGCAATCAATGCATCTTTCAAGGGTGTAGTTACCACCATTTCCTTTTGTTTGTTTTTTTTGGTTGAAGAAGAGGTAGAACTCTTTGCCCCCTCAAGGGTATATTTTATTAGAGAGGAAAAAAAGGCTATATAAAAATCAAACAGGGGATAGCCCGACCCTTAACATCATAGGAAAACAAAGAAATAACACCATCAGACAAGTCAAACAATACATACATTAATTCCTAAACTAAACGAAAAAACAAGAGAAGCAAGAGCAGCTACAATATTGGCTTTTCGATACACATGTCGGAACTGGACAACCCAATTCCTACGAAGTAAGTCATGACACTGAGATACAAGACTAAATAAGGAGTAATAACGCTCCATAGGTTTGCTCAGAAACTACACAACAGTCTATGAGTCAATTTCCAAGCACACCCTCCTATAATCGTTGTCCCACGTTAGTTACCATCCAGGACACCCAAAAGTTCAACCGTGGGAATTGTGCAAGCAGTGCAGCAACCAATGTTATGCTCAACCATCGCGACCAAAAACCCATCACTTTCTCGTAGCACACATGTTGAACCCGCTAAGTTTTCATCCCTTACGGAGCCATCAGTATTAAACTTGAACAAACCCTTAGCAGGTCGATGCCAACAGATAAACTCCTCCTTTCTCCTCTTTTGCTTGTCCTCTTCTCTTAGCGGAAACACTGTGAAATGGTACTCTCCCACCTATCGGCGAATAAACTCCATCCTATTTCCTTAAAAAGCATATTGACCAAACACATGGTCATTCCTCCATTTCCACAACCACCACACTATAGTTACAAAAACATGAGTTCAAGCAACATTTTCCTCCAATATAACATCAGAAGAGATATTTAACCAAATCCAAAGAGCATAATCAGAAAGAAAGAAATCTTCCTTGGAAAGAGGAAGGGTGAAGATCTCCCCATATGCTTCATACATTTATAAATATGAAAACAATACTCGGGTTGAGATACTAATATGCATACAATACTCGGGTTTTATAAGGATATTGAAATAATTTTTTGAAGTTAGTTTATTAAGATTATGTATTTATGGTTTTTATCTTTTACTCCGTAATAGGATAAGATAATATTTATAAATATGAAAAACATTAATATAAATATTGGTAGAGAAGATATTTAGGGTGGAGTGTCTAATAAGAATACTAATTTATTAAAATAGTTTTATAAAGTTAATTTATTAAGATTATGCCACGTGACATGATTTTTTCAAAACACATGGTTTCTGCTTTATAGTGTGTGTAAGGGTAGATAGTTTCGATGATAAGTAGGTCTGATGGTGCCTCTTGTACGTTTTGCTCTTATACGATTTCATATCTTTTATCAACTAACGATCACTTACTTTTTAATAAGGCAATCACATTGATTTTTCTCAATAAATATGAATGAGCATCTGATCGAAAGTTTCATATGGCAATTTCAGTAGTTTGTTTTAGTCGTAATGTATCAACTTGATGGAATATTACTTTCTTTCACGCAGATACAAAAAATTTGGAGATACCAATTAGAATTTTAGATGAATTTATTGTAAATTTAGCTATGCACAATGGTGCCTAATTAATAGAATCGATGTTTCTTTTTCTTTTAGAGTTGAACTCTTTGTTAACCGGTGATGTTGTTATTAATTGAATGAAAGTTTGTTTTAGAATCTATTGTAATTCTTGCTTTAACATACCCTTGTGATAAACAAAATTGCTTTAACAGAGTAAATATTTAGTTCACCTCTCCCTAGCATATTTTTACTTTAGCCAAATTATGTGTAATAATAGTATTATCTTCTTTCTAAGAAAACTCGAGAGGAGTCCATTGAATCGACAATAGAGCGCGATGGATGGGATCGTCTCCCTCCGTATTACAATGTTTTCTCCATCTTTATTTTTTGCGTATAGTTTTTATTTTAGGCAGAAAGGACACGTGGCTATAAATTCACAGGGAAAAAGTAAAGAAAAGAAACTGACTGCGACTTGTACATTAATCGAGCGAGCGCCTGTCAACGGTTTCATACTCGAAACACGTGTCCTTATATTACTCGTCTTCTCTCCTCCTTTAATCTCCTCTTTTTCTATCCCCTCTCCCCCCTCCCCCTCCTCTTTCTTTCTTGCTCTGCCAAATCAAGCCTTTTCTGTCCTCTTCTTGGAGAATGAAATGCGAGATCCTCAGACTATCAAGAATGGAAGCCTCCGATAGCAAAGATCTCCATCCCGGAGATTCATCCTCGTTGCCGGAGCCTGCGAAAAGCTTCTCCGGCGTCCTTTCTTCTTCGCCGACTTCTTCCCTGTCCTTCCTACCTTCCGGTTCTGAAGATTCTGGTTCCTCCTCTTCCAGTGACTTTTCTTCGGCGAGCGGCGAATCCAGCGAGAATCCGGCGGACCTGATGGCGGATGCGGTGGCGCCGCGGCTGCTCATGGAGCCGGTTACTGCCGGAGATTTGGATCCGCAGGCACGGGAGAAGTGCGTGGGGAAACACGATAGGGTTAGCTGGGGTTCTACTTCGGTGATAGGGCGAAGGAGAGAGATGGAGGATGCGCTCAACGTTGTGCCTGGTTTCATGTCTCGCGCTTGCGGCCACGTTGGCGGCTGTACGGCCCCCGGCTCAGGGAGCTCCGATCAGATCTTCCCCGTCCATTTCTTCGGTGTTTACGACGGCCACGGTGGCTCTGAGGTAATCAATTTTAATATTCGGTTTTTGTATTTCAAGCAATTGATGGTTCAAATTCATTCCAATTATGATGTATGCAATGCTGTGTTTGCCGCTAATTAAGATCCATGGAAAATCAACATAGGGAGGATGAGTATAATGATCTGCTTTCTTTCCGTTGGGAATTTTATAGATCCAAACTAATTGCATTGAGATTCTCTAGGCCAGGGTATGTAAACCATGAGCTCTATATTCATTGATTGGTATATTACTGCAATAAAAAACAATGCTCGATTAAACTAATGCAATGACACGTAAGGAGGGGGTGGTGGAGGACCGGGGGTGATGGGGGCCACTTTTTCTCACGAAAAGGATTTATGGCGCACATGGGGACCACATTCAAGGAGTGAATATTTATTTTATTAAGCAACATTAGAATATTTATGACTTTCCCATTATTTAGGTAGAAGATGTTCTTGTGAAAAAAGAGCGTATATGTTCTTATGTTTTTGGTATTTTTTTTAATTTATGAATTGTCACATTTTAGTATTGATATTTATTTTGGTGGCCTTGACCAAGTCCAATGAACTAAATCTTGTTGGTATTGGTGGTGGTTGCTTAAATAAACATATATTTCTTTGCCGTGTAAAACATATATTGGAGGAAATAGCATACTTTTGTTTTTGGAAAATTTGGTAGAAAATAATGGTGTGAGGTGTCACTACTAATAATAAAAGAAGAAAAAAATGGATAGGATTGTGATGAGGGCGGTGTGGTTGTAAGGTGACAGGTGTCCTAACGTCACTTTCTGCCCCGTGGGATGGGAATGGTAGACCTATTCCAATTTAACACGACAATTTTCTCTGTCTATTAATTATTTAATCATTCTTTTATAATTCACTTATTCTGTATTGAAATGGAATAGCATATATCAAGGAGACAAGGACTAAGAAGCTTCACAGAAATAGTAACTGTGTATACTTGTCTTCACCAGTTGCAAATGTGCTGAAAATGTTGTATGAAATGTTTTGATGGTTAAACTCTCTATAGGTAGCTAACTTTTGTGCCGCAAGAATGCATCAAATTATAGTGGAGGAATGGGACAGGCAAGAGGTTAATGGGTACGAATGGCGTAGGAAGTGGGAGACGGCATTACATAATGCATTCGAGAGTGCTGATGAAGAGGTTTTCAGGGATTCCATTGCAAATGAGATGGTTGGAACAACTGCTGTGGTAGCCATTGTTTCAGGTTGTCAAATTATACTGTCAAACTGTGGAGATTCCAGGTCAGTGCTTTGCCGAGGAACTCAAACCATTCCCTTAACTATTGATCAGAAGGTAAATTTCTTGTTTGCAAGAAAAAGGAAATGTTGTTACATTTACAGAATTAAGTTCATCCAACTAAAGGCAACTTTTCTGTTGGTGGTTTTTCTTACAGCCTGACAGAGAAGATGAATTTAACAGAATTGAAAAAGAGGGCGGGAAAGTCATAAACTGGAACGGTGCTAGGGTTCTTGGAGTTCTTGCAATGTCGCGAGCCATAGGTATCCTTCTCTCTAACCTATTCTTCAATTTCATTCAGTTGTATCAAATTTGAGCTATGGTGTGGTTTTATGGTAAAAGGAAGCTAAAAAGTATATCTGAGGATGAATGTGATTATAATGTGCTGTGCCAAACAAGCCCTAAGTATGTCTCTGTTTTGACCCATCTCAGGTGATCGGTATATGAGGCCGTATGTTATCCCAGTGCCTGAGATCACATTCACAACAAGAACTGCTGAGGATGAATGCATGATCTTGGCAAGCGACGGACTGTGGGAAGTCATGTCCAATGACGAGGTGGGGATGTACGCACGCCGACTTTTAAGGAAGGGAAGGAGGAACATGGTGGCTGGTGGGCCCTCACCAGCCCAGTTCACAGCTGATAAACTGAGAGAGATGGCAATTGCTAAGAGCAGCTCAGATAACATCTCAATCGTTGTTGTTGATCTCAAGTCTAGGAGAAGGAACCAACAACCTAGGCAAGCTGATGATGACAGGTAGATTTTTATGACGCTATAATCATCATCACCATCATTTGCTGGATGATTTGTGTCTGTACATACAGTCCACTAATCAAAGTAATCATATTATTCAAGGAACAATAACTAGACAGTTGAGCGTAGGCTTTAGGCTGTTGGAACTCTGATCAGCCATATGAAGCTACCGCTTGTCTGTCGGGTTTTAATATGTTTGTAAAGCTCGAGGAGCTGACACTAGAGAAATTGATTGCAACCCAGATCCGTTTTACAGGCTTGTGGAGATGAATCCTTCATATTGAGTGGTTGTGGATATGGCAGAAAAACTGTATATGAAGCGGGAAAAAAAAACATGAAAGATGAAGGTGTAATTGTGATTCCTACTATTGTTTATCCAGTTCTGCTTAACTTTGCTATATGTCTACTTCGCCTTTCAATGAAAGGACAATTCTCATTGTTTTTTAGTTTTTTGTTACTTGTCTTAATACATGCGTAAATGTACGCCTTTGCGCATTGTGTACACGCTTAGAAGTGTTATTTTCCTTTGTGTTCTAGTATGCTTGTTGTATTCGCATGTTCTTAAGCACATATATTTGATGAGACTAGAATTTCAATGTCAATTAGATTCTTGCCAAATTAGATAAGCATAATTCTCTATGTAACATACATTTAGCCGTACATTCAATAGATATATGTATCTCAATTCTGAATTTAAAGAAACATGTAAATACATAACATGTATACGACAGATCATAGGTTACACCATCAACCTTGTATGAGCTCAAACTGAAACTCTTCCTCCGTTGAGGAAACTGAATACTTGCTTCAGATTACCTCTTGATGGACGAGCATTCGTTGCATACTTGCACACATACACGAGCCGTTTTCGCATGTCCAGCTTGGTTATCTGTATCTCGTTTGACGAGCTTTGATCAATAAAGGACCCTGATCGCATACCAGCAAAATCAAGTTCACAAATGTTATACATAATATAAAAAAAAAAGTAAAATTACTTCGGCATGATACTCATTTACCTTCTTCGTCAAACAAAGATATCAAGATCGCCAGACACACACAAATGCTAATATCTTCTCCTGAATACACATCATTCAGCAAACTTCTAAGACATAGAATCCCTTCTGATACATCATTTCATACAACTATGAAGTTTAATCTTACAAATACTAGGCTGATACGAAAAAGGTCAGCAGTCGAGAATAATCTTACCGTCATGGCAGCAAACCAACAGCGTCTTTCCTTGGCTTAAGCTTTCCTTTGCAAAGTCCACAGAAGAAGGGAGGTTGCTCAGCAAGGAAAATCGGTCAAATTTAGAGTTCTGGTCAAGAGGAAAGAGTATATACTTCATGAGAAAATTAAATCTAGACATCAAAGATCCATGAAAACAACAGAACTGTAATCTATACAAACCACAGTGGGAAGGTGCAGGTATGTGTAAGAAGTTTGAACATCAATCGACTCTTTGTCACAGTTCAATATGCAATCAACCTGAGGTTTGGAGGTAGCTGCAGAGAGATAAAGCATAAAGAAAATGTACTTAGATTTTTGGAGCTGTAAATTAAAGAAACACTAAAGTTAATATGTTGGTTCCTGATTCTAAACTCTTTTTGTAATCATTATGCACTGCTGTAAAATACATAAAAAAAAAGAACCTATAAATTTAGTCCAAAAATATCTCACCAACTCGAGTTGATCCTACTGCAAGATTGGTTGATCCCAGCCAATACATAACACAATCATCATCAGAAGATTTGTTTTGAATATTGAGTGTAAACTCACAAGGTAAAGCAACATTTTTATCTGCAGAAAGACTCCCGTTGATACTAATCTGAGGAGCATTCTCTCCCCTCTGAGCGCGATACACTCTATCTTTCTCAACTATATCAGCAACTTTTTGGTTACACAAACCAGGACCCATGTTTATAAGATCATAAGCATGTTTCCAGAATAGGGCTGGTGTTAAGCCCCTAGCCCAAGTTTCCTCGTCATCTCCAGCTCCGGATATGTAACTCCAGCTAAACTCAGAGCTTGTCCTTTGCTGATAAACGCCGCCACTAGACGAGGAAGCTGAAACAAGAATGATGGGAGTGAAGTCCCAAGAATCATGATCAGGGACTTCATTTAACGAGATAACTGATTGCTGTGAGATCCATAAGGGGCGAAGAGGCTTTTTTAGGGTTTCTGAAAGGGATGCAATATCAGCACCGCTTGATTCAAGACTATTTGTCCATTCTTCAATACGGTTTTCGATAGATGATTTTTCTGTTTTAGAGATCCAGAGAGGCAGGTGTAAGGAACAGTCCCATTCAAGTGAAGTAGCACTTGTGTTTTGAGCTGCTGCTTTGGATGATATATTTGGATCCTGTTAAATTGTGCCATACATTATTCAGCACAAATTTTATGAAACTAAAATCAACCAAAAGAAAAGCATAAATTTGCCCACTTGCTAACACAAGTTTTAATGGGCCGTGCCAAAAATACCATGTAGAATATGATCAAGAAGGTGAGATCAAAGGGGAAACAATTCTCAAAGTATGTACTTTCATACACTGTATTTACTCACTTATAAACGAAAAGGAATTGAAACACTAAAAATTTCAGTGGAAGGAAGAAGTATATACTCACTATATCCTTCATTATGGAGTTGTTTTGATCCATCAACTTTTGGTGATTACGGATGGCTCGGTTTAATACACATGTCCAAATGGGAATTGTCCTGGACATGCTATCAGGAAATCGCTTCCCTTTTCGGGTCGAATCCACTATTATACATCCTCCTATCTGCCCTAGCCAATTCATGGATATACTTGAAAGGTAAGATGGAAAAATCAATCATAAAAACCATCCAGTAGAGGAATGCTATCTTCATCCAAAATATCATAGAGACTATAACATCATTATTCATATACTACGATAAGAAGGGTGCAGAAAAGAATACACTGTTTAAAAAACTGATGAGCATATCCTTGTAAACCACAGATTAAATTCACATCACATAGCAAAATCCAAAGTAAAGATAGCAAAAGCTGCAAAAATTAGGATAAAGAACTGAAATTTAGTTGCACAAATACAACACATGCACTATACCTCTTCATTGCACTTATCCAACACACCCCACCCAAGAGCAGAATCACTGTTATAAACAGCTTCACCATAATCTTAATCTTAATCACCATAAAAGGAGAATTGGGTTGCCAGTTCAAACAAAATCAACTCAATTTGACTCAGTAGCAATTATCAGAAGAACACATGAAAAAACCCGTCAAGGGTAAATCTCAAAACAGATTTAAAAGTACAGTAACATCCAACAAACCCAAATGAAAGAGCAAAGTTTTACCCGCGAGAAGGGCAACGTGGAGATTAAGGCGAGAGGTGTTAAAGGACCAGTTATTGCAATGTCCGTCGGTGGATTTGAAGTAACAAGTGGAGTGGAAACGGGAAGAATACCAGAGCCCACATCGGAGATTGGCAAGCAGAGGGAGTGAGGGCCAAAGTTGTGAGATTTCTCCCACGAATATGGAGTCTTCGTATATGGATCGAAGGGCGTTGTAAAGCAAGCTGTTTTCACTCTTTTTTATCTCTCTCACTGTTTTGTATATGCTTTGTCCTCCTTCCATGGCGGCTACTGCGAATTGAGTTTTTTAGTTTTCGATCTCAACGAACACAAGGGTTTTTGGGTATTATACTCCCTTATTTTGATTGGGCCACCTGGAAAATATAACAATATTAAGTAAAAATATATTGTAAAGCACTTGCTTCTTAAATTAATTACGATTTTTCCTATGTCCATAGGTTAAGCTCCTTAAAATGGAAATAATTAATTGATTTGTATTTACTTAGAATTAATTGATTTTTCAAAAGGATTTATTAGTTTCTTTTTAGGATTTTAGTTCCTTGAATTAGTATGCTTAACCTGAAAAACCGAATTAATTATATCTTTGTTAAAAAAATCCAACAAATTTCTGTTGAGCACTCTTTCAATCAAGCCAACATTGAGGAAGATCTCAACCGGAAATTATCCGGATGTGTGGGATTGATCTCCAGACATCGCAAATTGACGTTCCAGTGCTTGACAAGTTCGATGTCAACGGGAACGGCAACGGCTCGATATTTATCAGTCACGTACCAATGATGAATCGATATGCTGAAAAGGGAGTTGGTTTGATCGAATTCAGGAACAAATTAAACCAAGTGAAGTTCGTGTTTGTTAAAGAACGAGGATAGATTTTCGACAAAAAAAAAAAAACGAAGATAGATTTTTTTTAGAAGGTACGATAAACATGGAAAGAATTAAAATACAAAATAATTATCTTTTCAATTTAGGTAAATCATATCTTTTACTTTAATTATTTTTACTTAATCTTATTATCTTTTCTAAGTTAACCAATCAAAATAAGAGAGTACAATAGAGAGTATAATTAGGCAATATGGAGTGCACCCCGAACAATAAATAAGAATCCTAAAATAGAAATTAGTAGATAAATTTTGTAATTTTTAGAATCAAAATTTTTAAATATCTCAAACAATATATTTTCCTAACTAACTACTTACTAAAATTATTTATAAAGTCCCTTAATATCTCTAACGAAACTACTCACTAAAATTATTTTAAAAATTAATTAATCTTCTTTAATTCATTTATGTAAAGAATGTATTATGTTATAATTTTTTTTTGTGCAAATTATAAACTCAATATATCTTAAATTATCATGTATATTATAGTATCTACCGATAATGCTTCAATTTTTATTTACATAATAAGTACAAATATTGTATTTGATTTAACTTCATAAATAATTTTCACACCATTAATTTCATGATATTGTGTATTATATAGTCTTTTAATTAAAATTGCTCAAGTATTGATGGATTTTTTTACGTTAGAATTATGTCATAATTATAATCATAAATTATTTACAAAAATTTTAGTGTTAGAATTGAAGTGGAAAAAAATAGATATGTTTTTTGGTAGAAAAAAATATTAATAGCTATCAATATTATATAAGAGAAAAAATAGTTAGTTTGTAGTTTGATTTGTTAATACGAAGTATAATTAGGGTAAATTTAAAAGAAAATTGTATATATTGTTGATATAATTAAAAGATTAAGTTTAAAGATTACAAATCTTATCTATTAGTTTCCATTTTAGGAATCTTAATAGCAAAATCATTTTATGAATTCGTTAGCAAATTACCACCTGCATTAAAATATCTTCTAAGAATAGCATTTCATGTTTTTGTTAGCTGTTAGTGTCAGATTAGTTTGAATAATTAAGTTTAATTAAAGAAACCCCAATCATTGTTAGTGTACATGCACACACTGGAAAAACCCTTAAGTTAATATAGCTTTCATATTTATAATTTCAGTCAAACTGTAGTGAAAAAAGTAATGAATTTTTCATCTATAACCCACTATTGAAAGGAAATAGTATATCAGATATAACGCTCAGAAAGAAACAAAAGCTATGTGGATGACCTGAAGAGTGGTAATCAAAATGAAGAGGAGAAAAAAGCTGTCATAAATCATAAATGTCGTATGCATGATTGGTGCATTTGGACTCAAGACTTTTGAGTCCTATGTCAAGCTTGATTAGATGCCATTTGGAATCGGCAGAATACATCAATAGACACTTGAACTTGTACGTTTTTTTCAATCAGCTCCCCGTACTTTGAAATTTTCAAATAAACACTTAAACTTAGTTAAATTTGTTCAATTAAACACTTTAGGGTGATGTGGCAATACGCGTGAAAATCAATCGACACTTTTAGCGAGTATGTTCATTGAGATTGATTTTTTATAAAAAATTCTTGTTCTTTTTCTTGTTTATTTGATAATAATTTAAAAATAGTATTAAAAGGGTCACACATATTTTCTAGTTTATTATTTTCTAATATATCAGAAACCTTAATTGATTTGGAAATCCAGATCTCATATCTCAGATCTGGAAAATCCAGATCTCAATTTGTCCACCAGAAAGAGTCGTGGCGGAACAACGGGCTCAAAGAAAGAATTCGAAGTGTTCACCAACGACATAGGAAGAAACCAGAACCAGAGAAAGAACCAGAACCATGGGAAGGAACCAGAACCATGGGAGGGCGAGTTCACAAGCGACTTCCTCCAACAATGGCTTAGATCTGATTTTCTAGGGATTAGATCTGGGGCGGGGGTGAAGAGTTCCGTCCTGATTCTCTCTGATGCTGTCGTTTCTAGGGAACAGATCTGAGGGCGGTGGTTGGGAGCAACCGCAATCGATGTCGGCTTGAGACCTTCGGATTTGAGGGCAGAGAAGAGAAGGTATGCCGACAGAGAATCAACAAAGAAGGTATACCGGCAGAGAATCGGTCTGAGACCTCCGGATTTGCGAGTCCGTCGTTCATCAGAGTCCTTCTTGCGAGTCCATCGTTCATCAGAAAAGATATGTCGACGGTGAAGAAAAGATTTGCCCATCGGCGTCTGTCATCTCTCTTGTTCTGATTCTGGTTCGTTCCGTCGTTTCAGAGGCGGAGAAGATATGCCATCGGTGAAGAATTGCGAACTCCCGAGATATGTCGCGGACTTTGACAAGGCAGAGAGGCCGTTCAGCTGTGTGATTTTTTTTGTAGAAAATAAATTCGGATTTTTTTAATAGGTTTGGAAATTGGATTTGAGATTTTTTGGGTAGAAAGATGGATTTAGGATTTTTTTAATAAATTTGGAAAGTGGATTAGAGTTTTTTTAATTAATTAATTATTTTTTATTAAATTGGAAAAATAAAAATAATTACCTATGTGGCATCTATATGGCACTCACATGGCGTATATGTGGCATCCACGTCGCCGCGAGTGAGTTTCACTCAATGGCTCAGTGTCTAAAAGACAATAAATAGTTAAGTTTAGGTGTTTATTTGAAAATTTCAAAGTACGAGGAGCTGATTGAAAAAAACGTACAAGTTCAAGTGGCTATTGATGTATTCTGCCATTTGGAATCTTCAAGTCCTGTGTCAGGATTTCTGGTAATATATGTTCTCTCTTTGCTTAAAAGAGTCTTATCTCAAAACCTCAAATACGATGACATCTAATCTATTATTCTATAAAAGAACGTAGAATATGAAATCTCAGCCGTTAATTTTACAAGTCCCTTATCCGAGCCGTTAATTTTTCTATTATTCTATTATTCTTTAAAAGAACGTAGATTTTGAAATCTCAGCCGTTACTTTTAAAAGCGTGCTCGAATTGATATTTTAATGTTCCTCGAAATTCGTGTCGGTGTTGCTTAACTCTTAAGTAATCTCGGGGAGACCGTAAAAAATATATATATTCTTGGAAAAGCGTGCTCGAATTGTTATTTTAATGTTCCTCGAAATTCGTGTCGGTGTTGCTTAGCTCTTAAGTAATCTCGGGTAGACCGTAAAAAATATATATTCTTCGAAAATCGTGCTCAAATCATATTCACTAAAATTGTACTTCCTATTTTCCTGGCGTGCAACGCACGCCCCAGAAACTAGTAATATTAGCCATTCTAAAGAGAGGATGAAATTAAACAGCAAAAATGGTTTCCACCGATCCCAAGAAGTATACAATACCCATTTTAAGCAAAACAGTATCCATAGAACTTATTAAACTTCAGAACCACAAACCAAGAAGAGCTTTCCAACAATGGAGTCTCAAGAGCACCACTCCCTTGCATTCTGAAACATCCTCAACCACGGACTCGGTCCCTTCTTCTCAACATCCCAATGCTTCGGATACCACGGAAACTGCCACATCATAAAACACCGCTCAGGATGAGGCATCATCGCCAAATGCCTACCGTCAGGCGAACAAACCGCGGCAATCCCTAAAGGCGACCCGTTTTGATTGAACGGGTAATCTTCAGTAACCATCCCATCATCATCACAATACCTAATCGGCGCCAAACCCATATTCAAAACATCATCAAACACACCCTTGTCAGGGAAATAAGCTCTTCCTTCTCCATGAGCCGCCCACACACCCAAGGTACTCCCCTCCATTCCCTTGAGCATTATTGCAGGAGAGCCCTTGACGGTCACGCTCGTAAACCGACATTCAAACCGGCCCGATTCGTTGTGTATAAACCTTGGCTGTGATGGGTCCCCGACTTCAGACCCGCTCGTTGAGCCCGGGATCCAGCCCAATAAAGCCATGAGCTGACATCCATTGCAGACGCCGAGGCTGAAAGTGTCTGGACGGGCGTAGAATTCTTGGAATTGTTCAAGAAGCGGGCGGTTGAACCGAATAGAAGCTGACCAGCCTTTGGCTGAATCAAGAACGTCAGCGTAACTAAAACCGCCTACAAAGACAACCCCACGGAATTGTTTCAGAGAGATGGCGCCGTTGAGAAGATCAGACATTGCAACATCCCATGGCTCAAAACCCGCAGCATAAAGCGCTGCTGACATTTCTCGGTCTCCGTTGCTGCCTTCTTCACGCAACACAGCTACCTTCGGTTTTGATGTCGAATGCAAGTAGCTGTTGTCAGTGAATGATGGCTTGAAAGACAGCGACCAAGATGGTTCGTGTCTTGTTTTCAGCCCGTCTTTCTCGGCTTCCACACAAGATGGTAATCTTTGGAGTTTCTCCAAGTGAAAGCTGGTTTCTTCCCATTCGTCTCTCAAGAAACCGGTTTTTTCATTCAAGTGAGTGACCCCATCAACATTTAAGCGTATTGTTTGTGTGGAAGTGACGTGTCCAATGATGTCAGCGGAGATCTGGTTGTTCTGCAGCTTTTCAAGTACGAGGTCTAGTGAATTTTTGTTAACCTCGAGGATTAGACCGAGCTCTTCAGCAAATAATGTGTTCATGAGGCCGTTTCCCTTGGAGTTTAAGTGCAGCTCAACTCCACAATTCCCAGCAAATGCCATCTCAAGGACAGTTACAAGGAATCCACCATCACTAATATCATGGCCTGCAGAGATCAGTTCTTCTTCTAGAAGCTCTTGAACTCCATTGAACACTTTCTTCAAGTAGGAAACAGAATCAACGTCGGGGCATTCATTACCGATTTGGTCAAAAGTCTGATGAAACAGGTGGAAAAAATGAGCAAGTCAAAACAAAAACTAGATAAATATCTATATGAAGGTAGTTGAAGATATGAAAACAGTGGAACATACAACAAACACATGAATTCAAGAACTTGAGAATTTATAATCATGATTAAAAAACACAAAGTAAAAAAATAGTGATATGAATTTGGACAAGCAACATGGATGAAGGAAGTTGTGAAGCAAATATAGACAAACACAATTCATCTTGTATCTTCTGTGAACCTTCTTCTCTTTATTTGCTGCTCCAACCATTTTATTAATTATTATGTGCATTTCTATAGTTCTTTCTTGCTAACATGTGCTGCTTTTGCTCTTATTCTCCCTTTATAAACCCCTGACTTAGTTTTCTAATACAGAGTTGCAATTTAATCTGCTTCTATGGACGCACAAGTACATGCATGAAACAACCCAATTCAACCAAAATATGAAATTTACAAAATCTTATAGTCAGCGCCTGAAAAACGTAAAATTACACAGAGAAAGAGAGATATACATACCTGAGCAAAAGCAGATCCACCAAGCCGACGCTTTCCATTGGCCAAGTCAACATGAAACAGAACACCCTCATCTCCCAGCTTCAAATCAGGAGTGACTGTCTTGGTGATATCAGGGCAAGTAACATAAGCACTCACCACCAAATTCCCAGGAGCTTTGACCACCTCATTCTCAGACCGAGCTGCCATAGAGAGACTGTCCTTCCCACCATCAATAGCAATCCCAAGCTCAATCATAGCATCAGCAAGAGCCATAGCTGCATCATACATGTCAGCTCCTTCACCATCAAGCTTAGCAGCATACATCCAATTACCACTAGCCTTGACATCAGAAAGAGACGTAACTTTTGCCCACACCAGATTCGTCAACGCTTCCCCAACAGCCAATCTTGCCATAGCCTTTGGATCCAACAAACCCTTTATAGGTTGCTCTCCAATAGAACAAGCTCCTCCAGTAAAATCATTGAACGTCTGGGCAATTACTGCCACATCAGCAAGTGTAATCTGTAACGGGCCCACCGTCTGCTGCTGGGCCACGAGCCCAGTCACACACCTGTCCACTTTCGTTGTCAAGAACCGCTTTGAACCCACAGATGGTAGTCTCAAAATGCGTTTTAGAGCATCAAGAACTGTAATTCCAGGAGCAACATCAAGAGGCTGCAGCTGAGGAACTCTTCTATGGAACTCAAATTGTTTCTGAGGCATATCACCAAGAACTTTCTCCAATTCAAGATCCACTGCTGGAGGAGAATCCTTAGCAGAGCTGTCAACTAACACAATTCGGCCTTTGCCATTGATGGTTCCTATCACAGCCATTGAGAGTCTTTCTCTATTACAAATTGATTGAAGCAAGCCACGGCTTTCAGGCTTCACAAGTATTGCATCTTGCTCCTGGTACTCAGCACCCCAAATTTCCAAAACCGACATGGTGTGATCCCCAACCACAATCTTCCTCACATCAATCTCAGCACCTTCAGGATGAATGATTTCCTTAACAACATTACAATTACCACCAGCACCTTGATCATGGATGCTAATAATCGGGTTCTTTTCTCCCATTTCAATACAAGCACGAACAACACGGTACAGCTTCTGAGCCATCTCAGCATCTCCCCTCTGAACAGCATTGAAATCCAGGTCAGCGTCGTTTTGACCACTAACCATACTAGAAGCAGCTCCTCCTCCCATCCCTATACGGTAAGCAGGACCCCCAATTTTCACCACTAACATTCCAATCTTAGGCTCGCCTTTTGTAATGTGGCCATGATCAATCTGACCTATACCAGCACTAAACATTATAGGCTTCAACCATTCTCGTCTCTCGCCACTTGGAAGTCTCATCCCAAAAGTTCTAGTGTATCCTTGAATCAACGGCTCTCCAAATTTGTTACCATAATCAGATGCACCATTGCTAGCATCAATAAGGATCTGTAAAGGCGGGGCCAAGTTTGATGGATAGCTAAAGGACTGATCTTCCCACGGGGCATAAGCAACTTCAAGGTTAAGGTTACCCACACAATAACCAGCTGTAGACGCCACAACAAATGACCCTCTTCCGGTTGCATGAGTATCCCTTATTCTACCACCAGCACCAGTTTCTGCTCCAGGGTAAGGAGCTACAGCACATGGGAAATTGTGGGTTTCAGCTGTAAATAAAATGTCAAGGTCACGCTTGCTTATATCCAATGGACAAGTTACACCAGATTTGACAGGCTTCAATTGATTCACAGTGAACCCTTTAATGGCGCTCGAATTGTCCTTAAAACCAATTACAGAATTGTTCGGATTTGCCTTAAGAGTGCTCTTCACAATCTGCATTAGAGTCTTATCCATGGGCTTTCCATCTATTATCATTTTGCCAGTGAAAAACCAGTGCCTGCTGTGCTCACTATTTGACTGTGCAATATCAAACAACTCAACAGTAGTAGGGTTTCTTTTGATATCATCTTTAAAGAGCCCTGTGTAGTATTGCAAATCTTGCTCGTCAAAAGCAAGACCCATTTTCTGATTTATTTCCTCAAGGGCTTTCCTCCCCATTTCCAAGACAGGCACAAATTCAACTCCTTGAGGAACTACACTCGTCTCGAAAGAAGTAAGCTTCTGAGTGTACACACATTCCGTCATACGATCATGAACCATGGCAGCAAACTCATCAATTTGGTGATCCTGCAATACACCATTAACAAACAGCATATATCTTCTAGACCTTTCCATGCGGTCCACCTCAGTTAACCCACAAGACCGACAAATAGAAACAGCATTAGTAGACCAGGCCGTGGTGAAAGACAACCTGGGCCCAACCTCAACAATCACAGCATTGCACTCTTCCATTTTCTCCCTATCCAGGAAGCTCTCATTCCCCAGATTCTCTGGCTCATACGTCTCCCCAAGGAGCCACCTCAGCGCTGCAAACTTGTCACTCGTAAGCTCAGCTCCCAACCCGACATTGAAGCACTGCTCAGTTTTCAGACCAATTATGTTGCTAGAAATCTTTATCTGGGCGGATTTGAGCAACTCAGCAGTTGCAGAATCCTGGAGCAAGGGAATTCTGAAGAAGTGTATAACTTCTTCAGCAGACTTTACAAATTCCTTATCCAGTGAAGTGATTAAATCCCCTGAAACCACTGCCTTTAAACCCCTTGAAGCAGAAACAGCTCCCTCACCAGTAACGCCATGAAATCGGCTTGAAAAACGTCTAGATGTCACTCGAACTTGACGCCGGCTGCTTTTCCCATTAAGACTGATTTGGGGCAAAATCAATTTGCCTCCACTGCCTGAACCCTGCACCAACGGTAATCAGTTAATAAAGGGTAAAACATCAGGAAAAATGACAAATTTGAAAAAGGGAACCTCATCAGATTTTGAGAAAGACCTTGAGAAGTTGAGATTTCAAAAACTCGGACCCTGCCAACTCTGAAAAAGCTGCCATTGATATCAACCTTCACCTGCTAAAGGCACCAAATTTAAGCTTCAGGTCCAACATACATGAATCAATATAAGCCGCCAGAAGCGGGGGCGCGTGGGGGGCGACCGCCCTCGCCGGCGGCCGGGAGCTCAGCCGGGCGCCAGCAGCACAAAACAAGTGAAAATTTGGATCTTTCTCAATTGAGAAATAAGAACCACGGTTGACATAAACGTTAGGAAACAAAATTCAGTCGAGAACGACAAGTTCAAACCGATCAATTTTGGAGACGAAATTTGTGGACTTTGACGAGGCAGAGAATATATGCCGGCGGTGAAGAATTCTTTCTCCCAAGTCCGTCGTTCCGTCCCGATTCTCTCTCGTTCACGTTCCTAGGAGTGATTATCAGTTGAATGAACTTGGGCTGCTGTTTAAGTGTACATTTAATTAGTCGGATGACTTTGACGAGGGAACGGCCGGCAGAGAAGCGGCGGGAGAAATGCGGAGGAGCAGGGGACGGAAAATAGGGTTTGACGAGGGAACGGTTCTTATATTTTTAAGCTTTCACTTTTTTTTTTCTTTTTTTATTCGTTATTCTTTGAAACTTTTTCAAATGAGTGGCGCCCATCGGGCTGTTTTTCTTTCCCCAAGATTAGAGAAAATAGTGTGAAAAATAATTGATATTCGAAGGGCTATTACAAAATAAAAATTATGTCGCATTAAGAAAATCATATTACATAATGTTATTTAAATAAATTAATATTAAATTTTTTAATAAATATATTTTTTACTATATTTTAGTTTTTTTTAAATAAATCATATTCAAGCTACAAGAACGGATGAATCATAACTTTTTAATTTACATCGTATAAATTTTATTCATTATATTTTATCTCTTATAATAATTAAATTATTTTTATCTTTTACCTTGTGATGTATCCTCATGATGATTGACTTTTATACAATATTTTTGAGATGAATATAACTTTTATATCAATTATGATACATTTTAACTAAATTCAGTTATTATTGTCACATAGTTGAATTATTGTTTTCCTTCGATTTTTCGGTCGCATACTCCTGACTTCTCCAGACTATGGGTTCCCCAATCTTGACCGCTTAGATTTTATTGGAGCGGGAGTTGTGGGCGATGATGTTGATGTTGTTGTTATTATTATCTTTTATAATTTTTTGATGGAAATTATCTTTTATATTAGATTAGTTTCTATTTGTTAAATTTTCAAAATTTTGAATATATTAAATTTTTTAATCAACTTTATTTATTATACATTATATTTTTAATAAGTAAATTATTCTATCTTTTATAATAATCACTTACTATTTATTTTAATATCAATATAAAAAATAATCTTATTTTTTAGAAAAAAATAGTACGTTCATACCAAATTATATTAACTGTTATGTTATATATATTTTTATAAATATCTTATTTATACTAAAAATAAATTTTAAAATTTGAGTTAGAGTCATGTATGACATGAAGAGTTCAACTAGTCTTAATAAACGAATCCCTTTATCTGTTGTTGAGGATCGTCTGGTTTGGATTCCCTCGTCTGAGGGAGATTTCTCAGTTTCTTCAGCTTCTTCAATGATTAAATCTTCTTCTATTGACCGCTCTTATGAATTCTCGTGGCTTTGGAAGTCCTCTCTTCCACCTAAAATTAAAAATTTTATCTGCAAATCTTGTGCAGATTGTCTTCCCACTACCGACCGCCTAAATCGTTTCTTCAATTGTGTTTTAAGTACTTGCTCTTCATGTGATCTTCATGATGAAAATTTGAATCATTTATTTTTTAATTGCCCTTTCACTCAAAAAATGATCTCCAAGTTAGAAGAAAAACTAAACTTTTCTTTTCAAATTTGTTCGACATGTGCCTTCATTGATAATTTGATTGCAACTATAAACTCAAATAAAAATAGTTATGTTCTATACTTTCTTTGGTGGTATATTTTTGGACATAGAAATTCAAAAACATTTAATCCCTCTATACTTTTATCTTCATTGCTTCCTTGTGATTTGGCTTTTTCTTAGCATCTGCAATGGGCGTCGACTCAACCTCCAATTCTTGTTAAACAATTATCCCGTCCTAAAAGAAAAACAATCGTGTTTGGAGGAAGCCTCCTGTTTATTGGGTAAAATTGAACTTTGATGCATCTAAGAGCATGTGTAATGGTGAAACCCTTAAAACCCATGAAACCCAAAAAAATGGCTAAATGCATAAACGCCTCCCGCCCTAGACTTGTGTCAATTGGTCACTTAGCCCCTTATACTTTGGCCCTATTCGATTAAACCCCTATAGTTGCACTTCGAGACCTATTGAACCCTTAGTCGCTGATTTGGCGAGTCGCGTGCATTTCACTCCCATACGAACGATTGAGAAATGCTTATGTGGAACTTTTTATAATTTCCTTTTTTTCTTTCTTTTTTCCATTTTTCTTTCTTCTTTATTTCTTCTTGGTTCTTCTTTAAATTCATGTCTTCTTCAACTTTGCACTAGGGTTGAGCAAATGGATTATCCGATCCGATTCGGTATACCAGATATCCGGAAAATTTTTTTCCTTAAAACCTCGATCCGTATCCGATCCGTTAATTGCCAGATATCCGGTAAGAAATATCCGTTTGGAACGGATATCCGGTAGCGGATATTCAAACTATCCGTTTTGAAAAAATATTATTACTATTTTTGATTTAGGCCCAATTAATATGAATGATTGACGGATATCGGAACCGGATATCCGTCGATCCGTTTAAATTTTAATTAAAAGTTTACACGGTTGAGGAGAATTGAACACTAGATAAGTTAAAATTTTACAAAATACTCATTTAAACATCTATTCTACTTAGTATAATGTGTATTTTCTAGAAAATATAAATAATACCGGATATACCGGATATCCGTTTGCTTGAAAACCCCGATCCGTATCCGGTCCGGATTTCCGGAAAAAAACCCCAGATCGGATACGGATAAAAAAATTTGTGATCCATTCGGATCCGGATATTTTCGGATCGGATAGGCCGGATCGCGGATCGGATCAACGGATCGGGTATTTTTTGCTCACCCCTACTTTGCACCCACATGTCATCATGCCACCACCCAATTGACGCCTCCCGATGCTAAACAATCGATGTCACCACCCCGTCGCCCAAATTTAATGTTCAATTTATAATAAGTGCTTGTTTGGTTGTCTATTAAAATCCCATGATTTTTAAAAACCCAAGAAGTAGCATCTAATATATGTGTTTGGTTACATTATTTTCGCGGATAAAACACCAAAAGTTAAATTCCCATGATTTGCACTTCCTCCATAATGGAGGAATTACAATTACCTAGGTGGGGGTGGGTAAGATCAAATTCCACCATAGTTTAATTTCAACCAAACATATTTTTTAAATTCCCATGATTTAGAATATCTGGGAAATCAATTCCCATGAATTAAATTCCTACGAATTCTACTTTCTGTATTTAACCAAACGAGCACTAAGTCAGTTTTTGTAGATCTAGGTTTAGATTCAATAAAAACCTAATCTCTAAATTCGGATTTCATTCCCGGGAACAAATTCGGATAAATTAGGGTGCACAGGAAGGCAACGAGGATGAGAAGGATGTCGGATTCAGCGTTGGCGGGCGGCGGGACCACGGATCTTGGGTGAGAGGGGAGGTTGAAGATGAAGGGGCTTTGGGGATTTATTCTTTAGATTTGAGGATGTGGATTTTAGAAATCTAGAAGGATAAATCACGGGGGATAGGGTGAGTTGGTGCTTTGGGGATTGATGGAGTCAATACTTTGGAGAGGATATGGAGATGGGTGGCCATGGATCTAGGTTGAGGGGGGAGGTTAAAGATGAAGGGTGTTTAGAGATTTATTTTTTATTCTATTTTTTTTATTTGTTGATTTCTTATAAGGATGATGTGACGTAGATGTGGCATAGATGTGGCACTCACTTGGCGCGTGTAACATACACAACCAAAGAAAACAAGTGAAAATTGTCGATAAGGGGTTCAATAGGTCCCGAAGTGCATCCATAGGGGTTCAATCGAACATGGCCAAAATATAGGGGCTAAGTGACTATTTGATACAAGTTCAGGGGCCGTTTATGTATTTAGCCCCAAAAAAATACCCACTTTTTCCATTTCTCTCTCTTCCACATCATCCCTTACTCTCTCAATTTCATTTCATGAAACTCACTTAAATATCAATGAAACTCATAAAACACATGAAACCTACTTTTCTACTTTTCTCATTTTTCAACAACCATTTATTTATGGGAAATTCCTTTTGATACCCTCCAAGTTTTGACTTTTCCTTTTGGTGCCCACAAAAAAATTTAATCCTTTTGGTACCCTTCTGTTTTTGATAAATTCCTAACCGTAGACTAAAGTTACCCAACTTCCATATTCCATCTATTTTCCGTCAATTTTTTTTAAAAAATAAAATAAAATATTTCTTTTGTTTTTACTCATTTACAAATTCACCCCTCTACCCAAATACATTATAAAGCAGAAACCAAGTTTGTGTAAAAATTTGCGCCACGTGGCATACCTTGAATAAAATAATGAAAAAACTTTTTTCAACTTAAAAAACAAAATAATAATTTTAGAAAGCCCCCTTCATATTATACTCTAATAATAATTCTAGAAATCACGATTTATCTTAACCACTTTATAAAACAGATAATGGATAAATACCATATTGTATGAGTAGAAATTGTTTCATATAGTATCACATACTAAAAAAAATTAATTTAATTAATATACACATATTTTTTAAAAAATTATTTAAATAATAAACATTACTAAATAAAAAAATAAATTTATAAAGATTGAAGTCTTTTTAGAGTAAGATTTTAGATCCTATAAAATAGTTAATGTATATATAATTTTCTATCTATGTAAATATTGATTTTAGATTTTATAAAATAAGTAATGTATCAAAATAAGTTTTTATCTATATAATTTTCTATCTATGTTTATTGATATTGATTGATCAGCAATATTATATATGCTATCTTAAGATTATGCTAAAATATTTTTATCGGATTGTTGAAAAAAATTAACTATATAAATTTCTATCTATATTTACTATAATATATATATATATTATAAAATAGAAACAAACTATCTATAAAATTCGCTCTACATGGCACTTAAGGAACCAATCTGTTCTTTCATTTTATTTATTTATTTATATTTATTATAATATAAAGTGAATGTAAAAAAAACGTTATATAAACATCATTAATAATTATTAAAATATACATTATCTTTGTTTTTTCTCTTTAATTTGTAATAATATGTTATATAGTATAATTTTTAAAACCACCCGTAAATTTACGGAAATTACACTAGTTTACACTTAAAAAAATGAAATATAAATGGGATTTCTTCTTCGTTGTTTTCTTCCCTGAAATATACAGAGAGATTTTACTATATATCTTTTTGGCGGAGATTACTATTGAATCTAGAATCGGTTATTGAACTAGATTCAATAACATTACCCACCTTCATACACCAATAAATCCACCAAATTAGTCAAGCATACATTAAAATCAAAAGAAACCAGAAAACAGAACACTTGTTACCAGAAAACAGAGTAATGTGATTCTAAGAACGCACTTCAGAGTTCAGACTCGAATTATGATAATGATGACAATGATAACTATGTTTTCCTCTTCTTTACATACTCGATACTCCGAATCTCATCAGATCAAGCAAACACTAAACCACCCTTTGAGATCGATGGGGATTATTACTAAAAATTGCAACAAATTTTGAGCTAGAATCTCTAATTAAACATCAACTTATCTAGTAGAGAGTTGATACTTGATATAGGTGGGGCAATTCACCCACGAATGGGGGCAATTTACTTACGAACCATCACATTGCCTAACGCACTCGAACTCCTAGATCCGGACTCGAACTCATCCGGATCATGACCCCACCCCACTGATTTCGGATCCCTCTTTAAAGCATTGGAGAATCTAGAGGGGTAGAAGTAGTTGTTCGAAGCTGATTTCCTCCTGTCGACGAGGCCGGAGTCGTCGACGACGACGGATCTGGGGCGGTAGGAGTCATATGAGGCTTCGATTCTGGCGGAGAAGAGGAAAAGGTCAGAGGAGGAGTGGCCATCGCGGAGGAGGAAGAGTCGTGGGAAGCAGCGGCGCCGATGGAGGGGTAAGAGAGGAGGGAGCGGAACAACGAAGAAGAAACCCCATTTATATTTCATCTTTTTAAGTGTAAATGGGTGAATTTGTAAATGAGTAAAAACAAAACAAAAATTATATTTTATTTTGAAAAAAAAATTGACGGAAAATAGATGGAATATGGAAGTTGGGTAACTTTAGTCTACGCTTAGGAATTTATCAAAAACAGAAGGGTACTAAAAGGAATAAATTTTTTTTATGGGCACTAAAAGGAAAAGTCAAAACCTGGAAGGTACCAAAAGGAATTTCCCTTTATTTATCTATATACAATTACAACTATACCCTTCATTTATTATATTTAAATATTTCTTTATCTAATTAAACAAATTAAAATGTGGCTAATTTTATTCTATTTTTGAGTTTTGGGTTTGTAAAAATGTTTTAAATTCAAAAACAAATTTGGCCAATTTGCCAAAAACGCGCTTTCCGACGATCATAATCTTCTGTGTCATCATTAACAAAACCATAATATCAAACACAATATAAATTAAAAAACATAACAAAATACATTAAATAAATTAATGAAATACAATGTGTTATTTTAAAAAATGGTTAAATATATATTTATTTACTCTAAACTAACCCAAAAAATTAATTTAATTTTAAAATAAATTCAATATGTATAAAATTGGTGTTTATAGATAGATAAAAAAAGATGAATTATAGTATAATTTATTTTTATCACTATTAATTTTAAATTGGTCAAAATAGCTAAAGACTAGTTCAAGTTTAATTAGCCAAAAATAGTTAAAAGTGATGGCCACATGGCACATTCTAATTGGCCAAACTCATCTCCCTTGACAGTGAATCTCCAATTGCTGGGTTTCAACTTACGAAACTGTAGGACACGGGTTCACTCATTTTCCTTTTTTAACGTGAAATTCGGAGAAACCGTGTTCGGTTTCGGCGATACTGATGCCCTAAGGGCATCATCATTGCCGAAACCCAGACCGGTTTCACCCCAATTTCACATCAATTTTAACCCAAAAAAAAAAAGAAAATAGGTGAAATTGGGGGGTTGAGTTTCGAAATTCGAAACTTGGTGAAATGGGTTTCACCTGATTTGTTTGCCAAAGGTGGCCAATTGGAGAGTGCCATGTGGTGCTCCCTTTTGATTACTTTTGGTTGATTAAACTCAAGTTAATACGGAGTATTTGTCTATTTTACTCAATTTTAAATTAATATTAATAAAAATAAACTATACTATAATTTATAAAAAAAATTTATCTACCCATAGATACCAATTTTGTATATATTTGATTCACTTTAAAATTAAATTGGTTTTTTGGGTTGATTATAGGTAAACAAACATTAATTAACAACTTTTTCAAATAACTCATGGGTTGATTATGATCGTCGGAAACCACGTTATTGACAAATTAACCAAATTTAAATTTAATTTTTTTGAAATTTAAAACATATTTTTAAAAACTGAAAAATATAATAAAATTAGCCAAATTGTAATTTGTTTAATTAGATAAAGAAATATTTAAAATTAATAAATGAAGGATATAGTTATAATTGTATATAGAGAAATAAATGATTGTTGGGAAGTGGGAAAAGTGGACAAGTGGGTTTCAAGGGTATGATGATGATGTGCAAGAGAGAGAAATGATAAAAATAAGTGTTTTTTTGGGTTTCATGGATTTCACTGATAATTATGGCCTATGTGAATTAACTCTGCATCTTTCACAAGCTTCTTAATTCGGGACCATAATAGTAAAATTCTTGGTTTTGGTCAAAATAAATATCTCTCTGTTTCTGTACTCCAAGCTTAACCTCTTGCTTTGCTAGAATGAGTGCGTCGTGCAATTGACTTAAATTTTACTCATCTTGTTATAGAGGGTGATAATTTAACGCTTATTAATTCTTTAAAAAGAACTTGGAAAGTTCCTTGGGAAATTCAGACTATTGGAAAGTTCCTTGTGTGGTGTTTTTTCATTGTTTCACGGAGTGTAATTCAGCGGCGGATTTCCTCGCTAGAAGGCGCTTTAGTTTTTTTCATCTTAGTTATGCTATCTCTCATTTTTTTCGGGATCATTGTTAGATCCTTTGGAAGTCTCTCAGTATCATTCTTGTGTTAAAGTTCATCTGTTGTGATAATTTAGATTGGCCTTGTAATATTCAAGTAACCTATTGTTTGCCTTATAACGAACTAGTAGCTCATTTCTTCTTTAAAAAAAAACTAGTCTCAATTAAAAAGGTTACAACAGATGTGACTTTTTTTAATGAATGCAACCAAATTAAATGTCAGGGCTTTGATTTCCTGAGGGTTTGGGAGCTCTTGATTAGTCCAGAGGATACAGAAGAAGCGGGATTTATAGCCTTCCTTATCTTGAACACATTCCAAGCAGTCCCCGCGCAGTGTCCAGCTGTCGCAAGGGCATGGCCTGTTGCTTCTCCCGCGCTCTCCCCATACTTGTTGGAAACGGCTCTCACCGTCGCCTCTGAGGTGGCCTGAAGAGCTTGTTTCTCGGCTGCCTCAGCAGCATTCAACATCTTATCTGCTCACACAACAAAACCAAAATTCTGCATTTGAATTGGTACTTGTTTAAAACAAACCATATATGCACCACTTCATGGAGAATAATGTACCAATAGCATCTAGAGAAGCCAAGATAACCTCTCCTGGCATCATGGAGAAGAAGGCTTGCCCGGTTTTGGATCGAACCAATGGCCCCATCACTGATCCTGAGGCCACTCCCAGTCCATCCAACATCGCCTTGCTCATCTTCTCAGTTAGTTTCGACAGCTTTCTCACCCTTTAGCATATTCAAAACCCACATGGATAGTAGAATTTTTATAGATAATTTGCTTATGTTCATGGTTTTTGTATACATAAAATTGAGTACCATTAATTTGCAAATATAGTAGTCCTCAATTTTCTAACAAAAACCAATACAATGATAACCACTACTCTATTATATTATTAGTCTTAGCTTGTTTTACCTCTTTAGATTCTTGTTGAGGGCACTCTTCTTCTTAGCTCCTCCTCCTCCACCTCCATTTCTTTGTGATGGAATTTGGGTTTTGGCCTTTCCATTTACTTCCTTCTTATCCTCTTTGGCCTCATCTATAAGCGACTCCCCACCTTTCTGAACCTGTACTTTTTACATCTTTATAACTAGCTAGAAAATTGCTCATAAGTTTTAAACTACATTTTTATAGTAAGAAAATTAAAAACCTGGTTGGTATAAGCATTGCTGCAAATGAATAACCCCTTGATGATTTGTCCAGTTCCACCAGCAATAGCCCTGGCTAAAACATTGTTATAATCCTCAACTTTGGGTGCAAATACCTTCCAATCGATGCCACAACTACTACTCTTAAAGGGACAAGAGAAGCAAGAATTTTCTTGAAGAAATGAGTCAAAAGAGGCCAACTTTCCCTTGCTTTGCTTGGAAAATCTAACTCCATAGCTCAGAGGATCACCGCCATTTACAGGGATAGTGAACAAGTAGTGGAGATCATCCAGCTTCACCACTGGCTGGTCCTTAGTCAGTGGCCACTGGAGATCGTCTTCTACTTTGATGGTGATGGCGAGAGAGAGACTATTGTCTGTGACGCGGAGTATGGTAAGGTCTCCTGGTCCAGCAATCTCGGCAGCTTCTCCTTCGTCCATCAAGTGGACTGTGCTGTCTGGGATTTGCATCAAAACCTGGTGGTTTACATGGCTTTCTGAAGGTTGGTTGATTGGAGATTTTGGTTTGGTATTGCTTTTTCGACACCAATTCATGGTTTAAGAATTCGGGTTTTGTTTTGGTTTCGGTTTTGGTACAATTTGCTTCAGATGGGATGAACTGAAGAAAATAAATCAATAAGAAGAGAGGGAAAAGGGCTAAGAGAATAATAGCATAGTAAGTGTTAAAGAGCTCAATCAAAGGGGAAAGAAAAGTGAAACTCTACATATTGTATTGTTTTGGGGGGAATGTTTTTGCCACTAGAAATATTGTCACTTTCGGCCAAGAATATATGATTTTCTTACTTTTTTGACTTTGATGCGATCATCTATCAACAATTAAGCTGTCATGTTCTTCTTGATGTATTTGGAATCTTAAAACCACCATTATCTGTCCATCAAAGTGTAAACACCAGGATTTTGTGGGAGATGCTCTTCTTATTATATATAACACGAGGGTTTGAGATGTTTTTAATTACTCAACTCAATTCAATACTCATCCTTCTTTAGCGACTAGATTTTCTGTTTAAATTGGTATATATGGCAGTAAACAAGCATGACACATTTATGCCAACAACATTTACTCGTACCAGAAAACCTGTTTTTCTACTGTATCAAGAACTTAAAACACACACCAGACTCAAAACTCTCTTATATATCTTCAGCTCATGTCATGTTGAAATTAGGGGAAAAAAAATTACACGGTAGGTCAATACTGTTTAAATGAAGACAGCTGAAGATGAGGAATCAAATTCACTGTTTAAATGAAGGTATGACGCCAGTGTTCCTAAGAGCATAAGAACCAAATAATGAAGAAATTGGACAAGCAATTCATGGAGGGTGCCAAATCCCAACCCAAGAATTAATTTAGTCTAAGCTATCGTACTTCTTTGGCTGTCGCCATTGTGCTAAGCTTTTTGCCAAAGAGCTAATGAATGGTATTTTAGGTGGAGATCCTTTTACCCCGAGATTCTTTCCTCCAAGATCTGTGTATTTTGGGCCAATATCCTTGCCTCTGTCAATCTGTACAAAAACAAGACCTGGTTTCAATAACCAAATTGCACAACAATGATACAAACGAAATAGCATAAACGCAGCAGCACTTTGTTGGTGCTATCAAAAAATTCTTTACAACATAAAGTGGCAGTTTTTACAACGCCAAACCAGCCAAATAGGTCAAATAGCATAATTACATACCTTACTTATCTTTCCATCTTTCAAGTGATATATAATGCCTGACCAATTGATAGATTGTGAAAAGTGAGAACTGAATGCAGAGATAGGGTATAAGAAGTTGTCCACAAGAAATGCAATGAATACCTGTCAGATAAAACATCAAATGCATATAGGTTAGTATAAATTAACTAATCCAAATCATAACAATTCTATCATCCTTCAACTTCGTTCCTCTGCCAACCTTTGAAGCAAACAAATTTCATAATCAATAAAATATGTTAACAATACTCTTAATAAGTTAAAACAGAAAAGTCTTGTTACTTCTTAGAGACTATCAAGTATCCAGTATCAGAAATGAAGTACTGAAAAAATTATCACGGATCCCAGTGCTACAAAACTTACAAATTTCAGTGATGGTCGAATTTTTTATGCTCCAAGGCTTCCATAAAGAAAGTAAAAACGAATAGTTACATTCTGTTAATAAAAACCCTATTACATGCAATCTATAATTGTTATCATGATTAAAAGCCCCAAAATGACATTTAACTGAAGTTGATACATCCTATCCACGTAATGAAACACACTTAGTAAACCGTTGATCAAAATGAAACCTAGAATTTGGTTGTCAGCGTCTATCAAACAACAACAACAACAACAACAATGACCCAGTGTAGCTTCCCTTACGGGAAATCTGGGGGGTCAGGATGGGGGCTCCCCTGGCTTAACGCAATGGGGAGCGACCAAAACTCTAGGTGAAATTCGGCAAGAAATGGTTAATGAGAAAAGGAAGACAGTGCTGTAGATAGTACTTTAGTTAATTATACTCTGCATTTGCAAACCATTAATATAACACAGGATAAAAATTAACACAATCCCCTTCCTCCCACCCTGCCTGCCCAGATTGTTTTTCATAAGGTAAAATATAATAGTGAGATTATGGCTTTACAAAAGGGAGCATAGGGAAAAAAAATCAAAGGATGAATAAGAACAAAAGTAAGTAGTGTGCCATTATAGAGCCTTGACTGATGACTCGTGATAATTTTGCCATAGATATTAAGCTGCTCTTTTTCCCTTTCTTTTCCCAAATCACAAACTTCACCAAATGGGCAGAAATTAAATAAAAGCATTGCCAAAAAAACTTCACAATAAGCTTAGTGTTAAGATGTAAAGGGGAAAGATTTACCAAAAACCAATTATATGAAGCAAGTGATAGTGGGGATGCCTCAGGAGATAACATGTTGCATAATTGAACTTCAACCCTTGTTAGATTCCACATAGAAAGCAGTTCAATAACAGTGCAAACAATTAAGCAGCATGCCAATAGAATCCCTGGAAAAAAAAAATGACCAAAAGCCTCAAGAATTACTATGCAAGGTCACTACGTATGAAATTATCATTGTGTTGCATAGATATTATTATAAAACAAACAAGCAAACAAGCATTTCACTAGGATCCAGCCACAACATAGTCTGCATGTATTCACAATTTGTGCATCACCCACAAGTTTTGGTGAATGGTACTGTGGTATAGATTGCACTAGCTTTCAAATTATTGGTAGCTTTGAGGGTGCTGAAAAGCAAATAGCCAAACCTATATCTGTTTATTACAAAGAACATATTATCTAATTCGAGTTAAGTTCAAAAGTTCATAGCATCTCTACTTGCTTGGTTTGACACTAATGCCTAAGAAACCCTGCATCTTCACTTAAATCAACCTACCTAATAAAGTAAAGCAAGTGTACTCACCACCAGAAATAAAGTTTGCTTCCACAATGGTGTGCTCTGTATAATGGATCCGAAGTGCAGCAGCAACATGGATCACAGCCATGAAGTATGGTGCGACATATCCCCATGACACGGAACAGTGAAAATAAAACAAGGCACGGTTCATGATCCAATTAACCTTTGAAATGTATGATTCCAGGACAAATGTTTGCTTCCTTAGGTAATTCCAGTACCTAGACTAGAAGAAATAAAGGGTTAGGAAGCTCTACAGAAATATAGCTAACAACGAACTTACAACAGATATCAAACCTTCCAAAATTAAGGTCAGTTGCAAGAGGATGAGGAAAGAGAGCAACAGGTGCAGATGTGATCAGCCTCTTATACTTTCCTGGAAAGTTTGGTAAGAAAAGATGACATATCAACACTATAAGCTCAGACCATTCGTAATGCAATAACATATACAATAAGAAGGTGAAACTATAAAAAAAACATTATGGGCTTGCTATAGTTTACTTAATGAAAAGCAATTTTTGAAAAAAAGCATACTTTTCACATTTTCCAACACAAAAATACAACTATCATTCACGTAATTCGAGATAAAAAAGCATACTTTTTCCCAAAAATTACTTTCCAATAAGTAAGTGTAGCAAGCCCTACATCATTTATTTGCAAGTTTCCACGCTTTCCTGAATAGAACAGCTAGCAGAAAACTGATTACCTGATATGGCAGCCAGTGTCATGTCATCAGAATATCCACCATCACGCAGTCCGGAGACCACACCAAAATTGTCTTTCCGAAAATCATCTGCATGCATCTAGAGAATAACAAAAGAAAGTAAGAAAAGTATATAATATATACATGGATAATATAGAACAAGATTGGAGATTACTCACCATCATACATCCACCCCATAGGAAGAAAGTTCTCCCACCAGTAGCAAACCCCATTGAGCAAGGCTAAAGATGAAAATCGATAAACCATTTAAGAATAAGAAAGTTTAAAAGACTCAATGAGCCCAAATAGCATAAAGAACAAGCTTAGTTTGGAAGTGGAAGCTATATTTGGTTTTGAACAAGAAAGAGCCAGGTAACTTTCTCACTGAACGGATACATGTTACGAACAATTCACAAATACAGTAAATACCTCATTGGGCGATTTTGTATAACAAATATTACATTAATAGCTTGTGAAAGAGAATGACAATAGTAATAATAGTGTTAGTCTTAATAGTATAAATATACATGATTTTGTACTAAATATAAGTATATAAAATATGTACAGAAAGATATTACTTGAGATGTAAAATTCAAATAAATGAGTAAATTTGTAAGATTCAAATAAATCAACGAATCCAATATTTCACCGTCATAGTGATCTGAAGATGGTTTATCCTTGCTCTGAATGATGAAGGAAAGATAAGTTAGATAACAGTTGCAACTTCCAAAAGTTTCTATTATTTTTCAAGTTCCACAGTTTACCACCAGAGTTTTGCAGAGGTTATTTCATGACAAAGTATTGCATCCATCAAGATTTTGCAAACAGGAACATTAAAATGGATCTCGACATTTCAACTATCAGAAGATATGAATGTAAAAAGAAAAGACTGTCAAGAAAGCATGATGAAACGTTGCACATTGCATTCATTAGGGCATATGTCGCTCTTGCTCTTCTATTCATGAAGGATGAGTCACAGAGTCAAAATTAAAACATACTTACCATGTGATACCCGTATATACAGTAACTTCCCAAACTTCCTGATGGCAAGTCAAGAGGATATCCTGTCTGGATAAATATCTGCACCATATTCAAATGACCAACCAAGATATTGAAGGCTTAAACGCACTGAACGGATTTAGGGTGAAGTATCACAGTAGATTAATAATTAATATTCATAGCAAGACTAAATCCTCAACAAGAAAACAAAAAAGGCTTAAAAGAATTCATTTCAAAAAGAAATTGATTATAAATGTTGTTTTAATAATTCATTTGAAAGAAGAAAATAAGGAAACTCTCGAACTGAAAATGGCAGGAGAAAATTTATCATCAGTGTAAATTCCATGCTGACCACATGCTACAATACATGTCACCAAAAAAAAGTAGAATATTTACATAATAATAGATATGAACTGGTCCTTTTTATTCAGTTGGCAATGTGTCTTCAATTCTGCATAACACATTACCTCAGGATTTTCTTCCATTTTAGCAGTAAGAGCCCCAATGGTTCCTGGGTGCAACCTAACATCATCATCCAGAAACAATATATACTTGCTGTCTTTATGCATTTTTTCTGCTCCAACCTGAGGTTATCAATCTTCACAAATTAGTGCAAAAGGATTTAGCTAAAATTTGCTTTTAGATAAAGTAACAACTCATTGACCAATTATTCTATCATATACTACGAAAATGGAAGACCTTTGCTCAAATATACATTTCAATTAAAGCAAAGAGGTCTGGTTGCTTACTAAATGCATCAATAGTTAAGGTAACAACATAATAGCTCAATTATCCAGAAGACTAACTCTGCTGTACCAGGTTCCAAATATTGAAAATAATCAAGAAATATAATGCACACATGTTATATACCCACAAACATCAAATTCTCCTTCCCAGATAAAGAAACACCTGACCCTAACAGGGGATAGATTATACAATGTACCGCAACAAAGCCTCGGAGAAGTAGAAATAGTGTGTACCAACTGGTTATGAATTTTCTGACTACAAGTTGTTGAATAACCAGCTACAATAACCTTAGCATCAATTTCATCCTGAAAAAGTGTGGAAAAAAAATGAAAGAGATTGTCAATTGGAAGAAAAAATGAAAGAGTAAGCTGAAGCACATCAAGCAGAAACCAGAATGGAAAAAAAAAAGTGGTCTGAGAACCATATATAACATGAATCTATATTCTGACCATCAGGATTTTACCAGAAATATTCTCCTTGTAGGAACCAAAATATGTAAAAGTATACGGGAAAAATAAAAGGACTAATACATGCCTGGAATTCCTTCAGCATCACAGATACAGCACGATATGCAGGGTCTTCTGTACTGTCCACCATAAAAAGAAACTCTACAGGACCTCCATAGAGAGTTGTAATCTGCATTTTTATTGAAACAACTGTTGATGGAGCCTGTCTACGAAAACTTCCTATAATAATGTTACAAGGAACAAGTGGAGAAGATAACTAAAAATTAAAACTGTTTTTTCCCTCCTAAAGTAAAGGGCATGTCATCATTTAAAAGATCTTACCTGACTTCTCCAGTTATGCAAATTGTGTTCTCCAAACCCTTTTAAAGGCATAACAACAGTCACCCTAGGTAAATTGGCCTGATTTGAATGTTCTAGATCATTAATATCATGATATAAAAAGGCCAAGCTATTTCCACACTTCATACTGTCCATCATTTGTTTGATCTCTCTAAACCTGGAAAAGAAAAACAAATGATCAGAAATTTCTCATTATAGTTTTCGATTCTGTGGAAGGCATCATCATCATCATCATTGACCTAGTGAGGCTCCGCTACAACGGAATCTGGGGGGTCAAGATGGGAGTACCCCTGCCCAAGGGAAGGCATCAAAGTAAAATTTATAATTATCTCACATGTATATTACCTCACACGGGCTGCTAAAGCCCACCCAAGAGCAAGTCCTAAGCAAATTAAACATCCCTGCCATGTATGCAAAACTTAGATGAGCTTCAGAGAGATTACAAATATGAAAAAACTGCAGCTTCTGCTAGCACCAAGTGATACAACATAAATTATTAAACTATGCACATGATACCAACAAAAAATCATCTAGCAACAAATGGTCTGGAATTTGGTTTAAGCAAGTAATTTGATTGATTTTTTCAACCATTCTTAGGTGTATACAAAAAAACAGACGGACTACCCAATCATGATAAAAATATTCAAGGGAAGAACGAAAACACTTCAAACGGATGCAAGTGAAGACCGAAAACACTTCAAAACGGATGCAAGTGAAGCAAGCATGAAGTAGCGAAAGTGACCCATAAGTGCATCTTATAAAAATGGCGTGGTAACAAGTAAGAAGCACATGAGATCAGATTTTGGAGCTTCAACCCAGAATCACGGACAGTTCTTGTAATTATAAGAAGCTAACGCCAAGCACCATCTTTGATCAAAGACAACTATAGGTCTGTAATCTTAAACTACAGATTTTATACACAAGTACGGAATTTTGCTTTCAAATCCCAATTTGAATGTCACTTATCTTTACAAAAATTCAAAAACTTGACTGAGCTACTTGATCCAAAAGTAAATTTATCTTCAAATCAGTGTTTAGTAGTATCTATACATACATATATAAATTTACTGAAACCAAAACTATCAGGATAAAAAAAGCCTTCCTCGATTGATCATAGATGTTACACCAAGCATCGAAAAAAGGTATATGAAAATCCAGAAAAAAAAAAAGGGACTATACAACAACTAATAGTGGAAAATTGTCAGTGACAAATTTTATTAAAGGTGTTCTCTAAAGCAAAAATCAATTCTTACTGCTAAGGGAAAACTGTCCTCACCAAAAAAAAACAAAGGGAAAACTGAAAAACTTCATAAAGTAGACATCACAACCAGAGGTCCAGAACCCCAGCAAATGGACTTCATAGAGCAATGTCATACAGCGTACTTCTTTACAATGTCAAATAACACGCTAGGAAATGTTAAACAATCCCAATTAAGCCAACAGAGAAGGAAAAACCTGGATCTGGATGTACACAGCGAGGGGGCAAAGACAAGCTCTGCTAGCAGCAAAAAGCAGCGAATCGAGGGACTCAAATGCTGACATTGCTTTCTTTCCGGCGGGAGGAGGAGGAACCAACGATGCCCTATCACGATCAGCTCTGTTACAGATGCAACCTCCCCGCCAACACCAACAGCTTCGCCAATTCTGTAAATCCCCCTTACCTGATAAAGCGAATATAACCTAACTCTCTTTCTTCACCCACTCCGGTGCTCCTCTGCTTCTCAGATTGCCATTAACTAGAAATAACATACGCGCAAAATAGAAAGCGCGCTTAAATTTTGTAATTTCCGAAGATTGTACACCGAAGCCAAATCCAAACCAAATTGCCCTAATTACGGACAATTTCGAAATTCACCAATTGTTGTGACACATCGAGCTCTAATTGTTGAATTTCCCTTTCCTTTCAAAATTCGACAATCTGAACCCCTCAAACACTCGCACACAGAGATCGCAGGGAGATAACAGCAGAAGAGAGAAAAGGGGCGATACCGTTACATTGGTGTCATTAGGTTTTTTTTTTTTATTATTATCAGATGAAACTTCATAATTTTTTATTATTTTTCCTTTATAATAAATTATAAAATATTTTATTGGACTCTTTTTTATCATCAATATAACATTAATAATTCGGGTTATCCTAATAATTATATAGGTTATTTTATTTAAAATTTAACAATTAAATAAATTAATAATCCGTACTTCCGTAGTGAACTTGCATTAAGGCCTTATTTCACTTTTCCCATAAAATCTCTTTTTACCCAAAAACCACTTTTAACAATTTTAAAATTCGTGCAATCCTCTCTGCTTTTCAAAATTCGTGCAATTCTCTCTACTTTTTACGTTTTTCAAGACACTAAAAATTATTTTTCACCCAAAAACTCCTTTTTACCTACAAGTGAAACAACCCCTAATAATTAGCGTAGCAAAATTGTTGTAAGAGACTTGTTTTTGTTAAAACAACATAAGATTACTTTTTGAGTACTTTATACATTGATTCACAATCACATCAGTAAAAGTTTTTTTTTTTTGGTGAAGATCAGTAAGAAAAAATTTGTTCAAGCATTAAGTACAGTACTTCATAGTTCATAGGAAAAAAAAACGATGATAATAAAAGCGAGGTATGGATGGATGCAAATATGCAATATGCATTAACTCTAACTAGTTTTACCCGTCGTATCATGTACGACTACGATTCGATATTTTATAAACATTATAAATAGGATATTAATAAATAAATAAAAATATAATATAAACTTTAATATAAGTAATTTATTGTTCGTAGAATGTATATAATTTTTAATCAATTATTATATTCTTCCAATTTTATTACTTTTCATGTATGTAAATTTAGAGTTTATAAAATATTTCAATATCTATTAAATATTTTATTATCCATTTTTTTTTAATTTTAAAAATTTTAACTATTTATCATTAATTTTTTTTAAAAAGGAAATCACTATATTTCTATAAATAAATTTGTCAAAAGATATATGATAAAATATTTATATTTATTTTAAAATATTTAAATATTTTATCTTTAATTTTAAATACTTGTATAAGGAAGCTTTCAAAAAAATATTGTTATACTAAATAGATATTTTTTTGATGTTAGAGATAAATTTAAATAGTTAAAAAGAATTTAATAGAAATAAGTTATAATAATAGAAATAAAAATTAATTTTTTAAATATACGGTGGGGTTAGAATCGTTCTAGTGACTCGAAAAGGTACAACTTTAATATATAGCTATAGATATTACCTATTTTTTTTTATTTTTAAACATTATAAGTATTTATTATTAATTTTTTTATTATAAAAGAAAATTATATCTATAAATAATTTTGTGAAAAGATATCATTCTAAAAGGTAAAAGATATTTATACTTATTTAAAAATATTTTAAATTTGTTATCTTTAATTTTAAATATTTGTATAAGGAAGTTTCCAAAAGATATTGTTATATAAAATAAATATTTGTTTGATGTTAAAGATAGATTTAAATAGTTAAAGAAGAATATAATAGGAAAAAGTTAAAATATTAGAAATAAAAATTAATTTTATAAATATGAGGTGGGGCCAGAATCGTTCTGGTGACTCGAAAAGGGACAACTTTAATATCTATCTATTACTAATAACTAAAGCCGAAGCAATTTCTGGCACCACGTTGCGCCACATCACCTATTTATTAAAATAATAATTTTAAATAGTTAATTATGAAACAAAAGTTATCTCTAATTAAACATAAAGATAAATTAATATTTGTAAAAAATTATCCCCAAATAAACATAAAGATAAAATAATATTAGTAGATTTGGCCAAAATAGATAAAAAAAATGCATTATATTTACTATATTTGTAAGAGATACATTAAAAAAAGATAAGAAAAAATATGTACAAGTGATCACAAATATATCTTTGAAATAAAACAACCATATCTATCTATAACTATATATTAAAGTTGTAACTTTTCTATACACCACATTAATTTTGGCCCCACCTTATATTAAAAAAATTATTTATATTTTTTTTTCCAATTAAATTATTTTATATTTATTCATGCGGAAAAAAAATTAATTCTAATTTTAATAAAAAATAAAAAAATTTATTTTGTCTTGATCTTTTTATCTATTTATGAAAAATATTTATCTTAAATCAAATTTTGATAAAAAGGTAAAAATTTCAAATATCTATATAATTACTTACCTAAATTAAATTTTTATAAAAAAATATATTATAGTTTCCTTAATTTCATTTTTGGATTTTTATGTAAATATATAAGATTTTTATCTTTAAAAATTTATATTTTTTTTATCTTTTCTTATTACCTATCTTTTTAACGTTTTATTGAAAAGATTTTTAAAGGATTGAATTTGATTAATTATTTTTAGAATTTACATTATTTTTGTCTTTTTATTTATTTTTGTATATTTACATTATTAACATCATATTTATAATCAATATCTATCATAACTATATACTAAAGAGGAGGTTAAAAAAATTATTAAACGACACATGTCGCTTTTAGATTGGATCACACCACCCCTTTTATTAAAACCTTTTTGGCAAAATAATTAAGTTTAATATACTGATAGTGTAATGTAATAATCTTATATCACTATAATCAATAGACAGAAAATCTCATTCTTAATTTAAAAAATTAATCTTTTATTTTTGGATATAATAAATAGGAAGATTATTAAGATATTTTTATGCTATATATTATATAAATATTAGGATATTTATTTTATTTTTAGATAGAATTAATATGCTAGGTTTAGATAATTAAGTTTAATATAAAGATAGTGCAATATACGTACAATCTTATATCACTATAATTAAGTTTATTTTGCACAGTCTCATGTATATAATAAATTGATAAGTTTTTATCTCATTACTTATCTATTTTCATAATTAAATAAATTATCATGTTTTGAATATTAATTTAATTCGTAACACTAATAAAATGTTATTGTTTCAAATAAACTACTTTTGTAGTTTATTTATTTTAAATATTTATTCAAAATTTATATTTAAGCATTTACATGATTATTTTTCTCAGATAATAAATATATTTGAAAATATTTTATTATTAATATTTTATTTAAGAAAAACCCGTACAAAGTACGGGAATACATACTAGTATAGTTATAGATCAGATGATATTGGAGCCAAGCCCAATTTGGATCTTCGACGAAGATGATTTTGGCAAATCCTCAAGACACAAGATGCTTAGCATACACATATTTTTGGGTGGAAAAAAAAACACAGAAATTCAGAATCATAGTACTGATGACCAAAATTCTGAGCAACAAAGTCATCACCTTACATGAAAAAAATTAGAGAAGAGAGGCTAACTATAAAAGCAAACCCAAGCCTATCTATTACAAGCTTTCGTTCTCCTTGATTAATTTTTGATTGTTGCGAGTTCTATAGTTGCTTCCAATCAAGTGATTCAGAAGCACACCAGCAGCAACACTCACATTCAAGCTCTCCACGGCCAAGAACGACTGAAACTCCCCACTCGAACCATCTTCCTCATCGCCACCATCTCTAACCGACGGATCACCATCTACATTTCCAGGGATTTTAACAAGCTGAGTACAAGATCTTTCCACCAAAGGCCTTAACCCAGTTCCTTCACTTCCCAAAACAAGAATTGTCGGCTCTCCAGGAGAAACCTCGTCTAATGCAACCGCCCTTGAAGAAACCGATCCACCTAAAACCCGCCACCCATTTTCACCTGATGAAGTCAGAAACTGCATCATGTTTTTGCAGGACCTCAGCTCCATTAGCTCAAGCGAGCCAGCGCTCGCTTTGCTCACAACTCCGCTCAAAGGAGCTGAATTCTTAGCACAGACTATAACTCCTGTCGCGCCAAAGAAATACGAGGATCGGATTATTGCACCTAGGTTTTGAGGATCTGTGACCTCGTCTAATGCTACCCAGAGAAGGCCTTTATCTTGTTCATCAGGGGAGACCGGCTCCAATTCCTTGATATTCACCATTTCCAAAGGAGAAGCATCTAGAAGGAGGCCTTGATGAGGGCGGTTGTCAACAATCATGTTGAGATCATGTTTTGAGACTTCTTTGGTGTCCAGACCTATCTTATCTGCCATTTTTAAGACCTTTTCAAATCCCTTCTTGTCCTTCTTCTTCCTGTTGTTCCCACTCAAATCTAATCCTTCCTGAACATATAATGTGTAAAATTCTCTTCTTCCAGATGACAATGCAGCTAAAACAGGCCCAACTCCATAGACGCCCTCGCCCACCATTTTTGGCAAGCTCGATTCTGTTGCTTGTTTGAATACCTTTCTTCCCCAATTCTCTTGCTTATCCCATCTTCTCGTCTCAGGCCTTTCCGAGCCCCTTTTTGGATAAACAACTCTATCAACTTTGGTTTTGATTTTGTCCCATCTCGGATCATCGACTGCCTCGGTTACACCTTCCTCCTTTTCAAAATTCTCATCCAATTCCACTTTTTTCTTAATCTCTATTGTAGTTTTCCCCTTTCTACTCCAACCTAAATCCTTCTCCTGCGCCATTGAAGGGCGGCTTCTTTGGAGGAGCTTTTCTGCTGATTCCTCCCAAGAAGACCGTCTAGCCTTCACCTTAACATTTTTCCCCAATTTCGGTTCCTGCGCAGCATCATCAGCTAACCATGGAAGCGTTTCTCCGCGCCTTCTGTCAGTATTTGCCGCAGAATAACTCAAAAATCTCCCCAATCTTCCCGATTGAGTACACTGCAAGACGCATCTGTGTCTCCGTTTTCCATGGAAACGCATACAAGATTTCCTGGGTTCTATCAATTGGAGGGTTTTTCGAGCCCTAGGTGAAGGTGTGAACGTAGAAGGCAAAGCGCTTGAGGCGGCAAAACTAGGGTTTTGGGAGGGTTTTAGGAAAGACCCATTGGAGAAAAATTGGAGCTTTGAGATGGGAAATGGGGCTAGGGATTTGGTCCTCATCGCCATAGGCAATACATGATGAGTCTTCGACAAAGTGCAGAGCATCTTTTGTAATGTAATTTGACTTTGCTCTTGGGATTTAACCAAATGGAATGAAATTTCAGGGGAAGAGAATACGAGACAAAGATAAGAAGAATGAATAAAACCCTTTACCTCAATCTTGCTCCTTTTAGCTCTCATTCGCCATTTTTGAACACCAAGACCTCGACTCGAACTCTATCCCTACGCTCTGCTGGGAAAAAGGCTCGGGGAGTAAGGCTATGTTTGGTTTGACTGTATAATGGATATCCTGTTCGGCTGTTCGCGGTAAAAAATTATAATTTGCCAATTGGCAAAAACTGTAAATTTATCCATGTACCACCTTTCAACCAAATACAGTAAAAACCATACAAGTTCAGGAAAAAAGAAGTCTTCAAACAATTGAATATTTAGGGACATTTAGTACCACACCGGGAATTGAATGGGGATTAGAAATGCGATGGAGTGATTTTAAGAAGAAATCGAGTATAAGATGAGGATAAGGAATGGGGTTGAGTGATTCTCGGTATGGTTAATACCTTGGTGTACGAGAGTGTACTGTGTATATATTTGAAACGGGTGATTTCCACCAAATCACAGCCAAAAATATATAGAACTCGGATTGAGTGATTCTCAAAAAATGTTTTGATAATTTTTATGATTCGTGACAAGATGCAGCAGAGATTGTTTTCTCAATCTCAACATTCCAACAGAAACCGGCATTGGATGTAGAATCATGTTAACGCACTCGGATTCATTTTGGATCCCTGCACTTGGTTATCTTCTCATGGCATTGCAATAAATAGACTGTAAACATCACTAGCCAAACTTTGAAATGTGCTCAAAGTTTCACAAGAGAGCAAAAGGCTTTTAAAACCCTCAAATGTGTAACACTGCCCCCATCTTATTTCTACTTCACCTCAAAGAAGAAGAAAAAAATGTTGTACCCTAAGCCAGAAAGCTCAAACTCACCCCCACCCCTCTTATTCCCAACAATATTCTTCAACATTGCATTGCTTGATTACAATGCAAAATCTTCCTTCATACAACCTTACTGATAACATCCTGAAGATGATTCACTGAAGGATAGATTTTTTAACTTACAACTTAAAATCCAAGCCTTTGTGTTGTATTAGGACTCAGCCTCCAGATACTGAGAGTGTGAAGCTGCAAGAAGGGCAGCCCCAATTCCAGATCCATCATTTGAATGCTCAATCACAATCCTCTTTGCAACCTCGCTACCTAAAAGTTCATTAAGAGTGCTTTCCATTGCATCACGAAATTCAGTGTAATGCTCAAAGAGTCCTCCATCCAAAGCAATCACCGAGTTTTGAGTTTCATCACCATCTGTCAATGTATCTCTTCCTAACTTCTTGAGGATAGCAAGGAGCCCGGCAGCAGAGATTCGGGCCCCACGGGTGGCCACAATATCACAGACTTGGACAATTGTTTTCCTTATCTTCAAGGAGGTGCTGGATATCTGGGCACATAATACAATACTTAAGAACGGTTGTGAAGAAACTCAATCAAAGATGGCCATGCATGTCTTAAAAGTAGCTTTATTATGGAAATATAAGTTTTTTTACCCCTAAGATGTCCCTTAGTTTGCTGGATACTATTTTCAGATCAGGTGAGTTGTCATGGTGCATAGCAGACATGTCAGGAGTCCTGCAATTGAAAATTAGATGGAAATGCTAAGTTTTATCGAATCAAAGTGACCATTGTTTAATATATTTTTTAAAAGCAGGTGTAATTTTTCAAGTACAAAATGAGCTCACCTTAATATGAATGCAGTCTTGAGCTTCGGTGGGACTACATCACCAAAGAAAGCGGCTTCTTCAGCCATCCTAAGTAGCACTCTTCGCACAATCTCCCCCAAGTACATACCAGAAATCATCTTTTCATAAATCTACAAGTGAAAGAATATGGTCTCAATATGTTGACGTGTTGTAAGTTACTTGAGATAACTGGTATAGTGTAAACGGACGGATAATTTACCTGTTCCCCAGGATTTAAACTCTCAGAATCAAGGGCCATATCGTACTCAGTCGAAGGAAGATGTGATGAACGGAAGTTACCCCATTCCATATTTATCACCTACAAAAGAAAGGTGTCACTTTATGTTGTCTAAAGACATTTTTTCCAGCATCCCAAAGGAACAACTTTTCAGATGGATGTTTATGCAGAGATATAAAACATTGTATTGTGTAAAGAAAAAAAAAATCCACCATCCACGAAAGAACCCAAATGAGACTCAGGAATATGAAGCTTACCATCTCGTCTGATTTGGGTAGTGGACCATGCCACTTTGGGATGGCATGTACATGCTCAACATAAGCTGCATTTGTTCCAGTACCTAGGATAACTGCAGCAATGACGTTTGAGTTGTAATATCTACCCCCAGCCAACGTTCCAACAGTATCATTTACCTGCACCAATATCAAAGAAGGCATTTCATCAAATCAGTAATCTTGGAAATATCTAGCTGATCCAAGTAGCAAATGAGTAGGTTTGAGCTGAAAAATATGACTTGCCAGTGCTGTCACGCGCATATCAAGTCCCTTCCTCTCCATAGCTCTTGTCAGCTCTTCCACCACATCTTGCTCAACCTGCATTGTATACAAAAGCTTGATATACAGCAATGGGATTAAGGAATTACAAAAAGATGGGCATACATGCTGAACCTTCAAAAGCTTCTCCTGAAATTGATACATTTGTCTTTCAATTCTATGAAGAAAAATCTCTTAGATAAGCTAACAATCTAGAAACTTACTGGCTACACTTTGTTTGTATCTTCTTCTTGTTAGTCAGGCTTCAATATATACATCATAATTGACACCCTATTAGTTCTCTCAATTACATTCATCACAAGTAAGGTTTGGTGGTTTCAGTAACCTCTTGACACCATTTCATTAGAAAAGGTTCATAATGTAGCAGGTTGGTGATTAGCATCAAACAAGATGCAAGATTGTTGTATTTCAATTATGCAATAAAACTCATATCAACAATCACATTCTTCTCCTGACACTAGGTACCATTGCAGAAATGTGTTTAAGTTAGATTAGTCTGCTCTTAAAATAGAGGAAGGGGAGGGAGGAGTTCTTATTTAAAACAAATACACCAATAAAGACTCTTACTGCATCTTCAATATTAAATCCCTTGGTCCATCGGATGAGTACACCGGATGAGATTGATGTTTGTTTAACTGGAAAAGAGAATGTAAAACCTAGCTCTCTTTGCTTATCAGGATCAGGATGAAGACCTTCTCCTTCTGTTGCAACAAATTTTGCAAGAGCCTCCGCGATGTAATCGAATAATTCCTGAAGTTACATAATTCAAAGAAATCTTGTGAGAAAATCAAATGTTCACATGAGTTACGAAAAAAAGACACGGGGCTACCTTAGCTGGTACTTACATCTGAAGTTCCAATCATCAACTCGGGAGGAATTGAAACTTCCTCAAATTCTTGTTTAACAACGCGTTGTTCTTTTCCACCCAACTTCACTCGCAGCACACGGAAATTTGTGCCACCAAGGTCCAAAGCATAGAACAACCCGTTCTCATCCCTATCAAGTAGGAGGATCAGTGAACAAGCAAACATTTGTATTTTCTGTCCTTCCTTGGAAGTTCAGGAGAGGAAGAAAGAAAGAAAAGAAGGTACAATACTATCATCATCATCATCATCATTAACCCAGTGAGGCTGCGCTATAGCGGAATCTGGGGGGTCAAGATGGGGGTACCCCTGCCCAAGGGAAAGAGGATACGCTCGATAGACCCAAGAAAAACTGAAATTCAGCTATGTGACAATAATAACTGAATTTAGTTAGAATGCACCAAAATTGATATAGGAACTAAATCCACCTCAAAGGTACAATACTATGAGTATACAAATTATTGGACCAAAGGTAACCAATCTGTTCTTTCCTTCTTCTTTGATTTTATTCCCTTTAATTCAATTTATAAATACCATACATAATTGCCTTTTAACATGGTTATTTCATGATTTGTAGATTCAATACAAGATGAATCCAGCACAAGGCTTTGCAATCCACCTAGTCACAAACATTAAAATCATCAAATGGACATTCCTTTTGCTCACCGTGTCAAAGTTGCAAGTGATCAAATATGCTGAATCTAATTATATACTCAGCTATGTAACATGTAATTCCAAAGAGTTTTATTCTTTATTGGTAAATCGTTATCGGAGATCTCTTTGTGGTTCCTTTTCAGTGAAACACCCAAAGGAGGATTTAAAAGGTCCACATGGTATACCACACAAGACACAACTCTTCCACATGAAGTGAGACTAATACGGACCCACTTATTCAAGTTAGTGGTTTTTAACATGCAGAACCATTTTAGAAATGTATGATTATTCGTCAATATGTGCTGTCTGTTCCTTATTTCTTTGTAAAATTTCCGCTTCCTGAAGTGATTTTAACTCCATCAACCAAATAAATAAAGCAGAATTTAACACGGCAAAGAAACTAAACATCCAGAGAATCTAGTGGAAATTAGGAGTTGGAAATAAATTGTATGGAAGTTGTTATTCTAGATAAATATAAACCAGAGGATAGAAGATTAAGAGAAGCAACTTTTGTAAATAACAGCAGAAAAAGAGTTAAATCATTGGGATTTAGGATAAAGAATAAAAGAGAGAGAGAAAAAGGGCATAGTATCACAAGGAACTAAAATCCCAGCAAAGCTTCAAAGGAATCCAAAGAGCACAAAAGTGAAGATAAAAAGAGCCCCAATTAACAAAAGCTGATGTAGACAACTCCTAGGATAATGTTGTTATACATACACTTGCCATACTCAAGCTCATCATGTTTGCATAATACATAAAGGAAGAATAAGTATCTTCTTTTTGTCTGAGAAACAAGGATGCATGAGTATTATGAAGGAATTTCAATTCAGTTCTAACAGAACTGCCTCACAGTATTATAGAGCTTAAAGCACATAAAAAAAATTACAAGGAAAAGGTATAAAACTTAGTTTAAAAATGCATTTTTACACGCAAGCTAAATAGTTCATAATATTTCTGATCAGGTCAATGCAATGGTATGGCGTCACACAAGTTAAAAAAAATAAATTAGTTGACAATTAGATAAAGGGTTGGAATTCAATAATGCAGACAAAGTCTAACCTATAAGGCTATAACCCAAACTTTGTCTTCCATTTTACAATTGCACGCCAAAAGGGAAGAAACAAAACCAACAATTCACCAGTAGCAATCACACGATTCACATGACTCTGATAACAAAAATAGCAGATCTAATCACCACCAAAAACACAACAAAGAAACTGCTCAATGAAGAAAAAACTCCGTAAGACCCCTCCTACCCCAGGGAGGAAAAGAACCATAATTTTTTTTTTTTTTTATGATTGACGACAATCCATCATAATGATTTCCCCAAATCCGGCCATAATCATGACAGAATTTTTGAATCATTGTCAAATTGAATCGATAAACGAATAAGACAAAGTGAGGTTGGTGAGATGAATTACCCGGTGGGAAGATTGTCGACATAGCTGATGAGCATCTTGAGCTTGGAACCCCCCTCAGATGCGAGACCGGCGTGCATCTCAACAATCATGGCGTCGGCCACCTGTCGGAGCTTGGACAGCGGCGTCGCACTCTTCTCTTCCAGCTCCTTGAGGATCTCCGTCACTCGAGCCCACCGGCCGGAGCTCTTCATCCGCTGCCGGATCACCAGCGTCGCCGCCGCACATACGGCCGCCGTGCAGACCAACGCTGTTCCCACCACCACTTTCTTCCCCATTTCTATCTCTGTTTTCACTTTTCAGATGCAATCACAGAATAAAGAAATGCAATTTGAACAGGAGGATATAGAAATCTTCCAATCTAGAAAGCGGAAAAGGAAAAAGGAGAGCGAAGAATCTTAGATCGGAAGAGTGAAAAAGGGAAATGGAAGACAAAAAAACAAGCGAAGAGCTTGGTTTTGTTTTGGAGTCAAAATCTCGCACTTGCTCTCCTAATTTCCCTCTCCAGGATTCAGAATGAGCTCTAAAACCAACTTTACATCCAAGAAAACATGAGATTAATAAAATAAAAACAAATGCCTTGAAGAAAAGGACATGTCATTAACTCATTATATAGATAGAAAATGAATAAATGGAAAATTTTCATTAAGATGGATAAAAACAAACAGTAATTTACATGTGTTTATGTCTTTGAAGGACTAGCAATTAGGCCGCGCACGGAGACTTCATTAGTGTAGAGATATGTAAATTGTATTTTAGTAAATTTATTTAAAGGGGCATGATTTTTTTGGAAAAGGAATATGGAAATGGCATTTCCGTAAATTTATTTAAAGAGACATGGTTTTTTTGGTATTAATTTACTTGACTTCACGCAATCCAATGTCTTAAAACTTGTTTTATTACGTATACGAGCTTTCTTCACAACTAAGAAACAAACTTATCCGAGCTTGCTTACGAGCGAAGTTACGTCGACACGTTTTTCGAGACATGTCTAAATTACCCGTTCACATCCAAATATCACATAAGTCGATCACGCTTTTCCAAGAATATATATCCCGAGATTACTTAAGAGCTAAGCAATACGACACGAATTTCAAGAAACATTAAAATATCAAAATTATTATTGAGAAATAATGAATAATGAATTAATAACAGTCGCACGATAGTAACAAGGGGATTTTATAAAAATCAACGCTCGGATTTTAAAGCTGTGTTTGCTTTTATAGTAGTAAGGATAAGGAAGTAAGGATAAGGATAAGGATAAGGATTTGCTATTTGGTGCAAGTATAGTATTTTTCCTTATTTATTTATAAATATAGTATTTTAGTTTTTTTTAAAGGTAAGTAAAAGAAAATCATACAGTATTGATTAGATTTTTGTAGAAAAAGAAAAAAGAAAAGAAAAACTTATAGCTTAGCCAGTTAGCCATGATCTCTTTTTGGATAAACTTTAGAAATATACAGTATATTTTTTTGCAACAGATATATAGGGTGATCTTAATTTGGAGATAATATAAACCAACCAAATCTATAGGTAATTTGTAGATAAGATCAATGTTTTTTTTAATGATAACTGCAAATCAATTAAATGTTATTGTAAAAAAAATAGTAAAAATAATAAATATAAGATGAATTGATAGACGGGCAGTATAACATAAAGTTATGTGATCACGAACGAGTTTGATAACATGATTTCATTTCATGCTTGATAATTTGACATGGGCATGAAAATGAAACTTATAAGCTGACAACTCCATTAACGATTACAAATGAGTGGGGAGAATGGAATATAATAATGAAAGAAGGGCTGAAGAAAAATAGGTAGAGAAATGAGAATAGTGACAATTGAAGAGAAACGTGAATGATGATGACTCATGACTGCTCAAGGATCGTCGTTAATGGGGTAGAGCTCTCTCCGTGCTATTATGGCCAACTCGTGTCTTGACACGTAACTTGACGATGACCTACCTCCATTTTTGTCTCATTTATATTTGTCTTCTCTTGTTTGGTCCATGGTCTACTCCTCAAAGTACAAATAGTTTGGTTCATAGTTTACTCCTCCTAAATTACAAATATTTTTTTATTAGGTAAGAATTCGGTTTACCGGACAGGCCCGGAAAAATCGAGAGACCGAGTAAACGGCAGTCGAAAACCGACACAAAACAATCTAAAACAAATAAAAAACACGAAAAGAATTACAATTGTTGAAAAAAGGCACGAGAACTTAATTCATATGTGTTTGGTTATTGTGGCTAAGAATTTTTTATATTAATTTTTTAATTTTTCTAAATGTTAGATTAAACCATGATATTTAAATTTTTGAGAAGTTATTTTCAACCAGATATATTGTATTACTTCAAATGAATTTAAATTTTAAAAAACTTTAATCATATGAATTTAACTTTCCACGTTGAACCAAACAATAATACGTTAAATAAAAATAATATTTAAATTATTTTTTTAAAATTGGAATTGGTAAATCTTATTAAAAGTAGTAATTTAATACTCCAACCCTATATTGAGTTTAGGGTTTAAATTATGAAAATTGTTTACTCCAACCCTATATTTTCACAATTTTCATATTTTTCAAAAAAATAATAATAAAGGTGATACACCAACCCTATATTTAAGGGTGAGTTTCGGATCCAGTAAGAAACAATCCATGCCCGTGCACATTGCATTTGTGATATTGAGTTTGAGGTATCTCTTATTATTTACCTTTACTTTTTTTTTCCTTATGTAGTTATGTACATGGAATCCATAGATTTGGGTGTGAAAATAATTGTCACGCATGCATGTTTAGGCCATCAATCCTTTTCCCTTGGACTTGCTCAGTCAAGACTACTCATTCATAACCAGATAGCTAGTCTAATGGAGTAATGCTCTACACGTTACTAAATATATCTGACCGCCCTTTGCCATCTTTTGTATGCGTTGACCAAAAGTACATCATTCATTACCAAGTTCGAACTTCCTGGCGGCGTGTATGGAAAAAATTGAATTGGGAGGGTCACCCCCAGCAATGGGTCTTTGCAGTATCCGGTTCGGACGTAGATTGGTCCCGACTAATCGAACCGAGCGAGAGATAAAAAATACGATTCATGTTCATTCGTATTCTACACCGAAATGTACATTCGTACTTGATCTCTACCTTTAGAAACGTTTCAAAAATATTTTTATCCATTGGCACAATGGCACCTACCTGATCTCATGTTTAATTTTTATTAGTGTCGATCATATATTAGAATTTTAGACTTTCTTTAAAGTTGTTATCAGATTTGACTCTCACCCACCGGCAGGACTCTTCACCAAAAAAAATTATATTAGAATTGTGAACATTATATACCCAAAACACATGTATTAGAAATTATAAATAATGTGTCTTCGGGCATTTGGTTCAATGGTTAGGTCTTTGAGGTAGTACCCCGAAATCACCGTTTCAAATCCCTAGTGGATGCTCTATGAGTATGCGCGCCCAAACTCTATGAGTATGCACGCCCAAGTAGTACTTGTGTCCATCCTAATCCTTACCCAATCAAATAAAGAAAAATTCTTATTCCTTTTGGTGCCCTCATGTTTTTAAACAATTCCTTCTCATAACCTAAACCCATTAAAATGTTTGATAAATTGATTTAATTTGTCAAAACAACTAGCATTTACATTTATCATCTAAGATACGTATTTCATTCCCAAATTCGGAGGCCCCGTGTGTTCTTCTGGGCCATGTTGCATGTGTGATGTGTTACAACACGTTTCTATTTCCTCTAAACTTCAGCAAGCGAAGGATTAATGGATTATGGAAGCAATAATTCTAAAATATTACCACTTCAATTAATGAATGTGATATTGATAATAAAGTAAACATAACGACAATTTAATTAACTATGATACAAATGAAGTCGAATTGATGCTGTTAATTTAACTATGATATCTCATTGTACATTTCTCCTGATAAAGTTAATGATTCACTATTATTGCTAGATTATTAAGCCCGAGTTCGGTTTTTTTAATTAATTTTTTTAAACGAAAATATTAGAAAATGAATAAAATTAGACATTTTTAATGTGTTTAGGTTATGAGAAGAAATTATTTAAAAACATGAGGGTACCAAAAGGAATAAGAATTTTTTTTGGACACCAAAAGAAAAAGTTAAAACCACAGGAGTACTAAAAGGAAAATCCCATAAAGAAATTATAAATAATATTTTTTTAATTTTAATCAAAAAAAATAAATTATAAATAATGTTTTTTTTTTAATTTTAAGAGTCCACAATGTATAAAATTTTCATTGCATAATATATCCAAACAAATTCTTAATCATAGTTATAGTTGCCGCTACATTGGGGTTCCTCATGTGCTTCTTCTGCATCATATGTTTAGTTTCAGGTATGTACTTTCTCCTGCTCCTTCAATGGCAAATACGTCATCAAAATCAAGATATATATGTTTAGTCTCGATCGACCTTGTCGTTGTCGTGCTCCTCCCATATCCCAATAGCAAGAACAACGAGAGGCTGGAGATGACTTCAGATCAGATAGGAAACTGGAATCTTTCAATTTTACTCCACTAATATTTCTGTCCCCCATTTCTTACCCTCTCACAAATCAAGCCCAAAGGATGATGATAACTTGACATAACCAAAACTAGCATAAATACATAGTTTTTGTAGACAGTAATACTTGAAATTGATGCAGCGTTACCTAACTAACTAAATAACCCCTGCATTTTCCATTAGAAAGTTTTCGTAGACAGTAATACTTGAAAACTTTGATTTCCAATAAGTTTGGTATGTTCAATCACTTTCCTGTCTCCAAATGACACATTTGATTACTTCTGAAAGACTGAAAGGTCAGTCTCAGTTTTAGGTCTAATTAAATTGATGCAGCATTACCTAGCTGACTAAATAACCCCTGCATTTTCCATGTGTGAATTGCTTTCAAGGCACATGGTTTATGCTAACTTTTAGTCTCCTTTACAAAACAACATCAGCATTCAACAAGTAGTGACAAGTCATCTAGAACAATTTTAGTCTTCAGATATAGTGTGAGTGTGAGGCTGCAAGCAGAGCAGCCCCAATTCCAGATCCATCATTTGAGAACTCCGTCACAATCGTTTTTGCAACCTCACTACCTAACAGTTCGTTGAGAGTGCTTTCCACAGCACCACGAAACTCGTGGTACTCGAATAGTCCTCCGTCCAATGAAATCACTGAATTCTGAGTATCGCCATCCCTCAACGTATCCCTTCCTAACTTCTTGAGGATAGCAAGGATCCCAGCAGCTGCAAGTCGGGCCCCACGAGTGGCCACTGTTTCGCAGACCTGGACAATTGTTTTCCTCATCTTCAAGGAGGTGCTAGATATCTGGGCACAGCACAGATGATGCAATAATCAAGATAGCAAACTTTCAAAATAGAATACATCTAAGAAGTAGTTTTATTTATTAATGAAATAACTTTTTTACCCCGAAGACGTCCCTTAGATTGCTGGACACTAACTTCAGATCAGGTGAGTTGTCCTGGTGCATAATAAGCATGTGATGAGTCCTGCAAGTTAACAAAAAGCAGATTAGTCTTACAGAATCAAAATGATTACTGTCGGATATTGAGCTAATTTATAACTGGGTAAACAACCTAACTACTCCCTTAGGAACCCTGCCACGGAGTGCCACTGTTGGAAAGAGGTATTATTAAAATGAGCTCACCTTAAAATGAATGCATTTTTGAGCTTTGGCGGGACAGTGTCACCAAAGAAGGCAGCTTCTTCAGCCATCCTACATAAAACTCTTCGCACAATCTCCCCCAAGTACATTCCAGAAATCATCTTCTCATAAATCTACAAGTGAAAGACACATGAAAATTACTTGAGATTACCGTTATCGTGTAAACTATACAGGGAAGGCTAATTTACCTGTTCCCCAGGATTTAAACTCTCCGCATCAAGGGCAATATCATACTCTGTCAAGGGAAGGTGAGATGATCGGAAATTACCCCATTCCATATTTATCACCTACATAAGAGAGGTATCATTTTCTAGGCTTTTTTGAGCTTCTTTTTCTTTTGCCTGATAAACTCCTCAAACAAAGAGCTATAAGTAAGGCTCTTTTTGGAACAACTTTTCAGATGGATGTTTATGCAGAGAAATCTGAATAACAAGATAAAGAGGAATGTGAAGCTCACCATCTTGTCTGATTTGGGCAGAGGACCATGCCACTTTGGGATTGCATGAACATGCTCAACATAAGCTGCATTTGTTCCAGTACCCAGGATAACTGCAGCAATCACATTTGGGTTGTAATATCTACCCCCAGCCAAAGTGCCAACAGTATCATTTACCTGCACCAATTTTAAGCAAGGCATTTCATCAAATCAGTAATCTTTCAAATATCTAGATGATCCAAGTAGCAGACGAGTACGATTCAGGATAAAATCTGACTTGCCAGTGCTGTCACACGAATGTCGAGTCCCTTCCTCTCTATAGCTTTAGTCAGTTGTTCCACCACATCTTGTTCAAGCTGCATTGAATAATGGCAAGCCAAACAAAGACTTGATTAATGGTAACAGGATTAAGAGACTACACGGAAATAGAGTTACATGCTGAACCTTCAAAAGCTTCTCCTGAACTTGAAACCTTTTGTCTTCCAATTATATGAAGAATATTTTCTAAAAAAAATCTATCAACCCAGAATTCTATTTCTACCCGTTTCTTTATTTCCTTCATTCGTTTGCTTCTTCTTATTGTTGGTCAAGCTACAATAGATACACCATAATCACCATCCTAAAAGGCTAGATGCTCTATGAACCACTTTCATTATAGGTAAGGTTGCTGGTAGTATCTGTAACCCCTTTACACCACTCATCTCTGGAAAAGGTCCATATTGTAGTAGGATGGTGGCCAATATCAAGCAAGGTACATGATTGTTGTATTCCAAATTATGCAACTATCATCATATCAACAGTCACATTCTTCTCATGTTGCAAAAATAGGGGGGAGGGGGAATAAGAGATTATCCAGGAAAAAGCATAATGCTATAAGTTAGACTAGTCTACTCAGGATATAAAGGCAGAGGAGATAGTTCTTATTTAAGACAAATAAACTAACAATGACTCTTACAGCATCTTCAATTTTAAATCCCTTGGTCCATCGGATGAGTACACCGGATGTGATTGATGTTTGTTTAACTGGAAAAGAGAATGTAAACCCTAGCTCTCTTTGCTTATCAGGTTCAGGATGAAGACCCTCTCCTTCTGATGCAATAAATTTAGCAAGAGCATCCGCAATGTAGTTAAATAGTTCCTGAAATTAAAAAATCACAGAAAACTAGTGATAAAACCAAACATTCATTAAGTACAAAAACAATATGTGGCTACCTTAGCTGGTGCTTACATCTGAAGTCCCCATCATCAACTCGGGAGGAATTGAAACTTTTTTCAATTCTTGTTTAACAACACGTTGTTCTCTACCACCCAACTTCACTCGCAGAACTCGGAAGTTCGTGCCACCAAGGTCTAAAGCATAGAATAGCCCATTCTCATTCCTACAAATTCAAGGACAATGGTCATAAAGTCTTGTTAAGCAAAACCTTTGTACTTACTGGACCCAGGGTAAACACATTGATGTAATGAACACACCAAGTGGCCAGCTTCTTGCATTGCAGGAAAATAAAGAACAAACAGGAAATACTTTGTTCTTTCTCTTTTTTTCTTTGATAATTACAGTATACTTTAACATGTCCAAGATTTGGTAGTTTGTACATAAAAGATGAACACACTCACAAGAATCCATCTAGTCACAAATATCATGTCACCAAGTGGCTTCTTTATGGTTCCTTCTCTGTGAAACAGGCCAAGGAGGAATTATACGGGTCCACATGGTATACCACACGTCCACACAACTCTTCCAGATGAAGTAAGACACCATCATTCAAACTAGTGGTTTTTAACATGCAAAATCGTTCGGGACACCTAGGATTATTCCTCAATTAAGTGCTGTCCAGTCCTTGTTTCTGTTAAATTTCCAGCTTTCTCAAGTGAATATGACCCATCAAGCAAAGAGATAAAGGAGAATATTAATGCTGCAATATAAACTAGACGTCTGGATTTGAAAATAAGAAGGTACGGCAGCTGTCATGAGATAAATAGAAGCCATAAGGATAAAAGGAGAAGCAACTTTGGTAAATAACGGCTGAATAGAGTAAGTGAGTAATAAAATTGAAAGGAATATAAATACAAGCAAAGGTTCACAGGAATCCAAAGAGCACAAAATTGGAAGTATAAGAGCCCCACTTAGCTAAAGCTGATGTAGACTACTCAGTACGGAAAATTTGTTATGCACTTACACCAAACTCAAGCCCAATTCAAAACTTTCCAGAAGAATTTCGATTCAACACGATTTTGCGCCTAGTTTAGACTTAAAACTTAGCCCAATCAAGCACATAATCACAAAATTGCAAACGGAAAATAATAAATCACAAACGGAAGCTAAGTTGCAGTTCATAATAGGATAATACCAATCATAACAGGCTAGCAAAATAGATTGCAACAACAAAATTGCCTGACGTTTAGAAAAGGGGTTAGCTTTCAACAATGCATTACAAGTCAAACCTAGATCTCCAAAGTAAATCTTTCGTCCATTTTACAATTACACGCCAAAAAGGTAGAAACATCATCTGTAGCAATTAAACAGCTCGGTGAGATAAAATTACCCGGTGGGAAGATTGTAGACATAGGTGATGAGCATCTTGAGGTCGGAATCGGCCTCAGATGCGAGGCCGGCATGCATCTCAGCAAGCATGGAGTCGGCCACCTGTCGAAGCTTCGAGAGCGGCGTCGCGCTCTTGTCGTCCAGCTCCTTGAGAATCTCGGTCGCTCGATCCCACCGTCTGGAGCTCCTCATCCGCTCCCGGATCACCAGCGTCGCCGCCGCCGCACATATGGCCGCCGCGCAGACAAACGCTGTGTTGACCACTACTTTCTTCCCCATTTCTCTCATTCTCTGTCTTCAGATAATCAGATGCGATCATTGACACGAATCACTCTGATAGTAAAAGTTCCCCCTCTGTCCGTGGAGACTGGAGAGTGAATTTTTCATGACGTATATTCGAAATTTAATTTTAGGACTTTGCACAAGGTTTTTTTTTTTACTCAAACTTATACGGTTTCTCAGTGAAATAAGATACAGTAATTTCAAATATCATGTCAGTTAAATAAGTTTTTTTAAATATAAACAAGACAAATTTATGAGATTTCTCAGCAAACGTTGCACTGCTATATATGACACTGCAAAATCATCCATACATCTGTAACCTTAGTAGTAAAGTCTCCGGATTATCCACCAAAAAGGTAGATTCCCTGTAACGACCTTAATTAGTATCTCCTATTATAACCTTTAAAAAAATTCTTAGGGGTTTTGTGTTATTTATTTTATAAGACAAACTCATATTAAGGCAGTGTTTCGTAAAATTGTAGGTGTAGAATATTTTACTTAAGTTATGCTCATCTGTTGGGTTTCAATTATCCTTGTCCCCCTTTCCTTGTCCTCTCAACAAATCCAAAGATATTGTTAGGTACAAATATTTCTGTACAAGCCGCCATAGTTTTTCCTTGCAAGAATTTCCATAGAAATTACAGGCAATTCAAATTTCCAACACAGTTTGGATGTTCAATCATTTTCATGCATTAACAATAACAAGCCAATAGTGATACAAGTCACTTTCTGAACTTCTTAGTAAGACAAATTGAAAACTAGTGGTTGAACCAAAAGAAGTACACTAAACCTTACACGTAGGTATATCATTCACTGAAGAATAAAACATTTTAAGGAATCCAGCACAAGTTGTCCAGGAAATTCACTTGCACTTCATATACAAGCACTGAACAATACTACTATACCCACCTCACAACTCATCAGCTTACCAAATAGTAATAGCTTTCTGGGTTTTCTTACATAAATTTGTTAAAACCATAATCTGGCAGAGGAAACATCCAAGATAAATCAACCCCCTTTATGTTTATAAAGCAGAATTTTAAAATCACAAATGAAAAGCATATCAGTCATACATATTAGGATGAATTTGCAGACGAGCCTTGTCCAAGAATCCTCATCAACTGCTCAGCTCAGCTCGAGTTGGTACAGCAGGAATTAGAAAGTTCCCAAATGGAGAATCCATAATTTTGAAGTTTGCTGTGGAACCCTCCTGTTGTGCTTGTGATACAGCAAAGTTTCTTGCTTGTTGAATCGTGAGAGGACAACCTGTTTTTTGTGGTGGATTTACCTACGATTTTTAATTTCTCCAAAGGGTAAGACAACTTTAAAAAAAATGGGTACTTTGGGAACAATCTCAACTGAGTATAAATATAAATCTTGTACCTTTGGAATGTTTTCTGCAACAGGCCTATTTGCCCTGATAAAAAAATCAGTTCAGTGATTAGTATTCCAGTATGCAAATATTATAAATGTAGAACAATTCGCATTTAAATCACCAATAGCTATCGACAAACCCTAATCAGCAAAATCGAGTGTTTGAATAGAACTGATGTTTGCTGTAAATTCAATTGTAATTGAGAAGAAATAAGCTTGAATTGAAAGCCACAATCTTCCTAATAGCATCAAATTTGTCAGAGATTAAAAAAGATATGATCTTCGGACGAGGAAGAGAGATACCTTCGCGGAGGTGGATTCAATTTCCGGCGCTTCAAATCGAACTCCATCTTTGGGGGAGATTGACAGGGAAGAAAACCACACCACCATGTTTATCATGATTCAGTCACCGCCAATCCCTTATTGGGCCGACGAAGTTATATTGTGGGCCTGTGGGCCTGAAACTGAGCCGGGCGGATGATGAGCTTCCACATATATTCTCTCAATTTTAGTACTGCTTTAACTTTTAAGAACCTACCACGCGGCTTGGATAAGGTAAAATAACCCCACATCTTGGACTTGTTTGTTCAAGGACATATAGTATATGTTATCACGCGGTATAGTGTATACAACGTGACCATGTGCAAAAATTATGTGACAAATGATTCTAATCCATTATTTAAGATTATCCAACAATATGTGCAAAGCATGCCTTTATAGGATTCCAATAGATTTTGGGGGTGGATAACTTGTTTTTTTTTTTAGCAATTCAATTATCTTGCAAAAATTGGTCCAAATCAGTAGTACACTAGTTAAAGCTAGAGTTTTGAAGACATAACTTCCTCTTGATGTATAAATTAGATTTATATACACATGAAAATAGAAATTAAAACATTACCCTCATGGCTCATCCAAAGGAGGAGTAGTGGAAAAACAATGGCATTTCACAAAGGCTCTCATTTCTACATAGGTACGGGAGGCCTATTACACATTGTTGACAAAAAGGAACTAGTTGAAGAAACCCTCTTTGAAATGGTTTGCTTTGGAGTGCAAAGCCTCTTCATGTACTGCTGAGGATGGCCATCTAAACCACCTGCATAGCTCCTGCACATCTTCATTCTCTGGTTGTATGGATTCTCCTTCTTTGGAAGATCTTCCAAGCTCTTCACACTTGCCAATGATGTAAAAGATTGAGACTTTCCTCCATAGTACTTTGAAAGACCTCTCCTGTTACAACCACAGGCCAAAAAATAAAGTCAGCACAAAGAAAATCACAGGCTGTCTGTCTAATATGAAAAAGAAGGCCCAAAATCAAATCCTGTTCTTGAACACTATTATTACACAAAAAAAAAAAACAGAAATTTCTAAATCTGGGTTTAGGGTTGCAAAGATTGAAACAAGAAACAAAGGAGTGATCTTCTTACTTGATTGGAAGTTGGGTCATGAGCTCAGAGAGTTCATAAAGAGGTCCTTCCATGGAGGAGGAATTGGATGCAGAAGGAGAAGAGGTTGGGGAAGGTGAAGATGCGTCTTCTGGTAGATCTGTGATTGTTGAAGATGAAGAAGATTCTGAATCTGAATCTTCTTGGGTAAAATCAGAGCTCTGGTTTTGTTGTAGAGGGTTTTGGTCTTCAACTTGTTGTGATTGGAGATCTTGAAAGCCTTGAATTTCTTGCCTGCCCATTTGAAATCCTGGAGAAATCTTGAGCTGCAGCAGAATAATATCAGATGGAGAAAGAGATGAAATTAGGGTATTGTTTTTCAACAAGCAAGGGCATGAGAAGGGGGCATTGGCATCAACCGTATATAAATAAAGCCAGAGAGAGAAGATAAGATAAGGCAAAGCAAAAAAATACAAAAAAATAAAAAATAAAAAATAAAAAACACTGTAGTGTTTTAATGGGTCAGATTTGGTGGTGCACAAAGGAAGCAAATTGGTTTTGGTCAAGTTAATGGAGCATTTTCTGTTAAAAATGACATTCCCATTTGATTAATGGAGTATTAAAGATAATGAAATCGACTTTTGGGCGTCGTTATCAAGTGGTGGTAGGAAGTAGCAAATGGGTTTGAAATTGAAATCCATTAGCGTGGGCTTTCCCACTCTACAAGGGAAAAGGATAAGATCCAATGTAATGTCTGAAAGGCATCCATATCTGACTCATCATACGTTTTCTTTTTTTCACTTTTTTAGTCTTTTGTTATAAGCTGTCTGCCCACTTTCTCTTTTGGCTTGTTTTTTTTATGGTTCTTAAATGATCGGTTTCCCAACTTGGTAAACATTACCTGAAAAGGGATTAAAAGGGGTGACCTCCAAGTGGAAACTACGGAGTATTAGCTTGCAACTTGGTAAAAACAATCCCATTCATTAAATTGAAATTCACATAAAATAATATGGTATGGTATGTGTTAGGCTCGGAACATCGGTGGTCCATTTCGCGAATGGTCCAGGAGCGCTACGAAGATAGAAGCCCATCTGGCTCACTCTCCACGAGAAAATATGATGACCAAGGCGGTAGAAAAGAGCAGGGATGTGGGCTGAGTGACAGGGGAACATGGAAAACCGCCGGCAAGGCCATGTGGGATAACCGTCGGGGGATGAGCGGTGAGGGATAAAGGTAATGGGGGTAGAAGGAAGAGAATCATGTAATATCATACATTGTAAAAAACTACCAAACAGAAAACTCACGAAATACAATCTGGAAAACATCATTCATTCGAATTCAATTGCATTGTGATTTTTTGAGTGTTAATCGGTTAGATCAAGCTCCACTCGACATTGAGGATAGAGAATTTGCTTTTGGTATATTCTTGACCAAAACATTATGTATAATAAGCTTTCACAAAACAACTTCGAAAAACCATTCTTTTTATACTTTAATTTAACTCGCAATTTTGAATATTATATTTTCTAAAACTAAGATATCGTGGAAATAACATCGTATACAAGAAACAATTTTAAATCAATCTAAATTAACAAGTTCATTATATATTGAACATTACTGTATATGTTCTAAAATTAAGATATTGTGAAAATAATGTCGTATATAAGAAACTATTTTTAGAATTTTGCGACTCTATTATACGACAATACCAATTTTACGATCCGATTTAAACAAATCTCCAACTATCCTAAAATAGTAAAATGGGTATAATAAGTTTTTTTTTTCTTTTGCAAAATTTCAATTTAATACGGAGCAAGTAATTTGTGCACATCTCTTCACATTTCGTTTTCTACACTTTCAATTTAATGGGTAGTTTTGTCCATAAATATGTATATTGATTAACTAATGAGTTTTTGCTATTTACAATAACGAGTGGTCTTATGCAAATTGAAACATTTAAAGGGATATTTTTGGCATATTACTCATAGCTTAATTCATCCAAACTCGTACTTTAAAAGTGAACTAAGAGAAAGTAAGTTTGTTGAAGGTGTATAGTTTGGTTCAAATGAAAAAAAATTTATTTTGAAAAATGAAAAGTACATTACAAAATACGAAAAATCCATTATAAAATACAAAAAGTGCACTCTGAAAAGTGTATTACAAAAAATACGAAAAGTGTAAATGCGAAAAAGTGCATTCTGAAGTAGGAAAAGTGCAGTACAAACTAAAAAAATTGGATTTCTTTTCATTTTTCAGTATAAGAGTTTTTTTCATTTGAACCAAACTCGTATAGAAAATACACATATTAGTGTTAATGATACGGAGTATTTTTTGTTTTCAAAGCCAAGTTTACAGCATACATAATTTCAATTATTTAATGCACATGTTCCCATATTTGGTGTTGTTGTAGACATATTTCCTCCATTTTCTCAAGATATAAAACACAATGGAGGATAAGTAGGAGAAGAAACACTTTGGATTCCAAACCAGACTCCATAAAGAAAGATGGTTGGTTATCAGTAAATAACACTTGGCACATCCTTGTTAGTTTGGTTAGGCCTTTCACTTCACCTGTTTCATCTTTATCCAAACCCAACCAATTAGGGGCCATTTCAATTGCCAAACACCCCTATCACGTACCTAAATGTTGCACTCACCGACAAACCACCTCAATTTCTAACTCTACGTGTACCTTTCAATAGATTAAATAAATAAGCTCTACCGGTAACTTTGATAAAAAATACTCCGGATATGGATTTTTTTTACCCTTAACCACCCCGGGCCTTACCTAATTAAGGATTTCTACCAAACAAATCCCTTCTTTAATTTTGCATTCATTCAACAACTGCAGCCTACCTCCGTTAAACCAATGTTTTATTTGTTTTAAAACATACTCCAAATTAAATACAAACATGATGTACATTTAGGCACATATTTATATACTCCAGTATTTGTTATTTTAACACATTTATGCTAATATTTATGCATTTTTAGGTAAAAAAATTATGTATTTCAAGAGTTATTAATCATATGCACTATAACAACACATGTACATTTTTTTAAGAAAAGCCGTATATGCACATAGCATCCTCGCTAATGAGAATTATAAGCTACGTTAAGTTCTAGATAGTTCTGAATGGAGTCCAACGAGAGTGAGTGACATGGATAACAATTTATCAACATAGAGTTCCTTCTGTAAAGATATGTATCATTTGAATTGTCTGAACTGATTCGAGCCAAGCTATTTTGTCAATCAAAATTTGTTCATGAAACACGATTTCATTCGTAAAGATGTTGTATAGTAACTTGGGTTTAGATAGATGAACCCCCAATCACTTTCCTCTTACAAAATAATAAAAATTTGGCAATCAAAATAGCCAAGTTACAAAATAATAAAAACTTGGGTCAACCAAATTAGATTTGAATCCGGTGGTTGGGTCCCTGTAATCCTCAAAGTTGGGTGGGTTACACAAGCTATATATTCTAATATGTCATTCGGACAATGATATAATGGAAATGTATGGATACGAGGACTTGTTCAGTTCACATCAAACAAGACTTAGCTCCCTAGTGACACGTCTCCCTTCGTCCCACCCATCGATCAAATGTATGTAATTAAGAAGTTGCAATTTATTAGTTGAATAGATTGATATATTGATGCACCTTACTTTGCACAGTTTCCATCTTACGGCTCTCAGCTTCATAGACCCATCCAAATTATGGTCATAGAAAATAGGTGGGGACCCCCAAATTAAAGGAGACAGCTGAAGCCCAGCAACTCCACAAAGTGCTCAGAAGAGCTTTGATCTGCCACATTAGTGATTCTGGAGTATCAACTAACCCTCCATGTCCATATATATCTTCTCACTGTTTAACACTAATAAGACCAGGAGGCTTGGAGATGATTTTGAGAGGAACTAGATAGCTAGGGTTTGAATCACATACCCAAATGAGACGAGTGGTTTAATGTTTACAACTTGGATTTTGAACCTTTCAGATGCTTTGCTTCATCAACAACCTTTCTTATAAATACACTTCTTACTTCATTTGTGTATAGTGATTAGGAGGAGATCTTACACTCTACGTGCACTTTAGAATTGCTTAAAGACTTGGAAACAACAACCGATCAACATGTTTACCTTGCTGATTTTGGAATACTAACTTGACCGGACACTCTGTGTACCCCGTTTTATTTCATGATGACATGTTTGCTTTGGATTCTTGGCTAAATTATTACTACTTGGTTTTTTTTTTGTTCTTGTGGAATGTAAATTGTGAGGATGAACTTTAGGATATATGCTTGTTTTTGCCCTACAACTGTCATCTAAAGTAAGGACAAACGTTTTAGCCTACATGCCAATCAACCCATTTTTAAGCACATTCATCTACTCACCAAAGAATTATTATATATGATGACAATCAAAAAAGGAAATGGCAAGGAAACATAATTCACGGGCAATGCATTGCACCATAAATGAACAAAAAAAATCAATGTCACTTGCTGTAAGAAATCCTAAAGTGCAATAAAAACGGGGGCCATTAATCACTAACTATATATATCGTCTATCTCACACAAAGTTATTGGATGCACTTGGTTCATATCTCCACTACCAAAGACAATGCTTGGTAGCAAGTGCAGACCTTGGCCTAAAATATATGGAAAACCCCCAAAAATGGAAAATAATAATAATAATAAGGTAGTAATTTTGAATCCCAAAAATCGTTTGCTCTGAATTCATTATAATTTATGGTAAAGCTTTGTTTGGTTTAGAGTCCCTGCTCAATGAGGTAATCGCCCAACCTCTCGACAACCATGTTGCACTGTCCAGGGGTCACTGGCTCCTCATAGACGCCGAACACAAGAGCTTGTCCTGTCTTCTTTACTGTCACGCCTCCTGGTCCCTGGTGGTTTAGAACACATCAAAAAAAGGACACAATTTGGATGAATCTGAATTGTTTTTTACATGATAAAGATAATTGTGGATGATGTTTTTGATTGTTCATTACTACATAATGAAAGGTTCTCCTAGGAATTCTCATCTTCAACATGCCATTGGAATGTATAACTTTTGTATAGTATTATTTGTTTTGGTCTTAGTTCTTTAGAAAATGAAATTCAAATCTGGGTCTAATAAATATACAAAACAGATTTTACCTTCTTGCCACGAATGACAGCTCCTGCTTCACCTTGAATGACCATGTACTTTGTACCACCAAGAAACAATCCTGTTGGAGCCAGGCTTCCTGGCTCGTTGAAATCATTCATTATAGCAGTGATCTCATCCGGTTTGCACTGTAAAAGAAAATCAATTCAAACTGCATAATTGTGAAAATTTGATCCATATTACATATAACCTACAACTGACCGTGGAAACTAGATGGAAAAAAGATCGATTCGTGACCCTCTCCTATGAGATTGTATCATCAAATGCAAGTAGCACTTGATGATCTCATGTAATTTGTTGTTACTTAATGTGAGAATTCTAATTCTACCTATCTGTACAATTCCGTCATTAATTGTGAATATGAGAAAGCAAACGAAATCATTCGAATGCTCTAATTGATCGAACCGCAATCAGAAGCTCCATTCACACAACGATCAAAATTGAGATTTCAAGCAAACAGCTCCCATCGGAGCCACCACAGATCTCAAATAATTCGGTGCAAAGCGAATGACCTAAAATGATCTACTCCAACACATCGCTGAATATTCAGTTCGATTAAACAAAAATTGAAATTACACTCTCAAATCGAAACGAAAAGTTGAAAGCACAAGGAGATCGAGGAGAAGGATTAGACCTCGGGGAAAGAGGTGCTCTGAGCCCAGACGCTGCCATCGTGACCGAGGATGGCTGAGGCGGTGAGGTTGTGGCCGGTGCCATCAATGTCGCACATCAAGTGATCGTCGACGTATGTTTGCCACGACATCTTCTCGCTGTTTCAGTTTCTCTGCAAATCCACCGTCTTCGATTCGATCTCGTTCTTCTGTTAAACGTTTTTTGGTTTGAGTCGTTTGATTTATTCACGATTCAAATAAATAGGAGTTACCTCCTTCTGTTTCGACACTTGTCCGTTTTTGGTAATAAAATTCAGAAAAAGGAAAACAGGGAGAGGCGGATGAAAAATTAGTGCCATCCACGTCGTTCGCCTTTATCGTAGGAGACGGTGATTGCAATTCCTTCTTTATTTTTTTATTTTACATATTTACCCTCCCATTGCAAATGGTATTTACTATTTACCCTCCCTACCGCCAATCTGGACGACTGGACTCTACTCTTGTTGTTGGGCCGTCTACATGGGTGGGCCATAGGCATTCTACGCGGATCATGAGCTCGGTCCAGCTATATAATCATCGCCTTTTTTTATTATCATTGAAATATCCATTTTTTAAAAAATTTCAGTTGTCGTTTGAAGTTTAACGGTTTCACCTGCAACAGAGATCGTTAGTTTCAAAGACAATGTGCTTATAGTACGCGACATCTTTCATATTTTTAGGGCTGTTTGGACTACACTGATAATGTATTATCTTGCATTATAATGTAGGATTTAATGCAAAATTGTATTAAATCCTGCAAGATAATGCATTATTTCATGTAATCTAAACAGGCCTTAGACAAACTAGAGGTAAAACTGGATAATTATAAAATTACATATGGAAAAAGCTTATAAAAAAGTGGATTGAGAATTTTTTAAAAAAGTGCTTCATAAATTTAATTTTCATTCAAAATTCATATCATGGATCATGCAATGCGTCTAAACAGCTAGTTTCTAGATTCTGGTAAATAATGAACCTACTTATGTTTTCACAACACAAAGAGGCATTAAATAGAGAGACTCATTATCACCACTATTATTCATCATAAGTGTAAAAATTTTAGCCAGAAAACTACAGAATGAATGTGCTAATCAGTCTAAATATGTAGGCTTTCCAATAATAAGGGGAGGGACAAAAATTCCTTTTTTTTCTTTGTAGACTACATTATTATTTTTTGTCCTTCAGCCACTGTAGCATTTCACAAAATGAAAATAATTATGGATGAGTACTGTGACATCTTTACACCCTATGACGTATACTCTGTAAAACTTATCTCATATATAAACAAATAATTCACATATAACAACTATCCACATAAGCACAAAATAGAAAGCAGCAACCATAAAGGGTTGCACACACACATATGTAGTTACTACTTATACTAATACATCTATTATTCTAACTTCTATTACAACCCATATGTCTAAGATGCAAAATGAGGAGGAGAAGATTGCATTGAGCTTAGCCGGCCGACCTGTATGAATGTGACCTCTAAAAGAGACACACGCCAGTAAGTTCTAGCTGAGCCTGAAAAATTATTTTGCGATTTACGTGAGTCGCATACTCAGTGAATATAAACCATCATCAATTATTTCACACAATGCCAAGCAATTGGTCAATATACATATTCATACATATTATATATGTCATATATGAATTTACTATGCAAATGCAAATGCCGATGTATCCGATTCTTTATTCTGTGAACTGTTCAAGCCTGAATCTGCTCCGGGTTTCCATTACCGACTCTTTTCCATTACCAACCTTTTCTTTTTTTTCTTTTCCATTACCGACTTTTAGGCATCTTAGGCCTCATTTGCTCATTACCATCTCTTAGGCATCTTATATGACCCGTAGGTCTCTTTTGTATACAAATTCAGGGCAAGACAGTCACAGGTCCTTTTAATCTCATTGTAATATGCTATGCAATCAAGTGCATCATGTATATCATATGCCATCTGTTAACATACTTTCCGTGCAAACAACTCTGGAAATTTCAGAGCTATCACATCTATCCATATAACTCATATAGAACATATACCCATATAGCGCATATAGCACATATATCACATATATCCATATACCACATATGGCACATATATCCATATAGTTCATATAGCACATAGGGTTGAATCTCCGGTCTATACTCACTTGTTCAAGACAGATACTATATCTCTTCCCCTTTCCTTGACCACGATCTATTACTCGTGCTCCTATATATAACCCAATGCAAATTAGGCTATTTACTCTTATAAACTCTAACCCCAAATGCAATGAAATGCCAGAATGCATTGTAACTTCTTGTGCATAATTCCAAATCCTTTAAAACTTGACAACAATAAACTATATATATAGACGAACATTTTTCTAGTTCAAACCTTTCTGAAAAACTTGATCAAATGGCTCCCTAATATCTTTACAAAACGAAACCCTAAAAATACTCTGAAATCTTTTACCGAATATAAATCTGATATCGAAAACACCTTCTCAGAACTATAAATCAACTGATTTTCAAATCAAAAGCAAATGTAGATCTAGATCTGGCAAAATTAGGAAAATCCAGATAAACCATTAACTAATTAAAAACTTACCAAATCACGCTTGTACTTCGAGATTAAAATCCGATAGAAGAGATCTTGTACCAGATCCAACAAACAAACAACAAAATCCAACTTTCTCACTTATTTTTCTAATCCATCTCTCTCTTTTGTTCTTTGCCATCTACGTAAAGTAGTTCATATGAACCATGTACATGTATATATATCAAACCCAAGTCGGCTGAAAGAGTGGGTAAACATTTTTCAAAATTGCGATTTTCACCCTCAAATCTCGTTTATTACAAACTTTACCCTGAAATAATTATTACATAATTTTTAAATAATTTTTTTTTAAAATATAATAAACTTAATTAGAAAATAAATAGTACTTTTTAAAAATTCACTATATATTATGCCAATATGCTATGCATATGCTATTACTCTTATATGAATGCAAAATGACGTATCCATTTTGGTCGGGGATGTTACAAGTACTGCCAGGTTTCAGGTCAAAAGGTTAATTTTCATAAATCAACATTTCAAGTAACTAAAGGGGTAAATGCAACGACGAAAAGGAACGTACAACAATAAATAGTAGGGTTGGGCATCGGTCCAAGACCGGACCGGGACCTGAATCCACAAAAAATGGACTGAGGACCGGACCGGATACCCTTCGGTTCGGTCTGATCCACCCCGGTCCAAAAATCCGGGGCTCGGGACTAAGGGTGGTCCGCGGCTCGGGACCTCTTACGCAATGGCAACTCGTGTTGCTCGCCCCTTCATCGACTTCTAGGCGCTCTATGATCGCTTTTGTAGTCAACTTGCTTCTCTTCAAACTCGTCAGTGCTTACCGGCTCAAGACCATAATAGTTATTGACGAATTTGATAACGCTAGTGAGCCGTCGATTGATCCTTTTGATCATCGATTCGCTGACGGTGCGCTTACCCTGAACTTTATCCAAGGTGTGCTTCAATCTACCGATCTCTTCCAAGGCTCGGTCCAAGCAGGACTCTGCCTAGGTGCGCTCGTTCTGAATCTTTTCATGGGTGATCTCATCCTCCTCCTCATTTTCGGTGATGGTTGATGTTCCATTCTTGTCGTTTGCCCCAGACGCCAAAGATGTGCGAGGGTCACTATGTACGGGATTGGACCCGGCGTGGCTCGATTGACCATGCTCGTAGTGTGGGCTGATAGAACTAGGGTTCCACTCGCAGTTTTGGGCCGGTGCGGGCTCTGATATGCGCAATTGCGCTCGACTGCAATCGCGATTTTCTGGGCCACGGTCGCGATTAAGATCCGTGAGCGCGGTTGCTCGTACTGGTTCGCGTGATGGCCCACGACTCCGTAAACTTCAATTGCCCTCGGATTCAGCAACACGCATTGTTGAGTCCCATAGTCGGCCAAACCCATCAGACTCGGACCGTGCAACGTTACAACCGTCGATTCCGTCGCTCGACTCAGACCCCTAACGGCCCACGCTTAGAGGTAAAGGATAAGACTTGCTAGCGAGTTCAACGAATATGAGGTGCTAATCATACATGGTGAAGATATGTATTTATAATGGAGGAAAGATAGAGAAGGTCGAAAACTCTATCTCTAAGGGCTGACCGATAATGCTCCAGGCCTAACAAGCGATTTCTTGTTCCCCAATCCATGCAGAAATTCTATTTTTCGAATAAGATAGAGTCTTCCATCATAACGAATAATTGTCATATTTAATTTTATAATAAATAAATAATGAAAAATAATCATAATAAATAAAAATACTTTTATAACGGATAATAATAAAAATATTTATGACAATTAATTGTACTCTTATAAGTCCCAACACCCCAGGCCGGATCGTCTGCTACTCATTGTGCTACAAATACTGCTACTCCAATAAAATCAGGCCACATGTCACTTTATTTAATCAATTAATATTTAAAACAAAAAAAAGGGAAAACAATTTCTTATTTCAGTATTTCTTTCTTGGAGGCTCAAATATTTTATCAGTATCATTCTCTTTCCAATACCGATTTTGTCCTAACAACTCAATGTTCCTCTTTAGTTCAAAGTCACCACCTTCAAACTTCACTACAAGTCCACAACCTAATAACCCTTTTTAATGAAACCAAATTGAAAGTGAGTGCCTGAATTACTGTATACGCAATACTATCTATGATTACATGTAATTATTTGAATTAGATTGCGTATTGAAAGTTTACTAAAAGTTTAAAGTTTTGAAAAAAAACTCAACTCTTGAAAGAATTTATTTAGATAATTTGTGAATCTTGTGTGTATGCTATACACATTTATCACTAAATCAATTTTTAATATGTAGAATTGTGGAATGTGAGAAATAATACAAGATTGAGATAATGGGAAATGTAGAGAAAAAACGATGTATAGAGAAAGATGGAGAAGATGACAGAATAATAAGGAAAGAGATAGTTTATTAATCTTGGAAACGGGAGTTTTCCTATTATTTTGTATTCTGTTTAAATGCTAAAATTGCTTTATTAGAAGGACATGTGGCAAAATATGAGTGGTGGCACATACTTAGTAGCATAACTAGCTATACCCGTCGTGCCCTGCACGACTACATGAATTTAATATTTAATTTATTTGGTGAATATAATTTTAATTTAATATAAAAAACTTTTTATTAGAAAAAAATTATATAAAATTTTACAATTGATGTCATGTAAAACGGGGCCAAAATTATTAAGGTGATCCCACTATAATTTTGATGGCTTAATGATAATTTATTTATGCAAAAATATAAATAAAAATTATTTGAATTAGAATCATTTAATTTTACAAATATTTTTAAAAAATTTAAAAAGGTAAAAATAATCTAAATTCTTATAATTTTTTATCTAATTCAATTCCTTAAAAAATTTGAATAAAAATTAAAAATATACTTAATAAGAAGCGATGAAAAATATAAATATAGAATGAATTTTTTAATGATAAGAAAATCATTTATATTTACATAAATAATTCAAATAGAAAATTAAGAAAAAGATAACATAATTTTTTATTATCAAAAGTCAATTTAGGCAAGTAATTATCTAGATTGAAAGTTCTATTTTTTATCAAAATTTTATTTAAGATAAATGTCTTACATAAATAGATAAAAAATAAAGATAAAATAATTTTTTTTTAGTTTTAAATAAAATTCGAATTTAATTTTTTCATATAAATAAATAGAAATTTAATTGGAAAAATTAATATGTCAATCTTAATATATAATATCTAATCTTATATAATTTATTTTAATTTTAGATAAAAAAATTTAAATCTATCCTAATTCCTAATATATAATAGATAACATCTTTATTTTAGATATAATTTTTCCTGAATTAATTTATCCTATTTTTATATTATCCTAAAATAATATCAACATATATAAATTCCCAAAATAAAAAAAATCCTATGTGGCGAAATCCTAGGTGGCTTAATGTGGGAACGACCGTAAAAAAATCCTAGGTGGCGCAACGTGGTGGCCTTATTCCTTGCGTCTTTTATATATATACATAGATTGGTAGTAGATGATCCCGAGTGCCAACCCCCCTCCCCAGTCTCCTCGAGTTAAAATCTTCAGTGGTACCCGTTTTCTCATGACCGTTGGATAAGTAAGGCCTTGTTTCACTTGTACCCCAAAAGTCCTTTCTATCCAAAAATTACTTTTAATACTCTTGAAATCCGTACAACTCTCTCTACTTTTTACGTTTTTCAAGACATTAAAAATCACTTTTCACTAAAAACCCTTAAATCGAAAGCAAACGTTGTGCAATTTTCTACCCATGTGGTCCGGACTCTATCCTCACAACTAGGGCTGTCAAAACTTGACTCAACCCGAATAAACCGCCCGACCCGCCCGACTCCGAACCCGACCCGACCCGAGAAAACAAGAAGAAGTTTTATACCCGAAACATGTTTGGCCCGAACTGATTTGACCCGAATCCGAAAAAACCCGAACACGAGATTAACCCAAAACCGATTATACCCAAATGGACTAGCCTGATGCAACCCGATATCCGATTCTACCCGACCCGAAGTCATCCGAAAATCCGAAGTTACCCGACCCGAAACCATCTGAAAATCCGAAGTTACCCGACCCGAAACCATCCGAAAATTATATTATGTTTTAAAATATTAATAATAGTGAATATTTATTATAATTATGTTTAAATTAAATATTATATTTAATATTTAGACCCTAAAGTAGTTAAACTACACAAAATAATCATTCGATATATGGTCTGAATCTAATTCCGGCTTACTCAAAATCAGATTAACCCGAAATTCGGCCAAAGTCAAAATCAAATTCACCCAAAATCCGAAAAACTCGAAACCCGACTCACCCGAAATCCGACTAAATCCGAAATCGAACTAAATCCGAAACCGAACTTATCCGAAATCAAGTTGGACCGAAAACCGAATGACCCGACCGAAATTGACCCGAAACCCGACTTTGCCCGATTAATTGAGCACCCGACCCGAAATGATCCAACCCAATTTGACCCGATTTTCAAAATATCCGAACTTGACCCGAATCCGAACTTACCCGAAACTAAATTGACCCGACCCAAACCCGACCCGACCCGCCCGAATGACACCCCTACTCACAACTCACAAGTACACTCTTTTTTGTGTGATCGTAAAATTAGTACATTTCTTTAGAACACGTAGGTAGTGAAAAAAATTCATGGATGAGTGATTTGCATTGTACACTGTAGAGAAGAAAATCTACAATAAATTGTATTTGTAGCAGATAAACCATATCTCAGGCAATAGACTCTTGAGGCATGGAATGGCACCAATACGTCGTCGTTTGGCTCGCCGCTTTCTCCCTCCTGTCCGGCGTTCGTTCTCAATCCTTCCTCAAACTGCATAATTCGGATAGCTCCGGATCTCCACAAGATGTCATCTTGGGCGGCGGCCGGAAGATGTTCCGGGTGAGGCCGAACAGCGACGATTCCTACTGCGAGAGCTGGAAATTCAGCGTCGAGAACAACGATGCCGGGGCCTGGTCCACCGTCCCCAGCCGTTGCGCGGAGTTTGTCAAGAAGTACGTCACCGGCCACAGGTACCTCTCTGATTCCAAGTTCGTGGCCGCCGATTCGCTTGCCTTTGCTAAGAGCGTTAGCATCGCCGCAGACGGCAAGGATTGCTGGATTTTCGACATCGACGAGACGCTTCTCTCCAATCTCCCTTTGTACGCTGCCCATGGCTACGGGTGAGACCTCCTTCTCTCTCTTTGATTTCGAGTTTCAATGCTTGTTTAATTAGATGAAGTTGAAAGAAATTATATCCAAACTAGTCCTTAAAAAATACGGAGTAAAGAAAAACTTGAATAATGTCAATATGTTCAATGAATTTTATAATCCAACAACGATTTTTGTAATAATTGGTGTGTTAAAGCTCAAACATTCGTGGTTGTGACTTGTGTGCACGGGTCGCTGTGGATCTATCTGGTAGAAGTGGGGATATTTAATTAGGCTTAAACAACCAAGGTTTATCTTTTTTGGTTATCTTTATTGAGGTTGTGATGATGACTTCAAAAACAAGCTTTTTCTATATTTTTTTCGATTTGTTTATATGCCCTTCCTAATTGTACTTTAAATCCTCTTGTTTAAATTTGCTTGCTGTTTTTAGAATTGGAAGTAAAGGGGTCAAATAGATCGAGTTCTAGGACTGGTGCGTTTAGCCAATTGATGGCTGGATGCAACCATTTCTTTTTACAAAATAAAAGTAGTTGGAAGTCTTATTTGTTGATAATAAATACCACTAGCTAGCTAGCTATACTATCCCCGAAAGATAAGAGTTGTCATAAATACTACTTGGTTCCCCTAGAACATCTATTAGGGATGGAAACTGATTACTAATCAATTATAGTGAGGAATCTCAGGGTATTACTCCAAAGACTTAACCGCTAATCCAAATATCCGAAGGCAATGTCTAGATTCTTATGGCTCGTCTGGTCATATGATCATATCCATATCTAAATTTGCCAATTGGGGATATTTTTTATATCCATATTAAATTAATACATATTTTTTTATGGCTTTTTCTATAATGTACCCTACCGTTTGATATTTTCTTAAAAACAATATCTCATATTTTTTTTGTATCAATAACAAATAAGACCTAACATTATTTAATTGCAATATATGGACGAGCCAGCCTTTGTTAAAGCCATGGACCAGATGGAATATCTTTCCGAAAATTTACTGCTTTTTTCAATAAGCGTGAAAAACATGATGTTCAAAAGCTAAACAAGTGGTCACATAAAATCCAAAATTGCAGCAGAACGTAAGTCTTAATGGACCCTTTATGTTGTTTACTTGGTCGCTCACGTGATATTATTCCATAGACCTCAAGACATGTATTGTATGTGAAAGCAATATGTCACCTAAAGCTTGAATTTAGAAAAGTGACAATTTTCTAATTATTGAATTTTTGGACTTAACAATTGAAGAAGTATTTAAACAACACAACAACAGACACTAGTCGATTTCAAGAGGAATTTAAGAACACTCTCACACACAATTTCTGAACAATACATTTGCTATCTTCTGTATTGTGATTCTTTATTAATAAGAGACTGTTTTCATCAACCAACAGTCTTTCTGTTTACACGTCCTTACATATATATAACACACAGACACATATAACCGTCTAACAACTAACTTCTGTAAATAATTTCTGGACAGTTATGCAACTAACATAATTGACAGTTATAACCTGTTTATACACACGTTTTTTTAACATACTTAAATACTTAATAACATAATAGACAAGCTTATATACTTTCATTCTTCCCCTTAAGCTTGACTTGACATCTTCATACCAATCCTACTCCTTAGATCATAGAACCTCTGTCTTGCGAGAGGTTTGGTTAGAAGATCTGCCAACTGGTCACTAGTTCTTATGTACTCCAACTTGATTACATCTTTCTCCACTCACAGTCTCTAATGAAGTGAATCTTCATGTCAATGTGCTTGCTCCTGTCATGATGGACATGATTTTTGGCAAGTGCAATGGCAGACTTATTATCAACATACAAAGTTGGAACACTACACTTCTTTCCTTCCAAAGTCTGCACAATGGTTTGCAACCATATTCCTTGACACGTCCCTGTTGTAACAGCCACATATTCAGCTTCACATGATGACATAGCAACTACTCTTTGCTTCTTGGACGTCCATGTAACTGCATTCTTGCCTAGGAAGTAGATAATTCCACTTGTACTCTTCCTGTCATCCATGTCACCGGTCAGATCACTGTCTGTGTACCCAACTAAGGTATCAAAAGCTGGATTTTTCTTGTAACTACAACCAAACTTGAGAGTTCCCTTGATGTATCTCACCACCTTCTTAAGGGCGTCCATGTGTGATGTCTTAGGAGCATCCATAAACCTGCTTAATACACCAACACTAAAACTCAAATCTGGTCTTGTGTTAAGTAGGTACCTTAGACTTCCAATTAAGCTCCTGTATACAAATGCATCCACCAGATCCTCATCAGCCTCTTGCTTAGTTAACTTGAGTCTTGGATCCATGGGAATTATGCTTGGGTTGCATTCTCTTAAACCCAATTTATCCAGAATTTTCCTTGACAGATTCTCCTGGCTAATGAAAATCTCCCTTGTCGTTTGCTTGACTTCAATCCCCAAGTAATAACTCAATAGGCCAAGGTCACTCATATCAAAACTTTTCTTCATTTCATTCTTAAAAGAATCAATAGCTTCTTTACTGGACCCTGTGATGATGAGATCATCCACATAAATGCCTAAGATCATGGTTTCCTCCTTGCTGAATCTTGTATAAAGAGCATGCTCACTCTTACATCTTTTAAAGCCAAGCTCCTTTAAACAAGTATTCAGTTTGCAGTTCCAGGCCCTCGGTGCTTGTTTCAAGCCATATAAGGCTTTGAAAAGTCTCAACACCTTCGCAGGACAATTCTTATCTTCATATCCTTGAGGTTGATGAACATACACCTCTTCTTTTAACTCACCATTCAAAAATGCCGTCTTGACATCCATGTGGTGAATCTCATACTGTTTTGCTGCAGCAAATGCCATCAATACTGGAATGGTTTCTAGTCTGGCCACTGGTGCAAAAACTTCCTCATAATCAATGCCAAATTTCTGAACATAGCCTTTTGCAACTAACCTTGCTTTATACTTGTTGATTCTTCCATCTGGCTCCTTCTTGACTTTGAAAATCCATCTTAATCCTACTGCCTTGTGACCCTTTGGAAGATCCACGAGCTCCCAAGTACCATTCTTTGTGATTGAATCCATCTCCAGATCCATGGCATTCTTCCAATCCTTGCTAGTGAGAGCATCTTCAAACAAGCAGGGTTCATCTTCTGATAGAAAGCACAGGCCAACCTCTTCTTCAACTTCTTGTGTTTCATTGTAGATATCCTGCAAGTTTCTGTACCTGAGGGGCGTGTGATCAAACCTCTCAAGATGCTCTTGCTCATCAACACCTGCAGGTTCTTCATCACTTGGCAGTGGAGTATTTTGATCATGATTGCCCAGACTCTGTGTAACACTTCTTGGTGACAATTCTTCTTCCAAAGCTTCAGAATTAGACTGATAAAAAACTCGAAATTCACTGGAGTTTACATCCTCTGGCATCCTTACAGAAAAGATGGAGGAGCCTGCATTAGCATCATCATTTGCATCCCATTTCCAAGAAGCTTCTTCATCAAACTTCAAGTCTCTACTCACAACAATCCTCTCTTTCTTAGGATCATACAACCTATATGCCTTGGAACCTTCTTCATAGCCAATTAGAACCATCTTGGTGCTTCTATCTTCGAGTTTTGCAAGATGAGGAGTCACATTCTTCACAAAAGTAATGCTTCCAAACACTCTCAAATGAGTCACCACAAGCTGTCTTCCATGCCATGCTTCATAAGGAGTGACATCATTCAAGCTACTTGTAGGTGATCTATTTAGAACATACACAACCGTGTTTACTGCTTCTCCACAAAAACAAGAAGGAATCTCCTTGCTTTTCATCATACTTCTTGCTGTTTCCATAACAGATTGGTTCCTCCTCTCAACCACCCCATTTTGTTGGGGAGAGTAAGGGGCTGTCAGATGCCTTTTTATCCCTTCTTGATCACAATATTCCTTGAACTTGTTAGATGTAAATTCCCCTCCTCGATCAGTCCTTAGCACCTTAATTCTCATATCCTTTTCCAATTCAACACCAGTTTTGAACTTGATAAAAGATGATAGTGCTTCATCTTTATTTTTCAACAGTTTAATCCACATAAATCTTGAGTAGTCATCAACTAGCAACAAGAAATATCTATTACCTCCTAGTGTTGAAGGAGAGATGGGGCCACAAAGGTCTGCATGAATGAGCTCTAACTGCTTGTTTGCTCTGAAGGAAGATGAATTTGGAAAAGAACTTATATGTTGCTTTCCCACCATACAACCATCACACAACTTATTAACTTGATCAATGTTTGGCAGTCCAATCACCATTTTCTTCTTGGACAGTTTCCTAAGTGCATTGAAGTTCAAGTGCCCATATCTAGCATGCCAAATCCAATCTGTGTTGACAGACATTAAACACTCTTTCTTCACAACATGTAGAATCAGAGTATACAATTTGTTTGGTTGGCGTTTCACTCTTGCTACCAGCCTTCCATTCTTGGAATAAATACATAATTCTCCATCCTTAACCACTGAGTGATTCCCATTCAAATCCAATTGACCTATACTAATAATATTGGCCTTTAACTTTGGAATGAAATAGACATCAGTGAGTGGAATATGCTCACCTTTTGCACTGGAGAAAATGACAGTTCCCTTTCCATGAATCTCTACAGAAGAACTATCTCCAAAATTGATCCTTCCTTCAAAACTCCTGTCAAGTGATGCAAAGAGGCTCTCATCCCCTGTCATATGGTTGCTAGCACCCGAGTCTAAATACCATCTGCTGTAGCCATCCATTTCTGCCTTATCTTTGAATGTTGGCGCCAACAGACTTCTCTAAGTGATGTCTTCATCAGTAACCATTAACAAGATAGGTTCTTCAACTTCACCTTTCATTATGAAGTTCTTATCATCTTTTTCTTTAGCATCACATTCTGATTTGAAGTGCCCCATTGTTCCACAAGCAAAACATTTTATTTTACTTTTATCAAAAGGTTTCTTGCCTTTCTTTTCTCCCTCAACAGTCTGAACTTTACCCTTGCCTTTATAGTTCTGACTCTTATCATTTTTTGAAGGATTTTTCTTTAACTTTCTTCTTGTCTTTAGCCCTCCACTCAGCACGAGTAAGAAGTGCTATTTCAAGACCTTTTTCACTAAAATCATGTAGTCTCTCTTCGTGTGCTTTTAAGGATCCAACTATCTCATCAAAGGATTTAGTTTTCAAATCACAGAACTCCTCCATGGTTGTGGTTATTTGAATAAACTTGGAAGATGTAGATCTCAATAATTTTTTAACAACAGTTTCCTCATCTATTTTATACCCAAAGCTTCTTAATTTACTCACATTTACATTTAATTTTGTAGTAAATTCATCCACAGATTCATTCTCCTTCATCCTAAGACTCTCATATTCTCTCAAGAGAGTTTGGATCCTTACCTCTTTAATCCTCTCGGCTCCTTCATTCATGGTCTTAATCACATCCCAGGCCTCTTTAGCAGTCTTCTTTGCCCCTAATTGAAGAAGTACATCCTCTCCAATTGCTTGGTAAATGGCCGCCAAAGCAAGTTTGTCCTTCTTTGTATCCACTGGAGATGTTCCTTCCACTGCCTCCCATATACCTTGTGCAGTCAAGAACACTTCCATCTTTATGGCCCACACGGCATAGTTGCACTTGGATAACATTGGATACTGGAATGTGATGATCTTTTCTCCATGAATTCTAAGAGCATCTGTCTGGATTCCAGTAGAGTTTAAGTTCTCTGATTCTTCTTCATGACTACTTGTCGACATGATTGTTTTTCTTACTCCTTCTATGTCGCTCTGATACCAATTGAAGAAGTATTTAAACAACACAACAACAGACACCAGTCGATTCCAAGAGGAATTTAAGAACACTCTCTCACACAATTTCTGGAGAATACAATTGCTATCTTCTGTATTGTGATTCTTTATTAATAAGAGACTGTTTTCATCAACCAACAGTCTTTCTGTTTACACGTCCTTACATATATATAACACACAGACACATATAACCGTCTAACAACTAACTTCTGTAGACAGTTTCTGGACAGCTATACAACTAACATAATTGATAGTTACAACCTGTTTATACACACGTTTTCTAACATACTTAAATACTTAATAATATAATAGACAAGCTTATATACTTTCAACAATGAAATACAAAGCCTGATCATATGCATAATATTACTTCAAGCTGAATGAAAATTCATTGTATCTTTTTCTGCATTCTAATCAGATCCGAGGTCACCAATGACACGTCGTTTTATGAGTGGGCTGAGTTGGCAATTGCACCTGTATTACCTGCAAGTTTGCGCCTCTACAAGGAGGTGCAGAAGCTTAACTTCACAATAATTCTGTTGACAGGAAGGAGTGAGCCTTACAGAAACTGTACTGTGAAAAACCTACACTCTGTTGGCTACATCAACTGGAAAAAGCTTCTATTAAGGTAAGCCACTTTTAAAGGCTGGTTCTTTTTAGTCAAGGAAAGAAAAGTTCCCATATTACTAATTTGCATCAATTGAAAGTTGATTTTGGAATGTGAAAATACGCAGGGGGAAATCAGATGAAGGGACAAATGCCATTATTTACAAATCCAAGAAGAGAAAGGAATTGGAGGCAGAGGGATACAGGATATATGGTAGCTCGGGTGATCAGTGGAGCGACTTGTTAGGGAACGCAACTGCTGTAAGATCATTCAAACTCCCGAATCCAATGTACTTCATTAGTTGATCATAACTTGATATGAGGAGTTGCATAAATGAATAAAACTAGTGTAATGTGGTACTGCAAATCTTGGTTCCAGCAGAAAACCGTCATTGTTATTGTAATTTCAAGACATGCCATGTTGTTGCCTTCTTTCCCTGAACAAATAAAATATGGACTTCTTTTTAGAGCCTTCTAAATAAATGTCGTTTTATTTATTTATTTATGTTTTATAATGGTATGAAAGGTATGTGATTTTTTTTTATCAGGAAACGGAGCTAGTGCTCCTGCGGTAATATTATTAGAAAGGAATTAAACCCCTAACGTGGTAGGTACATCAAAAGCCAATAAATTGGCAAAATATTCATGTTCATAAAAAAATTCAACTAAAGGAATATAAATACTTAAAGAGTAATTAGTTAAGGCATCCGCAACACGATTTGCGGTTCTTGAGACATGCTTGATTTCGACCACCCAAGAAGTGTCCTTGAGCTTTTTATGGCATGAATTCAATAAATTGAACTCCTTATGGGGCTGAATTTTCACTTGCATTAGAAGTTTGGTGGCTTGAAGAGAATCAGTTTGAAGTTACACCCTTCCAAATCCAGCCCGTTTAACAATTTTTAATCCCTGGCAAATGGCAAGTAATTCGGCTTGAAGGGCATCACCTATTCCAAGCTTGAAAGAAAACGCCTGTAGAAAGCTTCCATTATGATCTTGAAATATACCTCCGCCACCTGCCGTACCAGGATTCCCTTTAGAAATGTCGTCTGTGTTAATTGCCACCCAACCCGGGGGAGGATTAGACCAGACAGTGGGTGACGGAACATAACTGAGTTGGCTTTGCTAATTTCAAACGCCTCAGCAACAACAATCACCTGCGAGCTCAACCTTGAAACGCCATCCAAGCTGTTAAAGACAAGAGCATTACGGGTCTTCCAGGTGAGCCATAACATTGATGCAAAGATCGTGCTCCAATGATCTAACTTCTGAATGTTAGTAAGAATCCAAGCTCAAATATTCTGTTCAACAAAGAAAGGCAGATTATTGGGCATAGAGTTTCCTATGATGGCCAGCCATACTTTGACAGATTTCAGGGCAATCTCTGAGCATATGTAAGGGTGATTCCATAGAACCACATCTCGGGCAGTCAGGTGAGGCAGCAAGGTGCCGATTCCAACGTAACTCATTGCACATAACAACGTTGTGAGCAACCAAGTAGAGAAAATGGCGAGTACGCTGCTGGGCAGGGACCTTCCAAATTTTATTCCAAATCGGTTCCCTATCAAGATCATTCACACCTCGCGCCAACACATAAGCTGATTTAGTAGTAAAGTTACCCGATGGAGAAGAAGACTAGTAGAATGTATCACTCAACCCAGATTCAACATTGATGTGAACACTAGCAAGGCGTTGCAACAGAGGAGCAGATAAATAAGGGGAGAGCTCATCCCAATTCCAATTGCCATTCGAATAATAATCAGACAGGGAAGAGAGTTGGACGTGCACAGGAATAACAGCAGTAGCAACATCAATCAAAGGCATATCGATGAGCCAAGTATGCTTCCAAAAGAGAGTGGAGTCGCCATTACCAATAGATGCCGCAATCCCTTTAGCAAGCACGATTGAACCATGAACAAAGCCTTTCCACATGTAGGAAGAGCGTGGACGATCGATAAACATATCACAATCGAGTCGTTGATGACAATATTTCCCTCGGATTATTCTACTCCAAATCGTGTCAGGCTCATGTAAGAGTCTCTAATCCAGCTTTGCAAGGAAGGCTGCATTAGAGTCTCGCATCGATCTAATTCCAAGACCATCAGCATGCTTCAGTTGACAAATCGTTTCCCAATTAAGAAGATGAAGCTTCCGCTTTTCAGTAGAAGACCCCCAAATAAAGTTGCGAACTTTTTGATCGATCGCATCACAAATTGAACGAGGGACCAACGTTGATTGCATAGTATAGAGGGGAAGGCTTGACAAAACCGAGTTAGCCAAAGTCACCCGTCCAGCAGCTGAGAAGTATTTTCCTAGCCAAGTATTTAGACGTGCCGAGACTTTATCCAGCAAGAAAGTGTATTTATCAGCAGTCATTCGGTCACAAGAAGTAGGAACCCCTAAATAAGCTCCAAAGTCTTCAATAATGGGCATAACAAGAAATTGATTGATTGCCATACGATTAGATTCACCCACCGATTTGGAAAAAAATATGCTACTGTTGCCATAGTTTACAGTCTCCCCTGAGTAATAGCAAAAACGTTGCAAACAATTTTTAATAATGGTTGCTTTTGACTAACAGAAGCCTCCGCAAATAACACCAGGTCATCAGCAAAGAAAAGGTGTGTCAAGGCTACACCCCCTTCAAAGATAGGCCGCCAGAAACCCACGACATCTTGAATAATGTGCGAGAGATACTCCATACAAATCACAAATAAATATGGAGAAAGGGGATCACCTTGACATATTCCACGCGTGGGTTTAAAGGATCCCGCTTTTGAACCATTCCATAAGATTTCCATAGAACCATGAGTCTGACAACGCATAATAGTCTCAACCAAACTAGAGGGTATATGAGCGTGATTCAGAACAAGGCGTAAAAAAGACCAGCGTACTCGATCGTAAGCCTTAGCTAAGTCAACTTTGAGCATCATCATATTCCGGTTTCAAGAAGGAGAAGAGAATGAATGACTTCTTGTATCACCCCAACATTATCATTGATTTGACGGCCCGGAATAAAGCAGCACGATCAGTAGGATCCGGACAAGCATAGACATTAGTAAGCATCCATGGATCTTCACCCCGTCTCATAATCTCAACTGTAATGTGTTGAGGGTTTAGAGAAAGCGGAATAATAAGGACATTAGAAGTTCTCCAAAGAAGCCAAATACCTCCGGAAAAACTAATAGCATCAATCCGGAGAACACCATCGAAACCAAGTTGTCTGCAGACACAATCAGCCTGAGCACCACTGATTCTCGGTTCAAAAAGAGCCAGCACTGTAGGGTTATGAGATCGGATAATATCCCTGATAGCCGTCATAAAGTTGGCATTCCCTGCGCCGCGAACATTCCAGACTAGTAAACTAAGGTTATTCATGGATAAAACTGTGTTCATTAAATTTCCAAAAATAGGGGCATTCATAGCATCAGAGTTGACTGCAAAGGCGACAACTGCTCTAGCGATGCAAATCATCGCATTACTGATTTGAGTTGGAATCGAGACCCGACATAGAAACGGTTGTGTCTCTGCGTTCATTGGGAGAAAGTCCACTATCATTCGATTAACTAATCGAGGAAGAGTCATGAGTACTGGACCCGTCCGGAGGTTTGAGACCATCAAACTTGACCTGTGAAGGACCAGTCACGTCTCTATTCTCAGTTGATGGTTCATGATTAGTGCGATGTAGGGTTTCAGTTTGGGATGGCTGGTTTGAGGTGTTTGGTGGTGGCGGGGGCGGGCTAGGGTTTGGCGTTTTTTCTTGCAATAAGGAAATACTTTCTGCAATCAGTTGAGCCTTGCGTACTTCCGTATCTTTTGAGCTTGTGATTGGTACAGAAGATTGTTTCTTAGTTGGCTTGATAACAGAAGATAATACAGCATCTCGATAATCTTTTTTATCTTTTCTTTTGGAATTTTTGTTGGCTTGAGGATTAGCTTGTGTGGGACCCTGATTATTTCTTTCCATAATTCTAGCGCCAAAATTTTTGGGATCCACCTTGGCCGCTACTACAGCCGCCTGCGAGATCACAATTGCATTCTGTTTCTTGTGTGGCACACTAAGATTAGGGTTAGGGTTTGAATTGTCACCGGTCTTATGTGACCCGCTTGGATTAGAGTTAGGGTTTTGGTTGCCGCCGACCGGTTGAGCAATCACTTTCCCTTTCTCTCCTCAACGTTGTTACTCTTGTAGATTTGAGTCTGGTTGCTCAGAATTACCTGCAACATCGGTGGCATTCATCAAAACAGCAAAACGTGACCCCTTGCCCTGGTCTTGTTGTGACATGCTTGAAGTTGGCATGGCAGGAGTTTCTCCCGTCGGTTTTTGATATTTTGGACGTCGAGGAGGCTTTTTGACATGCATCCAAGGACCAAATTGTTCATCAATTGGAACCGATGGGATATTAGTTTTCGGGGTTTTGATCGGCGCGACATGTTCATCTTCTGAGCAGGACTCTGGCTTTGTGTTTGTGTTGTTAAAAGAGGACATCGTTCTTTTGTATGATCGATCACCTCACATTCATAACAAAGAGAACGTATGCCCTCATACTGGATTGACCACATTCGCCCTCGGAAACGAAATTTGGATAAAAGTGCATGATCTAGGTTGATTTCCACACCAAGGAGAACAAATTGGCCACGATCTGCACTTACGGTTGTCTGATCAATTCGCAGCACTTTCCCATTGCTATTACCAATTCGGCGTAAGAACTTTGCATTAAAGTACTCCATACTAAAGCTTGGTATTCTAGTCCAAGTCGTGAGTATCTTAGCCTGGTCTTCATACGGATCAAAATTCGGAACCCAACGACGAATCATCAAATAATTATTCCCTATCATCCAGGGTCCTTGGGTAAGCACATGGTTCAAATCTTCCATGTTGGAGAATTTGGCCACATAGTGAGCGTTACCAATATCCACCAGAGTCAATGCACCCTTGAGTTTCCATTTCTGCTCTAACCTCTTCTTAATTTGTACGTAACCTGGACCTTTATCAAACATATTGATAATCAGAGTGTTAGCCCATGGCCGACGTAATTCACACTTTTCCTGCTTGGTTAGAGTGATAGTGGGACAAGCCGGATCATCATGTTCCGGTATTTCATCATCGTCCGTGTCATACAACTCGGGCCTTTCTTCGAGACTTGCGAGAGCAGCAACCACGTTGTTAGCCGACGCTGATGTGGTTACTACAGAGCCTATAACTTTGTCTCTATAAGAGACTGCCACTGGAGGGGGAGGATGCACATCAGTAGAGGTTGGATTACTAGGACTTCCAGAAGGATTGGTATTATGGATAGCATCTGAACGTAGTTCATTTTGATTCGGAGATTGCATTGACCCGACTGGTGGGTCAACCTCCATCTCCAACGAAGAAATGTCAAGCGAAATTGGAGGGTTGGCGGCGTCGCCAGGCGACGCCATGGGTGGTGGCCGGAGAAATAACAAAAACCCTAGGCGGGAAGGTTTTTTCAAAAAGAGAGCGTTTTCATAACCCGAACTCTTCATGTGCACTTGAACGTCAATCCCCCACCCAAGAACACAATTTGCACATGAAAGGTATGTGATGTTTTCATGGTTCCAAACTTGAGAAAAGTCCACAACTTGAGTTTTATTTCAAAAGTCCACGACTTGGAAAAACTGCGAAGAGGTCGAGGACATTTAAATTCAAAGCGACATCTTATTTATGGAAAGAGCGTAGACAAATGTCTTGGCTGGCTAGAAGAGCTTATTTAAGGGAAGAATCATGCAAATTTCCTTGGAAAAAGGAAGAAATCAAATGGGCGTTGATTCGCCTAAGTCTTTAAGGAAGATTTTAGTGCATATATCTTGTTTCTAGAGAAATTGTATGGATTTGGTAAGAATATCATTCGTGTTCGTTAGTGCGTTTGTGTGAAGAGAGTTCTAGGCTAGGCTTGAGAGTGAAAAGAGTGTCCAAGAAAAGGGTAGATGTGGATGGAACTATAGAGGTGTAATAGTTGATCTCGGTTTACCTTTGTAAACATACTCAAAAGATCAATAGATCAAGTTTACGGACTTTTGAAATCCGACCAAGTGAGAAGCTTGGAAGGAAGTGAGTTTTTTCTTAGTAAACTAGTTGGTTTGCTAAGAGTTTCTAGTATACATCGTTGTGTTTTTGTTGCTTATACTCAGGTCATAGACTTCACAAAAGTCAACGACTCCTATAATACTAAGGATCTTATACAGTATAGGCTATACTTTGGTAAAATCTTTAAGGGTTGTCATTTACAATGCTTGATAATATATAGATCACAGTGACTTACGGTGCAAGTTAGGTTATAATTAGGTTTACAATTAACTATTTACATAATATATGCTATCATACATCTAGGGATGCACATGGGGGCGGGGCGGGGAATGCATTCCCCGTCCCCATCCCCGAATACTATTATGTTCCCCATCCCGCCCCGTCCCCGTTTAATCCCCGCGGGGATCAGGGCGGGGAATCCCCGTCGGTTATCGGGTTGTTAACGGGGCCTTGTTTATTATAAAAAATATTTTAAACTTTAAAAAAAAGTACAAATATCAAATTTAATAACATAAATTTTAAATTTCATTATATAATTTGTAGATATATATAAGCTTTTAAATTAAAAACTACAATTATATTTAAAATCTATTTTTATTCCATGTTTTATAAATAAAAAAACATATCGGGTATATATAGCGGGTATTCGGGGCGGATAGTACATTCCCCATCCCCGCCCCGTTTAAAATCGGGGATACGAAAATGATCCCCGTCCCCGCCCCGTGCCCCATTAGGGGCGGGTCCCCGTGGATCCCCGTCCCCACGGGTTTTTTGTGCATCCATACATCCATAGTTGAAACTGGAGGAGTCGTAAATGCGAGATTTTCACTAAAATCAAGAAATAATTGGCAAGGCAAACTCTTTGTAAAGATATTAGCATACTGCCATACTGGTATGTTGAGGGGACATGGAAAACCCGAACATGACCCATAGTAACCTTTTCTCGAACAAAATTAATGTCCAACTCAATGTGCTTAGTGCACTAGTGTTAATTAATTGGATTGTTAGCCAAGTAAGAGGCGAAGACATTATTCGTATAGACCAATGATGCTTGACAAAGTGGAAAAGACATTATTCGTATGGGTTCCCTTTTGAAGATTCTTCACAGAAAAGACATATGGGTCAACTTCAACAAAAACGCTATTGTGAGTTTTGAATTTTTGAGCAAATACTAAGTTTTTAATTATTTAAAGAGTAATAAGGACATTATTAAAGGTGTATGGGTAGGTTTTTGTAGCTAAATGGATTGTTCCAAAACCCATAGTTGGGATCACTTATCATTTAGAAGTAACAAAAGAGAATACATACCTTGATTGTTGGCCATATGAGATGAGGCTCCCACACCCATGTAAGATGAGTTTTTAGACAAGTATAACATCACACTATTAAACGCATGAGACATATCAATATATGAAAGATAGTCGTATGTAGGGTCCGAGAAGATGACACTAGCTTGTGGCATCAAGGGCTGAGGTGCTAGACCAACGATGTTGGTCGAGGGGGCCAATGGTGATATGGTCACAAGAAAGATACCTGGAACTTTTCACAATTCACATTGATAATCTTCAAAGGAATCCGAAAGACGAGCCACTAGACAAGTATAGGATGGAGGTCGTGACGACCAGTCATGGTCGCGATGCCCCTGCCACCGCATGATATTGCTTTGTTTCGAGAAGTTCTGCTACTTATCTTTACCTTAGTTTCTTTTCGTTATTTTATATTATTTTTAGGATAGTACGTTTATTATCTTTGAGTTTTTTATTTGGTTTTATTTCTTATGTGGGATTATTTTATTGTAAAAAAACTCTTTTCTATTTACATGAGTTTTCTCTCAAGAAAGAGAAAGAAGCTTTTTCAACTAAGGATCACAAGAAGCTGCATTAATTGAATCCAATCTAAGTTCATGAGATTCCTTCTTAGAGTCGATTCTATTTGAGTTTAATCAATTCGTAAGATTCAGGTTGAGAGGCATTCAAATCAATCAAGTTATGTTCATAAGACTCAAATTACAAGGTGATTGGGAACCCTACTCCAATCAAGAACGATCGAGCCAACCATTTGACATGTAATTCGTCGCCAGACAGGAAGGGGCAAGTAGGTTGCATCCATGGATGAAATGGCCATTGATGTTGCACGAAACTGGAAATTGGGATCCAACCAAAGGGAGTGTATTGAAACTGTACGACGTTGTTGCCTAATCTATGTTCTTGATCTGTGGCATACCCTTGGTCACACTCACATCTTTTGTCGTTTGCCTCTTTCCATTGCCATGACCACTATTTTCATGTGGGTTGGTTGGTGAATCAAATTTGTTTGTCCGTGGTGCATGACTACACGGGACGGTATTATGGAAGCCATGGGCGCTTTGGATTTGGCCACTAGAGATTGCTGCTCGGAGTGTCACTTCAAGAAGGAACCATAGAGTGCATTTTGGAAAAATCCGAGAGCAACTTGGTTTGGTGGATAAAACTGGAAACCGTGTCGAATTCAGAGGACAACCCTGCATTGTGATCAGTCGAATGACAAGTTGTCAATCGGACATCTTAGCATCAACATTGGAAAGTTGATCGATTGAGTCCTTGGGATGTTGGCATTATAAGGAGATGGAGGTGAATGACTTAAAGTGGAACCGAATTGAAATAGATTTGGTGATGCATGGGTAGACCACGTCCATTGCTCAACTAGTGAGTCTAATCCCGTCATCCGTGAGACTCATCACCTATTGCATTCAACCTACTTGTCATCCATTAGGTTTTCGGTTGGGTTGGGTTAATAAACGAGTAAGCTATTTCTTTTTTTCCCACTTTAAACTTATAAAATACATATGAAAAATTATTTTCTAACTGAAAACTCTTCTCATATTTGCAACTCCTCAATTTTAACCGAAAGCCCAAATCTCCAAATAAACATTAAATTCCAAATTAGTGTTGTTACTATAACAAATACTCACTTTTGTATTTTCATTAAGAAAATATTAAACTCCTCTAGTAGGTAATTACTTTCCTTGAGTATTTTTTGAATCAACATATGTCAAATATATAAGCTAGAGTTGATACTTTTGCAATTAAAACGAAACCTCGATCAATTACTAGGATACACCCCATGGTCGGTCCTCTCCTCTTCGTTAGCTACTCATTTACCATCTTTTCTTGCTTCCCTTCCAAGGTTCTCCGTATCCTTCTCTTCCAACGGACCTTGCACTCTGACATTATTTTCACCGTGCACTCACACCCCTCAAGATGTTTGACAAATTGTGTTCCCAATCCAATGCCATTATGCCCTCCTTTACCTCCGACTTAGTCCTCCCTTAGGCCACGATACTAGGCACTTGGATGTTGCCAAGGAGATATTTCGAGACATTGAGGTCTCGTGCCAAAAATTGCTTGTGACTCATACAAGAAGTTTGAAACTTGCTTATTTGCGGGCAAATGAAATGAATTGATTTTGTGAATTGTAAGCAAAATAAATTGGTTGAGGGCCTTGAGGCTCGTGCGGTTGGTTAATTGATTTGATATAAGGTATATGGGTGGTTTTGTATTCTAGTTTTTAAGGGTGGTTCGGACCGTTAGGTGCAAAGACTGTTTTTCACGGGTAAGTTTGTACAATTTTAATTTTTAAGGGTAGTTGTGTGCAAAAGACCCTTGTTTAACATGTGGTTTTGTAAAATTCACCCTAAATACAAACAACAAATTCATATTCTCGAACAGAAAGCCTGCAAGCAGCAGCCAATAAACTCTTCAGCCATGGAATGGCTGCAATACGTCGTCGTTTCCCTCGCTGTCCTCTCCCTCCTCTCCGGTGTTCGTTCTCAATCCTTCCTCAAACTGCATTCGGATAGCACCGGATCTCCCCAAGATGTCATCTTCGGCGGCCAGAAGATGATCCGGCTGAGGACCAGCGACGATTCGTACTGCGAGAGCTGGAAATTCACCGTCGAGAACAACGATGCCGGGGCCTGGTCCACCGTCCCCAGCCGTTGCGTGGATTTCGTCAAGAACTACGTTACCGGCGACAGGTACCTCTCCGATTCCGAGTTCGTCGCCGCCGATTCGCTTACCTTTGCTAAAAGCGTTACCATCGCCGCGGACGGCAAGGATTGCTGGATTTTCGACGTTGACGAGACGCTTCTCTCGAATCTCCCCTACTATGCAGCCCATGGATACGGGTGAGACCTCCTTCTCTCTTTGATTTTGAGTTTCAATGCTCGTTTAGATGATCGGTAATCGGGAAGTGTGATGCGTCTTTCTCCATAATTCGCATCTTTATGTTCTAATTTTACCAATTTTGTTGTTAATTAATGTGAAAGATATGCTATATATCAACTGATTGGTTCTTCCATAGCCTAGAAGGCAAGGTCAACCTGTGTTTTGATTCTGCTGGTGCTTTGCTGTCCTTCCTGTTCCAATGACTATCGTTGATTTATTGTACCAATACGGGCTTGAATTATGATTAAACTAAACAAGGAAAAATTGAGTCATTATATTTTTAGTCAATAGGGCTCAATAATGTTTGTATGTTGGTATGATAGGCCATTTGGTACGAAGATTATTGGGTCAGAAAAAATTTATTGTCCACTTGTTCTTATTGCTTATTCCAGACCTCTGGATGATGAGATTCTAGCATTTATGTGGTGACTTCAAAAGTAACTCTTCTCTTTTTTTTCCCTAAAAATTCCCTCTCTAGTTGAATGTAGAGGGTGCATTTGTGGCTTCAGCTTGCTTACCAATTTACCATCTTCTTTGAACAAAAGTTGAAGAGTAGTTGGAAGTCTGGTTTGTTGAGAAGAATTCTTATACATTTATATGCCTGTTTTCCTTTTGATGGGTCATATTTTACCTGTCAATCACAAAGCCATTAATCATTTGATTCTAGACATATCAAAATTTGGTGAAGTTTGCAGAAATTGAATGCATGGTTTGTTCAAAGGGGTCAATTAATTTAACTACCATTCAAAGTAGTAGAGACAGCTTCAAGTGTAACTCTACTATGTTTACTGTTTTTTTGAGCATGAACAAATGGTCTTCAAAAGCTGAGGCTGAACAAAAATTCAGTTTTATATCCAAAACAGCATCACAATATAATTCTTAATTGACAGTTTATCCCATATGTTTACTTGGTCGATTACATGATGTAAAACAAGGTAGCTCTTGTTTGACTCATCTTGATCTTAGTTGTAGTAATAGGCCTAAATGAATGCAAGTATGCCCTTTGACTGGCTGTCTTGTACTAATGAAATACAAAGCCTGGTCATATGCATAATATTATTGCAATCTGAATTTCATTCATATTAATGTGCCTAAAAATGAAATATTAATGCATCCTTTTTCTCCATTTAATTTAGATCCGAGACCTACAATGAAACGTCCTTTGATGAGTGGACTGAGTTGGCAGTTGCACCTGCATTACCTGCAAGTTTGAGCCTCTACAAGGAGGTGCAGAAGCTTAACTTTACAATAATTCTATTGACAGGAAGGAGCGAGCCTTATAGAAACTGCACTGTTGAAAACCTAAACTTTGCTGGCTACAGCAACTGGAAAACGCTTCTGCTAAGGTAAGTGACTTTCAAAGGTAGAAAAAAAAAGACCATATTACTACTTTGCATCTCTTAAAAGTTGATTTTGTGACGTGAAAATACACAGGGGGAAATCAGATGAAGGGACAACGGCGGTTATTTACAAATCCAAGAAGAGAAAGGAATTGGAGGCGGAGGGATACAGGATCCATGGGAGCTCGGGTGATCAGTGGAGCGACTTGTTAGGGAACGCAACCGCTGTAAGATCATTCAAACTCCCGAATCCAATGTACTTCGTCAGTTGATCGTAGTTTGATTCAAGGAGTTATATAAATAAATAACACTTGTACCATGAATCCCATGATCACCTAGTGTAATGTGGTACTTCACAATTCTTTGTTGCAGCGGACAACCGTCATTGTTATTGTAATTTCAAGACATGGCTTCTAGCTTGTGTCAATTTCAAATTGTAAATGTAGTTTCCCTTGTGAAGTTTGATCACATGGGTACACAAATGACAAACCATCAGTTGTATTTTAAATGTGGTGGCAAATCAGTGAATCACTCATCACTCAGTGTACGTAATCTTTTTGGAGGTGGATTAAAGTGAAAGCATTTGTTTTTTTTATGATATCGCTTTTAGCATCCACGTCATTACATTTATTTAGAGCACATGAAAAGCAAGGATTGCGTGAAGGATTTGTACACAAGGAAACCTACAATATTTTCCCATCTATAAACTATTACTAACAAATTCATATTCGAGCAGAAAGCATGCAAGACTCTTGCGGCATGGATTTACAATGGCAGCGTTACGTCGTTGTTTCTCTCGCCGTCCTCTCCCTCCTCTCCGGCGTTCATTCTCAATCCTACATCAAAATGCAGGCGCATTGTTCCGAATCCCCCAAAGATGTCAGCTTGAACGACGAATCCTACTGTGAGAGCTGGAAGTTCACCGTCGAGAACAACGATGCCGGGGCCTGGTCCACTGTCCCCAGCCGCTGCGTGAAGTTTGTCAAGAACTACGTCACCGGCCACAGGTACCTCTCCGATTCTGAGATCGTCGCGGCTGATTCACTTGCCTTTGCTAAGAGCGTTACCATCGCTGCTGACGGCAAGACCTGCTGGATTTTCGACATCGACGAGACACTTCTCTCGAATTTCCCCTACTACGCTGCCAATGGCTACGGGTGAGACCTCGATTTCTCTCTGATTTTATTTCAATGCGTCTCTCACCGCGATTTGGATCTTTTAAGTCAAAATATTACAAATTTTGTTGATAATGAATGTGAAAGATATTCTACATATTAACTGATTGATTCTTCTGCAAGCTAGAAGGGAAGGACAAGTTTGTGTTTTGATTTTTATTCTGTTGGGGCTTCGCTGTCCTTACGTAGGCCATTTGTAATGAAGATGACTGGGTCAGAAAATATTTTATGGCAACTTATTCTTATTGTTTATTTCAGACTACTAGATGCTGAGATTTTAGCATTTACAAAGCTTTCTTTTTTTGCAATAAAGGTGCTAAAAGTCCAACCAATTTTGTAATCCAAGAAGAATGATTTTTCTAATCATGGGGGGTGGTAAAAGCTCATACATTGGTGTTGCTGTGCACGGGTCATTCTGGATCTGGTAGAAGTTTGTGGTGTCTGTGGATTGTCGATATTTAATTAGGTCTAAACAATAAAGGTTTATCTTTAATCATGTTGTGGTGACTTCAAAAGCAACTTTTGTTTTTCCTATCTATTTTTGATATTCCATGCTTACCTGACAGTTGACAGTAAAGGGGTGCATTTCTGACTTCAGCTTGCTTACTATTTTTAAAATTGGAAGTAATGGGATCCAGTTGAGTTTTAGCACTGCTTTTAGGCACTTGGTGGCTGATGCAACCATCTTCTTTTAGAAAAGTTGAAGAGTAGATAAAATTCTGGTTTGTTAAGAAGAATAAGCTTGTTTTTCAATTTTCATGAATGATTTTTCCCAAGTTCTTCAAGTGCATGAAAGAGATGTAAAAGGTTATAAATTTATAATTAAATCTATCTGTTCTCATTTTGATGATGAGTCTAGTTAGCTGTAAATCTCAAAAGTATTTTGATGACGAGTCATAGTTTAGCTGTCAATCTCAAAGTCATTAATCATCTGATTCTAGGCATATCAAATTTGGTGAAGTTTGCAGAACTTGAGTGCACGGTGCATGTATTGTTCAAAGCAGTGAACTAATTACCTTCCATTCAAAGTAGTACTCGGTTTAAAGCAATGTTATATACGTGCATATGTACTATTTCTCTCATAAGTCCTATCTGAATTATTAACTTTACTCGGTTGAAGGCAAGTTAGTTGTAGTGCTACCGCCTTAAGACATGTACGTGAATGCAGTGTGTCTTCTGAAGCTTGAGATTAATTAACGACACTCATTCACTGGCTATCTTACACAACTGAAATACAAAGCCTGATCACATGCATTGTGTCTGACATTGAAATACTGATGCATCCTTTTCTCGGCATTTAATCTAGATCCAAGGCCTACAATGGAACTTCTTTTGATGAGTGGACCCAGTTGGCAATTGCGCCTGCTTTACCCGCAAGCTTGCACCTCTACAAGGAATTGCTGAAGCTTAACTTCACAATAATTCTGTTGACAGGAAGGAGCGAGCCTTACAGAAACTGCACTGTGAAAAATCTACACTTTGCTGGCTACAGTAACTGGAAAATGCTTCTGTTAAGGTAAGTGACTTTCAAAGGTAAAAAAAAAAAAGAGAGAGACCATAATACTTATTTGCATCTCTTAAAACTTGATTTTGTGATGTAATAATACACAGGGGGAAATCAGATGAAGGGACAACGGCCCTTATTTTCAAATCCAAGAAGAGAAAGGAATTGGAGGCGGAGGGATACAGGATCCATGGGAACTCGGGTGATCAGTGGAGCGACTTGTTAGGGAACGCAACCGCTGTAAGATCATTCAAACTCCCGAATCCAATGTACTTCATCAGCTGATCATATGTAGTTTGATTGGAGGTGCATGATCACCTAGTGTAATGTGGTAGGACAACCGTCTTTGTTTATTGTAATTTCAAGACATGGCTTCTAGATTGTGTTAATTTCAAATTGTAAATGTAGTTTCAAGTTTGATCACATGTGTAACACAAACCATCATCACTTCTAGCCCATACAATTACACGAAAGACAGGTGCAGAATGTATAAATGTAAGTGGCAAATCACTTGCCACTCAATGTGTAATCTTTAAAGAGATGGTTCATGTCGGCAATAATTCTATCTAAGAGATTAAAAAGTAAAATTATTTGAATTTGTCTTTTGATACTGTTTTTAGCAAGTAGCAACTACATCATTACATGCATGAATGTAATCTTTTTATAGGAGACATCCAAGATCCTCCGCACAAATTTTCACGGTTTAGAGTAAGAAAGGCACCATTTCTTCACGCTTTGTACGTCAAAGTGTAAACACCATCACACGGGTAGGATTAAAACTAATAATTACAATTTCAGATAATATAATATACTCCATATATTTAGATCGAGTAGGAGGAGCCTTCAAATTGTAAACATGGATTGCAAGAGTTGCATCCTACTTTACTCAGCCACCATCCTCTCCATTCTCTCCCCCGGCGCCGGTGCCGGCGGACGGAAGTTCCTCCGGCCGACCTCCGACTCCTATTCCTACTGCGAGAGCTGGAAATTCACCGTGGAGAGCAACGACGCCGGAAAATGGCCCACCGTCCCCAGCCGGTGCGAGCTATTCGTCAAGAGCTACATGACCGGCGATTGTTACCTTTCCGACTCCAAATTCGTGGCCGACGAATCGATTTCGTTCGCTAAGAACGTAACCATCGCCGGCGACGGACTCGATTGCTGGGTCTTCGATGTCGACGAGACGCTTCTCTCCAATCTCCCCTACTACGCGGAACACGGTTACGGGTGAGAGACATCGTTAATTAATTTCCCCTCATTAACTATTGATTAAATACTTAATGAATGAACTGGATGGGCAGGTCGGAGATGTTCAATGTAACAGCAATTAGTGAGTGGTCTGAGAAGGCAAAGGCGCCAGCTTTACCTGAAACTCTGAGGCTTTACAACGAGCTACACCGCCTGAATTTCACACTTGTTCTGCTCTCAGGGAGGCCAGAGTCGATCAGAAATGTGACGGTCAAGAACCTACTCTTTGCCGGCTACAAAAACTGGCATAAGCTTATTTTAAGGTAACATTAACAAGAATACAAACTCTAGCTTCATTTCTCATATAGTAATTGCCTAGATGCACAAGTTAAAATTTATGTGATCAGGGGGAAATCGGATCAAGGGAAGGCGGCGCTGGATTACAAATCAAGCAAGAGAAAGGAGTTGGAGGAAGAGGGGTACAGAATCCATGGGAGCTCTGGAGATCAATGGAGCGATTTGTTAGGGAACGCTACGGCTGTTAGATCATTCAAGCTCCCTAATCTAATGTACTACGTGCCATGATCACCAAATGTATTGCCATTGTTGTTGTTGTAGTTTTTCTTTGACTTTATGTATGGTATCAAAATCAAGTAATCGATTCAGTCCGGATCAATTGAAATTCGTCACTTGTATCAATTGAAATTCAATTCCATCATCCTCTTTAAGTTGTGCTTGAATTTTTTTTTTCCTCCATCTTGATAAACCAAATCAAGTAAATCAATCATTAACAGAGAAATTAAGCCCCTAAACCCACATTCACATCATTCTCCAAACGTTCATTAACAAACAAAATTGAGACTGCACGTGGGTTATGGACGAAGAAAGAGTGATTTTAATTCATTGAATTGTACAAGAAGATAAATTGGTATTTTTAAAGCTCCCCTTTTTAGTCATTTTATCGAGTAAAGCTGGTTCATGTAACGTGGTTTAGTTATTGGCCGCCTCACTTGGAAAGTCCATACTCCTAATTTTGACTGTGATGTTATTTTTTTTGTACATATACTACAATAATAATCCTACTTTTACTAAGGCCCCGGTTCGGTACTAGCGTTTTGTAATAAAACGAAGCTACTCACGCTTCCTCCTTCTGTGTTTGGCACATAGCGTTTCTGGTAGCGGAAACAGGAGCCGTTAGGTTGATTCTACTCCATTTTCCCCCTCTTATCCCCAACTTCTCTAGTGCTTTGCACTGTTTCTCCCACTAGCGTGCGATTGACATTCCATTATTTTCCCAATGTTTACATCCCTAAACACGCCGAAGAGGGTTCCATATTTCTAGTGGTGATTGCTTGGGTAGACGAGAGATCCAACAACGACGTCGATTGATGGCTATTGGATTGCAAATTCTGGCTTCGGATTCCTGCAAATCGAGGTAATTATGTAACCTTAGTATCTAGCCCATATTCCTTCAACATCGTTTTCTCCTTTCTAATCCTAGACTCCAATTCTTGTTTAAGAGTCCAATTGCCAACATCTTCTCCGGCGCCCCTTCATATTCTATGTATGTTAGCAAGTTCTTTGTCAATAGTTCAACCAATTATCTACCTTATCACAAGATAACTCGTTCTTTGTAAGAAAGTTGAACCAATTGAAACCCTGATCGCAAATTCGAGTTTCCAGCAAAACTTCTAACAATGTGTCGTGTTTGCAAGAGAGGCAAGATTCGAAGGTGTGTTTATTACTTGAGGTATGTTCCCCTGATGATGTGTTTGGTCATCAATGGACACTGAGGTAGTGTGTGTTGTAAAAGATGAGATTTGTTTAAGTGATGAGGACATCTTATTTAGATTGTCTATGAGCATTAACAATGTTCTAACATTTTAAATTCACCTTTAATGCATTGATTGAATACTCCTCTTTACTCCCTTCTTCGGGGAGCGGGGACCCAATAATCCACTCTGATTTCTAAGCCAAAAGAGTAGTTTGTCGATCGAACACGAGGTAAAGGACAAGACTTGCTAGCAAGCTAGGTGTTCATCATACATGGCGAAGACATGTATTTATAATGGAGGGGAGAGAGAGAGAGAGAAGGTCGAAAACTCTATCTCTTAGGACGGGCCGATAATGCTTCAGGCCCAACAAGCGATTTCTTGTTCCTCAATCCGCGCAAAAATTCTATCTTTCAACTAAGATAGAATCCTCCATCATAACGATTAACCGCCATATTTAATTTTATAATAAAATATGTAATTAAAAACAAGCATAATAAATAAAAATACCTTTATGGCGGATAATAGCGAAAATAATAATGGTAATTAATTTTACCCGCTCACAATTTTGATAGTGTTGAATTAATGTTTCTTTGATAGTGTTGATTCTTCTGAGATTGTTTCTATTTTATGTGATGAACTAATGTTTTTGAATTGTGTGGTTTTGAGATTGTTTGTGATCATTAACCATTACTTGTTCACTTGCAATACATCTTCCATATGAGATTTCCTGTATTCCATTCTTAATATCAATGAATTTTTCATTGTTTGGTGTGTGTTTGATTGTTTCTTGATATTGTACTCTATCAATTGGTGTTGAGACTAATAGTGTTGGATGTTTGATTTTAAGCTTCTTATGCGAATCATGAAGAGTTTGCATTGTATGAGATGAACCTCTTAGATTGTCATAGTTTTATTTTACTATCTTATGTTAATATTCAATTATCCATTACTTGTCATTATGAAGCTTAGATATATTAGGTGTCATTTTTTAGGTTAATTTTAGTTCTTGTTGAATTGAAGCTTATGATTCCACTTTATGTGTTCCAATGATACAATATTGTTATAGCAAATAAGACTCTTAGGTCTTGCTCATGAGGTGATTGATTTGTGTTTTCTCCTCTATTGATGACTGTCTTATAGTTGGCATTTACAACGGTTTTTGTTTCTTGATGCACATTGATGCATGAAGAGGATGGTATATTGCTTGATCTCCTACTTGAGTGGGACTCCGCTCATGCAATACCACGATCATCGAACCATGGAGAATTCTCTCCTACCAAGGTTATGCCCCTTTAATTTCTATTGCATTCTATAGTCATTATTACATGTAGTCAAATATCATCTACAAAGCCTTTTGAACTATTACATATATGTAGACATGCACATGTGTAATAACCGCTTTTTCTATAAAAAGGGTATTACGGTTTGTCATGGGTGATTAGTATATGAAGAAAATTACATTTAATTTAATTCCGCTATTAATGGAATAAACTTGCAAAATGGAGATTTATTTGTTAATAAATAGCAAGTTTATTTTATAAAAATATCACTTATGAGCTATTTATTTTTCAAGGAGCCTTTTTACTAGTATAAATGGTATTTTGATAACAAGGGAAGATAATTAAATTTTCTTTTATTTAATTTTCTTTTTTTTTCCTTTTCTTCCTCTTCCTCCTTGCTTGCTCTGTTTTGGAGCAAATTGTGTCGATCGATTTTGTTGCCCAAGCCCCGAAGATGGGCGCCGGAATTTCAGTAGCCTTGTCATGGTCCAATTGAATGACATCTTGCAAGGCTACTCGTAGCCTTTCGTGTTGGTTGGCATCGTTGAAAGCCACCTCTTCACTTTTCCTCCTCTGTTCGCTGGTGGAGATTGGAGCCGCGTCAACTCCTTCGTGGCACTAGCTACGACTCGTTTCAGTTGGGGAAATAAGGTAGGAAGTTGGGACAAGTGTTTAAGAAGGACAATTTGGCATAAAGTTGAGGGAAAGGATCGAATTAGACCCATAGAAACCGACTCGCTGTTTTTTTCGACCTAGATAGTTCGAGATCTTCAAATTCCGTTATCTCCCTCGTTTCTCCACCAAAATTGTTGATTCAAAGCCCAATATTACCATGTTAATGTCCTCTACAAAACCCCTTGAAGATTTGAAGGTATTTGATTCATAATCGAACTCAAAAAGGGCGTTTTTTTGAATCGGGACTGAATTTTCCAGATTTGTGCGAGTGACAACGAACCGTTTTGGAGGGCTTCGTACTCCGTACTCCGACCACCAACGCCACCGGAACTGCCAACAGTTGGAAGGGGAGGTTGCTGGCTGTCCAGAACCACCGCCCCCGTCGCCGTTGCCGCCCCGAGGCCACCGCTGTACGCCTTTGAACAAGCCTTCGCGGCCAGCCTGCTTGCTGAACTTGAAAGGGGTAAAATCCTTGTTAAAGAGCCTCGTTTTTTAATGAATAGTAGGGTTGAGAGGCAATCTCGATTAGCGCGTCGAGATACGAGTTTATCTCGATTTACGTGTTTCGGCTTACAAGTTATCTCGATATGCGTGCATGTCGGATTAATTAAAATAAAGGAATAAAAATATTATTATCGGAAAATAATAATATTTTAAACTTTAAGATTTCGATAAATTCTACTAATTGTTTGTAATCTTTCCGGTTTATTTAACGACGATCATTTGATCAGAACGAGGTTTAGAAGGGAATAACCTCGCACTCTTTTCAGAGGAATCTCGTAAGAAATAAGGCAAGTGGACGGTTCGTTCTTGCATTATTGTTATTAAATGAGGAATTGAATCCCATTTAATTTTGTGTTGGGAACAACTTGTATGCTTAATAAAATATAATAGGTTGTTATATTGCTAGAAATAATGACCATGTTGTTTATTCAGTTTGCGCTAGAACTGGATTTAGGTCCGTTATGTGCGACCTTGTTTGTTGTCTCTCGCTGAGACATTGTTGTGATTCAGATAGTCCAGGGAGTGGTTTTATATCCTCTCTTTATAACAATATTACATTAGGAGGGGCCTAATCCTAATGGTGAGTCATGACTCTCTTCCTCTACTCTTCGTGTGAGAGGGTTGATAGGCACTCTAGCTAAGTGCAGGTTCGGCACGGTGTGGTGTAGACGACATGGTAATAGGCCTCTGTGATCTCTACCTCACCATATGCAAATGAAAGATCAAGGATAGCTGAAGTCCTGTGATCTTGGGTACAGAGTAGATGACATGGATGAAATACTCCGATGATCTCTACAATACCACGATATTTCGACAGTAGTTCGAGCCGATTAAAAACGACCAACTTGTTTGTGAAAAGTTTTGAAAGTAATATAAGATAAGTGCGTTAGGCACACTAAAATACCCGAATGGTTCGTCCAATCGGGAAGCCATTCTTGCTTTTAGAAAGTTATGTGATTAATATGAGTTCCCAACAATTGTTCATGTTTCATAATGGAACCGCAAGTTGTGGTGTCCTATCTTTTGATTATGCATGCCTCATTTCTTATCCTCTATGGGACTGCTAACTGTTGGATCATCGACCGGTTGTCATTCGGATTTCGATGCCAATATGTTTAGTCACTACCATAGGAACCAGTCATTTTCTCCACTTGCTTAGTCTTTCATTAGACTAATTCGACCACCTTATTCAATTGCATGGCCGGCTGGTGCCCACCGTCTGTATACGACGCATCAGCTGCTAAAGAAGTTAATCCGCGAAGAGAAGGCTAGCCAAGGAGTTTAGAATGTAAAAAGGTTTTGAAAGTGGTCGCTTGAAGAAGAATAAGTCTGTTGTAAATATTTTACTTTTGCCCAAGTTGTGGTTAGGATTTTGTGTATGGAAGGAAGTCATACTATGGTTTGTAATAAGGTGTTGTAATACTTGTTGTGATTATAAGTTTTAAAGCCTTGGGTAACCTTGAATTAGGACTAATTAGGGTTACTGGCGGTAACACCTCAAGTACAATAGGGAGGGGGTGTTACAACATGGGCCCTTGCAAGATCCCTTCTATTAATGACAATAAATGTTGCTGATGATTTTACCCGAATGACATGGACTCATTTGTTGTCAACTAAAGGGGTTGCTTTCTCAATGTTAAAGTCATTTGTTCAGCTTGTTGAAACTCAATTTAATAGCACAGTCAAGGTCATCCAATTTGATAATGTTTTGGAACTTGGTAATAGTCATGAAGGATTTTAGTTCTTTGCTTCAAAAGGAATTGTTCATCAGACTAGTTGTGCTTATACTCCTCAATAAAACGGGGTTGTTGAGAGGAAGCATAAACATCTTTTGGAGGTAACTAGAGCTTTATTATTTTAATCAAAAGTTCCTTTATATTTTGGGGTCATTGATTACTCATTGCCACTTATATAATCAATAGACTTCTTTCTAGTGCATCATGGAGTTTCTCCTTATGAAAAATTACATGGAAAAGCTCCTTCTTACACACATTTTAGAACATTTGGTTGCCTAGCATATGCTTGCACTACTAAACCTGGGAGAGATAGACTAATGCCTAGGTCTTAGCTTGTGTTTTCCTAGGATACCCTTATGGGACAAAAGCCTACAAATTGCTCAATATTGAAACACAAAAAGTCTTCCTATCACGTGATGTTCAATTTCATGAGCACATTTCCCCTTTTTCTCTATCACCTAATTCCAGCAAAAATTCATTTTTACCTTTTCCTATTCTAGATCATCTAGATGGCATTTTTGATGAAACTACATCAAATACAATTCATGAAGCCTTACCTCCTCAAAATGACCAACTTATCCTTAGAAGACCCTCAAGATAAATTAATCTACCTTCTCATCTTCGAGACTATTTCTGTCATTTTGTATCTTCTAATTTTGATGATTATCCTTCTATCAATATACCTTTTCATGCTTTATCTGTTGAATCTCAACAATTATTTAACTCCTTAAAGTCTATTTCTAAACCATGTTCTTATGAGGAAGCCATACAAAGTCCTATGTGGGTAAAAGCAATGAACCTATAATTGCAAGCTCTAAAGGATATCCTATATGCATGGGAAATAGTTGATTTGCCTAAAGGAAAATGGTCAATTAGTTCAAAATGGGTTTATAAAATGAAACTCAAAGCTGATGGTACTTTAGAAAGATGCAAAACAAGATTGGTAATCAAGGGTTGCACACAAAAAACAAGCATAAATTTTAATAAGACTTTTTCACCAATTGTGAAGATGACATCTATAAGGGTTTTGGTTGCTACAGTTGTTAAGAAGGGATGACATATGTTTCAACTTGACATCAACGCTTTTCTACATGGTGATATAGACACAGAGGTTTACATGAAGATGCCTTTGGGTTTAGCACATTTATTTCCTCAAAAAGTGTGTAAGTTGAACAAGTCTCTTTATGGCCTAAAATAGGCATCAAGGCAGTGGTACAATAAATTTTTTGATGCTTTTATATCTCAAGGCTTCACATAAAACTTGAATGACTATTCTCTTTTCTACAAGAAGTCAGAATTCCGGGTAACTTTTCTTGTCATCTATATTGATGATATATTGATAACAAGCAACAATGTTGATTAGATTAATGCTACTAAACAATTTCTACATCAGCAATTTACCTCTCAACTATTTTTTGGGAATGGAGTTCTTACATACTCCTAAGGGGGTTGTCATTACACAGAGAAAATTTATCAAAGAATTGCTCAGAGATTTTTGTTCTCCTTCAACTAAGAGTCTAGTTGCTCCTTTAGATATCTCCATAAAATCCAAGAACAATGATGTTGTTTTATTGACAAATCCAACTCCATATCGTCAGTTGGTGGGAAAACTGAATTTTTTGGTCAACACTAGACTAGATCTAGCCTTTTCTATGCAATATCTCTGCCAATTATGCAAGCTTCAACCTCTTCTCATTGGAATGCAACATCCATACTTTGCAATACTAGAAAGGTTTTGCATCTTTGGGTCTTCTTCTCAACTCTACTTCTGATTAAACTCTTCAAGCTTTATGTGATTCGGGCTGGACTTCTTGTCCTACTACAAGAAGGTCGATTAGTGGATTTTACATCACTTTAAGTGGCTCCCCTTTATCTTGGAAATAAAAAAACAAGTGATTGTTTCATTATCTTGAGTTGAGGTTGAATATAGAGCTTTGAGAAGGGTCACAACAGAAATAGCATGGCTTACCATGATTCTACATGAGCTTGATATTCGAAATGTGCAATTAGTACTAGTGAAGTATGACTCACAAACAACCATTTATATTGCTAATAATCATGTTTACCATGAGAGAACCAAGCATATAGAGCTTGATTGTCATTATGTATGAGCAAAGCTCTTAAATGGCTTGATTTCCCTTTCTCATATACCAACACCTTTGCAATTAGCAGATGTTTTTACTAAAGCTTTACCAGGATCAACACATGTTAAAAGTTCTTAAGAGGTTAGAATTGATTCCTACTGAATCAATCTCCAACTTGAGGAGGGGTTAACATTAGTGGTAAAACGATGTAATACTTGATGTAATAAAAGAAGTGAAAGCTAGTTAAACTCTCTATATAAGACTTACCTTCTATATAACAGACTTCAAGAAAATGAAATGAGAGTTGTAATTTAACGACCGCATCCAAATTCATTCGCGCGCCTCGTTCTTTTAGTCTTTTTAACGGCACTTGAAAGGGCTTTAGGGGGGAAAAGGAAGTGAGAGCTAGAGCGCTTCTTTTTTTTGATCGTAGACCACCCTTTGCTTCTACAACTTATATTTGTTCTCTCTCACAATTCTTCTTTCCTTGTTTTTCCAAGATTGATCGAACTCATATTTTATATTTTGGATAAAATTTGAATTAATTTTAATTTTATTAAACTTTGATAAACTCTTGTCTTATGCATTATCAAACATTTATGCAAAAACTCATTTTTTAACATAAATAAATATTGATAAGCTTACATTGATTCAATTTAAATCGTGACAAATGAATCCTTTACTTTCCAAAATTTCCGCATGAATTATCAAATTCGGTGTGTCGTTTGGTGCTATTGTTTATTCCGACACAACATATAAATGTAATATAATGTGTTATTTATTCGGACGGCGGATCAAGTTTGATGAGGTCATGGCCCGTGGGTCATGACTCATGAGGAAGAAGTAGCAGGCGTGCACGTGACAGCCACCAGCTGCCACGTCATCGATCATCTCAAATCTCACTTATATCGACATAATTATCTTTCAAAAAGGATTAATTCGTTTGTACAAAAGAGCTAGTGAAAGAAAATATTTACTCAAATCTCTATTTGACATTTATTTTTGAGATTAATCTTGTGTCCGACAGGCTTGCGAGTATGGTGCAACTCACCCTAGCCAAATACTTACGTAGTACAATTTTTTTATTTATTGGTAAGCACATAAAATTTCATTTCATATTTTTATTTGGTCGAAGAAATTTCATTTTATATTATAAGACGTATACATAAAACTATTGCATGCGATGATATGCATAAACCCATGTGTGACCTTTGTCTCCTTTCCTTCTTCTTTCTTTTTATAATAATTATATAGATTATAATTTTGAAGACATAACCGTATGTTGGTTCATATCATTGTCTTTGCCTAAATAAAAAGAGCCAAGAACGATATACACTCTCATTCGACCTCTTTTGCTTGTTTGAATACTAGCCGAATGTAATGAAATGCAAATGCCAAAAAATCTACACCAGTTCTTCCCATTACTAGCAATTTGCTAACGTACATTTCGGTTCTTTATCTTTAAAGTTTTCAAATCAACATTTCAATTACTTACCAATTACCATTCTAACTTTTTCAAAGTCCAAATTAGTACACAAAAAAGAGGCCTTTTTTCCTTTTGATATTATTGTTTAATGGAATAAAAATGACTCCTTTCTCCGACCATTGGATTCTCAAAACCGTGTAAACTTCATCTGTTCAGTGCCAGCTTACGGGTTTGGCAAGTCAAATTCCGCCCTTTCGCAATTCGGCATTCGAAAATCAGACGGGCTCAAAATTGGGCGTGAAATTGTGCACCAGTAGGCTGACTTGTTGCTGCTCACGTATTAAAAAACCAACCAATAGAAAAGGCCAAGCATCATCGACATATTAGAAAAAGCGCAAGCTCTCTCGTGCCATCGATTCAACTCGTCTGATTTTCTGACCAAGAAAAGGGGTTTTGAGCTTTTGAGAGATATGGGTTCTTCTGGAATTACCGAGAAGCTTGTAACTGGACAGTGTGGATATGTGCTTGATGATGTTCCTCATCTCACTGATTACCTCTCTGACCTCCCTGTAAATCTTCTTCTCTCTTCCTATTTCCGCTTCTGCTTTGTGCTCTAGTTGTCCTAGTAGATCTCTCAAAGTTGTGTCTGGAAAAGAGAAATCTGGAATCGAATAGGGTCGATTTTTCTGTTTTGAATTAGTCTTTAGATTGGTTTAACTGAAGAAGTTTGGCTCATTCAATTGGTCTTTTGGAACATTGATGCTTGTTGCCAAGAAACTATGCTTCTTGTTTTGACTTTTCCCCCCTAACTTTCTGCTGTGATACTGCATTTTTGGCTGTCTGAAATATTCTCTTTGATCAAATATGACTGATTGATTTGTGATCGTTTCTGGTCAAAATATACAGTACTATCCGAATCCACTGGAAAATAATCCTGCTTATTCCGGTGTGAGGTTAGTTGATACTTGATATCATCCTTGATGAAAAGGTTTTCTGTTTTATAATACGCCAATTGCCCAAAACCTGATCTGGGTTTTTATTTGTGTAATGTTCCAGGCAATATTTTGTTGATAATGAAGATACTGTTGTTCAAAGGGTAAATTTCGCCTCTTTCTCATTCTCAGTAACTTAGATCCATCAGCTCTTAGAAAAGCTTAACTGTTATGAAAGCGAACTGTCTTAGTAGTATTAAGAACGAGAATCTTTGAATTCTTCTAGCCAATTCAACACAAAGATGGTGAAAGAGGAAGGCATTTTAGACGAGCAGGGCCTCGTCAAAAGGTAAATTCATGATTGCTGCTAGCTAGCCACTTCAAATCATGGACTTCGATTAAAAATGTTATCCTAAAAGTAAAATCGGGCCTCCTTAAATTTCAGGTGTATTTCAAATCAGATGATGTCCAAGCGTGCATTGTTACATGTGGAGGACTTTGTCCAGGGCTCAATACTGTGATTAGGGAAATTGTTTGCAGCTTATATTACATGTATGGGGTCAAGCATGTTAGGGGTATCCAGGTAAAAGAATATGTTCTTGTTTGAAGAAATATGACTAAAAATTAATCAATTCAATTTTTTTTCCTCCTTTATTTTAGTAGTTGAAACCGTTTCTTGATTTCTGTAGGGTGGATACAGAGGTTTTTATGCAAGAGACACAATCCCCTTGACCCCTAAGTTTGTGAATGATATCCACAAGAGGGGAGGGACTATTCTTGGCACCTCAAGAGGTGGCCACATTACTTCAAGGATTGTTGATAGCATTCAAGATCGGGGAATTAATCAGGTAATTTGAACACTAGATGGTTTTGTATTTCTTACTGTCATGAGAAAGCCTAAAACAAGTATAAGCTAATCATGATTGGTTCTACATCTTAACCATGGTAATGCTTCAATGGAGTTTGTTATCATTCAAAAGCATGAATGATTTATTTCTGTATGAATAAAATTCAAGCCAAAAAAATTTCTCCATGTTATACAGGTGTACATCATAGGAGGAGATGGAACTCAAAAGGGGGCATCCGTTATACACGAGGTAATTCCGTTCAAATCTTGTTTGTTCATGTGTAAAATTTTCATTTTCACTTTAGGATTTTTCTTTCTATAACTAGATGCATTCAACCAACCTATGTGCAGGAGATACAAAAAAGAGGTCTGCACGTTTCTGTTGCAGCCATTCCCAAGACCATTGACAATGATATTCCAGTAAGTATGTTTTGTGTACCTATTTACTATATACTTCTTGGGCTGCCAACAAAATCTGCCTCATCCTTATTGCCGACTGTAATTGTTTGGTTCTACCTTCAGACTGTAATTGTTTGGTTTGCAGGTTATTGATAGATCTTTTGGTTTTGATACCGCTGTGGAGGAGGCACAACGTGCTATAAATGCTGCACATGTTGAGGCCGAGAGTGCTGTGAATGGTATTGGCCTTGTGAAGCTAATGGGTCGTTACAGTGGTAAGTATACATACTCAAAAGAGTGTTGCCCATTTATCCATTTAGAAGTAGATAAAAAGAGTTGCTTTGTATTGTATTTTTTATTATTATTATCATCTCTTTTTTGCGGTTTCTCTGTGTAATAAAGGAACAAATTATGTCATATGGTATTGCCATCATAAAATGCAAAATCAAGAATTGATTTTTATACAGTGAAGGGGTTTACAAATATTATGCACATTAGTTGTTATTGGAAGTTTAATAATTTTACTTTTTCATAATAAAAAAAATGATTCGTTTTTACATGTATGCAGGATTCATTGCAATGTATGCTACCCTTGCCAACCGAGACGTTGATTGTTGTTTGATTCCTGAGTCACCCTTCTACCTTGAAGGGGATGGTGGGCTATTTGAATTCATAGACAAACGTCTCAAGGAGAATGGCCATATGGTTATCGTGGTAGCTGAGGGTGCTGGTGAGAAGAGTGGCCAAGTTGATCAATCCGGAAATGCTCTTCACAATGATGTAGGCCATTGGCTATCCGACATGATCAAGGTATTGCCCAATTCCAGATAGCGGGTTATTTTTATGTATCATCAATTAGTTGATAGAATCTTATTCATTTTCTCATCTGCAGGGTTATTTTAAAAGGACGGCAAGGGAGATAACTCTCAAGTACATAGGTGGGTAATTTTTAAGTTTTTCCTCATCATATAGTTATATTTTTTTGTGCATAGTAGAGTTCTTGGAAAGCTGATGCTTCATCTTCATCTCTATAGATCCGACATACATGATCAGAGCTATCCCAAGTAACGCTTCAGACAATGTTTATTGCACTCTACTTGCTCAAAGTGCTGTTCATGGAGCCATGGCTGGTTACAGTGGCTTTACAGTTGGGCAAGTCAATGGCAGACAATGCTATATACCTTTCCGAGTGAGTTTCTAACTAGTTTTGCAAATTACCTTACTTTGTTGTATGGAAGGCAAAATAAAAAGGATTTGGATTGGATACGCATCCTTCTCGTCTTCAATGCTCAATTTCCTTCCTATTGTAAATAGATGAACAATATATATTTATTGCTCTCATTTTTTTGTGCAGCACATCATTGAGAAACCAAACCTAGTTGTAACCACAGACCGTATGTGGGCTAGGCTTCTATCTTCAACAAATCAACCCAGCTTCAAAGACGCCAAGTCCGAGCAGGAAAAGCCAATCACAGAAAATAATGCCTAAAAAAGCCAGCAAATCTGTCGACCGAACCTGCAGATGTGGATAAATGATCAATCACTGCAGAGAAGGAAAAACGGATTGCTGAAAACATGTCATCTGTCAACAACCATTACGCTACGGTTTTTGGAGTAAAAGTACTGCTCTTGATTTGATGTAAATTAGCATTCTAATTTGGCCACTATGGTTCAGGTCATAAAACATGGTGCCTTGTCATTTTCCCTGAATATGAAACATTTGAGTGCGAGATTTGTTCCGGTGGCAGAACAAAGATTTAGCAAGTTAATAATACTTGTAATGTGAAAACTTTGGTCGAAAGCATTTTTGAATGGTTTTTGAAATTGGTAATATCTTACACCAGTTGTTTTGCTGGTGTTGGTGTTGGCGTCACTTCAATCTGCATCATTTACAATGCTTTGATGAGGTATAGAATCTATAATATTTACCTAATTGACTTGCAATTTTTTTTTAAAAAAGGGATCCACCTTTGGTGGCAAACTTCAGGTTCGTGAACTAGCCAGCAAAGCGTACGAATTAGTCTTATGTCTGGTTCCTCGGAACCATGAAATCGAAATCGGAACCGGGCATGGGCCGGTTCCCCGGTATGGGAGCCGGTTTTTCCCGGTTCCGGTTCCGAACAGGCAATTTTTAAATATAAAAAAAAATTGGGCCTTGAATAAACAAATCGCCGCGATCGCGGGTTACACACACCGCGATCGCGGGTGACGAACAGCGATTGCGGGTTGGTTGCCGCGATCGCGGTTCGTCACCCGTGATCGCGGTATGTGTAACCCGCGATCACGGCGTGGAGATCGGATCAAGGCGATTAAGGCAATTGTTCTTCAAAACAAAAAAAAGTTGGATAATTAAAGGGGTTGGACTTGAAATTAAGTTGCCTACGTATCCTCTTGGGGTTATAGAGGAATCAAAGCCCACGTAGTTCTCTTACCTTTTGATACGAAACCCCGCTTTGCTTCCATCTACATCGATCCATCGGAACCGGCGGAAGCGCTTTGGGATTGGGAGTCATCGTCTAGGCCGTCCGAGTCGGAAGTTTCGGATACATCCGCCTTTTGTTGACGAATTTCCGCCCTCTTCTAATCACATACGCACACTTGGGCTTCCAAGACATTGGGCTTTAAACTCGATCGTTTTGCTTCTAGGACGTGTCATCCTTCGCTAAATGTTTGCTCTACCGATACGGTCGAGGCAGGAACAACAAGCACTTGAGCCGCGATCGAGCTCGAATGGGTTGTTATATATGTTTTAAACTCCGCATTCGAGCTCGAATGTCTCGGTCTCTTGGTAAGGCTATGCAAAAGATTAGCCCCCACTTTTTAGTAGCATCGAGGGCACTCGAGCTCGAAGAGGAGGATGAATGTGGAGGTAATGGAGAAGAACTAACACTAGATGAATATTCGGTAACCAATTCCTCAATTGATCTTCTAACTTTAAGTACATCCCCAACACTAGCAATATCATCATTAACATCGAACTCTAATGCATCATAATAACCATTCAAAAACATTTCTAAACCACTAATCTTAAACCTAGGAATAAACGCACATGCAACAAGATAAATATCGGGGATAAATTTATAATAGTTCAGCCATTTCACTTTCATAGCATCAATAGCACCACAAAGTTCGGGGAATTTACGCCCCTCACAAAAACCGCCTGCCACATTCAATACTTCAAAACAAAACAAATGAGCACAAGGTTTATAAACATGACTAAAAGTTAATGTTGCATCATGAAATATTCTCAAAACTTCTAACATTTTATAACAATAATCCCAACATTGAGAAATAATGCATTGTCGGGAAAATATATGGACGCAAAAGAAGTCAAAACTTCTTTGTAAGGCATGTATGCATGAAGTAGTTTAAAAGTGGAGTTCTAACGGTGACAAACATCTTTTGGAAAAGTTCGATGTGGAACACCTTTTTGATTACAAAACGACGTCCAATCTTGGGCGGTTCGGGGGCTAACCCACAAACGACTAACAACATATCTAATCTGAGCTATTAAACCCGACATAACATTTAAACCATCTTTGACACATAGGTTTAAAATATGGGAAACACATCTTACATGAAAATACTTCGCTCCAAGAATTGGTTGACAATGCGATATCGAATCTCGGATTGAAGCAGTGTTGTTAGATGCATTGTCAAACGAGATAGAAAAAACTCGATGAAGTAGTCTATACTCTTCCAAAACAGTACGAATAATGTTACTAATCATTAAAGCGGTATGAGAAAAATAAAAAACTCTATAAGCCAAAACACGTTTTTGCACAACAAAATGATCATCAATAAAATGACATGTTAAGCTCATGTATGAATGATTTTGCCAATGATCAATCCAAATATCACTACAAATTGAAACTTTGATATCATTTTGAGAAAAAAAAAAACTCACCAATGCCATTTTACGGGTTTTATATGCTTTCATCACATTTTTTTACCGACTTCCTAGTAGTCGGTTTATAAGCGGGTTGTACATGATTAGTTATCCAATTGTTAAATCCTAACTTTTCGGCAAAACTAAATGATAAGTGATCAACAGAAATAGACTCGGAGAAGGCATACATGCTATCATTATGGTTATAAGTAAATAAATGAGGGTTATAATGAGGATTAAGGGGAGAAAAAGTTGCAAACCCGGAGAGTTGGGATTGTCCTCGCATCATGCGTAACTTGTCGTGGTGTGCTCTCTTCACGTGCTTTGACAATGTTCCATAGCCCGATCCCGACAACCATGTGTAATGCTTAGGACAATAGTTACAATGAACTTTAAATTTCTTGGTAGATGCCTCATAAGCTCCCTTTCGAAAATGTTTTGTAAAAATGTGGGATTTAAGGATTGGAGCCTCACACTCGGTCGCCTCGGATCCATGATCCACATCCACTCCCTCATTTTCATCGAGAGTGGACGATCCCGGGTGTACCACATTGGGATTCGAGAAGTCCGACAAGTTAATATGGGGTACAAATTCTACATTTGCACCACTCTCTTGTGAGCCAAAAATTTGATCAATGTTAAGAAATCCTTCCATTTTCTTAAAATATAACTAAACATGTAAACAAAGAGCAATGTGTGGTAAAGAAATATGTAATTAAGAAGATAATGAACCTTAAAATTACAAAGCAATAAGACGTAAGAGACAATTGTGTTACTTTTTTGAAAGAACAATTGTAAAAACTAGTAAAGATTGAGCGATTGAGAATTGAGAGAGTTTTGTAAACTTGAGAGATTGTGAGAGATTGGTAGTGTGGGTGGGAATGGGAAAATGTAGTGGGTATTTATAGAAGAAATTTATCAACTAGCCGTTGAAAACTAGTCGTTGGCATTTAAAGCAAAACCGCGACAACGGCCTGAGACCCACGTTCGTGGTTTTGGAATTCGTTCAAAAAATATAGCCGTTAAAGGCGGAATCGGCGGTTCAGGAACCGCCAGTTCACCGGTCCGGGGGTGGTGGTACCGGAACCAAAACCTTACCGGAAACCCCACCCGGCGGTTCCGTAACCGGACCCGGACCCGGACCCAAGTCTAGCACAAACCAGGTAAACCGACTTACATCGACTGACTCGACTTAATTGACTTGCAAATTTTGTAAATAACATTGGGTTGGATTTTAGTTGGACACACTAGTCCAACTATAATATTGGTAGAAATATAACAATTTAAAATTTCAAAAATATTTTAATAATAAAAAATTATTTATCCGAAATGTGTTCTTATAAGTTAAAATCCCGGCCCCAATAATTAAAGCGGTATCGTATGTCGGTACCAAATACGGAGTACCCTTACCCGCCGTTCCAAATCCTCCAATCCGCTAGTTCCTTTCTTCTTACTTTAACTTCCTGAAAATATTCCCCAAAAAAATAATCATCTGATCTTTCACCTTTCCAATTGTGAAGGGAAACGACGAGCCCTGCCCAAAGGCCAAAACCATGGAACTCTTCTACAATTTCTTGTGCTCTCAGTTTTGCTAGTCAACCCGCATAAAAATTGCTCCTCGCGCATATTCGTATTGAAAATTTGACTTTGCTTTGAGATTAAACAGCAGATAACTCATTCCAACTTTGTGAACTATCCCATCCAAGAAAGAAAGGAAAGGTTTTTTTTTTAGAAATGGATCTGTGTGGGAAAACGGAGGATCAGAAGCTTGTAAATGGAGATTGTGGATACGTGCTTGATGATATTCCTCACCTCTCTGATTATCTCCCCAACCTCCCTGTAATCTTCTTCTTCTTCTCTCCTTTATTTTTCCTATGTTGCATTGTTGCGTGTTCACATTGCGAGGACTGGATTTTTATTTCTTCCTCTCACCTTCTGGTTACTAGATAGGGTTTTTCTCAATTTTAAATTCGTCTTTAGATTATTGAATCTTGCTTTTGGAATAGTAATTTTGAGCTGACATTCTAAAATTGAGTGATTAGGCTCGGATTGAACTGTTCTCATAATACTGCTCTTTTGCAGTTGTAAAAGCAAGCATTCTTGCACTTCTGGAAATTTCTTAATTTATAGCACCTTAGGAATTAGGATGGTATAGACTTAAATTATGCTATTCATGTGTAAAATATGATTAATTTGAGTGTTTTGTTGCCGCTTTGATTATATAGACTTATGAGGACCCATTGGAAAACAATCCGGCTTTTGCCGGTGTGAAGTAAGTATCCTTCTTTTCTGGTTTTTGTTTTACAGTACACCAATTCCTCATAGATTTAGATTGACACCCATTTTTTTCTTGTCTATAATATTTCAGGCAATATTTTGTTGATGATAAAGATACAGTTACTCTAAGTGTAATTCCCCCCTCTTTAACACTCTCAGTAACTTAAAATTTGGTTCTTATCGAATTGTTGTCCACTAAGAACAACAATTTCTGAATCCTTGCAGATAATTCAACGTAAAAATGGTGAAAGAGGGAGGCATTTTAGACGTGCAGGACCCCGTAAAAAGGTAATTTGTTGATTGTTGCTAGATACTGGCTGCAAATTAAGTTATCTACTTCTTTGAAGTTAAACTGAAATTGTTCTTCAGGTGTATTACAAATCAGAAGATGTTAGAGCGTGCATTGTTACATGTGGTGGAATTTGTCCAGGGATCAATACTGTCATTAGGGAAATTGTGTGCAGCTTGAATTACATGTATGGAGTTGAGAACATTGTGGGTATCCAGGTAATATAAAAATTGTCTTGCTTGAAGAGTTTTGATGAAAACCAATCAATTTAAAATTCCTATAAGTTAACATATAGTTTCATACCTTATAATAAGCTTTTGTCTGGGTTGTTTATAGGGTGGATACAAAGGTTTTGATGATGGAAAGGCAACAATTCCTCTGAACCCAAAGATTGTGAACAACATCCACAAGAAGGGAGGAAGTTTTCTTGGCAACTCCAGAGGTGGTGAGGTCACCTTAGATATTGTTGATAGAATTCTAGCTCGGAGTATTAATCAGGTAATTTGAACACAAGTTGGCTGGATTTTTGTTTTCTTGTACATATGATGTCATGAGAAAGCCTCTTATTTTACTCAAGTTTAATTAGGCTGATGGCATAGAGATCATTGTGACACTTTTGTGGAAGTTTAAAATCCAGAAGAATTATTTATCTGCTTCTTAGGATGATTAAAATTCAAACCTAGACGTCTTTTGTATGATATACAGGTTTACATCATAGGAGGAAGAGGAACTCAAAGAGCAGCATCTGTTATATACCAGGTAATAGCTTTGTTTGATTGGATATTTTGTCCAGTGGAAGTTTCTTGCTATTAGCTAGCTAATTGTTTAGATCAACCTACGTATTTGCAGGAGATTAGAAGACGAGGTCTACACATTTCTGTTGTATGCGTTGCAAACAGTATTGACAGTGATCTTCCAGTAAATACCTTTTCTGCAATTTCTTCTGTTGTACTCTTACCTTTTTGCTGCCCAGAAAATCTGCTTCATCCTTATTCATGATGTAATTGTTTGGTCTACTGCAGGTTATTGACAAATCATTTGGTTTTGATAGTGTGGTGGAGGAAGCACAACGTGCTTTAAATGCTGCTCATGTTGAGGCTGAGAGTGTTGAGAATGGTATTGGCCTTGTAAAGCTGATGGGTCGTCGTAGTGGTAAGCTTTTAAATACACAAACTTGGAGAATTATCTAGTCAGAACTACACTTTTGCAGTTTCTATTGGAACATTTTAATTGAGGAATGAAACTCTCCTGATGAAGTAAAAAAAAAATTCTATTCCATTAAAAAAAAGTGATGTTAGAATTCATGTGGATGCAGGATTCGTTGCAATAAATGCTAGCCTTGCCAACCGAGATGTTGATTGCTGCTTGATTCCCGAGTCGCCATTCTACCTTGAAAAGGAAGGTGGGCTCTTTGAATTCATAGAGAAACAGCTCAAGGAGAATGGTCATATGGTCATTGTGGTTGCTGCGGGTGCTGTTGACAACATTAGCTTAGTTGATCCATCTGCAAATGTCCCTAATGGCGATGTAGGTCATTGGCTATCTGACAAGATCAAGGTATTTTTCTGACTCTGGTTGTTTGATCTTCATGTCACTCAAATCCTTGGTTTTCTATGGAGAATGTGGTCTATATAAATCATGTGCAGGAAAGTTGATTTTTTTTTTTCCATAAAAATGTCTTTTTTCTGCAGGATTATTTTAAAACGAAAAAGAAGGAGATAACTCTCAAGTATATAGGTGAGTGGCCATTTGGTGTTAAATTTACGCTCATGATATTTTATCTTCTGCTCTGATGTATCTAGCAATTGGTCTGCAGATCCTACATACATGATCAGTGCTATTCCAAGCAATGGCTCAGACAATGTTTATTGTACTCTCCTTGCTCAGAGCGCTGTTCATGGAGCAATGGCCGGTTACACTGGCTTTACTACTGGGCAAGTTAATGGACGACAATGCTATATTCCATTACGCGTGAGTTTCTTGTCACCCTGTTTAGCTTACACTCATAACTCTAGCTCGGTTTTATAACTTACAATTATGAAGCAAATTACTGAATTTGCTTAATTGAGTGTGTATATATATCCTTACATGACAATAATGTTTGTCTTATTTGCAAGCACAGCACATCATTGAGAGACGGAAGCGAGTGATAATGACTGATTGGATATGGGCCAGGCTCCTGGCTTCTACCAACCAACCATGGTTTGGGGCACTAGAACATTGAACCAGCCAGAAGGAGTAATCTGCTGCTTTTGATCAGCCATTCGAGAAACCGAGCTTGTTATAAGCAGCCCAGCAAATCCATTGACCAAAGTTGTGGCTGTGGGTAGAACCTTTTGTTGCAAACATTTCAGAGTTGTTTACTGCTTTTGATCTGGTGTAAGGCTAACCCTCCCGGTTGCCTATTGTTCAATTGATAGAACACATATCTGATCATGCCTTTCTTGTATAGGCGAGATCTGATGGACGAAATTTTGTGTGAGTTACTGGGAAAGCTTTAATTAATTGGATAATTATGCAATTTGAGTTTGAATTTCATGGTAGTATAGTAAAACCTTTAATGAATTTATCAAACATTATACATTCTCATACATCCATTGTCATCATACAAGCTACTAGTAATTTCTCGTAATTTATTATCGAAATAAATTGATAAAATAAATCGATAGCATATATTATTATATTATGTAAATATTGGCCTTGCCCTTTGGCTCAAGTCTATTTATAGACATTAATGATATTGGCAACCACAAGGGCAATTCATCTTAAATTATTACTGTATATATTATCATTATCACAAGAAAAACTAACCCCCACTCCCTCCTCCTAGTCGCCGACTCTCCCTTGCATGCCGCCACCAAGCTGCCAGCACCAGCGCACCCCTTCTGCACTCGTCTCTCCTTTCTTGTCTCTCCGATCAGTCCCTGAGATTGATCGCCGCCCACCTTCTTGTTGTTCCCCGACATCATTAAAACCTCATCAAAACAAGCCTCTTGCCTCTCTCAATGGTTATGAACGATTGCTTTGACGAGGCAAAAGATAATTCTTCTATTGATTTGGAAAAGTACTTATAGAGTTTACAAAGGAGAATTATCAAAACCCTAGTATAAAAGATATGACTAAACTAATTATGGTTTACAAGATAATATACTCCTAAGATTTTCTACAAAAATAAACCTAGGAAATATTATCTTAATAGCCCCCCACAAGCTGATGGACAGGTACGAACCAGAAGCTTGGACCGAAGACTTTGAAAACGTGATGAGCCAAGAGCTTTGATGAAGATGTCGGCTACTTGATCAAGGGAGCGGACATGTCGAACCACTAAAGAGCCATCTTGAACCATGTCGCGAACAAAGTGAAAATCTAGCTTGATGTGTTTGGAGCGTTGATGGAGAACCGGATTCTTTGTCAAAAAGGTGGCACTCAGATTGTCACACAGGACAATGGGCGGCGCAATAGTAGAGACCGACATTTCCTGTAACAGCTGTTGAATCCAAACTAACTCTGTAGCGGCAAATACAATGGCTCGGTATTCGGCTTCAATGCTTGAACGAGCCACAACATTTTGTTTCCGAGAGGACCAACTGACCAAATTACCACAAAAAAACACACAATAACCATGATGAGAGCGGCAGTCGTCGGGATCAGAATTCCAGCCAACATCAGTGAACGTAACTAGCCGAGAATCTCGTGTTGGATGAATGAGTAGACCTTCACTTATAGTGCCTTTAAGATACCGTAAAATGCGTTTGACAACAGCCCAGTGATGCTCAGATGGATTATGCATAAACTGACAAACACGATTAACGACATAGGAGATTTCAGGGCGAGTAATAGTGACGTACTGTAAACCACCAACGATGCTACGATAGAGAGACATGTCAGATAGGGGATCACCCGAGGCAGAAAGACGCGACGCAGGCTCAGCAGGGGAGGAGATTGGTTTGGCGCCAGGCATCTTACTTCTTTCCAGAAGATCGCAAATGTACTTCTTCTAAGAGAGCAAGAGAGAGTCAGTGGACCGATGAACCTCAATGCCTAGGAAATAATGTAGATTGCCAAGATCCTTCAAGGAGAACTCAAAATGCAGATACAAGACAAACTCATTGATGAACTTGACATTGGAGCCGGTAATGATTAAGTCGTCAACATAAACCAAGACATAGATCACCTCATGGCCATGTCTCTTGATAAAAAGAGATGTATCGGAGCGACAAGAGCGAAAACCATGGCGGAAAAGAGAAGCTTGTAATTTGTGAAACCAAGCCCGAGGTGCCTGTTTAAGGCCATACAGAGTCTTGCGAAGACGGCAAACATGGGACGGCTGACTTTCAGAAATGAAACCTGGCGGCTAGCTCATAAACACAGTTTGGTGGAGATCACCATTAAGAAAAGCATTGTTGACATCAACTTGTCGTAAAGGCCAATTGTAAGTAATAGCAAGACCAAGAACAAGGCGAATTGTAGTCGGTTTAACAACAGGACTAAATTTATCAAAGTAATCGACACTCTCTTCCTGATTAAAACCTTTGGCAACTAAGCGGGCCTTGTAACGATCAATGGAGCCATCAGCCTTGCGTTTGATCCTGTAAACCCACTTACATCCAACAACGTTAGAGCTAAGAGGCCGGGGAACTAAGTCCCAGGTCCCATTACGGATTAAGGTATCATATTCAACTTGCATTGCATTTTGACAATTAGGATCTTTTGAGGCTTGAATTAAAGTTTTGGGTTCATCAGGAATAAGAGAGACATGCATGGCATATTTAGTGACAATATTCAACAATTTAGGTTTAAGAGAATGAGTTTGAGCACGAGTTACCATTGAATGTGTTGAATCCGAGGCAGGACGATAATTAGTAGGCACCTGAGAATGCGAAGATGCAGTTGGAGAGGGCGACAACACTAGCGGTAGTGCTGGAGGAGACTCAATTGGGTTTATTAAGATAATATTTCCTAGGTTTATTTTTGTAGAAAATCTTAGGAGTATATTATCTTGTAAATCTCTTGTAACCATAATTAGTTTAGTCGTATCTTTTATACTAGGGTTTTGATAATTCTCCTTTGTAAACTTTATAAGTACTTTTCCAAATCAATAGAAGAATTATCTTTTGCCTCATCAAATCAATCGTTCATAATGGTTGATGATGATAGTTCTCCAAGGAACCCTCATCTAAGGATCCAATCATTACAGACTTTAAAGATGACGCTCGGGCATCGTCATCCTCTTCAAAACCAGCGTTTCACCCACCTTGGAAATCTCCAACATCAAGAATATTATCCCTCTCGTTCTTGATGTTACTAATACCAAGTACAACTCTTTTCAGAGTCCTTGATTTTGCTCATCGCGTCTTGGACCATATTGATTCATCAGTTGCTTATCCCACTAATATTGACGACGACCTTTGGGATTAACTAGACGTTGTTATCCTTTAATGGATCTATGCAACGATATCAAATGATCTTCTTCTCGCCATCCTCGAGCATGATGCTACGATTCTTTCTGCTTGGAATCGCCTTAAGGATATCTTCCACGACAACAAAACATCACGCGTCGTTGTAGGCTCGAAGCCTTCTCCTTTGTCTATGTCTACTATCAATAGTTGAAAGATATCTCTGATCAACTTACTAATCTCGATGCTCTTGTAACGGAACGAAGGATGGTGGTTCAACTTGTGGCCGCCCTATCAAAGGAAATTGACATTGTGGCTAGTCTATTCAAAAATTGGATCCACTACCAATGTTTGCAAAATTCGAATCAATGGTCCTTCTTGAGGAAACTCAACGAGCTCAATAACAAGCTCTTGTAAGCGATGCAGAAGCTCTAAATGAATCCTCTACTAGGTCGATTGATTCCCCTACTAACCAAACTACCACTCCAAAGGAGCCTTTTGGTTGCAGGGGTGGTTGAGGTATCAGATCTAGTCGTGGGCATAGGCGAGGCCATGGTTGAGGCACACCGATGGCGGTGTTGTTTCAGCACACACCTTATAGTTGGATTTAGGTTCAATAAAACAATCAACAACAACAAAACTGGCAAAATCCCCCAATCTTTCTTTAGTTTCCCCTAATAAAACTCGCACCACGATCCACTCTGTGTGTCTTCCTAGGATGTCCTTTAAGTCATCGTGGTTATTTGTATCTAGATCTCTCCACAAATAAAATCATTCTATCTAGACATGTCACTTTTAATGAATCGGTCTTTCCCTTTGCAAAATAGAATAAGGACAACTCAAGTTCATATGCCTTTCTTCACAGTAATGACCTCATTTCCCCTCTTGTCATTCATCACACTTTTGGCTCGCCAAATTCAGCCTCTCTTGGCTTTCCATGCTCTTAGTTGCAAGGCCACGACCGTGACCTCAATGTCATGGGCCGTGATGCACCCTCACACTCACCTCAGTTGCCAGGTCATAATCGTGACCCAAGGGTCATGACGCGCCCTCACCCCTACCTCAGTTGCCAGGTCACGACTATGACCCAAGGGTCGTGACGCACCCTCACCCCCACCTCAGTTGCCAAGTCACGAACATGACCCCTTTGTCACGAGGCGTGACACCACTCCACCCCCTCCCATCCGTGTGCTCACGACCGTGAACCTCCACTAATAGTCCACTTTATGACCATTCGGTCTCGTGTCGGGATTGTCAACCCTAAATAACTTTTGACCTTAATGTCACATCCTTATCTCACATTCCCACCTCTCATAAACAAGCCCTCCTTGACCCGAATTGGTCTGCTGCCATGAATGATGAATATCAAGTTCTTACGAGTAATTGTACATGGGTTCTAGTTCCAAGACCATCTCATGCAAATGTGGTCCACTATATGTGGTCATTTTGGCATAAATTTCACTCTGATCGAAGTTTAGAGCTGTACAAAGCTCGTTTAGTTGCTAATGGTCGAAGTTTAGAGCTGTACAAAGCAGTCTCTTTGATTCATCTCTATTTGTTTTTACTTCTATTGCATATTTGTTATTGTATGTAGATGACATCATTCAAACTACTTCATTTGATGCTTTGCAAGTTGAAATCATTCATCTTCTTCGCAAGGATTTGCAATGTCTGACTGACTCGACTTAAATCGTTGTTGCCAAGATCAAAAATAAATAACCCTAAACTACTAACTAGTATAGTAAGCAAGCAAGGGGTCAAACCCAACAGAATCGGAATTTTGATCAATCAGCAAAGAGTAAAGACAGGGGTTTTTGGAAGTTCAGGCAAACAAACAAACAAGCAAATATTGTTGAGATTAAATCAATTGAAGGAAAGCAGAGTTTATTCAACCAATTCCACCTTTTTAATCATTCGATCATTGATTCATCCACTTTTCTATTAATTCCCTAGTTAATTCCAATCCTTATAAAAGATTTCCGCTTGTCCACGGTCCAAGCGAAAGGATGATATGAACAAGAACGCTTAATTCAAATCATGCAAAGTATTAAGGATAGAAGGATATTAAATCATGCAATCAAGCTACGAGTCTCATGCATAAAATAACAATCAAACACTCTTTCTCAATTCTAGTCCACGGTCCTAGAAAAGAGTTGTTTCAATGATAAATAAGATTGCACAGACAACAATCAAACTAATCCAAACAGTAGAATATCAATCAAATTCAACAAGTTGCGCACCAAGAGAAATCAATTGATAATCATAAAATTAAGCACAAGAGTTTTGATATTAACCAAGGGATAGAAAAGTTACCAGAATCTCACGAATTACATAAAAAGGTTTCCTTGATCAAACAAACTCCAAGGGAAATTAGTTCTCCATAATACTGAAATAAAATCTAAAATATAAAAGTATGCTCTGAATTGTAGTGCTAGAATTGTGCTTCCAAAGTGAAACACGAAACAAAGCTTAAATAGTAGAAATAAATCCGAGATCTAAAGATATAATAATAATAAAAGATAAAATGAATGAAACAAAGTCGGCGCTGAAAAACCAAATTCCGCGGGCGCGGAATCCAACCGCGAGCGCGAATCAATCCTCTTCCCTCGGCCGCGCATGCTCAACGAACCGCGAGCGCGGTTCTGAACCCCGGGCGCGGATCCTGCGTTTCAGCATCCTGGTGTCAACTTCGGAGGTGGTTTTGACCCACTTAGAGTTGGAATTTGAACTCGCCGTAAAAAGTTGAATTGTATCTCTTCGAATTATCTTTCCAATGATACCAAATTCAGCTTCATCCGATCACCGTAGCTCCCGGAATAAGCGTTACAAGAAAGTGGTGTCAAAACAACTCCAAATCAACACTTGTCTTCAAAACTCTTGCAATTCTTCAAATCGTGTCTTCGGTCTTCATATGACAATTATGCTCAAAACTAACCTAAACACACTCAAATCATATCTAAAATACAAGAGTTAACCTATACTAAAGTAAGCATATCAAATTCCCCCATACTTAAACCTTGCTCGTCCTCGAGTAAGCTCAAAATAAATCTAACAAGAAATCCTATCAAGGTTTACAACATAGTACAAGGGAAGACAAAAATCACTCACCTCACCAACCCGAACCCAAGTAGAGAAATAATGAGCAAAAGACATGAAAGCTCAAACACACACCTCACATAGATACATAGTATAAAAGGTTTTTTATACTATGTATCAATTATTTGACTGGCTTTAGGGTTATATCCGATCATTGATTACATAAAATTTTTAGGGTTACACAACTAGTATAAAAATTTGAGGGTTTTTTATACTATGATTTTGATTATTATGGCTTTAGGGTTTTTTATACATCGATCATTGATTTTAGGGAGAGCCGAACAAGGTTCCTGCACACGATTTGAGGATTATTAGATGCTTGTTCCCTCTTGCGTCTCAGTGCCCGGATTGGTTAGGATTATTTGTTGCATTTGCTGAGAAGTATCCGGCTAAGAGGGGGTTGATAGGATTAGGTGGTATGGTTACTATTTTAGCCACCAGATTTATTTCTTTAGAGCAGATTGATGCCCAGTTTGGAGGACATTTGACTGATGGGTATAGATATACACATCAGGCTTTAGTTAGGCCTAACTGCTTGAGAGGTTCATTTGAGGGAGGTTGGACATGGTTGCATGGGTTCCCTGCTGAGGGTTTTCTGCGTTTACCTGCACATATACAGTATGGAGATACTGTATATTCATTTCATTTACAGCCAGATGTAGACGCTCCTGTAGAGGAGATTGTTGGAGATGATTATGAGGATGATGGTGGAGGATGGGATGAGCAGGTTGAGGCATTTCATGCTAGATTTTATTCTGAGCCATCTGGATGGGCTCCTGTTCCACAGAGTACGGCTGGTTGGGGTGTACCTCCCCCAGCAGCTACTGCATCTGCTACTGCTTCTACTTTTGCTTCCTCTAGTTTACCTTGAACTGATAGTATGAGTTTTGAGGAGCGTATGTTGAGTGGGATGCAACACTTGTCTCTTCGTCAGGATGCTTTGTTTGTATGCCAGGATGCTATGGATCGTTCATTGGAGGCATTTTATGAGCATCAGCGGCAAGCAACTGTTTTCTGGCAGACTCAGTGGCCAGGTTATCCATCATTCCCTCCACCAGATCAACAATGAGTCTTCTGATTCCTTCTTTTGTACTTTGTTCTTTATTTCTTAGCTTCATTGGGGACAATGAAGGGTTTAAGTATGGGGGAAGGGATTCACTGCTATGTTTGTATCATATGTACAGTTGCATTCTATTTCTGTCATTTGATTCAGTTAAAAATATATATATATATATAATTTTTTTTTTAAAAAGCCATAAAAATATAAAAAAGGCATAAAAATCCTGGGATGAGCTGAAAACCCGAAAGGGCGGCTCAGGTAATAAGCAGGTAACCCGGACCAGCATTAGGCTGGGGGAATATTAGGTTTATGAGAGATGTGAGTATTTGTGAGCACACCTAAGAAAAATGAAAAGAGTGATTAGGTGAAAACCCAAAAGGGCGCCTAAGTAGAATGAGTGGTAAGATCAGAGTGTTTAGGATTCATGTTCTACTTTGGGGCTTGGGTATTACATTTTAGATGTTGGGTAGATCCTAGGTTGCTCTACACTTTTTGGAGCTTGAGTGCTATATCATGTATCTGTGAGGTGTGTGATTTGAGCTTTCATGTCTTTTGCTCATTATTTCTCTACATGGGTCTGGGTTGTGAGTTGAGAGTTAGATTTTCATATTTCCCTTTACTTCCTGTGGATCTTTGATAGGATTTATTGTTAGATTTATTTTGAGCTTACTCGAGGACGAGCAAGATCTAAGTATGGGGGAATTTGATACGCTGGTTTTAGTACAGCGTAATTCTGTATTTTTATTGGGATTTTCTGAGTGTTTTAGGCTAGATTAGGATGATTATCTGTAATATCAGAAGAGCCTACAGTTGAAGATTTGGAAGACAGAAGTCCTAAGGATCGAGTTGAAGAAGTACAGAAGACAAGACCCGCGCCCTCGGGTTGGACCCGAGACCGCGGTGGCGAGAAGTTCGAGAACACGGAGTAACGCATGAACCGCGACCGCGGTTCTGAACCGCGCTCGCGATTCGATGGGATTCCGCGGCCGAGGGGATCAGGATTTTCCGCGCCCGCGGATTTCGAAGTTTCAGCGCCGTTTTCGTTTCTTTTATTCTATCTTTTTAGTATTTTTCTATCTTAGGGTTTAGGACTTATTTCTATTATTTAAGCTTGGTTTCGAGTTTCACTTTAGAGGAAGGCAATTCTAGCATACTTTCAGAGATTATTTCTGTTTCTAGTTTTATTATGGAGAACTAATTTCCCTTTGGAGTTTGTTTGATCAAAGAAACCTTTTCATGTAATTCGTGAGATTCTGGTAACTTTTCTATCCCTTGGTTAATATCAAAACTCTTGTGCTTAATTTTATGATTATCAATTGATTTCTCTTGGTGCGCAACTTGTTGAATTTAATTGATATTCTACTGTTTGGATTTGTTTGATTGATGCAAAATTTGACTCGGCTAAAATCGTTGTTGCCAAGATCAAAAATAAATAACCCTAAACTACTAACTAGTATAGTAAGCAAGCAAGGGGTCGAACCCAAGAGAATCGGGATTCTGAACAATCAGCAGATAACAGGACATGGTTTTTTGGAAGTTTAAGCAAACAAATAAACAAGCAAATATTATTAGGGATTAAATCAATTGAAGGAAAGTCAGAGTTTATTCAATCAATTCCACTTTTTAATCATCCGATCATTGATTCATCCACTTTTCTATTAATTCTCAGGTTAATTCCAATCCTTATAAAAGATTTCTGCTTGTCCACGGTCCAAGCGAAAGGATGATATGAACAAGAACACTTAATTCAAATCATGCAAAGTATTAAGGATAGAAGGATATTAAATCATGCAATCAAGCTACGAGTCTCATGCATAAAATAACAATCAAACACTCTTTCTCAATTCTAGTCCACGGTCCTAGAAAAGAGTTGTTTCAAGGATAAATAAGATTGCACAGACAACAATCAAACTAATCCAAACAATAGAATATCAATCAAATTCAACAAGTTGCGCACCAAGAGAAATCAATTGATAATCATAAAATTAAGCACAAGAGTTTTGATATTAACCAAGGGATAGAAAAGTTACCAGAATCTCACGAATTACATAAAAAAGTTTCCTTGATCAAACAAACTCCAAGGGAAATTAGTTTTCCATAATAAAACTAAAAACTAGAATAATCTCTGAAAGTATGCTAGAATGTCGTAACCCTAAAGTGAAAACGAAACTAAGCTTAAATAGTAGAAATAAATCCGAAACCTAAAATATATAATAATAATAAGGGATTTTCCTTTTGGTACCCTCAAGGTTTGAGCTTTTCTTTTTGGTGCCAAAAAAAATCAATTTCCTTTTGGTACCCTTGTATTTTTATCCGAGTTTTCTCTGTGCCCTTTCTTTCTTATAAACATTAACTCCGTTAGATCCTATGTAATTTTATATGAAAAAAAATTAAAACAAAAGCTTTGTGTGATCTTCTTCTTCATGTCTTCTCAACTGGTAAGAAAGATATCTCCCCCACAAAGCTCTGTCTCCAATTTAACTTCTGCTAAATCCAAAACCCATTTCAATTAAGTGATCTAGCTATGAAATTGTCCATATCACAAATAACAATCACAATTCCACTGAAGAAACAACCTACCAGATTCAAACAACCCACCAATTTGCTCGTGTTGGTAATCAATTTGCTCGTTGGGTAATCAATTGGGAGTGAAGGAACTGAATTTTTCTCTAGAGCTTTTTTGAGACAAATTTTTTCGTTTGTCGGATCTACAATGTGGTGGTATGGGATCTCATCGTTGCCAAGATCCTACCTGATGCCAAAGACAAACCCATTTCCTGCTGCGTCAAGCGTCGCCCGTCGCCGCCCCGCCGCTACTCTTCCGCGCCATCGCCGGTCCACCGCTCCTCTTCTGTGTCATTGCTAGGTCGGGAGGAAGATCCGAACAAGGATGTCGGGGTAGACGATGGTCGATGGCGTCCTCTCCAAGGACGCCAGTGGCCGGATCGGGCTCGGTGGGGGAGGGTGGAGCCACCAAGCGAGGGATGGTGGAGGTGAAATCGTCGGTCCACCGCTACCTTCTGTGCCATCGCTAGGTGAAATCGATGGATTGCTAAAATTGTAGGTTACGGCAAATTTGGGTTTTATAAAAATATAGGGCTGTAAAATAATAATAAAAAAACCTTTTTTTTTTATTTTTGGGTTTTTTTAAGGTATTAACGGATGGAAATTTTGGGTTTTGGATGGAATTTTGGGTTTTGGTACACATTAGGGTACGGAGAAAATTTAGTGCAAAGTACAGGGGTACCAAAAGGAAAATAAAAATTTTTTGGGCACCAAAAGAAAAAGACTAAACCTTGAGAGCACCAAAAGGAAACAAAGTCGGCGCTGAAACCCCAAAATCCACGGACGCGGAATCAATCCGCGAGCGCGGATCCTCAGTCCTACTCGGCCGCGAAAACCCCTCGAACCGCGAGCGCGGATGCAAACCGCGGGCGCGGATCTTTTGACAGCATTCTGGTGTCAACTTCGGAGGTGGTTTTGACCCACTTAGAGTTGGAATTTGAACTCGCCGTAAAAACATGAATTGTAGCTCTTCGAGTTAGCTTTCCAATGATACCAAATTCAGTTTCATCCGATCACCGTAGCTCCCGAACGATGCGTCACAAGAAAATGGGGTCAAAACAACTCCAAATCAACACTTGTTTTCAAAACTCTTGCAATTCTTCAAATCGGGTCTTCGGTCTTTATATTACAATTATGCTCAAAACTAACCTAAGCACACTTAAATCATACCTAAAATACAAGAGTTAACCTATACTAAAATATGCATATAAAATTCCCCGATACTTAAACCTTGCTCGTCCTCGAGTAAGCTCAAAATAAATCTAACAAGAAATCTTATCAAGGTTTACAACATAGTATAAGGGAAGACAAAAATCACTCACCTCACCAACCCGAACCCAAAATAGAGAAATAATGAGCAAAGACATGAAAGCTCAAATCACACACCTCACATAATACAAAATATAACACTCAAGCTCTAAAAAGTGTAGAGCAACCTAGGATCTCCCCGACATCTAAAATGTAATCCCCAGACCCCAAAGTAGAATATGAATCCTAAACACTCTGATTTTACCACTCATTATACTTAGGCGCCCTTTCGGGTTTTCACCTAATCACTCTTTTCATTTTTCTTAGGTGTGCTCACAAATACTCACATCTCTCAAAAACCTCTTATTACCCCAGCCTAATGCTGGTCCGGGTTACCTGCTTATTACCTGAGCCGCCGTTTCGGGTTTTCAGCTCATCCCAGGATTTTTATGCCTTTTTTTTATAATTTTATGGCTTTTTCATTTTTTTTAATTTTTCTCTAACTAGTATAGTAAGCAAGCAAGGGGTCGAACCCAAGAGAATCGGGATTCTGAACAATCAACAATTAACAAGACATGGGTTTTGGAAGTTTAAGCAATCAAATAAACAAGCAAATATTATTACGGATTAAATCAATTAAGGAAAAATAGAGTTTATTCAATCAATTCCACCTTTTTAATCATCCGATCATTGATTCATCCACTTTTATAGTTCCACAATTTAGAGACCACTTTTAGTTTTAATTTAGTTTTTATTTTCTATTATGGAGAACTAAATTTCCCTTGGAGTTTGTTTGATCAAGGAAACCTTTTTATGTAATTCGTGAGATTCTGGTAACTTTTCTATCCCTTGGTTAATATCAAAACTCTTGTGCTTAATTTCATGATTATCAATTGATTTCTCTTGGTGCACAACTTGTTGAATTTGATTGATATTCTATTGTTTGGATTAGTTTGATTGTTGTCTGTGCAATCTTATTTATCCTTGAAATAACTCTTTTCTAGGACCGTGGAATAGAATTGAGAAAGAGTATTTGATTGTTATTTTATGCATGAGACTCGTAGCTTGATTGCATGATTTAATATCCTTCTATTCTTAATATTTTGCATGATTTGAATTAAGCGTTCTTGTTCATATCATCCTTTCGCTTGGACCATGGACAAGCGGAAATCTTTTATAAGGATTGGAATTAACTAGGGAATTAATAGAAAAGTGAATGAATTGATGATCGAATGATTAAAAAGGTGGAATTGGTTGAATAAACTCTGCTTTCCTTCAATTGATTTAGTCTCAACAATATTTGCTTGTTTGTTTGTTTGCCTGAACTTCCAAAAACCCCTGTCTTTACTCTTTGCTGATTGATCAGAATCCCGATTCTCTTGGGTTCGACCCCTTGCTTGCTTACTATACTAGTTAGTAGTTTAGGGTTATTTATTTTTGATCTTGGCAACATCGATTTTAGCCGAGTCAAATTTTGGCGCCGTTGCCGGGGACACTTTGTTTAATTCTATGTTTTTATTTTTATCAACTTTTGTGTGGACCTATCTTACGGTCCACACCTGTGCTACTAATCAATGGCTATGTTTGAATGTAGGCAACTACAAGATGAACAATTTCATGGGTATTTCTCTAGAGTGCAACAATATTTTCATACACTTGGTGCTTGGGGCTATCACCGTTGTGAGAGGGAATTATGTCAGTGCATCCTAGATGGGTTGAATCCTGAGACTCTACAATTGGTTGAGTACATGAGCAATTATAAGCTATGGTTTATGGTACCAGAAGAGTGTTGGGATTTTTTTTGCTACATGAGCTATCAATGTGAGCAGGTTGAACAACATCCCCCTATGCTCCATCCAGTTGAGAACTCCTCTTTCAATGCTGAGGAGATGTTTGCAAGGCTTGCTAACATTGTAGACCAGTTGGGACAGAACACTCAAACTAGTATCCAGAGCACTCAAGCTAGTCTCAAGAACATGGAGACTCAGATCAGTCAAATGATCACCACTGTGAGTAGACTGGAAGCAAGAGACTCTGAGAATTTGCCTTCACAACCCATAGACCCGATGGAGAATGTGAGTGCCATTACATTGAGGAGCGAGAAGGAGGTGATCAAAGACGATCTGAATTCTAGTGAAGAATCGCAACCGTTGTTGGACATCCGTGATCGTGGATCTACACTAGAAGCCGATGATGATTATATGCATTCCGATTTTCCTCTTCTTGACTCTCAAAAGTCAATTCTCCTATATGAGGAGGCACTAAAGGACACTACGAAGCCTATAGAACCGAGTGAGCCTAAGATTGGTGTTAGAAATTACATGGAGTTCATCTTTGGTAAAAGTGGTAATGATGAAAAGTACTTTGACCCTTACTGTAAGTATTTTTTGACTTTACCACTTGTGTTGAATTGCTTTAAACATATGCCATCTCATGAAAATTGGTCTCATAGGTTTGATAAGTTGAAGCGGTTTTTAAATGGGTTATTATTTAATTTCAATTTATCCTTATGCTACTTATGTTTTTGTGAGATGTGTTCCAAGGCTTTTGACAGGTTGTTAAGGGCATTGACAATGTCTAATCTTGTGAATTCATTGCTCTCCATCTATCTTGTGTCCTCACCGCTAGATTGTTGCCACTTTGAACCTCCTCCATATTCAAAAGAGTAGATAACTTTGTAAGTGTTTTCTCTTCCTTCCTCTTTTATTTTATACATTGGGGACAATGTATTCGATGATGTCCAAAATAGTAAAGTAAGAAGTGGGCCCAGGGTACAAAGAACAAACGGATCCGGCGGGATTCCCAAGGATGATTTCGGGTCCCACATCCGTGTCCCTCAGTTATTTTAAACAAAGTCCCTACCCCTGCGAGGTCCCTAGAAACCTCGGAACGAGGCCTAGACCTCGTAACCGACTCCAATGACGCCCGCCCACGCGGACCACTCATGGATGCCGCCACCCCAAGCCAATCACCGGCTGCCTCACCTCCGGACCAATCAGAGGCCGCGATCTCGGGCATCCCACATCGGATGAGCACCAAAGCACTGATTCACTAATTCTCTATAAATAGGGGAGATCCTCGTAAGTAACAAGGGTCAAAAAACATCTTGAACTCAAGAACTATCTTGCTCGTTGAAGATCGACGTGATCGAAACATCGTCAAAAGACCTCGCTACAGACAAGTGGAGTCCACAAAAAGACTTCAAGTCGCTCAGAAATCTCGTTCACATCAAGGACCTCGCTACCCAATCTCGCAAGTCGTCAACACCGCTTTCTCGGATCAACCTCGCACCAAGGTCAAGCAAGCGATACTTAGGGATATAGGATCGTCTAGCAACTAGGAGATCTCGAACATTGTTAGGTCGAGATCTCGAACATCCGTAGGGGGTCTAGGGTGTAAGTCTCAAGTGTTTGTAGGCCTCGTTGGCTTGTAATCTCGCTGGTTTGCAACCTCGTTGTCTTGTAACCTCGTTGTAAAGAAGATCATAAATAAAGAAGCAAGTGTTCGCACAATCGAATATAATAATCCTGTCTCTTGTCTTTTAGCGAACGGTTTATTTTGGGTTTCATCACTGGCGCCGTCTGTGGGAACTTCTTCATCCTAAGCAGTTCCTCGATTCGTGCAAACCTTAGCTTCGATTCCCTCAAAATGGCTTGCCCAAACAATTTCTTCCCTCAACACCCCGACAACATGCCCGAAACTGCACAGTGGACGGCCGCGGGTCCTCCAGGCTGCCCGTTCGTGGTCCCTCCGGGATGGACGTACGCCGCACCGCAGAACCCGTTCCCATTCCAAGGCTTCGAGCAGGACGCCGCACCCCCGAACCCATACCCCTACCCGGCTTATGGGCAATACCAGTAGGGCTTCGCCCCTTCATACGTCCCCGTTCCCACCCAGGGTGAACCTCACTCCGAGTACGTTCCTGCATACGTCCCTGGGCGTGTGCCGGAGCCCGAGTCCTCCACCAACGGCTCGTCAACGGAGAGACCTCCCCGAGATCCCATACAGATCTCGCGGTCTCGATCGCGACGATCGAGGCTGCAGGACCCAGAGTTGTCCGAAACAGCGGGGAGCGTGGTGCACTACCCAAGATCTCGGTCACGCAATTCGCGGCCACTGCCCCAAGCCCAGGAGGAGGCCAAAATCACCTCTCCGTTCATGGACGAGATCCGGAACGCGCCGATGCCCAAGGGCTTCCTCAGGCCTCAAATGGGGCTTTATGACGGCTCAGCGGACCCCGAGGAGCACGTGAAGCACTTCGCAGTCCAGATGAACGTCAATGCCTACAATGACGCAATATTCTGCCGGGTTTTCCCAACCACCCAGGAAAAGGCCGCGTTAACGTGGTTCTCCAGTGTTAAGATCGGCTCCGTGACTTCGTTCGCCCAGTTGTGTGAGTCCTTCGTCACACATTTCAGCGGCTCTAGGAAGCACAAGAAGAACATGCCGGATCTCCGCGGAATTGAGAGGGGGAGAACGAGTCTCTGGGCGCCTTCTTCACGAGGTTCACAACCGCGGTGGCAGAAATCGCACACGTCGACGAGTCGTCGGTGCACGACACCCTCATGGGCAACCTGCGTATCGGGACTTTCAAAATTTTCATTTTCTTGAAGAATCCGGCAACGTACGACAACCTGTGCGCCCGTATAACGGCCCAAGTTTACGCCGAGGATGCCGCTAACCAGAGCTCGCGACCAAGGACCGACAAAGAAATCGTCGCCGAGGCTAAGGGGAAGGCAAAAGTGGCCGCGCCGGCCGCGCGCGATGCGTATGTGACGCAGGCCCATAACCCCAACAACAGAAACAACAATAACCGGAACAACAATAACAACAACAATAATAACCGGAACAACAACTACCGTGGAGGCGGCGAAATTGCTGGCCGCGGGGTTCATTCGCGAGGTTCAGTACCCCCGGTGGTTGTCCAACGTCGTGCTTGTCAAGAAGGCCAACGGGAAGTGGAGGATGTGCGTCGATTTCAAAGATCTCAACAAAGCCTGTCCCAAAGACAGTTACCCCTTGCCCTTGATCGACGAGCTCGTCGACTCAACCGCATGTCACGGAGTGTTGAGCTTCCTCGACGCGTACTCAGGATACAACCAAGTCCTGATGAATCCACGGGAAGAGGAGAAAACATCCTTCATCACCCAACGAGGCACTTATTTCTACAAAGTCATGCCGTTCGGTCTAAAGAACGCGGGGGCCACTTTTCAACGCCTCGTCGACCGCGTCTTTAAGAATCATCTAGGAAGGAACGTGTCGGTTTATGTCGACGATATTGTTGTCCGGAGCAAGACCCCTGAACAGCATCTGGTCAACCTCGTTGAGGTTTTCGCCACTCTCAGACACAACCGTCTGAGCCTGAACCCCGAGAAGTGCGTCTTCGGCGTGTCATCGGGAAAATTTTTAGGTTTTATGATCAGCGAGCGCGGGATCGACGTCAACCCCGCCAAGGTCGATTCGATCCTCTCAATGAGGTCACCACGATCTTGCACTGAGGTGCAGCGGCTCAACGGTGCCGTCAACTATCTAGGGAGATTTTGCTCCCGCTTGGCGGAGAGGTCCCTGCCCTTTTTTGCGGCTCTCAAGCAGAACGAAAAGTTCGTGTGGGATGAGAGGCTTGAGCTCGCTTTCTCTGAGCTAAAAGCCTTCATGTCGAAGCTCCCCACATTGTCGCCCCCAATGGCGGGCGAGGACTTGCAACTACACGTGGCAGTCAGCCCCGAGACTGTCAGCGCGATGCTGACCAGAAAGGCCACACACCCAGTCTACTTCGTGAGTCGCGTGCTCCAGCCCGCGGAGCAGCGCTATTCCCCGGCAAAGAAGATGGCACTGGCAGTGGTGACCGCCGCAAGGCGTCTACGCCCTTACTTCCATGCGCACCCCATTCAGGTCCTCTCTGACCTCCCACTTCAACAAATCCTCCACCAGCCCGCCCTCTCCGGGCGAATGACGAAGTGGGTAGTCGAGCTCTCCGAGTTCGATATCAGCTACCTCCCGAGGACCGCCATGAAAGGGCAAGCCCTCGCTGACTTCATGGTGGAGGTCACCTTCCCTGAGACAGACGCAAGCTCGGAAGAATGGAAGGTATTCGTTGACGGCTCACAGTGTGATGCAGGTGGTGGGGCTGGCGTGTTCCTCGCTGGGCCCTCGATCGAGACGGAGTATTCCCTTAACTTCGCCTTTGAAGCCACCAATAACGAGGCCGAGTATGAGGCCATGATCGCCGGGATCGAGATGGCGCTCCTCAGTGGGGCCCGGAAAATTAGGGTCTACACCGATTCCGAGTTGGTTGCGCGCCAGCTCAACGGGCAGTACGACACAAGAACGGGGTTCCTGCCCGCGTACCGAGAAAAGGTCAAAGCCTTGGTGTCGTGCCTAGAAACCTTCGCTGTTGAATCCATCCCGCGAACCTCGAACACCAAAGCAGATGCTCTTGCGAGGTTAGGATCCGCCCTACCCCTGGAAGTAGGGAACCGCGTGATGGTAAAAAGAAAACTCTCACGGAGTGTGAACAACGAGGTTTTATCTGTCACTGCGGGGGATTGGAGGATCCCGATAACACGGTATGTAGAGAGCGGTGTCCTCCCAGAGGACCCCGCACAGGCCAGGAAGCTAAAAATGCAGGCGGCGCGGTATTGCGTCGTAGGTGTCTACCTTTATCGCCGAGGCTATGTTGAGCCCAACCTGTTGTGCGTACCAACCGAGGCTACGGAGCACATCCTCTATGAGGCCCATGAGGGGGTCTGTGGCGGCCACCCAGGGTGGCGAACCCTTTCGCATAAGATCGCCCACTTGGGGTACTTTTGGCCCACCCTCCAGCAAGACGCGAGGGCCTATGTCCAGCGATGTGACGGATGTCAGAAGCACGGTAACCTCTTGCACGCCTCGACCTCGCAGCGTCGCTCCATACACGCGCCATGCCCCTTCGCGATGTGGGGGATGGACATCCTCGGCCCCTTCCCCAAGGCTACTGGCCAAGTGCGATATATCCTGGTCATTGTCGACTATTTCACGAAGTGGGTTGAGGCACAAGCGATGGCAAAGATCACGGGGACTAAGGTCTGCGACTTCTTGTGGAAGAACCTCGTTTGCCGCTTCGGCGTCCCCATGACCATCATGACTGACCATGGCCCCCAATTTGATTGCGAAGAGACCCGGACATTCTGCTCAGACCTGGGCATAACCCTCAAGTTCTCCTCCGTAGCCCATCCTCAGTCCAACGGCCAGGTAGAGAACATCAATGCCCGCATCCTGTCCGATCTAAAGAAACGGCTGGGCATGGCCCAAGGTCGTTGGGCAGAGCTCCTCCCACTCGTCCTGTGGACGTACCGCACCACCGCGCGCCGCGCGACCGGAGAAACGCCTTTCGCTCTAACCTACGGGGCAGAAGCCCTAGTCTCGGTAGAGACCCTGGTTCCGTCGGCGAGGGTGTTTGATTTCGATGAAAAGGAGAACGAGGCCAATCTCAGGGTCGAGTTGCTTTTCCGTGACGAGCTGCACGAGGTAGCCGACCTTCGCTCCAGGGAATACAAGCGCCGCGTGGCTGTCTACCATAATAAGAAGGTGAGACCTCGATTCCTGGTCACAGGTAACCTCGTCTTAAGGCGTACCGAAGGTGAAAACTGGACCCCGACTGGGAGGGGCCATAGATCCTCGACGAGGAGGTTGCGCCCGGAGCTTTCAAGCTCAAAGACAATGAGGGGCGTACCCTGAGCAAGACATGGAACGTCGACCGACTCAAAAAGTATTTTGTGTAAACTCTCTGAACTCCGTTGCTTTTCGCAGGTTTTATTAATAAAGGGTTGTGGAACTTTCAAAATCTCTCTCAAAAACGAAAACCTCTGTATAAAAAGCCCACCCCTCGCTTCCCGCTTGGGGTTGGAAAACCTCGTGTTTAATTCCACCCCTCGCCTCCCGCTTGGGGTTGGAGAATCCCGTTGAGTCCACCCCTCGCTTCCCGCTTGGGGTTGGAGAACCTCGTGTTTAATTCCCCCCCTCGCTTCCCGCTTGGGGTTGGAGAATCTCGTTGAGTCCACCCCTCGCTTCCCGCTTGGGGTTGGAGAATCTCGTTGAGTCCACCCCTCGCTTCCCGCTTGGGGTTGGAGAATCTCGTTGAGTCCACCCCTCGCTTCCCGCTTGAGGTTGGAGAATCTCGTTGAATCCACCCCTCGCTTCCCGCTTGGGGTTGGATAACCTCGTGTTTAATTCCACCCCTCGCTTCCCGCATGGGGTTGGAGAATCTCGTTGAGTCCACCCCTCGCTTCCCGCTTGGGGGTTGGAACCTCGTGTTTAATTCCACCCCTCGCTTCCCGCTTGGGGTTGGAGAATCTCGTTGAGTCCACCCCTCGCTTCCCGCTTGGGGTTGGAGAATCTCGTTGAGTCCACCCCTCGCTTCCCGCTTGGGGTTGGAGAATCTCGTTGAATCCACCCCTCGCTTCCCGCTTGGGGTTGGAGAATCTCGTTCAGTCCACCCCTCGCTTCCCGCTTGGGGTTGGAGAATCTCGTTGAGTCCACCCCTCGCTTCCCACTTGGGGTTGGAGAATCTCGCTGAGTCCACCCCTCGCTTCCCGCTTGGGGTTGGAGAATCTCGTTGAGTCCACCCCTCGCTTCCCGCATGGGGTTGGAGAATCTCGTTGAGTCCACCCCTCGCTTCTCGCTTGGGGTTGGAGAATCTCGTTGAATCCACCCCTCGCTTCCCGCTTGGGGTTGGAGAATCTCGTTAAGTCCACCCCTCGCTTCCCGCTTGGGGTTGGAGAATCTCGGTAAGTCCACCCCTCGCTTCCCGTTTGGGGTTGGAGAATCTCGATAAAACCACCCCTCGCTTCCCGCTTGGGGTTGGAGAATCTCGTTAAGTTGTGAAGTCCACCCCTCGCTTCCCGCTTGGGGTCGGAGAAACTCGAGTAAAACATGCGAGGTCTGAGCAAAGCCCATGACCTCAACATAGTTATTGTGCGAGGTCCGAGCAAGGCTCAGGACCTCGGCGGATTCTTGTGAAGATCCGAGCAAAGCTCATGATCTCGGGGCAGAATTAAACGCCCGTTGTGGCCCAAGTGCCACAATAGTTGTGACACTCGAACCATGGGGTTGGATGGGTACGAATGAATGGACATATACAAGTAATTTAAAGTAAGAAGCACAAACGATCATAAGGTAAGAAAAGTGGCATAAAATGAGGGCCACAAGGGCCAAGATGTTTAGATTACAGACCCCGCAGGGCCACCCAAAAAAAATTTATTACAAAACCAGCAACATCCTTCAAATCTTCGAGGCTTCAGCGTCGGGGCCTTTGAGGGTCTCTAGGGCAGGAGGCGGTGTCGTGGGTGGATGGGACTTCGACACATCTGCCACAGGCTGAGGCTCCGTAACTGCGGCTTCCAGGTCTCCCCGAGCGAGGCCTGCCGCGGTAGGTGCCTCGCTGGCCACAGTCCCATCCTCGTTGAGAAAGAACTCACCTTCTCCCTCGGGATCTTCTCCGTCAAGTTCCCCCATAGTCTCCTCATAGTTGGGGATGAAGAAGGTAATATGGGGGTCGATATGCCCGTACTTCGCAACCGCCTGTTTGACCCCCATGCGGACGGACTGGTGGAACATCTTCCTTAGACTTTCCACCAACTCCGCCTTATAGGCCTCGGAGTCCACGTACCTGGGGCCCACGGCTTCCACCTCCTCGTTAAGCTCAACAACACGCCGTCGAAGGCTGGTAATCTCCTCCTCGACTTTCTGAAGCTCCGCCTCCTTTTCCTTAAAGAATTGGTGCTCCGCGGATAGCTGACCCTTGAGCTTTGTGACTTCGCCCTTAAAATCCCCAACCTCTTCCTTTAAGTCCTTAACCTCCTCCTTCGCCTTCCTCAACTCCTCCCTGACCCTAGCGACGTCCTTGCCCTCGTCCGCTGCTGCGACCTCCGCGACGCGAATGCGCCTCTCGGCCCCCGCGAGGTCTTTTCCTCTCTTCTCAATCTCGGCGTCGCGCTCTTTGAGCCTTGCCTCCATCCTATCCATGTTCCTATGAAGGAGGCCGACACGACCGCAGTTGTAGTTCGCAAAAAAGTTATTCTGAAACAAAAGAAGAGTACGTTAAAGCAAAAATGATAGAGCCAATCAAGGAAAAAACAACCCCGTAAGAATAAGGCGAACCATCGCTGAGTAGCGGAGGATCTCGTCGTTAAGGGCGGCCTCCGAGAGGTTGTTGGCCCATGCAACCTCCTCTTTCCAATATGTCCTGTCCCAATCCTGGGACGTGCCCCGGGAAGGACCGGTGCAATGGAACTTGTCGGTAGGAGGCCCGGTAGCCGAGACAACTCGGCTCTTTGAGCCGGGGCGCTCGATCATCTCGCCCCCTGGGGTCCCCCCTTGGCCGTCCCCTTTCTGCTTCTTCCTTTTTTCTCCGCGGGGAGACCCCGCGCCCTTTCTCTTGGACCCGACTTTATCACCGGATCCTCGGGAGGCTTGGGATGACGTTCTTGCGACGTCCCCCTTAGCCGCGGCCCCCTCGCTCGTCTTCACCTCAGGTTCCCTCCACGTCGGGGTTGTGACCTTCGACTGCGAGGCGGGCGGCCTCGCCTGCGGTGTCGATTCGTTGATAGAGATCCCCTTATAACCTCGGGGAACTGGAGCGGTGGAAGTAGAAGTCACATGCCTCTTTCCCTACGACTTCGAGGTAAGAGCGCTTAAAAGGTCAACCACTGTCAAAAAGAACATAAAAAGTAAGTTAGATATAAAAAACAGTGCAGGATAGCGAGGTTTTCAACCTCGCGGCCCAAAGACGGTGTTAAAGCAAAATAAACTAGCAAGGTTTCTCAAACTCGCTACCAAACCACAAAGAATAAGTAAACAAGGGAAAGAAAGTGAAATAGTAAGTACCCTCCTTGCCCGCGCCGGGGGGAAGGGCGAGACTCAGGCCGGCCCGCTCAAGCCGGTCCTGTGCCAGGTACCTCTGGTACGGCGCCTGTTCCACCGGGGCATATCGAGCCTTGAGTGCCTTAAGCTCGGCAACTGAACGCGAACCCACGGACCGGACAAAGACACCCGGCGCCGTGGGAAAATTGAGATATCTCCAAGTAAGGTCTCGAACCAGGAACCACTTCGGCTTCCACGGCCCAACATTCGAAGGATCCGTAGTGATTTTGATGCCCGACAGGCTGAGGTTGATGAGGCAGGACCGTGGCTCCCTCCTCGCTAGGAACAGAGTTGACATATTGTCGCAACTCCACCCATCCCCAAGCTCACGACTGCGAACCATGTAGGCACACAACAACCTCCAGGCATTTGGAAACAATTGCGCAGGGCAGACCTGCATGGCCCACAGAAATTCGGCGAGGTGCGGGGCCAGAGGTAACCTAAAACCCGCCTGAAGACTGAAGAGGTGAACGACCACACACCTTTCGTAAGGCGCCAAGGAGCAGCCCCCCTCTTCGGGAAGCGCTAACTCGACCCATTCGGGCCAAGCGAAGTCCTTAGCAATGGCCACGAGATCTTTGGGCTTTAGCTCGGTGGGTACCCCCTCAGACAGAAAAACCTCGCGGCCCCCCGAGGACATAGGGATCTGTTCCTCGAGGATAGGTGGAACGCAGGACACGGCGTCGGTGATATACGCCGCGGTAAAACTCGCGGGCTCGTAGGAGGTGGAAGTCGGGGCCGCTTCAACCCCCGACCTCACCTCAATCTCGGCAACAACCTCGTCGGAGACGGAAGACGAGGCCATTTCAACACCAGAATATACGTGAAGTCGAGGAAAGCGCGAGTTGATAGAAACGGCGGAGTCGCTAGAAGAAGGGTCGCTGAAGACTAACGAGGGAGACCTCGGGTTCTGGGAATCGCTCGACTTAACACTCCCTGTGGACTCGGAGACCTCCTCGTAAAAACCCTCTTGGACTTTGAAAGCGAAGCCTGGCGGGGGGCTCACAGAGGCTTTCCTAGGCATGAAAGAACGACGTCCAGGCCACAAAAGGCGAGCACCTGGATAAGAAAAGAGGTTTGAGACGTCGGTCAAAATAACAAAGGGAGAGAGAGCACGAGGTCATCACAGCAACAGAAAAAAGAGAACGCGAGGTCACAAGGGAAGAAAGGCCACGTGAAAACCCTAAGCCTACTCTGACAAGATAGGACGGCTGAGGGGAATGTGAAGCGCCAAAAAGGAGGAAAGAGAAGGAAGAATGCCAACCAACGGTGGAGGCCAGCGGTGAAAGCCCAAACGTCCCGTCAGTCGAACATCATGGCGTTTGGGCTCCCGAGGATTTCAAAGATGCAAAATGATGGAAAAAAAAGCAAGCATCCAACCGTCAACTGACAAGCGAAGGGTGCAAGGGCATGGCGGTCGCCGCCACTGCCCCACCGTCCCACCACAACGGCACTGATAAGAAAGAACAAAAACACCAAGAAGCCACCGTTCCCCACAAAAAACCAAACCAAGACAAGAAACAACAAAAGAAAAAAGAAAAGAGGCGGCGAGGGCGCCGCGCCAAGGCAAAGGCCACCCTCGCCGCCGTCTCGCTGCCGCGGAACTGGCGAAAAACGCCAGGAAAAAACAACCGTCGCCCCTCCAGAACAGGGAACGGAAAGCACACAAAAGAAGAATCGAAGGCAACAAACACCGAAAAAGAATGAAAAGAAGGAGGTCGAGAACTTACTTCTTTAGAATCGGCGTAGAAAGAGTGGTTGTGCAACCGGAAAGTAGCAGAGGCTCGTCGGAAACCGCCTGAAGAAACTGTTCGCAGGAAGTCTAAAGGACGAAGAAAGAGAAGGCGAAGATATTGGGGGAGAAGATGAAGGAGAAGCGTGTAAGATACGCCCTTATAAAGAGCAAGCTTGGGCCTCCCCCGCTCCAAAAAGGCTTATTGGGCCTATTCCACCTGAACGGCCCATTAACCAAAATATCAGGAGCGAGCCCAGAAAGGTTCACCCATGCGAGCAAGAGAAAGGCCTAAGTGCAGAGCCTCGCAAGGAGAAGGCCTCGCAAGATGCCCTCCCAACCTCCAAAACCTCGTACCCCGCGGCCTCAAAGAGCTTATGCCCTGCGACCCTCGGGGCGAGGTCCCCAGGCCATGGGGTTGTGATGATGTCCAAAATAGTAAAGTAAGAAGTGGGCCTAGGGTACAAAGAACAAACGGATCCGGCGGGATTCCCAAGGATGATTTCGGGTCCCACATCCGTGTCCCTCAGTTATTTTAAACAAAGTCCCTACCCCTGCGAGGTCCCCAAAAACCTCGGAACGAGGCCTAGACCTCGTAACTGACTCCAATGACGCCCACCCACGCGGACCACTCATGGATGCCGCCACCCCAAGCCAATCACCGGTTGCCTCACCTCCGAACCAATCAGAGGCCGCGATCTCGGGCATCCCACATCGGATGAGCGCCAAAGCACTAATTCACTAATTCTCTATAAATAGGGGAGATCCTCGTAAGTAACAGGGGTCGAAAAACATCTTGAACTCAAGAACTATCTTGCTCGTTGAAGATCGACGTGATCGAAACATCGTCAAAAGACCTCGCTACAGACAAGTGGAGTCCACAAAAAACTTCAAGTCGCTCAGAAAT